>CAXKVI010000001.1:161778246-161783224 GCA_964058755.1 Campiglossa producta
ATTTTAAAGGTTGCCACTTATTTGTAATTATTTAGGACTAAATCGAGTTGGAGGAAATTTTTGATCGAAATAATATAACAAATTCGAAAATTTTTACCTTGGAGCTGTCACCCAAAAATCCTTTTCGGCCTCGCCTTTTTTTAGGCTGTTTGTTAGTAAATATTTTCTTTCGAAACCAAATTATAGTTTGATTAGGTGGCAGCACTAGTTCTGAAGTAGATCGTCACTACTGTTCCAAAATATAAAATAAAATAAAAAATTTAGATTTTTAACAATTTTAAATAGTTGGCAACACTGAAAACACCTTCTCAGCCTAGAAACCCCATAGCTTATCGGAAAAAAGCTTTCTTTGAATAAAAGCTCGTCAAGCTTTTTCGGTTTAGTCCTAAATATTATGGAGCCTTGGTTTTATTTTTGCATGAAGGAATTTTAATTTAATCTGTTTGGCAGCAGGACGGCTCAGAACATTATTGGATAAAATATGAGCGCAAAACCAACAAGCATCTGCCATTAGAAATAATTGCAATGACTTGTACGTGATGATCAGCAGTGAGTAAAGCGAATGATCTAGAATAAACTCGATAAAAGTGCAAGTGAAAATGCGATTATTTTGGAACCTCGGGAAGTACTATTTAAGGAATGTGTTCATTGGGAACTACACATTGAGAACACAAGAATTGGCTAGAATAAAAAAGTTTTGTTCAGAGATCCATTAATATGTTCGCTGATGGCTCTAAGCGTGATGAGAGAGGGTATCTTTTTGAAGTTAACTTCTTAGGCGGCGATATGAAGTTTTGATTGAGAGTCAAATTTGAGAAAATGGCTGATGCTGCTATGGAAATAGAAATTGTAGCCGACTTTCAGGAGTAGGCGATTTTCACCACGATGTTTAGCTATGCAAATCAAATAGGAGGTGAAATTCTTGGATCTAGCTCACATTGCACAAATCGTGATAGTTAGGCCGGGCAGAGCCACTTATGGCGGTTTACAGGGTTGCCACCTATTCCAATTTTCTTTTAAATATAGAGCTAGATATGCCAATATGGGTATCAAATGAAAGGCATTTTCGACCGTACTCCAAATAAGATAATTTCAAGCAGGGTTGCTACTTAGGGTTGCCACCTAACCGCAATTTATTTATATTTACGCATATCTCGGGAACTGCTTGACCGCCTTGGATAAAATTTGGCATATAGACAATTTGATTCATTCTAAGATTACATACGTGGGCGTTGTCATTTAGGGCGGTTTACAGGGTTGCTACCTATCCCAATATTTTTTTAATATAGAAATAGATATGCCAATATGGGTATCAAATGAAAGGTTTTTCGACCGTATTTCAAATAAGAAAATTTCAAGCAGGGTTGCCACTTAGGGTTGCCACCTAACCTCAATTGATTTAGTTTTTCGTATATCTCGGGAACTGCTGGACCGATTTGGTTAAAATTTGGCATATAGACAATTTGATTCCTTCTAAGATTATATAAATGGGTGTTGTCACTTTGGGCGGTTTACAGGGTTGCCACATATCCCCATTTTTTTTAAATATTGAGCTAGATATGGGTATCAAATGAAAGGTATTTTCGGCCGTATACCAAATATGACAATTTCAAAAAGGGTTGCCACTTAAGAGTTGCCACCTAACCGCAATTAATTTATTTTTTAAGTCTTATTGCATATCTTTTCCTCTTCTAAGGTCACTGTTACAGTGCAAAATTAAGCTCAGAAGCTCCCATATATTTTTACTAGGTTTTTATGTACTTCTTTTTTAAAGGATATCCTCGTCAACCATTGTTCCCCATAAATATTTTACCAGACTACAGTAATGGCTTCTGTTGCGCCTGCGCGTCTGCGGTTTCATTTCTTCCATTGTACACTAATTATTGCTTTGGTGGCAATGTTCGCAAAACCTATATTTTCATATTCTCTGATTTGTCTACTCAAGCTTCTGATCTTAACACAATTCCATCGCACTTTTCTTGGTTGTATTTTTCGCCCTCGAAATGCCGCAATAAAAATAAATCACAACATCAATATTGTGCGTTGGCGTCATCGTAATCATCATCAACAACCAATCGCGCGTGGCATTGTACATTTTTTTAAAGGCCACCATAAAAGTAAAAATACAATACACGAATCCTTTTGTAATGAAATTTAAATGTTTTGGTTATAAAGAATTTCGAATGAATCGATTGTGACGGATAACGACTTTTTGGTTAATTCCAGTGTGCGAAAGTTCATGCTTTATTTGTATATGCAATAAGTAAGGAAGTCTAAGGTTCGGGTGAACCGAACATTGAATACCCAATGGTAGTTTTCAGAGCAGGATAAAATTTTATGTAAGTTTCAAAATTTTCCATATCGAAAGTGGGCGTGGTCGGAAAGCGTCAAATTTCATCAGGTATACTCCCTATACTGCTTGTATACCTTACGCCAAATTTCATGATTCTGCCGTAATCAGTTTAAAAGTTATGAGCAACTACGACTAGTCGAATTTAAAAAAATGCCTCCCTTAAAATGGGCGTGGCAACAAAACAAATCATATACATACAATGACTAGGGGGTTGATTCTACCAAATAATACCATTTGAGCCATTTCTGATACCGAATTATGTCAATTTTGGTGATTTTCGAAATTTTCGATGTCGAAAGTGGGCGTGGTTGAAGCGCGATTTTCATCAAGTATACCCCGTGTTCTTCGTAAGTATGCTTTGTGCCTAATTTCATCGTTTTACAGTAATCATTTATATTATTTTAGCCATTTCAATTTATGTGATTTTCGAAATGATCGATATCGAAAAAGGGGGCGTGGTTATCATCCGATTTCGCCTATTTTCCATAGCAATCTACCTTGGTCAGAAAGTCACCTGTATACAAAATTTCATGCAAATAAGTATCTCATTTTTTACTCAAGTCCGGGTACACGGACAGACAGACAGATGGACGGACGGACATGCCTTAATCAACTCCTCTTTTGAACCTAAGAACTTTCGTATTTGTAATTCTATATCTATCTCGATTATTTTGTGCCGTTACGTAGTACTGTTATGTGGACAAAGTTATAATACCCTCGTACTAGTAATAGTACACTGGCTATAAAATGTAGGGATCCTCTCGGATATGTGAAATCAACATCCATCAAGAAATAATTCAGCATGGAGCTACTTGCTTTGGTTTGTATCTGATTGAGGCTAGTTTTACTTTTGTTTCCATTTGGAGTTTCTATTCGTTCAGGTTTTCCCCATTTTTTTATTCCGGTTTTAGTTTACCTTACACTCCAAATCGTTTCGTCCCCGCTTTTGTTTGGACTTCGGTATAGCAATTTTTTTTTATAGTTTTCTCCGCATTTCGGTTTAACAAGTTTTAAGGTTCTGTTTTCTGTTTTTGGGTTCGTTCTACATAAAACATTTCCGGTTCGTTCCGACTCACTTTCCTAAGGTGTTTCTGTTCGATTTTCATTTCGTTTCACTACTCCGTTCCACTCACTCCATTTATTTCGGCTTCGGTTTCTTTCCTATCTTGATTTCGAATTTTTTAACTTTTCCGGCTCCGGCTATAATTTCCTTAAAGAAAAGTATTTTCTAATCTAAACTTGGCTTGAGTCATTTATTGACGCTTAACCGCCTAGACGATTTTGACCGTTTCGTATCAGAGCACGCCAGTCATTCCTTTTTAGCGAAAACTGATGCCAATTGCAAACCCCAAGGAAGTTCAAGTCATCCTCCACTTGTTGTTTCCATCTCGTACAGCTCATCGTTAAATTTCCTTCGATACTCGCCGTTGGCATCACTGGAAGAACCATATATCTTTCGGAGAATTTTTCTCTCAAATACTCCGAAGGCCATCTCATCTTCTCTTGACACTGTCCATGATTCCGAGCCGTACATCAGGACTGGTATGATGAGAGACTTATCGAGCCTTTTTGGCTTCGGATTTGTTCTATTTCATTTCGGATCAGGTTATTACTTTCTTCTACACATAATATTTTTCAGTCATCCAGTTTCAGTTTCCAAAATGTACCTATCAGTTCCGTTTTACTGCTCTATTTTGGGATTTTGGTTTTCCAAAGTGTTTCGTTCATAGTTTCAGGTGCATTCTACATAATTAACTTCGGTTTTGTTTCTATTTCGGGGTTTCAAACTGTTCTCGCTCGTTTTGCTCTTGCTCCACAGAAGTAATCTCGATTCCGTTCTCGATGCGGTATTGCAAAGAGTTTCGATTCCGGAGATCCAGCAATAAGAAACCGTCTGATCCCGGTTGCGTTTGACCATAGGTGGACGTTCAAACCGAGGGTGTGGAATGCTGAATTTGACGAAACCCTTCGAGAAATGAACAGCCATCAAACATTTTTGGTTGCATTCTCAACTTATAGCTAATACAGTTGTTCCGACTATGGGATACGAGTTCAAATATTCGCAATGTTCCTAAGAACATACATATCTTCGCGGTCAACTAAAAAGCTAAATGAAATATCTTCCGTATGCCACACAACACCTTCGATGCAAAAGCGTGCTCTGCTTCGATTATCTACAGTTCTGTGATATTGACCTGCTCACGTCATCTCGCAACGATCGTTTTTTGGATTGCGTTGACTTTGGTTGTAATAAATCTTGGAATTGATTAATAATCAATTATTATCTTGGCCTTGTAATCAGATTTATGTTCATTTTAGAAGGTTTATTATCTTGCAGTTAGTTAACTTAATTAAAAAGTGCCGACAATTGAGTGGGTGTGAAACACGAAGATCACTGCTTATACAGGGTGCATGAGGATTAATATGGAAAAGGTTGGTTATTGAAAGGGTAACGCAGCGGAGGACGATTCCCACTGTTCCCAGGCATCACTATGTTTGGAGCTTACGATAATGCAGAGGGTGCAATTCCAACCGCCTAGGACATCGACACGGCGCCAGTTTATTGCATGTAAAAGACTTTCCCCACAGGTTAGGAAGACTTCTTCAAGCTGCTTAAAATCACTT
>CAXKVI010000001.1:161783424-161810924 GCA_964058755.1 Campiglossa producta
GGCCTTTCAAAACTGGCCTAAGTGTGGCTCTGCGGCAGCCACTTGAACCTACCTACTTTTTGAATTCAGTTCAATAGAAAATGAATGTACTAAATAGGATTAAGAAAAATGAAGACCATAGGACAGTTGCGTAAGGCTCTACGATTTTTATCATTTCATACCATGCCATACGGCATAGATTTTACCCAACGAAAATAAAATAATGTATTTGATGGACTAAAGTCTGCATTAAGTTTTTATAAGTTCTCTAACAATAAGGTCTATTACCTATTCCGACGGAGCTCCAGTCGGAAATAGCTCGGGAGAGTCGATAGAGATTGCACCGACTTCATCGAAATCTATCACCAAATTCCAATGAATCTATTATCTTTTCCTCCGTCGTTGTTGTTGTGGCAGTACTTCGCCCTGCCTAGTCGGAAGATCAACTTATAAAAAGTTACTTGAGAGACCAGAAAGGGTTGTATTGATGTTAACAGTGCTTTGCCGGATATGGACCCTGTACGTTCCGGTGAATAGCACCTTTTGGTACTAGCCCGACTCTCTTGGAACGATTTCGTTGACCCCGTAGCCGGGGTTCAAGTGGATTTTAGGCGCCTCTTACGACCGGCATACCTACCTCGGGCATTTTCTCAGCCCCTTACTCGCAGTTGTATCTTTTTCTCCGTCGCTAGCTCCGCCGTAATATCTGATATACCCCAATATCGAATTCGTTTGATAAACGCTGAAGTGGGCGGACGTTTCTTAAGTAGCTTTTGACTTGATTTCGGATAATTGTAATAAGGCATCGAGCCCGGGGAATTCCGATCTCGAATTCCAGGCCTCCCATACCATATTTGTTCAAATCCGCGAGCTTTCGGGATCCCGGAAAATCCTAAAATACCGGGATTTGAATTAATATAATCCTACGAAACTGCTGGGACACGTCTAAAAAGTGCGGGAGAGGTATCAACTTCTTCTTGACTTGGCTTCAATTTCAATAATAATAAATCGAAAATAAAAGTTTTTATTTCATAGGAAAGTTATTGGCAAAAATCTAATAGTTTTACCAGGTCCGGTTCCAAAATTGGAGCGTGATTCATTGTATTTATGTACAGAGCACCTTTCTGATACCTCTCCCGACCTTTTTGGCGGTATCTGAGGTAATTCCGGAAAGTCCCAGGACCCTGGGATTGCCATTATAAAATCCCGAAATCCCAGGATTGACAAAAAGCTTCGGGACTCGATGCCTTAGTATGTAACTGCCACGTCTTAGAAGCTAAACAAAGATAAGAAGAATATCTTAGTTAAATTGGAAGATTTGGACTTGATCGGTTGTTGTTGCTGTAACGATAGTGGCAGATTTTAGCCGGTTAAGAACTCGGTACGCTCCGGTACTAGCAGGTTGCGGTACTTGCGCGACTGTCGCGGGAACGATTCGCTATGACCACTGGAACCTATAAGGTTATTTTATCCCTCCTTTTCTAAGGAAAAAGAAGGTTGGTAAGAGTCGGTAGAGATGAGAGCACATCAGCCATCAAGTCGCAAGTCATTACCTTTGGTTTATTGTAGTCACCTTTTACGAGAGGCATACACAGTAAAAAATGAAAGTTTACTTCTAATACCAGTCGCTATTGAATTAAATTTGATTTTTAATACTAAATAGTATTAATTTAAGAAAAAAGTTTTAAAATAATTCCAAAATAATACTAAAGCGCGCTCTCTCTCTCATTATAATGTTTTAAGTACTATTGGTTTAAAAACAAAGCCGGAAAAGTATTAAATTAATTACTTTTTAGCATTAAATTAAGTCCGGTGGTTTGTTCTACAGAGCACGCAGTTCGTCGCTATCATTTAGAACAAAGCTGCAATTTGTCGTTGGCAAGCATAAGTACTCGATGGTTTGATAGTAGACACCTCCGTTCAGCATTCAATAAATTGTGAGTTCGACTCTTGGTGAAGGCAATATAATAACTGTGTAATTTTTTTTGCCTCAGAGAATCTTCGACTGAATTCCTCTCTCTCTCTCTCTTAATTAGACCGAATATGGTATTAATTTAATACTTTTCGGCGTTGTTATATATGTATAAACACCAAAATGGTATTAAAGTTAGACTTTTCTTTTTACTGTGTTCCATGCCATATGGCATGGTGCTAAAAAACCACTTTAGAAAAAAATTTAAAAAAATTCTTTTTAATTGTTCATTAAGATAGCTTAAAGAGTAGGAAAAACGCAAAAAAAGATTTTAAGGCCAAAAACAAAAAAGAGATTTCGAAAGGGTTAAAAGTGTTTGTCCAGAGTTGTTCATTGTTGAGGTTAGGCAAAAAAAAAACATGGCAGATTTGTCGGTCTTCAAAAAATGTATCTCAAATATCCTCGCAAAATATATAAAATGTCAAATGCATTCCTCTATTTAGAGACTTTCGATTATTTGCCTAGCAGTTAAACTGCCACAAGATAATTTCAATTGCCCACAATAATCATGCAATCAATTTATAATCACGATTAGAGTGCGAAATAGTAAACCAATTCCTTCAACAAAACAGCGCCAATCAGATATGGATTATAAGAAAAACAATAAATAAATCTGACAACTCGCCGACATGACTCGCATACATTTAGGATTTGCATAACAAAAGCAAAAGTGTAGCCTAGTCACTTAATTAGAGTCATTATAATTGTTTCCAGCTTAGATTAACAACACAAAAATTATAAATATTTATATAATTAAGTAAACAACTATAAAATTGATCTTTAAATATTAAATAGTTTAAATGTTGAAAAGCGCCATTATGATCATTCAAGTAATTAATCAATCCGTGAAATTGGATTTGCATGTGAACTAACATAAAGTGTTTGCGTGCTTACGCATACGTCTAAGTGAAATGGAATTTGCCCATTATAGTACCCAATAAACATTTTTGCTCAATATCAATGGGAAAAGTCCCTGATAGCTAAAGCTATTTTCAAATATCAAACGTTAGTTTTCAAAAGCAGAGTTTTCTGTGTTAGCTAGAAAAAGTTGAATTCTTTTATTTTGATCTGAATAACAGTGTTCTCAGGGTAGGAGCACGCAATTAACTCACCCACTCTCTGGAGAGACAGCTTTGAATCAAAAGGTCGAGTTATATTGACAACACAGGTGTCTGATATCAGATTTCTTTGCAGAGGATATACTCGGTGATACAATCAATTTCCCCGAAACAGCACACCAATGGAAGACCCTGACCCGTCGTCTGCTGAACAAACAATGAAAAACGCTTCTGCATAGAAAGGGATTCTCGAGAGGGATCTATGGACCTCTTAGGTCATGGGCAGTTCATCTTTTCAGTCTACGTGAAGAATTGTGTCTTCAAAGACTTTATGGGGTGTTGTGTGGTTAAAGCTGACACAAGCTGAGGTCTACCCTAAATCATTTCAGGAATGTAACACGCTTATGGTGTTATGGACTTTATTGAACCAATGATATGACGTTGGCTCAAAATTTATATTTCTGTATGATAGCTCGACGTTTGTCTCCGAAACAATGGATTCCTTGGCATTAAGTGTCATCGGATACGACAAAAAGTATAACTTTCTCATACTATCAAAGAGCTCGTTCTTCCCATTTGAGTCGTTCGATCAGATCTACCAAGCGTCTGATTTTAGTATTTAGTTCTTGGATTTGTGGAGGTTCAGGGTTGAAATGTCGCAAGTCACTATTCTACATTCCAATATGAAGCGAACCTAGGCCGAATCGATTATCTGTCTGAACTCTCGTTTTCCTTGTGGTACGTTGGACGATATCATTGATTCAACACCTACTCTAGCTAGAACAATCAAAAGTAGATCAGCTGTGACTACTCCGAGGATGACAATTTTGGAGAGGGATGTGTCAAATTCGAGATATAAATAAATAAAAACGCCTGTTCGAGGAAAACCTGAGTCACTCTATTATGCAGACGGTCTTCAGGAAAACCCCAGGAAAGGTACTGCTAGTTTTTTCTTCATATCGACTCACCAGACAGTAAGTAGATTCATCTATACCTATTTCTCTTCCACAATATTTTGAACTTCCTCTTCTCCTTACGATTTCCCTTTCCCACACTCTTCTGCATTCTTTTCATATTGTTTATTGGGTAGTTTTAGGTGTTATAGGGTTAAGGTGGCGCGGGTGTAATAGCTGCTGTCCACTTAGATGTAAATTTACTACTTAGGCGCTTAATGTTTTATTAACTAAAAAAATTATAGAATTATTAAAATATTTGCATAATTATCAAGGAACAGTGGTTTGGTATGGTAGATTCGGAGGGAAAAAATAATAAATAAATTGTGCCGAACTAGTATTTAATCTGACCCTATAGCTTGCCTCCCCACATGCTTGGAATCATCAGCTACACATTCATCAAACGCTGAGTGACAACTCGACGGGTACATTCTTTAGCTCCACTGTTGGCCTCCCGATCATAACAACCCGAAGGGCCTGGATTTTTTTCTCAATCCATAATTGTCATCTTAAGCGGCAGTTGGAAATATGAGATGAGTTCTGTCAGCTTTGTACTAGACCCCAAAAGACTGGTGAGCTTTTCCGTGACCTTTTATTCGGGGCCAGCTCCTATAGGCTTTATTTGAAAAAAGTTGGACACCTACCTCTCATTACCCATCTTCTCCTTCCTCATGGATGGATGGATGACATGACGTAGTAGGTTCCACTGGTCATACCAAATCGCCACCACGACAGTTGGGCAGTACCGGAAGGGAGTACCTCTTGCCTGTTTTAATTTTTAACCAATAACATTTACATCAAAACACTGTGCCGCCTAACAACCAAAGCTCAGCATTTAATCAAGAGCTCACGGACGCCTTAAACGAATGCTCACAGGCTATTTAATCTCAAGCGCCACTACAAGATGAGGTAGAGGGAGTTGCAGTCATTGGCGCCGGTGTCAATGACAAATTGAAAAGCAGTTCTAAGCTAATGCGTTCGGCTCCAAAGAAAACTTCCGCTGTCTGATAATTGTCGTTGAACACTTTATTTTGCAAGTACATCGGCGCGTCATAGATGGCGTTGTCGTCAGATTTTACGCTTCTTTGATTCACCAAACGTCCAATTGAATCTTGCTTATACTACTGGCGATTAGATAAACTCACAATTCAAACGTTTGGGGCAACAGTAATTTGCATATCACACTTGTTATAAATGATAACAATTAGCTATTTATAATAATGCTTGAAGGAGAAGATAATGAAAGGGATTAATTAAGGGCTAATACTGCTCACATATCGGAAGACCCGTTCACACCTGCCAGCACAACGCACTTCGGACTGCTACCTAATGGATGGCTGCTTATGACGCCAGAACATCATTTAGATATTGAAGAGAAAGCTACAGAGCCGATTTTTGCCTCTCAACATAGGATATATATACTTTTTCCCGCAGGATGGCGCTGAAGTCGTAATATTTACAAAATCCATATTTATGATCAGAACTAATTCATTATGGAAGGAAGAACTCTGTTACAAAAAGGATCGCGCTATGTAACGCTGGGGTCGAGATATTCAAAAAGCCGTATTATTGGTCTGTTATACCAGTATTCTGTAATTTTGTTTTATATCAAGTCACTAAATGTGAGATATCTCATTAGATAAAAGTTTTGTGACTTGAGATGATTCCGGTATTCTATAAGAGAAAGTCACAAGAAATCTACCATAGTCTCTCTCTCGCTCATTTTAAGGTGTGGTAAATACAAAAATTTCATAAATTTTAAGTAACGCATTTGACCCCCGCCCTATAGATATCGATGTAGCCCAGGCGTTAAGCGTCCGGATTATGGTGCGGGCGGTCGCAGGTTCAAGTCCCGGTCCGCAAACACTAAATTTTTATTTTTTTATTTTTTTAAATATAATTAACTTTTTTTAAACACTTAAATACTTCTAATTCGTGAATTCACTTTTTTTTAATTTTTTAACAAATTTTCTTTAATTAATTTTGTTTGTTACCTGTCTACAAGCAGATGACAAATTAGTGACTCTTTATTGAGACTAGAGATGTGAGGCAGCTTACTGAGTACCAAATTGTATCAAATATGAAATAGACCACGAAATGAGGTATTAGCTTACCTACATATGTAGAAAAAAAACTATAAGCCAAAAAAAAAAATATCGTTTGTTTCCGCCCAGGTTCGAACTGAGGACCTTGTGCGTGTGAAGCACACGTGATAACCACTACACTACGGAAACCACATTATCGACTATGGCTAAATGCCGTTACATGCTTTCCCGCTAGTTCTTCAAACATGCTTTTGTCGATATGTACGCAACAGAAATGAATCTCTTATCTGCACACAAATATTTTTGCGAATACATACTCTACTAACCAAAAGCTACTTTAGTTTTTATGCCCACAGACGATGAATAATTTTTGATATTAGAGCGAAGATTTTTGCTGATATTACTTAGACTGGACTGTAGATATGTATTAGCCTAGGCAAAAAAAAAAAAAAAAAATGGAAAATTATCTATTGTAATTTGTTTAGACCATAATATTTCAGATCCTTAAAACTTATTTTTGTAAAGTTAACTTTCAAAACATTTAAGAGCCCAGAGCCGCCAGACATCACTTATTTTATAACGGATAAAACCATTATTCATGGATAGTCCTCTCCGAGTCTAGAAAGAATATGAAAATTTCAAAAAATAATAATAATGAATGATTTTTAAATATTTGTCGTAGAATACTACCCTGAGTTAGTATATAGGGTTGTTAGGCCCTAAGCTCGCTGATTTTCCTATGGAAATTAGTTCCGTCTTAGCAAGTTAACGGACTTGGTCAACTTTGGATCTTTTTAAATAGCTAATTTTTCCCATTTTTTGTTGATTACTCCTTAAGTAGTATCAGGTATTTCCCATGACAAAACTTCGGCCAGATACCTTAAAAGTGGGAACTTTTCATAATTCTTACTCTGCTTTCACATGTTTAAGCGAGTTTGTCCAACTTATGCTGTTTTTAAATGGCGAATTTTTACACAAGTGACGTAGAAAACTACCCCTAAGTACTATTAGCCATTTTCAGACTTCGTCCCATGAAAAAAACTTTCAGCCAGACACCTCAAAGCTCGGGCAGTTTTCTTTTACTCTTACTTCGATTTCGTTTGTTTAGCGAGTTTTCGAACTTTGGCTGACTTTAAATGACGGACCTTTGCACATATTTCGTAGAACACTACCCCTAAGTAGCATTAGGTGTTTTTAGGCTTCGTCCCATGACAAAAACTTCTGCCAGACACCTCAAAGCTCGGATACTTTCATTCATCTTTGTTTAAGCGTGTTTGTCCAACATTAGCGGTTTTTAAATCGCGGATCTTTACAAATGTGTCATAGAACACTACCCATAAGTAGTATCAGGTATTTTCGAAGATCGCCCCATGAAAAATACTGTAGCCCTTTCAATTTTAGTATAATAATTTGCAAGTGTGAACTAGGTCAAAACTTCCTCTGAATTATTAGAATTTTTTCTGTGGTGGTCTGAAAAATAATCTATATATGTATATATAAAATTGGATGTATGTATGTATGTACATATGTACAGTATGTAGCTTATGGACTCCAAAACTACTTGGCCGATTTTCTTCAAATGTTCGGGATAGATTATTAAGAGTCTGCAGATTGTTTCTGTAAAGTTGTTTTGGGGAAGTGTACCCGAGACCGCCTTATTCGAAACTAACGTATAAATTAAAATATGGGATAAATTGTCTCCCGGAAAGTGCACCCAGGACTGACTTATTCTAAACTATCGTATAAATGGTTGGATTTACTTGAAATTTGGTATGTAGGTAGCGTTATGCTTAGGTTAAAGTATGGTATGATTTTTATTCCGGGAAGTGGAGCAGGGACCGATCTGTTCTAAACAATCATATTTATGACTCGATGAGCTTGATATTTGGCGTTTCATCTTGGTAAAATATGAGATAGTGTATCTTCCGAGAAATGGTAAAAATGGTAGAAACTTATGTTATGTTTTTCTTTGGCGTGGCAACGCACGCCGAGTATTATTAGTATCAATATAATTTTCAAAAAAAGTAAAAATGTTTCCTTAATTGGCCAAGTCTAATATAAACTCATATATGTTTATATATGTATATAGGTTAAATTTATTTTATTCAACTTGGATGTCAATATGATAAACAAATATTCGCGACTACAATCTATGTTTGTAAGTATATAATTTTGTCTGGTAAATTATCCATTTTAAAAGCTCTCTGAGTGCCTACATACATAACCTTTGCCCATCCATAGAAGCTTGAATTAAACGACATAAAAAATCCCGTTTTTGTAAAAAAAACGCTCCAAATATTTTGTTATTCTTCCACAATTTTGCTAGTCATTGTTCAAATGTGTTTTAGAGATGTAGCGAATATTTATTCTAATTCGCTAAAACCGAGCTTTGATAAAGGTATGTATAAACTATACAGATCTTAATACCCAGCCAACATTGCTTTTAACCAGAGATTCTCGAAACAACAGGGATTCTCGAGTCAACAAAGGAAACAAATTAATTAATCACGTAAGCACATAATCTCGAAATCGACAAAATTGCACATTCAAGCATCTGCCAAGAGAGCGACAATATATTCATATCAGCGCTATAAACATGTGTAATTTTTTTTTTTTATTGTTTGTACCTATGAATATTGATATAAAAATTTAAACGCTCACGCTCTCTGAAATTTTTGGTGTCTGGCTTGCCATATTTAAACTTTCAAGATTTATAAAATTGCCATTAAAACAACATAAAAAGTATAAAGATATATTTAGCTTTCCAGGCAACAGTTTGACGAATATCTCCGCAACAGAATGAGAACTCGAAATTTCAACCACCGTGTTTATAAAATCCTTGTTAAATTTTGGGAACACATTTTGGATATTTTCACTCTTCTTGAGCATGAAGGAACGCAGATATACGTCACTTTCATCTTTGTTTTCACAACATTCAGATTACTTGATAGCCAGACTAGCGAGCGCCCCTGTCCCTATTTATTAAACAAATCTTATTTTTATAATCCACTGAATTTGGCGAGTGAGTGGCAACATATATATTTTTTATACATTCCCGTTCTCAGCACTTAATTGAATTTAATAAGGTTCAGCAATATAGTGTCAAGAGAAAGAGGTGTTGGCTGCCTATGACAGATATTTCTCAATGTGCAAAATATTTAGTTCGAATGTGGAACTCAGTGAGTCAACAGATCCAAAGTGCGAGTATAACATTTATTTCGAAAAAATTGAAAAACAAAAACAACATGTCTACAAAATTGGATGCAATAATTTTTGGAGCAACCGGTTTTACCGGTAAAGTGACTGTTGAGAACGCCGTTGAGATCTTAGAAGGCTTGCAATGGGGTATTGCGGGTAGAAATTTGGTAAACGTCTACGAAGAGAACGGGTTGCTCAAGCGAACTAAGTTATATTAAATTTTTTTTTAATTTTTAGAGCAAACTGGAAAATGTACTAAAGGAAATCGGTCAAAAAGTAAAAAAGGATCTCAGTAATGTGCCCATAATTATAGCGGATGTTGACCATGAAAAGTCCATTAAGGAAATGGCGAATCAGTGCAAGGTGAGTATGAAAAAATTATTTTTCATAAAACCATGACATAGTACTCTTTTCAATTTTCAAGGTCGTTATCAACTGCTGCGGCCCCTATCGTTTGTATGGTGAAGTTGTTGTGAAGGCCTGCATTGAAGCCGGTACTCATCATGTAGACATTAGCGGCGAACCACAATTTATCGATGGCATGACCTTAAAATATAACGATTTAGCCAAAGAAAAGCATGCTTATTCGATCTCTGCTGTTGGATTTGATAGTATACCCAATGAGATGGGTGTGGTGCATGCGGAAAAAAATTTTCCAGGTAACTATATTTTCTCTAAATATGGAATATTTTATGCCGGCATGGTAACTTTTGCTTCTTAGGAACTGTGAACTCCATCGAATCTTATTGGGAGAACGATGTTAAATACATAGATGGACATTCAAAAGCTTTGATACATAGCGGCTCTTGGGAGAGCGTAGTACATATACTGAGTCATGCCAAAGAAGTTTTAGCTCTACAACAGCAGATGAAACCCGTAGATTTTCCTAAACTGAAACCAACTTTGAAAGCGTGGTATGTATGAAAAGTTTATTCAATATTTTTTAGGGCTACAGTGAGCAGGAGAAGGGAAGTTTACACCGGTAACACTCTCCTACACACAGAGAAAATTGAGCCGGTGATGGATAAGAACCCTGCAGCGAAACCTCAAACTAGTCAGAAAAATACTAGTATACAACTATAATTTTCTGGCAGAACTCATACTAGTCAGGAAATATCCACTTCATACTAGTATACAACTATAATTTTCTGGCAGAACTCATACTAGTCAGGAAATATCCACTTCATACTAGTATACAACTAGAATTTTCTGGTAGAACTCATACTAGTCAGGAAATATACATTCCATACTAGTATTTAACTAGATTTTTCTGGATGAAATTATACCAGTTGAAAAATACAAAATTCATTCGTTTCGTTTTCTTTTATAATTCATAGATGCTTTTTCGTGATAGGGTAAATACAAATAGCCGCTGCTATCTTAAGAATAAACATGAAAATAAAGTCGAGAGATAAAATAAAGGGTAAATCATACTGGTTGAAATCATACTAGTTCAGGTTTAATGCTTTTTGGACTGGTATGAGAGTAGTATATTTTATACTAGTCCTTTTGGACTAGTATGTGGACTAGTTCATTTTATGGAAATTATACTAGTCCAGGTTGAACTAGTATGGAACTAGTATTTTACAACTAGTATGAAACTGGTATTTCCTGACTAGTAGATAACTGGTATATTCTGGTCGAAATCTGACAATTGACATCTCGTAGGACATCAACACGTAAAAAATACCAGTTGCTTATATGGAAAAAAGACAGAACACTGACTAGTTGTGCCCGGTGCACCAACTAGTTGTAAAGTAGTTTTCAACTAGTTGCTTTCGCTGCAGGGAATTGACAGTGATCAACCAAAATATAGTTATATCAACCAAGGTATCTCTTGATTCAACCAAAATCACGGTCAATTCTTATCCATTCCCAGCTCCTTTTTCTCTGTTTAGGCCTTTGGAACATAACAACAACAAAACTACATTCAACTGGAAATATCGCGTGGGAATGACTTGGCTTTTCTGCAAGATACTCGAGGATTTACGAAGGAATGTCTCAATAAAAAAAACTAAGTGGCAACCTTACTTTGAATTAGTTTTGTTGAAATACAGGTGGCACCACTAACTGAAAACCACAATCACATCAGAAATATGATGTCAAATACATTTTTTTTTCTCTTAACTTAAAGAAATGCAAATAGGTGGCAATCTTGTAAAAATATTCTCAGTGTTAGTACCAAGGGCGGATTCACGGGGTGGGTTTTCAGATGTAAACCCTCCCTTCGAGATCCAAAAAGTCATATTTTTCACAGTAATTTTGTCTTACGCATTTATCCTTGGAACCTGACAAGTACAATTCGGTTCAAGAATTAAAAAAAAAATTGTGTGATTGGTATGGAAATTATAACGGTTCTTTATTTAATGTTTGCAAAATGTATGTGTGAATATAAAATAATTTAAATTGTGTTACAACCAGGGACGAGTCCACTGGGGGTGATTTTCAGGTTCAAAACCTTAGTAAAAATTTCACAAAAATATATAGTAGAAATTAAGCTAAAAATACAGTAAAAAATACGCGAAAAATATAGTAAAATTTACACAAAAAATATAATAGAAATTTAAAAATACAGTAAAAATACAATAAAAAATACTCGAAAAATACAGTCAAAATATAAAAAAATTACACAAAAAATATATTAAGTCACGCGAAAAAAAATAAAGTAAAAATTACACAAAAAATATAGTAGAAATTAAGCAAAAAATACAGTAAAAAATACGCGAAAAATACAGTAAAAATATATGAAATTACGCAAAAAATATAGTAGAAACTAAGCAAAAAATACAGTAAAAAATACGCGAAAAATACAGTAAAAATATAAAAAAATTACACAAAAAATATATTAAGTCACGCAAAAAAAAAAATAAAGTAAAAATTACACAAAAAATATAGTAGAAATTAAGCAAAAAAAACAGTAAAAAATACGCGAAAAATACAGTAAAAATATAAGAAATTACGCCAAAAATATAGTAGAAACTAAGCAAAAAATACAGTACAAAATACGCGAAAAATACAGTAAAAATATAAAAGAAATACACAAAAAATATACTAAGTCACGCGAAAATATATAAAATAAAAATTACACAAAAAATATAGTAGAAATTAAGCAAAAAATACAGTAAAAAATATGGGAAAAATACAGTAAAAATATAAGAAATTACACAAAAAATATAGTAGAAATTAAGCAAAAAATACAGTAAAAAATACGCGAAAAATACAGTAAAAATATAAAAAAATTACACAAAAAATATAGAAAGTCACGCGAAAAAAATAAAGTAAAACCTACCAAAAAAAATATAGTGAAAATTGCGCAAAAAATATAGTAGAAATTAAGCAAAAAATACAGTAAAAAATACGCGAAAAATACAGTAAAAATATAAGAAATTACGCAAAAAATATAGTAGAAACTAAGCAAAAAATACAGTAAAAAATACGCGAAAAATACAGTCAAAATATAAAAAAATTACACAAAAAATATATTAAGTCACGCGAAAAAAATAAAGTAAAAATTACACAAAAAATGTAGTAGAAATTAAGCAAAAAATACAGTAAAAAATACGCGAAAAATACAGTAAAAATATAAGAAATTACTCAAAAAATATAGTAGAAACTAAGCAAAAAATACAGTAAAAAATACGCGAAAAATACAGTAAAAATATAAAAAAATTACACAAAAATATATTAAGTCACGCGAAAAAAATAAACTAAAAATTAAACAAAAAATATAGTAGAAATTAAGCAAAAAATACAGTAAAAAATACCCGAAAAATACAGTAAAAATATAAGAAAATACGCAAAAAATATAGTAGAAACTAAGCAAAAAATACAGTAAAAAATACGCGAAAAATACAGTAAAAATATAAAAGAAATACACAAAAAATATACTAAGTCACGCGAAAATATATAAAATAAAAATTACACAAACACTATAGTAGAAATTAAGCAAAAAATACAGTAAAAAATACGCGAAAAATACAGTAAAAATATAAGAAATTACACAAAAAATATAGTAGAAATTAAGCAAAAAATACAGTAAAAAATACGCGAAAAATACAGTAAAAATATAAAAAAATTACACAAAAAATATAGAAAGTCACGCGAAAAAAAATAAAGTAAAAACTACCAAAAAAAAAATATAGTGAAAATTGCGCAAAAAATATAGTAAAAATTAGACCAGAAATAGTCAAAAAATTTTATAAAATGTACATTGAAAATATAGAAAAAATTACACAAAAATTTTGGTAAAAAATATAGTAAAACTTTATGCAAGAAAATATAGTAAAAATTACACGGAAAACACAGTAAAAGCTACGAAAAAAAATAAGGTAAAAATGACTAAAAAAAATTTAGAAAAAGTTACGCAAAAATAAATAATATAAATATGCAATAAAAATTAAGCAAGAAAAATAGAAAAAATTACACAAAAACACAGTAAAAGCTACGCAAAAAAAATATGGTAAAAATTACACAAAAAATATAGAAAAAGTTACGCAAAAAACGAAGTAAAAATATCACAAAATATATTATAAAAATTACACAAAAAGGGTGAAAATGACGCGAAATATATAGTAAAAAGTACATAAAAATATAAAAAATGGCCCAAAAAATATGGTAAAAGTTGGGCAAAAAATACAGTAAAAATTACACAAAGAAAAAGTAAAACTGCCAGCAAATTGCCAACTCATATTTTTGCGTTTACGTAATACACATTCGGTAACTTTATAAACGTTTGACATAAGTTATACCTTGAATCTGACATTGCCCATACTAACAAATATAGATATATATATTTTTTAAAAAACAAGCATAAAAGGGCAGCTTTAAAGAAACTCCAAATGAAAATTGTACCCGAAATTAAAAGAAAAAATTTGGAAGAAATTCTTGGTAGGTGGTACACTAACTACATACCAAACTTTTGATTAGTAGCGCAGATAAGAGAATGGCCTCTTTCAAGATATAAGATATGGTTTTTCTTTTCTTACAGCCTTTACCCACACAAGGTGTCTTCACTGGATAGCTATTTCATACCGTTATTAGGCGGCGATCGTCATATTGTTCGCAACTCGCAATATTCGTGGCATAAGAACGAGCAAAAGCGTCCAATACAATTTGAAAATTATATTGGTTTCAAGTAAGTTTGCCTCGTAGATACTTTAAGATCACACATTTTTTTATAATTCATCGGTGGTGTGGTAGATCAGCCTATCACGGCAGTTGGTTGCAAAACTAACTATCTCAAGAATATATAAAAACCTAGCATTTGTTTCAAGAACCCTGAAATCGGACGTTTTGTTTAAACCCCCCGCTGAGATTGGTTGATCTTTCACCCAGCCGAAGATTTCGTCCTTTGCACTTACCTAATTTTCACTTCTCTTTAGATCACTCTTCTACTCTATCATAGTACCCTTTGTAACTGCGCTTGTGGCATTACTGGCACAATTTAACATCACACGAAAAATTCTATTAAAATTCCCAACGATCTTTACTTTGGGCTTGATGTCACACGATGGTCCTACAGAAGCCACAATGAAGACACAATATTTTCAAATGACTTTTAAAACCAAAGGCTGGGTCAAAGGTCAATCGCTTAGCGAACAACCAAAATTGGAATTATGGACACGCGTCTCGGGCTATAATCCTTTCTACGCTTTGTGTGGTGTGGCCATGTTGGCTTCGGCGAAAATTATTTTGCAGGAGACAGAGAAGCTGCCGGGAAGGTAAGAAATTTAAGACCTGATTATGAGTCATAGATTTATATTCATTGCATATTGTTTCCTTATTTTTTAGTGGCGGTGTCATTTCACCTGGTTATGCTTTCGCCAGGACAAGTCTCATTGAGGAGTTGCAGAAGTACAAGAACAGTATAAAATTCGAGGTTCTCAAGTTGGAGCAGTGAAACATTTGAAAAAATTTAATTTCATGTTTAACCCTTTTTGTACGTCAATAAAAAATAAGCAGTCATTATAATCATTAATTTGCTGGCGACTTAGGAAGGGTGGTTGGTAATGAACATCTGCTTAGAAGCGGTTTCAGTCGTTTTACGGACATGGGTATTAATTTTTTCGGACTGAATCAGGTACCTTCTGTTTCATGCAAAATTTCGTTAACCTCTTGAATGTAAGGGTCGTTGGCTTTAGTAACCTTTTACGGCAGGCATAGCTTTCGACATGTTATATGACCCTTAACCCATTTGGACCCATTTATTTGTAGTATCAGCGAAAATATTTTTGCTGCATTATTTGAAATCGGGTTAGACTACCTCTTTGTATTTTGCCAAAAAGTTCTCTTTGATTATAAAAGATTGGCCTCGCTTATTTTTGGGTGGTAAGATAACATTCCGCAGTGTTATCAAAGTAAATTAAAAAAAAAAATTAAAACATAATACCAAATGATAAAGTGAAGACTGATAATGTTATGTTATGCATTAAAAACCGTAATTAAGATTAATATTGATTTGATTCTCATAGTAATATATTCGATTTGTATCATTATCTGATACTTATATTCCCATTGATACATTACGTTAATGTAAATGCGAGTCCCGAGCGCGAATATTCGTTCCATCGCGATCATGTCTACGAATTTGTTCCATTACCATACCATTACCATACCATTACCATACCATTACCATACCATTACCATACCATTACCATACCATTACCATACCATTACCATACCATTACCATACCATTACCATACCATTACCATACCATTACCATACCATTACCATACCATTACCATACCATTACCATACCATTACCATACCATTACCATACCATTACCATACCATTACCATACCATTACCATACCATTACCATACCATTACCATACCATTACCATACCATTACCATACCATTACCATACCATTACCATACCATTACCATACCATTACCATACCATTACCATACCATTACCATACCATTACCATACCATTACCATACCATTACCATACCATTACCATACCATTACCATACCATTACCATACCATTACCATACCATTACCATACCATTACCATACCATTACCATACCATTACCATACCATTACCATACCATTACCATACCATTACCATACCATTACCATACCATTACCATACCATTACCATACCATTACCATACCATTACCATACCATTACCATACCATTACCATACCATTACCATACCATTACCATACCATTACCATACCATTACCATACCATTACCATACCATTACCATACCATTACCATACCATTACCATACCATTACCATACCATTACCATACCATTACCATACCATTACCATACCATTACCATACCATTACCATACCATTACCATACCATTACCATACCATTACCATACCATTACCATACCATTACCATACCATTACCATACCATTACCATACCATTACCATACCATTACCATACCATTACCATACCATTACCATACCATTACCATACCATTACCATACCATTACCATACCATTACCATACCATTACCATACCATTACCATACCATTACCATACCATTACCATACCATTACCATACCATTACCATACCATTACCATACCATTACCATACCATTACCATACCATTACCATACCATTACCATACCATTACCATACCATTACCATACCATTACCATACCATTACCATACCATTACCATACCATTACCATACCATTACCATACCATTACCATACCATTACCATACCATTACCATACCATTACCATACCATTACCATACCATTACCATACCATTACCATACCATTACCATACCATTACCATACCATTACCATACCATTACCATACCATTACCATACCATTACCATACCATTACCATACCATTACCATACCATTACCATACCATTACCATACCATTACCATACCATTACCATACCATTACCATACCATTACCATACCATTACCATACCATTACCATACCATTACCATACCATTACCATACCATTACCATACCATTACCATACCATTACCATACCATTACCATACCATTACCATACCATTACCATACCATTACCATACCATTACCATACCATTACCATACCATTACCATACCATTACCATACCATTACCATACCATTACCATACCATTACCATACCATTACCATACCATTACCATACCATTACCATACCATTACCATACCATTACCATACCATTACCATACCATTACCATACCATTACCATACCATTACCATACCATTACCATACCATTACCATACCATTACCATACCATTACCATACCATTACCATACCATTACCATACCATTACCATACCATTACCATACCATTACCATACCATTACCATACCATTACCATACCATTACCATACCATTACCATACCATTACCATACCATTACCATACCATTACCATACCATTACCATACCATTACCATACCATTACCATACCATTACCATACCATTACCATACCATTACCATACCATTACCATACCATTACCATACCATTACCATACCATTACCATACCATTACCATACCATTACCATACCATTACCATACCATTACCATACCATTACCATACCATTACCATACCATTACCATACCATTACCATACCATTACCATACCATTACCATACCATTACCATACCATTACCATACCATTACCATACCATTACCATACCATTACCATACCATTACCATACCATTACCATACCATTACCATACCATTACCATACCATTACCATACCATTACCATACCATTACCATACCATTACCATACCATTACCATACCATTACCATACCATTACCATACCATTACCATACCATTACCATACCATTACCATACCATTACCATACCATTACCATACCATTACCATACCATTACCATACCATTACCATACTAATCATAATTCCGTAACATCCTTAGTTTATGTTTGTAAATTAGGCTGACCTACCAAAAAATATTGCCGGACTTTTGTATGTTAAAAAAAAAATTATTTAATTTTTCCAAGAGTTTGTCAGGTATGAAAAGGTTTCAAAAAAGTTTCTCAGATGCCGAATTTATGTGAAAAAATGTATCGAGCTAAAGAATCCAATTTTCGAAGAAAAATCACTCAAAAATTGAACACTCTAATGTACACAAACATGTCAGTAGAAAAGGAACTTTAACTGCTTTAACAAATGTTATAAAGGTATAATTTCTTGGTAATGACTTAAATAACCTTCAGCGTAACAATAACACGAATAGTCAAGTGTCAAAGTCAAGTTTAGTCATATCACAGCGGTGCTCTGAGCATCAACAAATCTTTGAATAAAAAGTGTTTTAATTTCGTGTAAAACAACCAAAATAAAGTGGATTAAGTTAGACACAATAAATTATAGAAATGTCTGAGAAACTCGATGCAATAATTTTTGGCGCAACCGGATTTACCGGCAAAATTGTGGTAGAAAAAGCGCCGAACGTGCTGCAAGGGCTCACATGGGGTATAGCGGGGCGCAATAAAGTGAGTTAAAGAAAGTTTATAAGTGTTGTATAAATGACAGTTAAATTTGATTTGAGTTTTTATTTTTATTTTTTTGAATACTAGAGTAAACTGGAAAATGTGCTGAAAAGTGCAGGTCAAACGATTGCAAGAGATCTAGGTTCGATACCCATAATAATGGCAGATGTAGCGGATGAAAAATCGTTAGAAGAAATGGCAAAAAAGTGCAAGGTTTGTGCCGGCTTGTAATTAGTACACAAAACTAGTTTATTTAATTGTTGATTTAGATACATACGTAATCATGCATATACCCAGCATTCAAGGCAACTAGTTGCGAACTATATATTTATCGTCTAAATGATAAAACAAACATGATTTATTTTATTTGTTTTATTTTTTTTAATTTCTCATTTTGACATTAAAGAATTTTTTTAGGTTTAATTTTCTTTTCATTTCATTCATTTTATTTAATTTTATCTTTTTTTGATATATTTTATTTTTCTAATTTTTCTAATTTATATTATTTTTTCCAATTTTATTTAATTTAATCTTATTGCATTTAATATTTTTCACTTCATTTAACTAGTTTTTTTTTCTAATTCAATTATATTTTTTATTCTATTTTATTTTATTTTATCTTGTTTTTTATCTCATTTTAATTTTGTTCTATAAGTTTAATTTTTTGTTTTATTTACTTCTTTTGTTTTATTTTATTTTATTTTACATTATTTTAATCTTTTTATTTAACTTTATTATATTTTACTTTACTTTGGGATTTTATTTTATTTTACTTTAATTCATTTCATTTTGTTTTATTTTAGTAATTTTTTTTATTCTAAATATGTGTTTCTTGCGACCTTTTTAAGTATTTGGCAATCCTTCATTTTGCCGTCCGAAAGCTTCTTTTTTATTACCAATATATTTCGGTCATCTGAGAAACTTTTGGTTTCATTTTGGAAGGAAACAACCTTGACCTCAAGCCGACAAGAAAAAAAAAGTTTTTTCTTTATTTCATTTCATTTTATTTCATGTCACTTTATTTAATTTTTTTATTTTTTTTATATCTTTTTTTATTTCTTTTTATTTTATTTTCTTTTTTTTTTTCTTTTTTTTCTTTTTTATTTTATCTAAGAAACTTTTGGTTTCATTTTGGAAGGAAAAAACTTTGACCTCAAGCCGACAAGAAAAAAAATGTTTATTTCATTTCCTTTCATTTCCTTTTATTTTATTTCAATTTATTTTATTTTTTTTTATTTTCATTTTTTATTATTTTTTTATTTGGTTTTATTTTATTTTGTTTTATTTTTTATTTTATTTTTCTTATATTTTATTTTCTTTTATTTTATTTTTATTTATTTGATTTTTTTTTATTTTTTTATTTTTTATTTATTTTTTTATTCTATTTTTTTCATGTTATTTTTTTTTATTTATTTTATTTATTTTATTTTTTTTTGTTATTTTATTATTTTTTTATTTATTTTTTTGTTTAATTTTTTTATTTTTTTATTTTTGTTCTTATTTTATTTTACCTTATTTAATTTTATTTTATTTTATTTTTTTATTTATTTTTATTTAATTCAATTTAATTTAATTTAATTTAATTTTATTTTATTTCATTTTATTTTATTTTATTTTTATTTTATTTTACTTTTATTTTTTTCTTTTATTTTATCTTTTTCTTTTTTTTTTTATTTTTTTTTTTTAATTTTATTATTTTTTTATTTTATTTTACTTTATTATTTTATTTTAGTTTTTTTTTATTTTTTTATTGTTTTTTACATTTTTTTATTTTTTTTTTAATTTTTTATATTTTTTTTTTTTTTATTTTATTTTTTTAAATTTTATTTTATTTTATTTTATTTTATTTTATTTGATTTTATTTAATTTTTTGTATTTTTTTGATGTTTTTATATATTTCATATTTTTATTTATATATTTATTTTTTTAATTTTTTTTTTATTTTATTTTTATATAACTTTGGTCGTTTCTTTTTATTTTGATTTTTTTTTTTTTTTTCGTAGCATTAGTAATATTATTCCTGACTATTTTCATGCTTTATGCATTGTCACGTAATTTAACTTTCGATTAGATCGTCATCAATTGTTGTGGACCCTATCGTTTCTATGGCGCAGCGGTGGTCAAAGCGTGCGTAGAAGCCGGTACACATCATGTCGATATTAGTGGAGAGCCACAATATGTTGATGGTATGATGGTTGAATACCATGAGTTGGCACAAGAAAAAGGCGCCTATGTGATATCGTCATGTGGATTCGATAGCATACCAGCCGAAATGGGGGTGGTATATGCGCAACGAAATTTTTCAGGTAGAGTTACTAATAGGCCCGCCAGACCAAAAATTGTACTATCGCCCTTTTAATCTCCTACCTCATATACCCTTTCGTCTACCTCTTCTTCTCTCCCCGCTTTTACCTGTACCTCCCACGTTCCGTTGCTCCCTAAGCAAAATGATAAAGTTATTACTTTAACAAATTATTTTCTATAATTACAAAAATTAAATAAAAATAATTTTACGAAGCTTACGAAATTCCGATTTCTTTTACCCATTCCCTAAAATTCTTAGTACATATTCATATCCTTAATTCTGTTAGTAAGTTATTTCAAAAATTCAACTTTTATAGATGAAATATAAATATACTCTTAGGTACCGTTAATACCTGCGAAATGTTTTGGGAAAACATTGTTGATTATCGCGATGCCACTTCAAAAGCTGTACTACATGCTGGTACTTGGGAAAGTGCTGTTCACGCTATGGGTAATTATTGGGAGATAAGGAGATTGCATAGAGCCCTACAGCCCGCCGAGAAAATGCCTGAATTAAGGCCAAAACTCAAATACAGGTAAGGTGAATTATATCGATGGTTCTTAAGGACAGCCTGGAACGGGAGGTATGGTGAATTCGGCCCACATTTTTTGTTCCAAAAGAGTTCCAGAGAGGACTAAATTTAAACGGTACCGGCAGTAATTTGAACCTAAAAAGACCTTTTGCAGGGTTATTTAACCTTTTCCGATGTCGGTAAAGGGAAAGTCTGACTTCGTTTCTAGTAAACGTTCTTTCCTAGGATCACTAATTCTTAAAACGTGGTTTAACTTTCTTATGCTTATACTAACAACTACTTTTCTCCAATATATTACAGATTATTTCCACATAAAATAGATAACCTAACCATCTATTTCTTCACCATACATAGCGGTGATCGTGATGTCGTAATGAATACGCAACGTTTACGTTACGTAAATGATCAACAACGACCAATACAATTTGAAAATTATATTGGTTTCAGGTGCGTGACAAAAATTACACTTAAAAATCTGTAAAAAATGATTTTCTAACACTTATCCTCTACAGATCTTTGTGGACCACACTTTTGACACAATTAATCCTACTAGTCACCATAATAATGTCACAAACACGCAAAATTCTTCTTAACAATCCAAAGTTTTTCACACGTGGTCTTATGTCACACGAAGGTCCGAAGTCAGTCAATCGCGCTAATCAAAAACTTGTAATGACATTTCGCACTAAAGGTTGGGCTGAGGGACAATCTTTGTCGGAACAACCGAAGCAAGAATTATTGACGCGTCTTTCGGCTATGGATCCGTTTTATGCTCTAACAAGTGTAACAGTTTTAACGGCGGCAAAAATTATTCTAACTGAAAGTGATAAAATGCCGAATAGGTATGTAGGGATTGTTGTTGGGTTGTAGACGGGGAGACAGCTGTCATTTTGGAAACATTTCTGTTTCTAAACTGAAACTTTATGTTCTCTTCTTGAAAGGGTCTTCAGACGCGTCAGAACGTCAACAGAAGTCACTCTTAAGGACCTGTACTGCGTTTCTGTAACTCAATTCGATCGATCGTCTCAACTGCAATAGTCAATTTGACGTCATATTGACGTCACACTCATTTTTTTTTGTTTCTGTAAAAAAAATTGTATTTTGTCGATTTTATTTCCCGAGATAGTCCAGTACCCCGTTTCTGTAAAAAATCGACAAAATTCTCGATTTTAATGCCGTCACACTCGACTCGATTCAAAATTTTTGTTTTTTCGATTTTTTACAGAAACGGGGTACTGAACTATCTCGGGAACCGCTTGACCGATTTGGATAAAATTTTGAATATAGATAGTTGGATTGATTCTAAGACTATCCACTTAGGGGTTGCCACCTGGCGCAGTTTACAGGGTTGCCACCTATTTCAATTTTTTAATTAATGGAGCAAGATAACGCAATATGGATATCAAATGAAAGGTATTTTCGCCGACATACCAACTAAAATATTTTCAAGTAGTGTTGCCACCCAGGGTTGCCATCTTACCGAAGCATAAGTGAGTTATGCCAATATGGGTATCAAATGAAAGGTATTTTCGCCGTCATTCGAACTAAAATATTTTCAAGTAGTGTTGCCGCCCAGGGTTACTATTTACCGTATTGTATTTGTATTGTATATTTTTGAGATCATATTTGGATTATTTTAGGATCATTTTTGGATCATTTACGGGTCACTTTGGGATAATTTAGGGCTTTTTTTTAGAACATTTTGGGTTAAATTTTGGATTAATTACAATTTTGGTGTCATTTTAGTATAATTTTGGAGTCATTTTGGGATCATTTTGTGATCATTTTGGATCATTTTGGGAAGATTTGAGGGTCTCTTTGCGGTCGTTTTGGGACTATTTTGGGATCATTTTTGGATACTGATGGGGTCATTTTCGGATAATTTTGGATACATTTAAGGGTAAGGGTTTTTTGGGATCATTCTTTCATTTTTATTTTTTATTTTTTTTATTTTTTTTTTTCATTTAATTTTATTTTTATTCCAATTTATTATTTTTATTGTTTTTCTAATATTGCTTCTCAGTTTGTGTTTATTGTAAGCGATCGCTTCCCGCCAGATTTCCTCGGTTGCGTTTGTTCCCCAGCCCTGACAGCTGTCACCCAGCGTAGTTAATTTTTGTGATTATTTATTATCAAAAACTCTTTATTTCTTCCACAGTGGTGGCGTATTTTCACCTGGATATGCATTTGCCAATACTAGCTATATCGAGGATATAGGACGTTTGAAAGATGGTTTGAAGTTTGAAATAATGTAATGGGAGCACTAGATGTCCGTGATTGAAGCCAAACTAAAGTATTTTTGTTTTTATTGTTTTGTTATATGTATTTTTTTTTGCAATGTAAATATAATACTCGTATCTAATTGCTGTAATAAATTTATTTTTATTACCACTTCGTAGTTCATAAATCAAATAAATGTAATCATATCATTGTCAGGGTTTGGCGCCAATATAGATAAATCATTTGTCGGTGTGACTATTTAGTCGACTTAAGCCACGTTTAATTTTAACCAATAATTTACATGAGTTACAAGGCGTAGTGTAGTCAAAACACGATTTACATATGCATTTGTTCAGATTTTCATACGCATACAGGGTGCTGCAGGCATTTGAAAATTATTTATCATCATTATTGAATGGCTATTGAGTATAATCCCATTGAGATTATCCTCATAGTTTTGCCTAAAATAGCTGCTTGTTGGTCTATTGTGGACTAGAACAGCGGGTAATAATACCAAATGAAAAAATTATTGCGATCAATTTCGTTCAAAATAATACTTCAAAATTCAAATACTTGTAACACCCTGTATATGCTGCACTCATGTTATAACCTCTTTCGTCTCAACGCCTTTTACGTCAAACAGTCATTGAACACTTGTCATTTCGCTAAAATGTAAAATTGATTTATTCCAGCTGATTGGCGATCGATTTTAAATGCCGTCGGCTGGGACTTGACTTACTTTTTGACGTTGCTTAGTATAATTACTTACGATCATGTAGAAAGGAATTAGTTACGTCAGCTTACTTTAAAACGCTTACAAACTACGGTTTAATCTGGTTGTCAGTAGGTCAAGATGTCAAAGGCGTCATAACATCACATACGCGGCCCAATTCGTCAACCGGACTACATAAAAATTTCATCGCTTCGATTTGAATGAAATTTAGTGAAAGTGATCTGCTATGTAAAAAAAAAAAATATCACTAGAGGTCGCGTACAAATATTGGATGGTTATCGAGGAAGTACTTATGATAGACCACTCAAACGTTGTAAAAGGTTAGATGAGATCCAAAAAAACTGGGGATAACGAGAAAGGAGGCGGGCACCTCTCATACAAATGAAATACTTCATAGTCGATATCTCTGAAATTACTCATGTTAGACGACTGAAATTTGGTAAGGGGTTATATGAGATCGATCCCTACCACCTCCAAAAAAACTGGGGATAACGAAAAAGGGGGCGTGGCAACTCCCATACGAATGAAATACTTCTTAGTCCATATCTCTGGAAGTATTTAGGTTAGACCACTGAAATTTGGTAAGGGGTTATATGAGATCGATCCCTACCACCTCCAAAAAAACTGGGTATAACTTAAAAAGGGGCGTGGCCCCTCCCTACGAAGGAAACATTTCATAGTCCATATCCCTGCAAGTATTTATGTTAGACCACTGAAATTTGGTAAGGGTTTATACGTGATCGCTCCATAACACCTCCCAAAAAACTAGAGTTAACGAAAAAGGTGGCGTGGCACCTACCATATGAATGAAATGCTTCATATCTCTGGAAGTTTTTAGGTTAGACCACTGAAATTTTGTGAGGAGTTATATAAGATCAATCCCTGCCATCTCCAATAAAACTGGGAATAACGAAAAAGGGGGCGTGGTTCCTCCTATACGAAGGAGATAGGGAAATGGAATAAAATAGATATAGGGATCGGGTTAGAGAAACATGCAGGGAAATAAATTTGTGGCAAGACAACGTCTGCCGGGTAAGCTAGTAATAAATGAAATAAAAAAATTTAAAAAAATAGTATTTAAAAAAATTGCGGGATTGAACCCCCACAGTGACAGCGATTTTGCAATTTTTAATGTTCCTAGTTTTTTTTTTTAATTTTAAATAGGGTAAAGGCACTAGTGGTCGGACTCGCCCCAGTAGTAGGACAATTTGTGTTTTGTCTCTTAAAATAATAAAATCGTAATATTTACTACATAAAAAAAAATTACAAGATTTCTTTGATATTTCAGCTCCATAATCCAGTATTCAAACCAAGATTTCCTCGGAAAATGTATTTTTGAAAATTTTAATTGGGTTTGTTTATTGGTAACAAGGTAATCTACTATTTAAGATATTTTTTTTTATTTCCAGATAGAAGGTTTATTTTTTAAATGGGTGTCCGAGTACTGACTCCATATTTTCTGTTGAATTCAGTAGAGTTTTAGTACTCGGACAGATAATTAAATGTAGATTTATATGTTGTTTTTATTGTTGGCATCGATAAAGGCACTCCCCGAAGGTTTTGGGGAAGTTTGTCGGAAGACCTTAGCTTCATACCAAAGGGTTTTTGATTTGCTCTTTCATAATATCGGTACGCTCCGATGTCCTTGAGGTATTTGCCTGACTGTGGCGGGAGCGATTAAGAATCACAAGTTGAACCTTCTAGGTCACTGCAAAACCTACTTTCTTGCCATAAAGTTTTAAGTCATAACCCTTTGTGGCTTTTAGTCGCCTCTCAACCGAGGTATGTCTAACTGCGAGTGTATTTTAAGCCTGCTGGAGATTTTATATTGTTCGACTTGTCTGAAAAATGGATTTACAAAACAGAATGATTTCTGCTCTCGAAGAATCTCAGAAAAATACTCTGTGTTTGAGGAAGACCACATTAAAAAGCAATATGTAAACCTTATATGATCGAGTGTTTGTAGAATCGGGGACAATTCTTTTAAGGACTAAACTTCTTCATCTCCTGCTTTGTTTATGAGTAATCCTTGGAGAAGTTTTTGGGAGCTTTGGAAAGTATTCTCCCTTAGGTGTTCCATCGGGCACTCAGAAGCAAAGAAACTTAGTACTCCGAGATCGATTACTGCATAGTACTGCGACACTACTTAAGGACTATTCTTTGTACGATTGTACGTAGTCAGAGTAGTATCGTTATCTGCAAGGGATGAGCCTGCAATAAAATACCTAATTTTTGTTTTTTATTTTTTACTGCGTTTTCTCAATAAAATGTCCGAGCACTAGCACAAACTGGCATTTTTTAATTAATCTAAAATAAATTAAAACCGAATTAATTTTGAAAATTTATTTTTTAAATTATTCTCCAATATCTCCAGAATCATACAAATTTATTTTTCTGTCGAAATTCCATATATTAAGCGAGATATGAATTTTTTAAGTACCTACGAAAAAAAGTTAAGTGACCGACCACTTGTGCCTTTACCCTACATACCTATCTATTTTTTAAATTATATACCTACATATCATTTGCACCAACCTAATACCTGTGTTCCTATCTACTAAATTTTTTTTTTTATTTTGCCGGTAGCTTTATTTATAGCTAAAAAGCTTTTAAATTTATAAATACCGAAATAAGCTTTCGTACCAAACATCAAACTGTTTCCATATGCTAAAATAAATGCATAACCCGAACACATACCAAAAATAAGCTAGTGCAAATATATTGACAGTTGATTGCTCAGCGCTAAGCGCTCAGTTGTTGCTTTGCTTTGTCTACTAATGTCGATAAAGCAGTTTTCATGCAGAGCATGTATTCATTGTCAAGTATGCCATTTGCCCGCTGTCTCTCAACTGGGGATGTAGCTCAGATGGTAGAGCGCTCGCTTAGCATGTGAGAGGTACGGGGATCGATGCCCCGCATCTCCATATTTTTTCAATTAAAATTGCCCAATATAAATAACTTTTGTTTTATTTATACTTCTATGGTCATAAGCAATTCGATGAATTATTATCTACATTTAGAGATACACATATTTATATGAACATCCA
>CAXKVI010000001.1:161814297-161869297 GCA_964058755.1 Campiglossa producta
TGGTTACAATAAAAAATTTTGATATGAAAACATGTCTCAAAATCCAAAAAAAAAGAAGTAAGCCATGGATTTATGATAAGGGGGATGAGCTTGCGTTTTTGGTTTTAGTCATTGCAAGTGGATGGAATGATGGATGGCTGGGTGTACAATGGGTATATAGGATTTTTGGGGTTGGGTGTTGATTAGCATACAATTTAAATATACATACATACAATACATAGAATAAGCGAAAAACTTTGAAACTCACAAATCAATTTGATCGTAGTCAAGAAAATCGTGTGCGTCGCTAAGTATGCGCGCTGTTTTGCTGAAGCGCGCTGTCAACGCTGCCACTGCTGCTGATGCTACAGGCGGCACTGCCGCTACATTCTCCTCGCTTTCATCATACATATCCTCATCCGCGCCCTCATCAGGCTCAACTTCATCTGAGGAAAGAGCGCCGCCACCCAACGCATCATCCTCGTCATCATGCGGATCCTCTTCACTTGCGTTCGTTTCGGTGGATTCTTCTTGTGAGCCAAGTAAGTCTTGTGCCGCTGCCGCTTTACCAAGCGCTGCCACATGTGCTAGCGCTAACTCATCATTTTCCATTGAATTCGTGTAGCGCACATTTCGCTGTTCACGTTCGCGTTCGACGCGCACGCTCGTTACCTCAGCGCGCGGATCGAGTGGATCATCGAGCTCAACGCTACTCATCTCTGTTGTGGTGTGTGGCATCGCCAGCGCTGCCACGAGTGTGGTGCTATCAGTGAGTTGGTGCAGCGTTGTTGTCGCCGTGGACTGCGTCTCAGTGGTGCTACTCGGCGCTTCTGCCTTGCTTGTTGCTTTCGGCGCTATCGCGGCATGTTTTTTCGGCTTTTTTGGTGTTTGCGCTGCACCGCCACCATTACGCGCGCGTTTTCGATTCGCGCCACCATTGCGGTTGCCCCCACCGCCTCCACCTTGTCGACCATTCGCATTCATCTTTTTACCGCCGCGCTTGTTCGCTGGCGCATCGCCGCCATGGTTGTTGCGCTTATGCGCATTCGAGTTCTGATTATTGCGGTTCTTCTTTCCACCGCCGCCTCCGCCATTTTTCTTCTTCTTGTTACATGGCGCTGGCAATGGCATATCAGGCACTTCTTCACCCTTCGCTTTCAGCTGTCTTCTCTGCTGTTGCTGCAGCGCTAATTGCTCTCGACATTTTTTGTTATTGAGATTATTGCCGTGCTTACGCAGCGCCAGCGGACTCCTTTGGCAATTGTGCTCTTCTTCGTTTTCATGCGGTCGGCATTTTCGTCGTTTCTTCTTCTTTTTACCGCCGCCGGCGCCACCGCCACTGTGATGTTGAGGACCCTGACCTCCCTGACTATTACTATTGCTAATATGGCTGCCATTACTTGTCGTCGTCGTCGTACTATTACTAATACTATCACTACTACTATTACTACTACTCAAGCTATTCGACACTTGCGCGCCGCCTCGCTGGCCCCCTCTGTTATGGTTGCTATGGCTATTTGTGACTGTGCTGCTCTGTGACTCGCCTCTTTCGCTGGCAGCAGGAACGTTGTTCATTAATTGGCCACTAATACTACTATTACTAATGCTAGGACTATCACTATCACTGTTAGCTACTAAACTACTGCTACTACTATTGCTCTTTTTGCTACCGCTACTACTACTACTACTGCTACTACTATTACTATAACTACTACTATTGCTATTGCTAGAATTTAGATTGCACTTGGGGTGCATCTTAAAATGTTTGCTATCGATCAGGTCGATCAATGGTTTTCCTGTATCACAGAGTTGGCGTATGCCGTGCTTAATGCGATTTTCGCCGAAATTTTTCGCTATCAATTGTTCGACGCGTTCCTCCTCAACCGTTTCGGTGATCGCATTTGTATAGGTGGCTAGTTTACCGAGTGAGCGCGTTGGCGGTATTTGCAGTTTACGTGGCTCACCATGCCGATTTAGCGCTAAATAATAGATGCGCCGCGTATTCGAATTGAAGGTGGATGAGTATGTGTTATAGTTATGCTGTTCCATGTTCTCGTTGAAGACGCAGTCGTCGGTGAAGTCTTTCTGCAAAAAAAAAAAATTAGAGTTCAATAAGCGAAGGTTTTGAGAAAAATAAGCATACATATGTTTTAGAACAGGGAAGAATAAGGTTAGGTTATGTTGATCTGTGCCTATCGGAATTAAACTAAACACTTAAGATGGCGTAACACCGAAACCAGTTCGTCACGAAATCAAAATTGCCAAGGCATATGATATTATATCACGTGACGATATTTGATGTTGTCGGGTTTGATGTGATGGAATATACATGACATGAAAGGTTATATAATGCGTTTGAAAAGCATATTTGAGTAAGAAGTGACATTGTTACACATTGTCATCGGAATGCATGTGATGTGATATCATATCTCCGCGAAATCCCTCGAATGGCGCTAGACCGTTACCTACACACACACATAATTATCACTCATCAGCATATATCGACTCAAAAAGTCTGCAAATTCCTAACGTGATATGATATATATAATGTCGTGAGATTAAGGATTGACTTCCTATGATATTATATCACATGACGTTATGTGATTTTGTCGGAGTTGATGTGATGGAATATACATGACATGAAAGATAATATGATGCGTTTGAGAAGCCTATTTGATCAAGATGTGACGTTGTTACACAGTGTCATCCGAATGCATGTGATGTGATATCATATCGCACGAAAAATATGCTATTTAAAAAAATGTTCATCACTCAAGATAACATTCTGCTCTGTATCTATAAAACTCTTCGCGAAATCCCTCGAATGGCGCTAGACCGTTACTTACACACATCATTTTCACTGTCATAAATATAGAACAACAACACGAAATGCAAATTACTCAGCCAACAAACGTCACTTGATTCTTAAGAAAAAGAAAAAAAATATCCAAATAGTTTCACATAAAACCGAAGCATAAATAATTCCCAATATTTTTTGTTCAAATAGCAACTAACACCGTTGGAAGGATGAAAGATAGCGCCAATACGTTTGAATAGAACCGATGAGACATTTCTGTGGTCATTAAAGTGCTAAGTTGCTGGGCTCTAAATACTCGTCTGGCAAAATACTGGAATGATAAAAAGCAGAGCAAAGTGCTAAAATTTTTCTAGTGAAACAAGTACGATGAAAGAAAAGTGCTAGGAAGAAGAAGCAGGGCTCCAAAATAAGAGTGAAATATCACAACGACTTCTCACTGAAAAAGAAGAAGAGAAGATACGTTTAAAGTTCTCACGGAACTTTTATTAATCAGCTGAGAGTTTTCCAGGAGCTCTGGAGAATAGGTGCGACAGACAACTATGCAACTGTAAATTGTGATGAAAGTGCTAGCTTAGATTCTATGTGTAAATGTGGCATAAAGCGCCACTAATGCGGCACCGCTAACACCACATTTACTATAAAATTAAATAGAGTGCGAGCGTTGAATTGTTTTTTTTTTTTCTATAAGTTTTTTTTTTTCGGTTAAGTTAAAAGTAAGGCTGTGCAATTTTTGGGCGCTATTTGTTATTTGCAGCTATCGCTTGCCGAGTGGCCAACATAAATATTTTTATATTTATCTGACACACTTAGTTAGGCGCTAAGTCATGATAGATCTGTACAAAAAGATACACAACATTTGCTTCCTACTTGCCTATTCACCTAGCTGCCGTAACTTACCGCAATTCATGCAATTGTTATCCTCAGTGCAGCCAAAAATTATCTAACACCTACAATATTTATGCACCAATCAACGAGAAATTGCTTGAGCAAAATGTAGCAAGCTTAATAGTTTGCAATTTGGTGAGTAAATTTTCAACACCTCTTGGAATTGCGAAAGTCAATAAAAATCGGGAATTTAAGAAGAACAAGTAAGGAAGTCGATATATACTACTATATATACTATAATCAGTTTTAAAGTTATGACCAGTCAAAAATTTCAAAAATGCCGCCCTTAAATATGCGTGGTGCCCCGCCCACTTTTAAATGCCCATGCGGTTTTACCTATTTACCTTACTGGGAGATGGCACGTCCTTAGGCAATATAAAGTTTCTACAGGAATTTTAGGCGGAATATAGAAACTACTAGTGGATTTGATTTAGGGGCCTATTCTATACCTTTCGCGAGTCGCTTGAGTTGTCCAAATCGGCTTATTTGGCGCGTTTATAATTATAAAGAGAAAAGTTGTATGTAGGGGGGTAGAAATCGAGTTACGCGGTCTAACTCGTTTAGATATGTAGTACTAAAAAATACCTATTCAACGATATATCAAACTTTGCAATCGGATTATAAATAAATAAAAAAGATCGGAGCTAGTCCAGGATCCGGCAGATTTCCGCAAATAGGTTATATGTAGCTGTTTGAGTTTTTGAGAGCACTCGTCTCTGTCGCGCTGTATAGTCGACATTTTCGAGCCCAGTACAAAAATTTCTCCACGAAGTTCTCTTCGCGTGCCTCAGAGTCTTGTAGTTTATTTTTATGTATATCCGAGCCATTGAGTATCCTTGCCACGGCTCTTGGCTTTATTAAATTGTTTCCTCCAGGACTTGCGGAGCGAGGCCTATGTTTACAGCGTGGTTTTAGCACTGGACAGGCTTTATCGAGGGCATTTGAGAGCTCCGTTGTAAAGGTCGTAACCAGGTCCTCCGTTCTACGAGCAGGACATACCACCACCAATCTTTGGGGATCGTCAAACGGTCGTTGCCTTGGTCAAGGATGCATATAAGGATCTGGTCCTTGGTTACTTCAGCAAAGCTTGGTTTGCCCTCTCCGGGGGTGTTCTGATGCCGCTTTGGACGTAGTTTTAACTCCCTGCCCGATCTCTGGCATTTGAAGAGATTTCCGTTTTCCCTCTTTGGCACAAGGGTGCTTTGGAAATTCCATATCTGGGAGGCATTCCAAAATTACCACAAAACAGCAAAATACAAAAATCACCACAAAATAACAACAAAATATCCCCGAAATTAGTCCAAAATGACCACAAAATAACAACAAAATTTTGCCGAAATTAGTCCAAAATGACCCCAAATATTCCCAAAATGACCACAAAATATCCTCGAAAATAGTCCAAAATAACCACAAAATAACTTCGAAATGACCCCAAAATATTCCAAAACTGACCACAAAATAACAACAAAATATTCCCGAATTTAGTCCAAAATGACCACAAAATAACTCCAAAATGACCGCAAAATGACACCAAAATATCCCTCAAAATGACTACAAAGTCAAATTTTTCCTCCCAGTCACCTTCAAATTCTGTTCGCCAGATTTTGACACTTCCGGCGAACGAATTTGTGTGATAGGCCCCTTAAGTTTCAATGGAATTTTTCGGAATACAATTTTTTTATTAGTTTGAAAAAGTAGTGAATAGGTAGTTCTTTAGGAGTTTGAAAATTTGTTAAACAATGCGGTCCGACAAATACAAGACTTACGAAAATCATCTGAAAATCAAATACCCTATTTTACCTATATGATTTTATTATAGGAAACAGAAGTCTGAAATGAGTTTGGCCCACTGCCCAACCGGTGTCTATTTTTTTTTTTACTTTAGTGTTGCGCACTAATTGTGGTATTTTTGAAGATATGCTGTTTTTGTGCATATTTTTGGTAAACAGCCTATATTTTGTGTAGATGGGTATAACTAAATTTTGGTATACATATGAAGGTATATATCATGTCATTGCAATATTTTAAAAATGCTTTTCATTTAGTTCTTCTTGAATGAAATACTAATAAATTTCTTAAATCTTGTGATTTTTCTTTATTGCTCTTGGGTCAACAAAATATTCAAAATTTTTAAGTACTAATTCTATTTAGGTAATATGAAATTAGCCTAAATCACAGGCGCGTGATGTGATGTATTTTACTTTGGTGTGAATTTTAATGGTGGATATAAATCTTCCTTTAAATACACTCAGGGAAAAACACCGTTCTAAAATGCAGGACCACAGGTCTCAATTTTAGATTTTCGTGTTCTTGATTTTTCTGTCTTAAAAAAAGAACAGAACGATGTTGTCGAAAATAGAACGGCCGGTGTTATCATCAGAACACATAACGAGAACGTTACAACATCGTTGCATACTTTTAGGCATTTAGTCTGGAAACAACTTTAACAGAACAAATCCAACCGTACAGGCTGGGTAAAACATATATCATCATTTCGGGTAACTTTAGGTACCTAAAAGAGACTCCTCGGGTAAAAATCTCAAACATTTTTTTCAAGATTTTCTACAATCAAATGAGCACTCAAAGTCATGACTAAAACATTCCTTTCATATCATACAATTTTGGTGACAGGTAACAAGGTCAATGGAAATAGTGTCAATTGACTTGTTTTCGCATCGCAAATGGAGGTAGTGCCAATTGACATTATTTCTATTTTGTAAAGAGAAATAAAGTCAAAAGAAATTGATTTTATTTCCTAATTGAAATGGAAATAGCGTCAACATTGGTTATGACATGTCAACTGAACATCACGTGATGTTTGAGTTTAATGATGTGATTTACAAAAAGCGTCGCATCTCATAATATGATTTCAATTTAAAATACTTGCCGCGCGATTTTTAATTCCAAATTTTTATATTTTGGAATGATATGATTTTTAAAATATTTAATGTCTTGACTTTCAAATTTATTTTAAAAAGCGCCGCAGATAAAAATTTCGAATAAAAAGTCGCGCTTTTTCAAATTAAGTCAAGCCATTTTAATATTTTAAAATCATATCATAATGAAAAACAAAAATTTTGAATTAAAAATCGCGCTATTTTGAATTTGAAATAAATTTGAAAGTCATGCCTCTGAATACTAAAAATTTATAATTAAAAAACTCGGACCATTGAGTATTTTAAATTGAAATCATATGTTACGTTTTTTGTATTGTTGAAGATCACAAACTTAAACATCGCGTGATGTTCAGTTGACATGCTATAAGGAATGTTGACGCTATTTCAATTTCGATTAATAATAATATATTGACAAAAAGAAATTAAGTCAACGGATCTTATTTCCATTTCGAAAATTTGTAATGCGAAATAAAGTCAATTGACACTATTTCCATTGACTTTGTTACCTGTCACCACAAATTCATTTTATTTTCAATTTCAATGCCATTTTAGTAACTAAGTATAATTTTATGGCCGAGGACATATTTAAATGAAAATCATTTGGGCGCAACCACTTTCAGTTTTTAGTAGAATAAAATTTATTTAAAAATATTTAACTCAAACACAACAATACCAACAGATATATAGAGCGGTTCTTCATATTATAAACTGCATTAATTTTTTTTTGGCCTTTTATTTTTTCTTTCATTTCACTTGCACTCGGTGATTACAATCAGGCAATCAAAATCAGCGATCGATCGAATACACGACTACCTTTTTTTTTGGGTATTTTTGTAACGTTTTGTTTGTGAGCCACTAAAACGCCGCTCGCTTGCTGCTCCAGTTAATTTTTCCCTGATTTTTTTTGTATTATTTTGTGAGTTTTTACCCTCTCCACTCAGTGTCAGTAATTTTTCTCAGTTCGTTAACTTTCACTTTTACCGCCACAAGGTGTACCCCTTTTCTGACATGTGCTCACCGCTGTCAGGAATTTCATATAAATTTACTTAGTTTATGTTGGTCTGACAGTTATTTTGACATAAGGAGCTGCCCTCATCTGCAGTTCGATACGCACCTATTAACTGCTTGCTCGTTAAATTTAAGCCGCTTGTTTAGATGCTCGCTTCTTAAGTATATTATCCCTTTGTTGTTCTTGTTTAGGCTGATTTTGTAAAATCATTTTATGACGATAAGGGTGCTGATATCTTAGAAATTAATCTGATTAACATAACGCGTTTAGTTTGATCAAATTTTCTTTTACATCGTTGACTGTAAGGATCTGATTGTTTAAATAGAAGGTGGTGAAGATAGGGGAAACAATTTAAATAGCATATTGAGTGTATGGTTATCTTACAATTAAAGGAAAGGAAAGGAGGGAAAGGGATAGGAAAGGAAAGGAAAACAAAAGAAAAAAAGAAAAGAAAAGGAAAGAAAAGAAAAGGCTAGGAAAGGAAAGAAAAATCTAGGAAAGGAAAGAAAAGGCAAGGAAAGGAAAAAAATGGAAAGGAAAGGTAATGAACAGAAAGTAAAGGGATGGAAAAGAAGGGGAAGGAAAGGAAACTAAAGGAAAGGGGAGGGAAGGAAAGAAAAGGAAAAGAAAGGAAAGTTAAGGTAAGGAAAGGAAAGGAATGGGAAGGAATGAAAATTAGAGGAAGGGAATGAAAATTTGTCTTTCTTTTACATCGTGGACAGTAAGGATCTGATTGTTTAAATAGAAGGTGGTGAAGATAGGGGAAACAATTTAAATAGCATATTGAGTGTATGGTTATCTTACAATTAAAGGAAAGGAAAGGAGGGAAAGGGATAGGAAAGGAAAGGAAAAAAAAAAGAAAAAAAAGAAAAGAAAGGGAAAGAAAAGAAAAGGCTAGGAAAGGAAAGAAAAATCTAGGAAAGGAAAGAAAAGGCAAGGAAAGGAAAAAAATGGAAAGGAAAGGTAATGAACAGAAAGTAAAGGGATGGAAAAGAAGGGGAAGGAAAGGAAACTAAAGGAAAGGGGAGGGAAGGAAAGAAAAGGAAAGGAAAGGAAAGGAAAGGAAAGGAAAGGAAAGGAAAGGAAAGGAAAGGAAAGGAAAGGAAAGGAAAGGAAAGGAAAGGAAAGGAAAGGAAAGGAAAGGAAAGGAAAGGAAAGGAAAGGAAAGGAAAGGAAAGGAAAGGAAAGGAAAGGAAAGGAAAGGAAAGGAAAGGAAAGGAAAGGAAAGGAAAGGAAAGGAAAGGAAAGGAAAGGAAAGGAAAGGAAAGGAAAGGAAAGGAAAGGAAAGGAAAGGAAATGAAAGGAAAGGAAAGGAAAGGAAAGGAAAGGAAAGGAAAGGAAAGGAAAATAAAGGAAAGGAAAGGAAAGGAAGTAAAGGAAAGGAACGGAAAGGAAAGGAAGTAAAGGAAAGGAAAGGAAAGGAAAGGAAAGGAAAGGAAAGGAAAGGAAAGGAAAGGAAAGGAAAGGAAAGGAAAGGAAAGGAAAGGAAAGGAAAGGAAAGGAAAAGAAAGGAAAGGAAAGGAGAGAAAAGTTTGGGAAATGAAAGCAATGGAAAAGAAAGAAAAAGAAAGGTAGAAAAGGGAAAGAAAGGAGAGTAGAAGGAAAGAAAAGGGTTCATACTGGGGTAATTTTGAGGTCATATTGGGGTGATTTTGGGGTAAATTTGGGATTTTTTTGGATCATTTCGGTGTAATATTGGGAACACAATTTGTGTTGTTGACCTGACCAAGAAGGTTCCAATGGTCATACCAAATCATTCCCGAGACCGTCGGACAGTGCCGGGTTCATATCCGGCCAAGGACTGTCAATTTCGACATCACTCCCCAAAACCTTCGGGGAGTAATTTTGTCTTAAAAACAACAACAACATCAACATCACAGATATTCTGGAAGAGGGATCAGATGGCGCCAAGTAATCAATCACCTGTGTTTTCCAATGCAGGGATGACCTACTCTGCCGAAGTTGGGTGTGAATGCAACCTCCTCCCCCCCCCCCCCTCTCCCTCTCAGCAAAAACTCCCCACAGCGGATTTCATATGATTGGTGAGTCTTACGTTCTATATAATCGAAGCTTGGACTCGCCGTGAGCTATGCATACGGTTTTCAGCTATCCCTTATTTTGGATATATTTTAGCAATGATAAATGTTAGTATACTTTCGGACAGGGGTAAAAGAATCGAGCCCTAGACAGAGCAAGAAGATACATCGTAACCGGTGCCGGTGAGCGCTCGCACATGCTCGGACATTAAAAGCTGTTCAACAAGCCTCTCTCGCTTCTGCTATTGAATTATAAATAAATTTGTGTATTAACACTTTTCAAGAGCAAATAATATATGCGATTATGCGATTTTGCCTTGAAGTTGACTGTGAAAAGTTGCAGACGTGTGACGCTTGTGCGATGCATTGCTGTCTACTGTCGTCGACACCAAATATCTAAATATGTACATCAGCAAGTGACTTTATATATGATGTAAGTTTGTACGTAGGAATGTGCGACTATACCCGGCAGACCATCGGAGCGCGTAAGATGTACAAGAAGTGATGTAAAATATATGTGCCGGTCTACCCTTACGGAGATTCTAACTTCAAATTCAGAATCGCTCCTCACATCATCATCATCATAATTTTTTTTGGACTTAACCGCCTAAGTGATTTTGGCCATTGCCTATCAAAGCACGCCAGTCATTCCTTTTTACCGATAACTGACGCCAATTGGAAACCCCAAGGAAGTTCAAGTCATCCTCCACTTGTTGTTTCCATTTCATTCGAGGCCTCCCCCTTCCTCTGCTGCCGAATTCGATAGGTGACGATAGGAAAACCGTCTGGGCTGGAGCTTCTTTGTCCATTCGCATGACATGACCCAGCAAGCGGAGCCTTTGGGCTTTAATTCGCTGTACTATGGTCAGATCTGCGTAATGCTCGTACAGCTCATCGTTAAATCTCCTTCGATACTCGCCGTTGGCATCACGGGAAGGACCATAGATCTCTCAAATACTTCAAGGACCATCTCATTTTCTCTTGACAATGTCCATGAATCTGAGCCATACATCAGGACAGGTATGATGAGAGACTTATAGAGCGTGATCTTTGTTCTTCGAGAGAGGACTTTACTTCTCAATTGCCTACTAAGGCCAAAATAGCACTTGTTGGCAAGAGTGATTCTCGCTCCTCTCATCAAATATTAATCCGCCCTGGCAGAGCTCTCCAGTTTAGGTCCCTGGAAAACCAAGTTCTATCGAAGACTGGATAGCTAAGCATGAATACGTCCCCTTATTTTACTCTCTCTCTCTCCCCCTATTTCTCTTTCTGTGTTTCTTTTTTTCATACCTATATATCATGTTGTGAAAGAGTGAGTTCAAAGCGATATCGAAGCTCTCGCGAGCACAGATTTCCATCTCCACATCTGAAGCGCACGTTTGAGGTGAATCTGTGATTGCAAAACGCTACTTCTGCGTAGCATATCCTCATTTGGTTTACTGGGTATATGTCAATACATCGTTATTTATTTGTTTGCAATTTATTTTCCTTTAAAACATTTCAAGTTCATTGCATTTCAAAATCAGTTGCAATTAACAACATTGAACTAATTTCGCTGTCAGGCAATTAAAATAGTTTTTCCCAAAGTGCAGATTTAGAGACAAGCCGACAGCAACGAACTAGTAAAGGAACATAGAAAACAAAAATAAAAAACGATATACCGTTACATTTGAGACGCTATTAAATACTTTGGCTGTCTGGAGACGCAACACCCTCCCAACTGCAGCACTTGGTTTAGACAGAGGACGTACTAGTGCACTTGTCACACTTGCTGCATCTTTCTTCTTTTTTTTTAGTTACTGTGGCAGTAAGGCATGACATAGCGGAAATTAACACACAATTATTTTTTGCGCTAAGAGCAATGAAGGTGCGCCTGCAGCAGACGCGCATTATCAACGCCACTCTATTCAATGTCGCCATGTACCGCCGCATGCAAATATTCTTTTCGATCGCTTAGAATCTGCCTAGGCCTCCTTGGCGGCGGCGGCGGCCCACTTATTTTATCGCACGCAATATTTTAGGCGGGCTGTGTGTGTATGTGTGCTGGCAGCAGCCAACATACAATTTCAATTTGACAGCCCATCAGCTATGTCAAAAATTGCCGCCCCTGTTCGCTGTCGTGGCGCGCCTACTTAATTTTTTTCTTGCGCTGCTTCTCAGAATCGGGATATTCCAGGTTTCGCAGTATTTCACTTAGTGCAGTAATAATAAAAATGATGTGCGCCTATAAAGTTGTCATCTAAAAGATTTTGTTTGACAGTTCTGACGTAGTGGTGGCCTTCTTTCATAGACCGCCAACACGACAAGTTGTAGTGGTCTGTCTATTGGTATGGATGATGGTGTTTCGAGTTTAATTTAAAGTGAAACATGCTTAAAATGAATACCATTATGCGAGGAGTCCTAGTCAAAATTATTTGAAATAACTTGGCAAATCGTGAGGCAAAGAAGGAAGAGAGACGCCTATTAAGAAAAAAGAAACGTGAGGCCGAAAGGCGTAAGTGTTAGGAGTTTGAGATGCTGGCTGACAAGAATGATGTCCGAAACTTCTATGAAAAGACCCGGCGGATGACGGAAGGTTTTAAAACCGGGGCAAGTTGCTGTAAGGACAATAATGGCGACCTGGTAACCGACGTACAGAGTGTGCTTAAATTATGGAGGGAGCACTTCTCCGTCACTACTAAATTGCGAGGGAGACCCACCGAGCCCGATACCCCAATCCCTGACGATGGAAAAGTCGTCCCACCACCTGACTATGATGAAGTGAGGATTGCTATATCCAGGCTCAAGAACAACAAATCGCCTGGAAAAGACGGACTACCCGCCGAGCTGTTCAAACACGGAGGCGAAAAGCTGGTAAAAAGCATGTATAGCTCTTATGCGGAATATGGTCAGACGAGGGCATGCCTCCGGATTGGAATTTAAGTGTGCTCTGCCCAATCCATAAGAAAGGCGAAAGATTCTTTCTAGCGTATTGTGTGAAAGACTGAAGCCCATACGAGACGAACTGATTGGACCTTATCAGTGTGGCTTTAGACTTGGTAAGTCTACCATCGACCAGATTTTCACGATACGCCAAATCCTGGAGATGACCCATGATAAAATAATCGAACACCTCTTTGTCGATTTTAAAGCCGCTTTTGACAGCGCAAAAAGGAGTTGCCTGTATGCCGGCATGTCTGAATTTGACTTCCCTGCAAATGCAAAATGACGTTGTGCCATACCAACAGCTCCGTTAGAATCGGTTAGGACCTCATTTGAAAGCAAACGAGGCTTCAGACAGGTAAAGCCCAAAGGCTGCGCTGGCTGGGTCATGCCATTCGAATGAACAAATAAGCTCCAGCACAGAAGGTTTTCCTACCGACACCCAAATTTGGCAGCAGAGGAAGGGGGAGGCCTCGACTGAGATGGAAAGAACAGGTGGAGGACGACTTGAACTTCCTTGGGGTTTCAAATTGGCGTCAGTTAGCTCTAAATAGGAACGACTGGCGTGCTTTGAGAGGCAATGGTCAAAATCGCTTTGGCGCTAATAAATGATGATGATGATAGTGGGCTTTATAAAAATATTTCGTCATCATAACGAAGTCTCACTGTATCTATGCGCCACCTTTCGCTCGCGCGTCTATTTCATGTTTATTTCTTCCACGGAGCGCATTTGATTCATAATTACCATAAACGGCAACTAATTTCAAGTGCAACGATGCATTTAATGAAATTCTACGAACCGCGCTCGTCTATGTTACCCCAATTGATTTGCATGTAGACTACGATTTGGGATTATGAGACGCGGGAGCGTTGAAGTTGACATCAGTCGCGGTATTAACCATTTTAATTAAATTAGATCCTTGTTTATTTTTAAATCTAATTGAATTTGTTGGTTTGCGCCAGGAAAAGAAATAATTCCGGATCTTTTTGTGTAAATATTTTATCAGTCCCGTAGCCGGATTGTGCGTTGAGTTTACAACCATGGAAGGGCAGGTATCTGCTGTCTGAAGCAGCATCCCTGAGTAGACTTCACCCAGTCTTCCAGCTGCTGCCTTAAACAATGCAACAGCTCCTACATCCTCGCACGCGATTATTTTAATCTGACCCTGGTGTCAACCCGCATCAGTGCCCCGCGTCGCACCACCCGGAGGCTCCAAAACAACGTGGAGAAGGGCGTTACCGAGTTCTTTCCGGACGTACCGCCACCGGTCCTTAGGGATAGCCCAACGGTCGTTACATCGGTTAACGATACCTATAAGGATCCTGTGCTTGGTCACTTTTGCGAAGCTAAGTTTACCTACTCCGGGGGTATCTATTGCCGCTTCGGATGGGACTTTAATCTCCGTCCGATCTCTTACGTTTGAAAGGATTTCCGTTTACCCTTTTTGGCACATAAGTGCTTTGGAAATCCGGTATCAGAGCTTACGCTGACTCCACTGACTTCCCGGATTTCGGCGACAGCGTTTCTTGCGGTACTCCCTCAGATTTCTTCAGGATCCTTGTGGCAATTATTTTATCTCAGTACGCAGAGCGAAGGGGAGATGTCTCTTTGGACCCACAGTTGCCATCGCGGTCGGCCCATTTGCTGAAAGCGCTTGATAGTAGTTTGGCATTCGCCTTTGATCGCTTAGCTGCGTTGACACCCGCACTGGTGCTAGCTCCCATCCGGTCACTCTTACTTGATAGAAATTTGGCCCACACGTAGTTGCCATCGCTGTTGGTTCCCCTGTTAATTTTGAAGTGGAGGTTGTCCTTCGACGATGTTTTTTCGCTAGCTCCAGCATAGCTCTCCTCTGCCGAGGAGTGAACGAAGTTTTTGTTGATTGTTTTAAGTTTTGTGTTTTATCCATCTTGGTCGTGCAATCTATCGCCGGGCAAGGGCAGCTTAGGGTCAAGTGTAGAGTAAGGGGAAAGTGTGTCTTTCGCCGCGGCAGAGCCCCGTCCAGCCGTAGGACCATAGTTACTCTCTGAGGCGGCCTGGTGTCAGAGAGGTTCCGTTCGACTACAACCACCGTTTGTCTCCCGGCTGAAAACGTTCAATGGGCAAAGTATTGCATAACGCAAAGATCTCTTTGTTATCGCGCCAGAAAGCTTAGGCTGCTCTCGTGAGGTAGTACCGGGGGCAGTCCTGTGGCTATCGACTAAGCCCTCGTACCACGGCAAGGTGTCCACCATTCACGAGGATGTACTAGTATAACGATGATCAAAAATCCTTAGCCGCACACAAATACAACTCAATTTCGTACGCATTTAGGCATTTCACCATATCCAGCCTGTAGCTTCTTGCAACTCAGCCCTGTTCCTCTATCTTATCATCCAACCCATTACCTTGTAAGGAAAACAAATAAACAAACCAATTACGCTACACGCATGGCGCCTTCATAATAAATTAAAGCATCAAATCACAAATTCAAAGTGACTTCGCGCTAAATCAAAATAGACAACAACAAAAGTTGAAATCAAGGACTGAAACGGAAACCGAAACCGTTATTTTTGATCTGAAAAAAATCGAGGCCGTTTCAAAGGCCGGAACCGGTTCCATACAGGTTTGAATTTTTTAATGTCTTATTTCTTTGGTAAGGTTCAAGTGGCTGGCGCAGAGGCACAGCTAGGCCAGCATTAAAAGGCCCGTTGTGATACCACCAACACTAGGATAGTCAGTTCCGGGACCCCGCCATATGGAAAATCCCTGTATTATCGGGATTCTCCACATAGCACAATCCCGGGACTTGCGCTTCTAAATCGACACCGTTACTCCTCCTCGAACCTGTTAGATGATTTGATGAAGGCCATCAATTCTTTTATATCCAGCTCCGTGACCTCGCGTAGGCTTACTAGGAAGGGAACTATCAAAATTCTGAAGGAGGTAATTTGACTATAGTTGAATGAAGCCATCGAAAAAAATTTATGAGATCCGAGAAAAAAGTTATGAAAATTCAGACCTCTTTCGAAGCTACACACTTGAGCCTTTTGCAGCAATTTTTTTTTTTTGTTGTCGTGTTTTTATTTGGAAACCAAAACCGGAACGAACCCGTAACCGAAGCCGAAACCAAACCGAAACCATACCGAAACGGAAACTGTAACTGAAACCGTAACCATAAACGAAACCGTAACCGTAACCGAAACGGAAACTGTAACCGTTACGGAAACCGTAACCGAAACATGTTACAAAACCGAAACCGAAACCGTAACGCTTTTTTAATCGGTAGCATACCTTGGTTGAAACAAGGCAACAAAAACTCAATATTAAGTACAAGATAATGTAATGGCGAAAGTGATGACGATTAGAGAGAGGCCTATAATTTAAATTATAATTATAATGTGACATTCTAGAAAGCCTTTTACCATGCAACGAACCATACTATACTGAATTAATATGGTGAACACAGCTGCAGTAAAAACTGAATTAATTATGTTGCGTGGCTTTGAAATCAACAACAATAAAAATTCTTATCAGCAGCCTTTGAAGAGAAATATTTGTTAGGAAAAAGGTCACAAACAATTTCTACCGAAAAAGTACCAATTTAACTTGTGTTTCTATACTAGTCTATATTTTAGTTGGAATCAGCATCAGTCACTTCTAATTGAAATGGTTGGAAAATTGTTGTTTATGATTAGAGTGGCGGCACACAGCGGTGATGAGACAATTTTGTCGCCCTTGGTGGTGCTAATAAAACTCAAACCAAAACATTAAGCAACAAAATCATTGGCTTAAGGATAATGAGGTTGATAATTATGGTTGTCAGGCAGTATTGGAAAGCAATTAATTTTTAAATGGAATATACAAGAAAAATTGTGGGAGAAAAGATATCAGTTTAGGAATAATGGCTTAGGAACACCCGCAGTGTGTTGAAAGCCGCAGAGCAGAAACAAATTTTAAGGTAATGATGAGAGGTGTTTTCTTTTATAATTGGAATATTATGGAAATTTCGTTTGAGTAGGTACTTCGGTGTTATGATTGAAAATCTAACACTCAAATATGTAAAACAATCCAGAGATATTGAGTCTGCGAGACAAGTAGGTACAAGTCGTAAGGTTTGGGGTGAACAAAATGTGTTTTTTTTTTTCCCAAAAAGGAAGGACTGTAGTGTCAATAGATGAGGGACGTTAGGGTTGTAGAAAGATACAGGGGAGCATTTTTCTGTTTCTGTTCTTTGATCGCTAGGAAAACTTAGGCTATTAGGTGCCCAGCAAAGTTTAGAGACATTTTTGATTTACACATTGGAACTAACCCCCGAATTCCGTAATTTAGTCTCATCTCAGATTACAAAGTTTGAATTTAGTCGTTTGAGGTTTGATATGGCTGTAGTAAAATTGGAGAATTGTGTTGGATATCAACTTAAGAACTATGCAGTTTTTCAAAGGTTTGACAAAAAGTTGAGCTATGTTTGCTGGGAATAGACATATTCAGTCTATTTGAGGTATTTATAATCCGACGAGGTTAGCTTAAAGTATACCGTTCCATTTTCCGTCATGCATTGGCTTTTTCCAAATTTCATATTTCCTTTTCGGGTTTCATGAATTAATTTTGGTTTTCAAAGTCCTGACCACTGCAGTGTCTTTCAGGCAGAAGTGTCCGCTGTACAGGAATCTGTGGAATTACCGAAAACAGTGGGCGCCAATAGCGCTCCCGTGCCACAACAAAATCAAGTAAGTGCCTCTCTCATGACAAATTCAAAATCAACTAAGTCTCAGTTATTTTCCTACTCACATGGTTTTGCATTTGTCACGGGAGAGGCACTTACTTGGGTTTGTTGTGTCTCGAGAGAGCGGTGATGTATACATCTTATCTGATAGCCAAGTAGCCCTGGTAGGCCACATTGTCCTAGGTGAATTTAGAGTTGCCTGCTATCTCTTTGAGGGGTTTTCGGCAGCTCTCCATAGCCCTGGAGTTTCATATGTAACTCCGGGAAGGAGATGGCAGACGAGCTTGCTAGAGGAGGCACACTCGCTCCGCTTTCACAGTCCTGGAAGAGCTTAGATATGCCGCTCGCTAATAGTAAGCTCTTAACGAGGTATGTAAAAGTTCCTGAAACAAGCAAAGCCGGAAACTGCCGAAAAACTCTCAAAGCGATGGCAGACAACTCTCAATTCACCAGGTGAGACGAGCTTGCTAGAGGAGCCACCCGCTTCGCTTTAACAGTCCTGGAAGGGTTTAGGTACGCCGCTCGCAACCAGTAAGCTCTTAACGAGGTATAAGTTCCTCAAACAAGCAAGAGCAGATGGAGATGGGGGTATCTGCAATCATACAATACTGGTGTGGGCAAAGACTATCGCAAGTAAGTCGGGAGGCCTACTCAAACTACGAAGGAGGAGCTTGAAACAGTAAGGCATCTCTATACCAACGGGGCGTCCGTTTTCTAGTCCCTATACATGTAGCCACTGTAACCTATCTACCTACCCAGTAAAATTGGCCGTTTCTAAAATAAATTTGCCCTTTTCTGAAATGCATTAGCCTGCGTCTGGGCTTCATTTGAGATATTTGAAAAAAAAATTTCATTTTTGAAATAATTTTGGCCCACTTCCTTCATGCTTCCTCTAATTTTCCCTCAGAAAAGAACAAACGTTTTTACCTGCAACTTCAGAGATTGAAGATTTCCCATGGTAAGATAATATCCAAGGTCTGTTTGACATGCAGGATTGTAACTGCAAACGAAAGTGAGAATCCATTGGAAGCCAAAGTATGAGCATTAACACTTGTGACTATATCACTACCTAATAAATATAAAATAGCTCCAGTTATGTGAGCCAATAACCAACAATCAATAAACAAACTATTATTTAAATCCACAAAAGGACACTCAAGAGCTTAAAGAAAGTGGAAAGTGTCGCACTTGTCAGCTCGAGAAGCGCAGTGGCGCCCTAAAAATGTGACAGTCGATTATTCTTTTGTGATACATTTAACAAAAACAATTAAGGATACCCAAATATGCTCTTTCTTATAACACAAGAAGAAAAGGACTCCAACTCAGACTTGAGGATACAGACATGAGGATGTACAAACATACATACAGATGTATATACTAACACATGCTGAGACAATTAACGATCAATTCAAGTCGAAGTGACACTACAAGTCAAATGAGCTGAAACAAAAGCAAGTGCACTAATTCAAGTGAGATGACCTATGAAATGTAACATACTCTCAGACAATAGGTATGAGCTGAAAAAATATCACATTAGTTTTATGTGCACAGCGGGGTATCTATTGAAAAGGACTCTAGTTCAATAGCGTAAAAAAATGAGTTTTTGAAGGAATCTGAGCTCAGTCTCCGCTATGGATATAACTGGTTTTCGAGATATTGACATTCAGATCAAAATTTTTTTTGCTCTATAAAGGAGCAACAACGTGTTGGAACTATAAGTCTTCATTCGATACATAGCGACATCTAGCATATAGATCAAGCGTCGTCACTTTATCACACAATTGTGCTCGCTAAAATTACACCGTTAACTCAATCTGGAATACAAATCAGCAATTCAACTGGTTGAGAAAATATCGAATATATTGTTAAAATTAAATTCGCAGCTGTAAATATTAGTATACTAGAAACACGAAATTTCGGCAAACAACACAATAAAGACCGCAAAAGGACAATTACACAATGACTACAAAGAATAAAGGACAACATACGAAACTCTCTCAAAAAAAAAAAGCAATCCATTGTTCCTTTCTTTATTGCATTCGAATTTTGATGCATTTCTTTTATTGTGTGAACATATTGAGAGCACTTTCGAAACACTACATATAACTAAAAGAAGAACAATAAATTGCAATTTGATCCTTCAAAATTACGAGGATGCAATTTTATTTATTACTACACCAGTATTACCTCAATCTCTTAACGGTTCGTCTGATTACAAGCAATGCCATAAATAATGAAGTGCGATTTAGTAAATGTTTGAAGGATGACACCGACAAAGCAGGAACAAAAAGGCAAACAACTGAAACGAGTAGACAAACAAGGAATGTCCTTGTTTACGACTTATTGCCATTTGGGATGTGATGACAAATTGTTGTGAGTAAATATTTGATGCGCAAGGATATTTATGATGTTGGGAAAAAAATTTATTATGTTAAGATTTGGATGTATCGTACATTCCACACACACATTGACAATAATTTAGGGATGAGATATTCAATAGTCATATATTATCCTTCGATTTATTTAACAATGACATTTCCTCTCTTTTTAAGCATCTACGCGAAAAATACATGGAACAAGAAAGAAAAAAAAACAAAGAAAAAGCGGTTAAATTGGTGCGAACTTTATTCTGAGTACTCGCAGGACTTTCACTAAAAAAAATTAAAACGAAGTATTTTGTAATGCTTCCGCTGATACGTTTTATATCCGCGTATGCGGCATGTATATCGAGACGAAGTAAAGCGCAACCTCATATCTATAAACAGTCTCGAGAGTATATCGGGTACGAAGCACCGATGGCTAAATGGTCAGCTGGTGGTTATTTAATAGCTGAAACCGAACGGTCCCTTTCGATGCTCGTGCAATGTCAGAGGTAAATATAAGTGTCTCCTCTACGCACTTCGTCTCTGTGGACGAGTGACCAATCCTTTCCGTGCATACTCGTGGGACCAAAACAAATATGAATAACAATTTGCAAAACAACAAATAAACCAGAAAACAAAGGGCTAGAAATAGAGGACAAACCAAAACAGACCGCTGAAAGTGAGGACAGGTCGACAGGGACAACTGTACGGACAGAAACAGAGCCGACATAGGACGGTAAAAGTAAGTGAAGCAGAAAATACTGTGGTCAACTGTGCTCCGCCAAGGAATCAACAATTTTCGAAGGCTTGTAAGAATCGACCTGAGAGTAAGAATGCACGTAGTTGCTATGTTTTTCCTGAATAGGATAGAACGGAACAGGCACCTGGGGGTATTTTCCCCTAACTCGATTCGGCGGAGGCTGTCCGCTGTTACACGGTGGTGAAGATCATCAATCAAAGGACTTCTTGAAGAAGTGACTGCTGGACTTACAACAGTGAGGTGCCGATGGATGGTCGAAAAGGTCTTCTGCAAAAAATTAATTTTTAAGCTCATATGGCAAGAAACAATTCCACGTTACTAGTTTCGGATTAAATTTTACTTTATGGTTCCATACCGAAAAATTTTAAAATATTTACTTACCGAGCCATAAACAGCGCCGCATGCATCCATGCACAAATACAAACAAGTGGCAACACCTTGAATTTTTATACGCCCCACATCGACAGTCGAACGTTGCAGTATTGCTGCAAGAAAGAAAATAATAAAATATGTTATCATCTTTGAAAAATATGTAAACTACACAGAGGCAAAAATGCCTAATAAAATTAATAAGATTGTCTTTATGAGCGGTTTTTGGGCTCAGGGGTAGTCGAAACGTCGGAAACGAAAAAAAAAACTATACACAAATCTATTTGGTTTAATGTGGAAATTCTTATTGATATTATTAAGTGCAATTTCTTCTTATTTCTTTTCGATTTCTTTTTATATGTGTTTTCAAGATTTCCTTAAAAATATGAAAGAGAAAAAACTTCTTATTTTAATAAGTTGATCTTAGGGTTCCTAACAAGAAGATTTGATTTATTAATGTTTTCTTGCATCATCATCAGCAGACATCATGTAGAACAATTAGACGCTGGGAAGCAGAAGTACCCGATGGCTCGATGGTAAGCACCTGTATTCAGCATTCAATATGTGGTTAGTTCGATTCGCGGTGGAGGCAATATGGCAAGTGTGGTAGGCAATGTAATGTAAGGAAGTGTGCGGTGAGATGGCTTTGAAGGCAATATAAGAAGGTAAAGGCAATACAAGAGAAATCTAAAATTGAATCGTAACTGATAATCTGAAGTTCTCGAAGACAACTCTGAAATATAATTTTTATTTTTTTCTTTTATTTGAAATATTAAAAAGAACATTCTCTCAATAATATGTAATTTCATTTTTAAAACATTAATAAGTCAAATCTTCTTGTTAGGAACCTAAGAAATCGGTTCGTTTTTTGCAAGATTTCCATTTGTAAACATTAATAAGATTTTCTCTTCAAATATAAAAAGGACGTCTTCTTAAAGAAAATCTATAGAGATATCATATGACTTTTGTTCTATTTTATTAGGCATTGTTGGCTCTGTGCATGATCACGATTCATGAATGGTATTCAAATATTAGGAAAAGCACCTATCACTGTTCCGATTCGTTAGACCGCCTACTCCACTTTCAGCTTCTCTCGTTAATTGACCATTTATTGCTAAGCCTAACGAAGTTTTACCCGTTAAAAAATTCAAACTCCGAATAAGTTGATAACCAAATCGAATAATAGCTAGCTATGTTGAAAGCCGTTGATTGAATTCATTAGCTAATAATAGGAATTATGATAATAGACATAATTGTTAACGAAATTTGATACGCAATTAAGTGGTCAATTATTTTTTCGTGGTAGGTAATAGATATACACTTACATAGATGTAGAAATGTTGATACGCAGCCTGGGGGGTATCTAGTATTTGTGCATCGAAATAAAATTTTCTTTTTTTTTTTGTTTTATAAATTTTTATGTGTCTGCGAGGTCTGCAAACATTTTCTGTCCAAAATCTATGCGACTTCCATAGCACGGCTATGTATGTTTAAATATTGCATTAATCTATCATTGGCTTAAACTTTGTTATTGCTTTTCTCAACAACCGGTTTTTTTATTCAATTAATTGCCAGCAGCTTGTATAAATTTTTGCAGAAAGACAAATTATGAAATTGATTAACTCCCACAAGCAATTAACACCTTCACCTTAGCTTTGCGCATGCGCGCAATCAATATTTTAAACATTGAACTTGATAATAAACGTTGTTTAAATAAACTATTTATGTCATGCTAACGTACTACACGAAACTGTTTTTGCATTAGAGATGCTACGAAATAATGTTTATTGGAATCGGATTTTTCAATTTATTTGATTGGGAGCGGAGGTCGTAATGTGAATTCGAAGAACTGAACCAGAAAAGTCAAAATTTGTACTTTTCTCGGTCAAATAACGGTCATAACGACCTAATACTTTAAGCGGATATACATATCTTATACTGTGAACAGAAAAACATTATAACTTTAAGCGTTTTTTTTTTAAATTTTTTTGGAATAATTTAAAAAGAATTTCAATTTCTTTTGATTTCAATTAAAGATCTAAACGAAAAAGCAGTCAAAAATTGTTTTATTTTGTTTATTTGAAAGTCATTGAGTTTTGCCCACAAAAACTTTATATGCGGCATAGCTCAGCGGTAGATCAGTCGGCGGTGACGCCTGAGCGCCTTTGTTCGAATCCTGCCAAGTGCCAAATTTTTTTAATTCAATTCTATTCTTAAAACATTTCGGTTTAAAATTAAAACTTTTTGGTTTGAAAATCAAAACTTTTTGGTTTTAAAAGTAAAACTTTTCGGTTTAAAACTAAAGCTCTTTGGTTTGCTAATTGAAGCTTTTCGGTTTAAAAGTAAAACTTTTTGCTTTGAAAATTAAAACTTTTCGGTTTAAAATTAAAACCTTTTTGCTTTGAAAATCAAAACTATTCGGTTTAAAATTAAAACCTTTTTGGTTTGAAAATCAAAACTATTTGGTTTAAAATTAAAACTTTTTGGTTTGTAAATTAAAACTTTCAATTTAAAATTATAACTTTTTGGTTTGAAAATCAAAACTTTTCGATTTAAAATTGAAACCTTTTCGGTCTACAATTTTTTTTGTTTTCATTTATTTTTGAAAGCTTTTTCCAGATTGAACTTTTCCCACAACATTTATGTGTGCGATGTAGCTCAGTGGTATAGCAGACGGGCATGATGCGGAGAGTCTGGGTTCGAGTCCCAGTCAACGGACAAAATATTATTTTTTCTTTAAAAAATTATTAAAACATTGCTGAATTAAAATTGAAACCCGTTTCATTTAATTCATACATATGTAGTCCAAAAAGTTTAAAAATTTAGGCTCAAAATTTTTAACCGTGTAGCCGTCAAAGTCTCTATTTTATAAATATCACTTTTGAGCCTGTCCAAGCGATACTGTACTACCTTGAGATATCTTTTCCTGCTCTGAAAAATTTCTCTAAAACAAATTTGGGAGGACTTGAAATTATTTTCACCTTATAAATGTCACATTTCACCTTTATCTGACACAATTTTGTTTTGGGGTCTGCAGAAAACTAAAGCAGCTTCGTTGAGAATTTTTCTGCGATAAAACAAATGTGATACTAATTTGCTAACACGAGAAACAATATCCACCTGTCAAAAAACATTAAGACTCATTTTATTGATCGAATTCTGTAAGACATCATTTAATCAGGTAAAAATTCAGGTTATTTGGTAGGAAACTGAAATAATAATATTCACCTCACAACTGTCAAACCAATTCGACACGACCTAACTTTCCAAACCGAACTTGGAATCAGTAGTCTTTTTAATAAATCGGATGTTTCGATCGAATCTCCGTAGCATGCCTAATATGATAGTGTATTTATGATCCTACCATTTTAGTATGTAAATAAAAAAAATTCATGAAAATTTTAAAGAAAAACCAGCTCAAATAGCTTTGGCAAATAACCAGCTTAAAATATTCGCGTGACTTTCAAAAAAAAAAATATCGTCCGCTTAAGTTAAATTACGCCTGACTACAAAACTTGTTTTTAAGCAAATAGTTTGAAAAAAAAATCTGGAGTAGATATTACCTAATAGCGCGCACAAACATCATGTAAATACACTAATATCAAAAAATAAAAAAAATATTTGGTTTTAAAACGCCTGTAATCGCCAACCGGTAAGCTTAAGCCGATAAAATTCGGTGGTGACTTAAAAAAATGGTAAATGACATAAATATGGCAGCAAAGAAAATCCGAAAAGATTAACGTGGTACCAATGATAATTGGCAATATTTGGACTGTTGCTAGTTGAACATGCTCATAAATACAGAGTATGTGTGGACTAGTTTTTACGAGGGTGTCCAACCAAGTAGTTGACTTGAGAAATAGAAAATAAATCAATTAAAAATAGATTTCAATAAATTTGAAAAAGTTTGAAAGTAAAAAAAATTACCGAAGCCGGAATGCGAACTCGCAATCCAACGATTGGTAGTCGAGCAGTTTGTCGAGCATCTGCCCATGTCACCAAATTGAGCGGTAGCACTGCTTTACCGACAGTGCTTGCGTTAATGTTACAGTGTTCAGACTTCTACCACTAAAGTCTTATATCTACTACCTTCTTTTCTTATATTATAAATTTTATAACTTCTAGCACTCAAACTGAAAATCGACCGGGTGAAGAAGCTGCAACCCATCAAACAGTTAGGTTAGGTAGAACCCTGCGGGTTAGGGGTTTAGAATATGCCCGAGGTAGGCATACCGGTCGTAAGAGGCGACTAATATGCACATAGGTAATTGACGTGCTACTCGATGGTTGATCTGCGGATATGATGCCTCTCACCTCTCATTACCCATCTTCTCCTTCCTCACGGATGGAGGGATGACATGACCTAGAAGGTTCCACTGGTCATACCAAATCGCTACCACGACAGTCGGGCAGTACCGGGGTCATATCCGGCCAAGGACTGTCAACTTCGGCATCACTCCCCAACACCTTCGGGGAGTATTTTGCTGTTAACAACAACAACAACAACAACAACAACAACAACAACAAACAGTTAGGTAAAGATATGGACAATAAATTTTGTTGAAAAATTTTTAAAGAAACTTTACCAACCCTTAATAATTACGCTGGAGTGGACACTTTTACTGTTTTCAATTTAGAATTCTATTATCAAAACATTTAAATTTAATAATTTTACTTAAGAGCTTAGAAGCTGTCAAAATTACACAAGCTGGAATACGAACTGGCAATCCTATAATTCGTAGTCGAGCGGTTTTTCGAGCATCTGCCCATGTCTCCAGTCGCACTGCTTTATCGACTGTGCTTCAATCAATGAACAGTGTTCGGACTTCTACCAGTAAAGTCTTATATCTACACCTTTTTTTCATATACTAGAGATATTACATCTTCTACCACCCAAAATGAAAATCGACCGGGTGCAGAAGCTTCAACCCATCAAACATTTAGATAAAGAGATAGGCCCAATTATAATGAAGAATAAATTTTGTTGAAAAATGTTTAAAGAATTCTTCCTTTCAATATACATATGTAAGGTATAGGTAACTACTATTAACAACGAAGATTTCGTCTCAGAAGTATGGATAGAAGGATTGATCTCTTAGGGAATAAAATCGTACTTTGGTACAATTTCTCTTCAGCACACCCTCGTATGAGTCTCATTATTTTATATTCTTTCTTAATATTGTCCAATTTACCGTAACAGCCGAGTACAGCAAGCTTATATTACCATGAAAAGCTAGGCAGACCGCAATGACAACAGAAGCCAAAATGTTGCATACAACCAGCTGTGTGCAACTAATATTAATGGCTACAATTTTTTTAATGTATGTCAGTTTATCCAGGCGGTCGAACGAACTAGTTCGTATATAGCCAGAAAATAGATCCTCGGTAGCAGAGTGAATACACACAGAGAAAATTGAGCTGGTGATGGATAAGAATTGACAGTGATTTGGTCATATCAACAAAAATATCTGTTGATTCAACCAAAATATGGGTTGAATCAACCAAAATCACGGTCAGTTCTTATCCATTCCCAGCTCATTTTTCTCTGTGTAGCTTCTTGTGATCAAGCAATAGTTCCTAGGACAGATACTCTCTAAAGTATTTTCCAAAGGTTTGTCTATGTAGAAGACCCAAGTATCTATAGCACTTTTGGTATATTCGGATTAGTACGATTTCGGTTTGAAATTCAGTGAAGTAGTACTTTTTCGTGCCTACTTTGATATTAAGCTACACTGCTGTAGCCACATTTCTTGATTTTGAAGGTGTTAGATTTGGGGGCCGGTTTTAGCTTGTCAGCTAATCACGTGAAAAGTTTGCTTCGAAACATATGAAAAAACAGAGGAAAAAAAACATAAAAAGCCCGCATGTGCCTAAACACAGGAAAATGCAATAAAAATGTTAACATTTGAAGTTGGCAATTTGCTGTTTTGGTCCGCCCCGCTGCGTTTGCCTCGAATTAAATGTGGCATGTGGACAGGTGGGCATTTTTTTCATGGTGATATTTCTTGTCAAGCGTTGTTAAAATTTTCATTTATTTACTTTTATTTTGACTTTTTGTTATTTATTGTTTGCACTTTTGGCCTGTCATTTCGAGGAGGCGCTTTATTTTAAATGGGTGAGTTGCTGTCACAATTGTTGAGCAGCGAAATTTTATGAAAAGTTAGCAATTAATTTGATAGACCGATATGAGCGGAATTTTGATGGAAATTTAAACAATAATGAAATAGCCTAACCAGCTATTATAATGATCAGGAAAAATATGTTGCAGTGTCATAAGTCAATCATAGTCTGTATGAAAATGTGTCAGTATTTTGCAATCTCCTTAGTAGCGCCCACAATTTGCCGGCAGGCCGGAGTGACTTTGAAGTTTTCTTGTTGAAATAGCTGCTTAACGGTGTAGTTGGCATTGCTGATAACTTCATTTTCGGAATTTGTTGGCTATTTATGGTAGGTGTATCAGCTTGTAGTAATGTGAATTTCATATTTATAACAGCTTTGTATTTTTACCCCCATATCAATTTTAAAAAAAATTGTTTACAAAGCTTTTTAAAATTACGTTTCCGTACAAATTTTAAATTATAAGAGCTTATAGAACTTACTTTAGTTTTATGAATAAGGGGGTTGGATTTTTTTCCTACCTCTAACAGTTCCAATAAAAGTAGCTGAATATGACAACCATTCGCACTGCTTTATCGACGTCTGGAATGTTACGAAAGTGGGTTTATTGGAATCAAAATCGGAGCCGGATTATAAAATCCCCTTTGTCGGAATCAACGTGGCAAAAAATACAGTAAAAAATACGGAAAAAAGACAGTATTTTTACTTAAAGTTAAAATTACACAAAAAATATAGTAAAACCCAAAAAAAAAACTAAAAATTGCACAAAAATATGTAAGCCACGCGACAAAATAGTGTAAAAATTACACTAAAAATATAGTAAAACCTATAAAAAATATAGTAAAAATTACGCAAAAAACAAGTAAGGAAAGCTGTCTTCGGCTGTGACGAAGGCTATATACCTTTCATGAATAAGCGTCACGATTTTCACTGTTCGATCCCCAGTACATGCTGTTTCAATTTAACTTTAGCTCATACCGAAATTATCGGAACTATCGATTATATGGGGGCGATGTGTTATATTGGTCCAATCTCATTGATTTTTAACATCGACATTCCACTTTCTAAAAGAGCAATTGTTACGAAATTTCACTTTCCTACCTATATAATTACAGGAGTTATCTACCAAAATCCGTTTATAGGAACAATCGGTTGTATGGGGGCTATGTGAAATATTTATCCCATCTCGATGATTTTCAACATTGATATTTCTTATATGAAATAAGCAACTTTCACAAAATTTCACGTTCCTACCTCTTTAATTACAGGAGTTATAGCCCAAAATCCGTTTATCGGAACTATCGATTGTACGGGGGCTATGTGAAATATTTATCCCATGACAATGATTTTCAACACCGACAGTTCTTATATAAAAAAAGCAATTCTAACAAAATTTTACGTTCCTACCTCTTTAATTACAGCAGTTATAGCCCAAAATCCGTTTATCGGAACAATCGGTTGTATGGGAGCTATATGTAATATCGGTCCGATCTAGCTAGTTCCGACAAATGATTCCTATATTAGAAAATGGTGGCCGCATACAAAATTTCAGCCAAATATCTCAAAAACTGAGGGACTAGTTTGCGTTCAAACAGACAGACAGACGGACATGGCTAAATCAACTCATCTCGTCATCCTGATCATTTCGGTATACTTAGTGATGGGTCCATCTCTTCTTCTTCTCATACTTACAAACAACGGACCAAAGTTATAATACCATTTCATGTTCATGAAAGGTATAATTAGTGAAAATTGCACAAAAAAGTAAAATTTGCACAAAAAATTTGAAAACTTACATTAAAAATATAGAAAAACTTATAAAAAAATTTTGGTAAAAGTACGCAAAAAAATATAGTAAAAAATTACTTAAAAATATAGTAAAATCTAAACGAATAATATAGTAAAAATTATGCAAAAATAAAGTAAAAATTACACAAAAAAAACAGTAAAATTTACACAGAAAATACAGTGAAAATTACGCAAAAAATATAGAAAAAATTACACAAAAAAATAAGAAAAAAATACCCAAAATATATAGTAAAGAATTGCCCGAACTGCATTACCGACTTGAGTTTACTCAGTCAACCAAATACAAAATCATCGCTATAATACCGTTACGTCGATATGGCAGTTGCCATTGTAGGCTACAGAGAACATAGAAAATGTTCTCTGACAATAACGAATTTTAATTATCGAATTGCTCTTAGCGATTTCCTTATGAAAATTTGTGTGTTATGTTAAGCCGATAATGTAGTGCATCAAGAGGTCTAGGTGCCAAATGAAACATTTGGCGCACAACCTTCAATGGCCTCGTAGGTCTCCGAATTATGTACCTATGTACAAGAAATTTGTTCCAGTTTTCATTCAATTCTCCATTCCACATTTTTCATTTTTGACAGCTTTGACTATGTCGGGCAGAATCGGATATTGGGTGACATAATCCCCCAGGTATAAAATTATGCCTAAACTGAAATCACAGTTACGTCGATATAGCAGTAGAAAGGGCTGCCATTGTAAGCTAAACTGTAAGTTAAACTGAGATAAGTTATAAGAGTTATAATTATGGCAAGCATTATATCGTTGAGGTTACTGTTTTACAATTTTTTGTAGACTTTCTTTTCATGTTCATACTTTTTTCATGCCATTCAACGGCTTCCCTCTTATGGAATTAGTTTCCCCACCAAAATACTTAATTAAAATGTTAATTACTTCTTCATCATAATTTTTTCTTTTTGTTTTGTAATGGATATTGCAAGGGTGTCACCACACCATCTAGAACCAAAGTCTGCGTAAATGATCTCTGGCCTTTCGTCTCGTTTTTATGCTGTAGTGATCGTCATTATTTTCGCTTCTTTCTCTTTTTCTTTAAGTACATATTTTCTACGTTTATTTTAAGCTTAACAATAACTTTTATTAGCAAAATTACTTTTGGGCAGTGAGAATTAATTGTGAGGCGTTTCTCACTTTGGTATGTATTTAGGTACCTACTTATGTTTTACACATTCTGATGATAGGTGTCCTAATGACCCAATTATGTATGTCAAATCATTAAAGTTTTTGTTGAGATTTTTTTTACACACTACCGAATTGATTACATTTATCAACTATTTAATTTGAAACCTGACATCAATATTAAGCTGAGCATTTTCACAAGGCTGCATATTCACAGCGCTAAGAAATTTTTTTATTTGTTTGGTACGACCACTATTACCACAACGCAGCATAACTGGAAACGAAAAATAGTAGTGCGCCAATCTAAATTACAATTTTAATTTAGCTACAGGCAGCAATATACAAAGTGGGAATAAAATGAAATGGGTATAGGTAGTTTTGCGTAGGCGTTGATATGTTAACTAGGCATAAAGAAATATGGAAAGTCCGAATATTTATGGTGGTCGTTTATTATTTTTACAGCTGTCAAAACGCACACTTCAATTAAGTTGGTAGGTATGTAAGTAATTTAAATTTTTTTATTATTGACGAGTCCATTAATTTTATTTATTTACTTTTTTACTAGGTACCTACTGCGCTGGAATTGTACAAAAATCGCGTGTCCATTGCTGTTGACAAAAACAAAAATAAAATAATAAAAAAGTAAAAAAAAATAGTACTATTTTGGATATTTATTTCGCAAAATTATAAAATATGAATAATTTTAATAAAAAAACATTAACTGAATCAACATGTGAAGGCCCCGGCGAGATTCGAACTCACGATCTCCTGTTTACTAGACAGGCGCTTTAACCAACTAAGCCACGGCGCCATATACTCGCAGTGGTGCCAAATGTCGCAATTCAATGGCCGCTATGTGTATCAATACATACATACACAATGAAACGCACAATCAAACGAACGAGTGCGTTACGAGCATCTGCTTATAGAACAAACGCCAAAAATACTTTGTGTGAATGTTGTTATTGTTATTCGATGTCGTCAAAGCAGTTCAGTAGCCTCTCAAAAGCACCGCTACCGACAGTGAGTGCTATTCTTGTTGGAAGCTTTTTTATTCTTATCAATTCTTTGTTGGTTTAGCTTTGTTTTGGTAGATAAATAATACCGGCACGAAAAGTGTTCGTGGGCGTGAATGTTATTAGAAAACATATCTACACACATAGGTAAATTGAAATAAAATAAAAAATAAATAGAATATAATAAAATAAAACAAAAAAGTGAAGTAAATTAAAATAGTACAAAATTAAAAAATAAACGAAATAAAAAAACCCAAAATAAAAAAAATCAAGAGAAAAATAAAAAATAAAGTAAATTAAAATAAAATTAAATAAAAAAGCAAAGTAAATTAAAGTTAGGGTTTAATAGCAGAAAAAAAAAAATAAAAAAAAAAAATAAAAAAAAAAATAAATATGTAAAATAAAATATGTATGATAAAATAAATTAAAATGAACTGAAAAAAAATAAAAAAATAAAATAAAAAATAAATAAAATAAAATGAAATAAAAAATAAAATAAAATAATATAAATTAAAATAAAATAAAATAAAATAAAATAAAACAAAAAAAATAAAATAAAATAATATAAATTAAAATAAAATAAAATAAAATAAAATAAAATAAAAAAAATAAAATAAGATAAAATAAAATAAAAATAAAAAAAAAACTAAAAAAAAAAATACATAAAAACGAATAAAATAAAATAAAAAATGGTAAAATAGCAAAAATAAAATAAAATATTTTAAAGTAAAGTAATGTAAAATAAAATAAAAGTGAAGTATTTTAAAATGATGTAGATGTAATATAAAACGAAATAAAATAAGAAAATTTTTTTTATCAAATTTAATTAAGTAAATTATAAAATAAAATGAAATGAAATAAAAAAAGAAACTGATTTATTAAGTGACGACTAAAGAAAGGCAAAGGAAAAACAAGGTCTCTGAAGAAGTGGAGCATCTTCGGGGCCTATTCCGTTTTCATAATTTTGTGTCCCTTGAAAAGTTGGGAGTTCTAGTTCATAATTATTATTATTATTATAAGGCCTTATTACACCGCGACCATTTATACGATATATTGTGAGACCTTTCAGCGTATTGCTGTATGCGGAGGCTCTTTAGTTTCTAGTTCATTAGAGTGAGGTTCTAGTTCATTAAAGTGATCAGAGATTTCGAACTGGCTCACCAAAACGAACTAGTTCATGTAAATCGTTTTTAGTTCATTTATTAGTATGTAGTTGTTTTCCTTAAGAAAAATCGTACTAAAACACATCCAAAAATGGTACTAAAAGATGCCTATTGTCCTCGGTATCAATAATCCAGAGACGGGTCTTTTGATATCTCCTCCTACACTTCTCAACGTGTTTTTGCAGTAGACTCTTAAAGGAAAAAAAATACCAACTTACGTCCAGAAGTACAAACCCTTCTAACCAGCAGTGGATAAAATATTTGGAAATTACGGGATAATGCTAACCAAAAAAGAGGTTAAAAAAAGTGGGCAATTTTGTTCAGTGAAGTTCTTTTTCTACTCATGTTAGAGTATCTAACTCGTGTCGAAAATTATGGAACTATGTGTTGTTGTTTCGATGCAAACTTTTACCGATAGTCATTTTTAGTATTGCACAGCCCTGGTTGGCCGGGATTTTACTTTAGCACACGTTTTGGTTTCTCGGTATTTTCGCATTCTCAATAAATCCTATAAGTGTGACGAAAATTTTACATATGTAGTTCGAGTAGTTCATTTGAAATTTGAAACTAGTTCCCGCAATTACTTCCATGATCTAGTTTAATGAACTAAGTAGTTCATGAACTACCCAAGTCTAGTCCCTTGAAATGGGCATATGGGCATACATATATGTTCAAAGATAAGTCGCGAAAATTTTTGCAGATTTATAAATCAATCAAAAAATTCAAATTCAAGCGCCACAAAAGCCGGCTGGAAATGCAAATACAAAGTAAGCTGCAAAACAAATCGACATAAAATATGAGTAAACAAACTTTTATTCACTTGTAATCTACGTGCCCTGATTTTAATATTAAGGGAATCAATATAAGGATATGCCCTCCCTTTCTATGTATGTATGTATGTATATGCGTTTCTTTGCTAGTACCAAAAAAGTCAAAAACAAATAAGTTTATAGCTTTTAGGGGGTTAGAAATGTTCAATTTGCGGCAAAGTATGTCTGTATGTGGTAACATATTGCGAAGAGATAATAAATTGACAAAACGAAAGCAAGTTTATGGAGATAAGCCCTACTTTCTTTCTTCCATAGGGAATAAGGACAAATTGAAAATTATATGGCAAAAAAAAACATAATTTTACGATTGTGGCTATTTTATTAGACGTCACATCTGACAGATTGCATACAAATAAAATCAGTAATCTTTAAAACATCATGTTCGCAAGTTTATTAGACGCACTTTACATCGAAATTGTCTGATGTGAGGTGAATGAACTTTTGCACTTTAAATGAACTGCGGAAGAAATAAAAGTTTTTCAACAAAAAAATTTAGGTTTCTGTAATCACGTGGCATATCTAATGAACCGGATGCAATCGATACATATACACACTTACAGACACATGTATGTAAATTAGGGTGGTTCAAAAAACTAAAATTTTCTTAGAGACCTAGGAACCCTCCGATTTTTTACATCTAGCAAAAGAATAATCTATGCAAAATTTTAGCAATGTGGAACATATGGAAGGCGGAGTTCAACTAGGTTTAATTTTGATAAATTTTATTTATATTTTTTAAGGATTCTAATTTTTCAGAAACTGTAGAAAAAATCCAGTACTCATTTCTTTGAACACCAAGTGACCTATGACCTTGAAATTTTGACTCCTCACTTCTTTTATCAAACGGAAAATAATTAAGGGGTCCCCTGGCCTTTACATTCAACTAGAGTTTTTCCCCATGCGATTCTAAACCACCCTAATGCATATGTAAATGTTCATACAAAGTAGTTGAATAATTTATGATGTAAATTGCAAAATCTGAAATTGACTGGAAAAATGTTTGCTCCTAGATATATGGGACTCTTGCAACAAAATCGGTATAAACTAGTACAAAGTCGAGTGGAATTCTTAACCGGACACGGCTATTTCCGTGAGTACCTCCACAGAATGGACAAGGTTCAAACCCCGAACTGCACCTACACTCAAAAAAGAGTTTCCTTATTTCAAGGAAAAATTTCCCTTATTTGGCTCCAAAGACATGGCTTCCTTAATTTAAAGATTTTTTCCTCAATTTAAGGAAAAATGTCTTTAGATTGAGGAAAAAATTCTTTAAATTGAGGAATATTTTACTTAGTTTAAGGGAAGCCACGTCTTTGGAGCCAAAAAAAGGAAACTTTTTTCTGAGTATACTGTGGAGCCATAGACGATGACCTTCGAAAATGCCAGATGGGATAGAACGGTTGTCTAGCTAGTTAGCGCGAAGTAGCCACAGGGCTCACGTAAGGCGCTTCCTTAACTGAAGTAATGCTAAGCGCCATCCCAGGTAAGGAAGAATGCGCGAGCCGTGGAAGGTTAGGTTATAGTGCGTGTAACTCAAGATAAGACGGGAGTCGCACACTCGTAGAGTTCCGCTGCTAGATCATCTAGTAACGAGGGCTTAAACCCGGTTAGTGTATAAAGCATTTCCTCCTCCCGCGAACACAAAACAAAAGAAAGTCGAGTGGAAGCAATCATTTCGTTTAACATATACTTATCGAAATGTTTAAAAGTCTTCTCTTCTTTAACCGCCATATGATTAGTTTACAGTTATGTTCATCTTTCATGCTCTAATGATTATTATATGCGGACACCCACAACGTTTTAAAGTGAAATAAATCGTTTTTCAACTGACGGTAATCGTGTGTGGTTACTCAGCAGTTTGGCATAAAATATGTTGTCTTCCGCGTTCCAAGAACTCGTAACAAGAACAATACCAAACTGCCACAGATTGATATAAAATGAAATGAAAAGAGATATAGGGGATTTCTATGTGGAAATACCTTAGAATTTCCTTTACTTTCGATAAGACCAATTGGCAAAGCAGTAAGGACCATACATCTACCGGAGAACACTACTCGCGAAGACTTGGAAGCCCATCCCATATTCTTTTGCCATTGTCCATGATTCCTAGACTGCATGTATTTCAGAGACTTGACAGGTATGATCAGAGAGCGTATAGAGTGTGGTGTGAAAAAACATAGCCTTATATTTAGAACCGCAATACGATCAAGGACTATAAGACGGAGGAAAATATTAAAAGAAAAACAGCGTGTAGCCACGTACACGTGAAAGAAGTTAACTTCTTAAATTCAGAAATAACGAAATGTGAAAAAGGTGTATTCGAGAATGGTTTAGAATCTAAACTTTAGATTCACAATTTCTTACTACCAGAAAGTGGACCAGGGAACCGATTAATTCGAAAATATCTTATATAAGGTGCGCGTTCCTTCAAATTCGCTGCGTGGGTAGAATTATGCCTATACAGGGGCCAATACGAATGGGATATAGAGGCAGAGGGACGTGGTAAAAGGAAAGATGGGAATAAAGAGAGAAAGGGAGGGAGATAGTGTGAAGGCGAAGAAAGATAGGAAGGAGAGTTGTAAAAGGGGTTGTCAATTGCGGTTAGGTGGCAACCCTAAGTGGGAACCATGCTTCAAATTATCATATTTGGTATACGGTCGAAAATACCCTTCATTTGATACCCACATTGGCATATCTAGCTCTATATTAAAAAAAATGGAATAGGTGGCAACCCTGTAAAGCGCCCTAAGTGGCCATACCCATGTATATAATCTAAGAATGAATCAAATTTCATCCAAATCGGTCAAGCAGTTCCCGAGATATTCGAAAAAATAAACAAATTGCGGTTAGGTGGCAACCCTAAGCTGCAACCCTGCTTCAAATTATCTTATTTGATAAACGGTCGAAAATACCTTTCATTTGATACCCATATTGGCATATCTAGCTCTATATTAAAAAAAAATTGGCATAGGTGGCAACCCTGTAAACCGCCATAAGTGGCAACACCAATGTATATAATCTTCAAATGGATAAAGTTGTCAATACTCCAAATGTTATCCAAAGCGGCCAAATAGTTCCCGAGATACATGAAAATTTAAACAAATTGCGGTTAGGTGGCAACCCCAAGTGTCAACCCTGCTTGAAATTATCGTATTTTTAATACGGTCGAAAATACCTTTCATTTCATACCCATATTGGCATATCTAGCTCTATATTAAAAAAAATGGGGATAGGTGGCAACCCTGTAAACCGCCATAAGTGGCAACACCCATGAATTCTGCTCGGCCTAACTAGCACAATTAGTGCAATGCTAGCTTGATCCTAGAGTTTTACCTCCTATTTTATTTGCACAACTAAACATCGTGGTGATAACCGCCTACGCCTGAAAGTCGACTACAATTTCTATTTCCGTTGCATAATTTCCGTTGCATCATCAGCCATTTTCTCAAATTTTACTCTCAATCGAAATTTTATATAGCCGTCTAAGAAGTTAACTTCAGAAAGTGTCAGCTGAGTGTATGCTTAGTTGGGCAGAAGTAGCCAGCGGAAGTCCAGGGGTCCTTAACAAGGACTGCAAACCCGTCAGCAAAGTTCAAGATCCTCAAGCAACTTGACGATACATTTGAAAAAACCATTTTAAATTCTTCGGAATTTCTCATTTCCAAACTGCTACAACTCAAATAAATTGTCTGCTTCCTAATAAATCTATCAACCAATATTTATTCTCAAAAATATTCACGCCACATTTGCATTTTCCAACAAAAATTCTTGCATCAAGAGCAATAATTCCATTTAGTTGTAATCACATTTCCGTATTAACACTTTCACCTTGTGGTGTTGTTAGCGCTGCGGTACATCGCCTTAACCCCTTCACTAACAAAGTCTTAACGCAACGCAACGTTTGGCTAGTAGATATATGGAAGTGAGAAATTACAATTTATTTAACTGAAAAATTATGCGTACATGGAATTTTTTGTTGTATTACTTAAGCAAACATGCGAATGCTAACAACAACAACAACAGCAACAAAAAATAATAGCTAAAAACATAGAACAACCTCAGCAACGTATTTGAACATCAACGAGAGTTGTTACGCTGCACAGACATTCCAACTTATTGGCCATAATAATCAGACAGCGAGAGGAGTCGACTTGTTTGTTTTGTAGCACCACTCTTTGTAGCCTGCTACTACTGCCGTGTCCACTATTAACCCTGCACATGCCTCCGTAGTCCTCTACATTGACTTTCCCATCTATACCTGGTCGGGTGTCTTGCAAATGAAGTTGAAGTGTTGAAAAACTGGTGAAGCAATTGATTTTTTCAAGAATTAGAATAAATTAAAATGAAGATGTTTTTATTGATGAACTTCGAGCTTGCGTACATCCGCATTGGCCTTTGGTCTGGTGGTCATTTCTTGTTATTGAGAGCTTATTAAATTGTATGTTCACGCTCGTTGCTAAAGTGTTTATGGTCTTTGACTTTTTTTTCGGAATTATGTGGCCAATTGAGTCAATTGCATGTAGGTGTGAATTAAGTAAATTAAGTGTTAGTTATTCAATGTCATGGATTTATTGTGTAGGTACTTCATCTTCGAACTTTCTTTCGAAATGTGCTTTGTGCGATGCAAGTGAAATTCATTGGAAAAGAAATTTATATGCACTTTTTTCGGCGTATTGCGTCTTGGTTGCAGTTACTGGTCGTTATGGTTAATCAATCAATCAATAACATTTACTGTTTGGCAGTCAGCGATTGTTTGGAAATATCATAAATTTTGAACGTCTTACATCGTCTCCTCTGTGGCATCATTACATTTTTAGGAGATGTGTAAGAAGAAAAGATGAGGTAGGGGAAAAGCAAAAGGCTTTTTTTATTTTCTGCTATTTGTTTTCTAATTTTTCATTTGTTGTATTTTATTTAATTAAATCTTAAAATTAACTTTAAAATTACAATTAAAATTAAAATTAAAATTAAATAAAATAATTTAATTTTAATTTTAATTTTAATTTTAATTTTAATTTTAATTTTAATTTTAATTTTAATTTTAATTTTAATTTTAATTTTAATTTTAATTTTAATTTTAATTTTAATTTTAATTTTAATTTTAATTTTAATTTTAATTTTAATTTTAATTTTAATTTTAATTTTAATTTTAATTTTAATTTTAATTTTAATTTTAATTTTAATTTTAATTTTAATTTTAATTTTAATTTTAATTTTAATTTTAATTTTAATTTTAATTTTAATTTTAATTTTAATTTTAATTTTAATTTTAATTTTAATTTTAATTTTAATTTTAATTTTAATTTTAATTTTAATTTTAATTTTAATTTTAATTTTAATTTTAATTTTAATTTTAATTTTAATTTTAATTTTAATTTTAATTTTAATTTTAATTTTAATTTTAATTTTAATTTTAATTTTAATTTTAATTTTAATTTTAATTTTAATTTTAATTTTAATTTTAATTTTAATTTTAATTTTAATTTTAATTTTAATTTTAATTTTAATTTTAATTTTAATTTTAATTTTAATTTTAATTTTAATTTTAATTTTAATTTTAATTTTAATTTTAATTTTAATTTTAATTTTAATTTTAATTTTAATTTTAATTTTAATTTTAATTTTAATTTTAATTTTAATTTTAATTTTAATTTTAATTTTAATTTTAATTTTAATTTTAATTTTAATTTTAATTTTAATTTTAATTTTAATTTTAATTTTAATTTTAATTTTAATTTTAATTTTAATTTTAATTTTAATTTTAATTTTAATTTTAATTTTAATTTTAATTTTAATTTTAATTTTAATTTTAATTTTAATTTTAATTTTAATTTTAATTTTAATTTTAATTTTAATTTTAATTTTAATTTTAATTTTAATTTTAATTTTAATTTTAATTTTAATTTTAATTTTAATTTTAATTTTAATTTTAATTTTAATTTTAATTTTAATTTTAATTTTAATTTTAATTTTAATTTTAATTTTAATTTTAATTTTAATTTTAATTTTAATTTTAATTTTAATTTTTTGTTCTAGCTAAAATATTACCCAGTCATTCGCACTGTTATCAGAAACCATCACATCTGTCTGCAAAACTCATCTGTGCTCAAGAATCATAAAAAAACGCTGCTCTCGTGACAACAATGTTGCATGCAACAAAGTAATTTATTTATTTTTTTATGTTAATTTCCCAGAAAATATAATAGTAAATGTTGGCATTGGATTAATTTGCTGGCAAAACATACATTTGACTACCGTTTCTGTTCCTACTCGCCACCAACTCAGCTAAACCAGCCAAACTGCAGCTTCAAGACTGCGTGTGGCAGATGAATTTGTTTTAATTGTCATTCATTAGGCACAAAATACTTTGTTGCCCATTTGGGACTAACAAGTGCGTGCGCTTCAGAGTGCGCAGGCGTGGCATGGGTGTGTTTGCTCCTATGTAAAACTATGAGTGTGTGTGTGTGTGTGGCATGTTGCGCTCTGACATATTGATGGCACATGTGCTACTTGCCGCACGCACTTAAAGTGTGATTCTTCATGAGAGCAATACAGCATCTCCTTGAGCGAATTCCCAAAAGCATTTAAATACTTGCTAAGCGTTCTTGCATACAAAGTTCAATTATCGGCTGCTTGCCACATGAGTCTGGATGCTTACCAAATGCATGTCTGTGGGTCGTTAAATTCTGTGTCTGTGCACTGAACCAAAAACGTACATATTTTTTACGAACAAAGTTTCATAGATGTTCACGCTGGTTTTTCTTAAAATATAAGAAAAAATTCATAGAATCTAAGAAAGTTTTCTTACAATTTATGAATGTATACATGCTTTCTATAGATTTGTTTACATATTTTACCAAAAAGTACTTATATTCTACGAAATGTTCTTAAATTTCTACGAAAAAGTTCTTTGGAGAGGTTTTAACGAACAATTCTTAAAATCTATGTACTTTTTCATTGGACCCATGAACTTTTTTGGTTCAGTGTGGTTGAAAGCCACAAATTTTGAATGCAGTAAATAAGCAAAGTCAAATGCGTATATTTTGTTTATATATCTGTTGTATGTATGTATGTATGCATGTGTGATCGATGATAAACATTGCTCTTATGAATGACTTTTTGTTTTAATTTTTTCAATAGACAATTTGACCTGCTTTGCTACGTTGCGATCAGAGATTTATTTCATTTTAATTTATAGCCATGTTGGCCGTGAAGGAGTATTAAATTTTACGTGAGGTTAATAATTTGAGATTTCACTGAGGTTATACATAAGTTAAGCACACTGAAATCTGGGTACAAAACATTGTGTCAAGTGAATTGAATTAAGTGCGTTATACGGATGATACGTTAGCGCAAAATCCGAATTAACTATGCTTTTGGGAGTTAACTTGAGCATAATCTTCATTATAAACTCCCAAAAATGAAGAAGATTTGAGCAGATATCAGAAAACGAGCTAACGATTTGACCGCTACTGTCATCGATAAATAAACAAAAATAGCAAGGACAACTACCAAAATTACGAGTTTACGGCTATTGGACACTAGAGTCACCAAACAATAGCGACACCTAGTTTTAGACCGCAAGTACTACAACCAAAGCACTAGATGGCGCCGATTGTTAATCTTCAATTTTGTGTATGTCAGGGTAAAATTTAGATCTGAGTATCCATAGCATTAAACATCATCATCATTTCTCGTTTTTCAGATATCATGATTACCCATGTTGGCATACCTTGCTCAATAATTAAGAAAAAGTTAGATAGGGGGCAGCCCTGCAAAACGCCCCAAGTGGCAACACCCAAGTGGACAGTCTTAGAATCAAGCATAGGACTCCAAAAAGGACCCAAAAATGGTAGCAAATTGATCCCAAAATGACCTCAAAATTATCCCAAAACTACCCCAAAATGACTTCAAAATGACACCAAAATTACCCCAAGATAACCTTGAAATGATCCCAAAATGATCCGAAAATGACGACAAAATGATCCGAAATTGACCGCAAAATGATGCAAAATTACACCTAAATGATCCTCAAATGATCCAAAATTGATTCTAAAATGACCCCAAAATGATCCCAAAATGACACTTAAATTTTCGACACCAAAATTATCCGAAAATTTCTCCAAAATGGTAACCCTAAGCGGAAACCCTACTTGAAAATATTTTAGTTGGTATGTCGCCGAAAATACGTTTCATTTAATATCCACATTGGACAACCCTGGAAGCCGACCAAAGTGCCAACTCCCAAGTGAATAGTAGAGTTGGGAATCTTAGTTCATTAAAGTCATTAGAGATTTCGAACTAGCTAACCAAAAGTTCTTGTATTTCGAATTAGTTCGATTATTTTTACTTGTTCCCCTTAGGAAATAACTGCTAAACCACGTCCAAAAATTTTGGGTACCAAAAGATGGCCTCAATAATCCAGAGGCGGATCTTTTGAAACCTCCTCCTTCACTTTTCAACGGGTTTTTGCAGTTGACTCTTGAAGGAAAGAGATACCACCTTATGTATAGTAGTACAAAGCCTGCCAACCAGCCGCGGATAAAATCTTGTGAAATTACTGGGTCTCGCTTACCAAAAAAGAGGATATAAAGTGGGCAATTTTGTTCAACGAGGTTTTTTTTCTAATTCGTGTCGAAAATGATTTATTTATGCGTCGTTTTTGGTGTTGCACAGCACTAAATTGCGATTTTGTTTTCAGGGCAGGGACTTTACTTTGACACGCGTTGTCGTTTCTCGGGTATTTTCTCACTCTCAATAAATTCTATAAGTTTGACGAACATTTTACATAGTTCAAGTAGTTCATTTGAAATTGGGAACTAGTTCACGAGATCGCCTCCATGACCTAGTTCAATGAACCAATTAGTTCATGAACTACCCAAATCCATTCACTGAATAGTCTTAGAAATCGCATACTATAACTATGCCAAAGTTCATCGAAATTTGGCAAAAGGTTCTCGAGATAGTACGGGACATACAAATATACTGCGATAAGGTGGCAACCCTATTTCAAAATATTTTAGTTGGTAAATCGCCGAAAATACCTTTCATTTGATAACCATATTGGAATGTCCTACCCCATAATTAAAAAAAAAATTGAGATAGGTGGCAACCCTGTAAACCGCCCCAAGTGGCAACCACCAAGTAGGTAATCTTAGAATCAATCAGACTCTCTATATGCCAAATTTCATCCAAATCGGGGAAAGTAAAAAAAAGAAAATGTTAACTTTACATTCCTCACACAACCCAGTCCTAAAAAAAATAATGGTTTCAATTCTCCAGAAATCAATTAAAATATTTAACAGAGTCATTCTCATCAACCATGACTACCGCAGACTAAAAGTACCAAAAACAGTTGTAATAGTCAACCATTAAAAATATTCCATACCCATAACGGAGTAACAGTAAAAGCCCATAACCTGCAACACGTGCCTCTACTAATAAGAGTTAAAATTACTGTAAACACAACAACACTGATTAGCTTGTTTACAAGAAAAAAAAATCATTTAATAGCATAAAATTTCATTTAACATTAGGGAGTGGCAGAACAAATAAATTTTTTATGCAATCAATAGTTCAACGAAAAAATAAACAAAAAAAAAGAAATCAAGTCAGAAAATCATAATTTAAACACTTGAGCTTGAGCAGCGCATAGTTCAAGAACAAGAAGAAGAAGTGAGTGACGATATATCGCTACAGTGCCCCTGCACCCGAAAGACACAAACAACACCTTCGTGACATCTTAATTATGACTTGACTGTTTGACAGGCACGCCACCGAAATGACAGCAAGGTGCAGCAGCAAAAAAATGCAGAAGCTCGTCGCATGCATATTGAATGCAATTGTCATAATTGAAATGTCATCATCAATATACCGAGTAACTAACTACAAAAACAACACCCGTAAGCGTGCATACCTACACAACATAAGTAATTTTGTAAAGCAACGTCAATAATCGTTATGATAGCCGAGCTTGACAACCAACCGAATATCAAACAAATTTGTTGATCGTAATTATTATTGACACTTTGATTTGATGGACAAAGATATATGCAGATACAGTGAGGGGCATTGAAGTGAGAACAGCATTTCGGAAAAGATTTTTCACTACCCTTAGAGTTTTGAATGTGTGTGAATTTTGTAAAATAATTTTTATTGATCTGGCTCTATTTCAAAGCACCTCACTGTATATAATGCTGACGTATGCAGCTTTCAGAAGTTCCAGTGTTATGTGGCCAAATGTTTGACATCTGTGGATGCCACAGACGCGCAGTAATGCATGCCATTTGTATATAATTATTACATGTATGTCCTAGGGATGTTACGAAAGTGAATTTACCCAAGCCGAAAAATGAAAGAAATTAAATTAAAAAAAAAAAAAAAAATGAAATAAGATAAAATAAAATAGAAATGAAAATGAAACAAAAAAAAATAATATAAAAAAATAAAATTAAATATTTAAAAATAAATAAAAAAAGGAAATTAAATGGGATATAGAGGAAGAGGGGCAAGATAGAAGGAAGGAGGGAATGAAGAGAAAAAGGGAGGGAGATGGTGTGAAGACAAAGAAAGAATACGGCCGAAAATACTTTCACTTGATACCAATACTGGCATATCTATATTAAAAAAAATATTGGGATAAACGGCAACCCTGTAAACCCCCCTAAGTGGCAACACCCATTTATACAATCTTAGAATAAATCAAATTGTCTATATGCCAAATTTTGTCCAAATCGGTCAAGCAGTTCCCGAGATATACGAAAAAATATATAAATTGCGGTTAGGTGGCAACCCTAAGTGGCAACCCTATTTGAAATTATCTTATTTGGAATACGGTCGAAAATACCTTGCATTTGATACCCATATTGGCACATCTGGCGCTATATTTAAAACAAATTGGGATAGGTGGCAACCCTGTAAACCGCCCTAAGTGGCAACACCCATTTATATAATCTTAGAATGAATCAAATCGTCTATGTTCCATATTTTATCCAAATCGGTCAAGCAGCTACCGAGATATACGAAAAAATAAATAAATTGCGGCTAGGTGGCAACCCTAAGTGACAACCCTGCTTGAAATTGTTATATTTGGAATACGGCCAAAAATACCTTCAATTTGATACCCATATTGGCATATCCAGCTGTATATTAAAAAAAACGATTGGAATTGGTGTAAACCGTCATAAGTGGCAACACCCATGAATTCTGCTCGACCTAACTATTAAAATTTGTGCAATGTTAGCTAGAACCTAGAATTTCACCTCCTATTTGATTGGCACAGCTAAACATTGTGGTGAAAATCACCTACGCCTGAAAGTCTACAACATACGCCTGAAAGTCGGCTACACTTTATATTTCCGTTTCATAATTTCCGTTGCATCATTAGCCATTTACTCAAATTTTACTCTCAATCAAAACTTTATATCACCGCCTAAGAAGTTAACTTCAAAAATATAAAATAAAATAAATTGAAATTAAGGAAAATAAAAATTAAAAGGGAAAATAAAGCGGAAACAAAATAAGATAAAATAAATAAAAATAGCAAAATATAATTAAAAAAATTAAATTAAATAAATTTTGGCTTTTTGGAATCGTTATCGAATCTCCGTATCATCTCTAGTCTCTACTAAATGCACACCTCTGTGTTTGCATTTAGTTTGTTTAAATGATCGCTTGTTTGTCAATTTGACAAATGATTGATTGAATTTGATTTTTTCCATAGAAGTTCTGTTCATCATGCAAATAAATCAAAAGTAGCTCAAGTGTTTATTCATTTATATCGATTTGTCTATTTAGAATCACTCTGACAAGTGCTGGGAATTTAATTTTGTGGCGCTTTATAATTTGAGCTGACATTTCCTTTACAAATTCATAAATGTTCTAGCAACTAGTTGACAGCGGTTGAGCGAGGCTACAGCACATACAGCAGCCACAATAAAATGAATCTTAAATTTTAACCTATGCATAACCAAATATCGGTAAAACAGACAAAAAAAAAACATTTTTCTGCTATAAAAAGTTTTCTAAATTTAAGTAAGATACTTAAAATTGCAAGAGCGGAAATTTCATTCAATTCTATGCAGCAGTTTCTGGTTGATGAGTGAACAAACATATAGACAGACAGACGAAAAATTCTAAATTAAAAGGGGGCGCTGTTGTGAAAGTAAATTTTACTTGGAGAGGATTCAGATATGAAGATAGTGAGCAAAAGTGGGCACAAAAATCTAGCTTACGTTACTGGATATGAGGTTTTAAAATGTTTCATTTTTTCTCGATTTCCCAAACGTCTTGCGAGATATCGAAACAAAAATGTTCTTGACTCTAAAGATATGAGTTACCTACACCTGTCAAAACTTCGGTGGTTTGCGTGGGTGCAGGCATGTCGATGGGGTAAATGATTAATTTCAATACTTTAGCACTTTGGTATTGACAACACGTACAGCGGCTCATGTCCCATTAGTCAATTACGCGCTTCGGAACTGTTCGACACCTCCAAAAAACGTAGGCTGTTTATTAATTGCAATAAAAGGCATTTTTTTGCCGTTTTCTTTTACAAAGCTTAAATGACATTGATAAGTGTAAAAGGCGCAGAAATGATATGTAAAAATATTTTTATTGATTTTTAATGAAGTTATCAACAAAAGGCTTGAACAAATATGAGTAATGTGCTGCATGTAGGTATGCAAATAAATGGGATGAGCATATTTTGCTTTTTTCTGTCCCATTAGTACTTGGCTGAAAACAAAAAAACAAAAAAAAAAAATAAAAGATGAAAGAAAAAAAAAAAATAAAGTAAAATTAAAAAACAAAAAAAAATAATATAAAATGAAACAAAGAAAAAAAACTACTCTAAATTAAATAAAAAAAAAAATAAAAAACGAATAAAAAAAAAAAAAAAATAAAATAAAATATAATGAAACAAAAGAGAAGAAACTAAAATACAAAAAAAAATGAAAAAAAATAAAACAAACTAAAGAAAAAATATATAAAAAAATTAAAAAAATGGGAAAAAATAATAATAATAGAATAAAATAATATTATCTTATAACTTTAAACGAGCTAAACTTGTATATTTGTATATCCGGCCTATCTCGGGAACCGCTTGACCGATTTGGATACAATTTTGAATATATATATATATATATGATTCTAAGACTATCCACTTGGGGGTTGCCACCTGGGGCGGTTTGCAGGGTTGCCACTTATCTAAATTTTTTTTTAAATTATGGAGGTAAATATGCCAATATGGGTATCACATGAAAGGTATTCTCAGCGAAATGCCAACTAAAATATTTTCAAGTAGGATTGCCACCTAGGGTTGCCACCTAACAGCAGCATATTTGTATATTCGGACTATATCGGGAACCGCTACACCGATTTGGATAAAATTTGGCATATAGATAGTATAATTGATTCTAAAACTATCCACTTGGGGTTGCCACTTGGGGGGTGTACAGGGTTGCCACTTATCTAAATTTTTTTTTAAATTATGGAGGTAAATATGCCAATATGGGTATCACATGAAAGGTATTCTCAGCGAAATGCCAACTAAAATATTTCCAAGTAGGGTTGCCACCTTACCGCGGTATATTTGTATATTCGGACTATATCGGGAACCGCTTGACCGATTTGGATAAAATTTGGCATATATGTAGATAGTATAATTCATTCTAAGACTATCTACTTGGGGGTTGCCACTTGGTGGGTGTACAGGGTTGCCACCCATCTCATTTTTTTTTTAAATTATGGAGCTAGACATGCCAATATGGGTATCAAATGAAAGGTATTTTCGCCGACATACCAACTAAAATATTTTCAAGTAGGGTTGCCGCCCTAGGTTACCATTTTACCGAATTGTATTTGTATTGTATATTTTTGGGATCATGTTTGGGCTATTTTAGGATAATTTAGAGATCATATAGGGGTCACTTTGGGTTAATTTTGGGGCTATTTTGATATTATTTTGGGTTCAATTTTGGACTAATTTGGGACAATTTTGGGATCATTTTCGGATAATTTTGGGATCATTTTTGGATCATTTTGGGATAATTTTTGGGTCATTTTAGGAACATTTGAGAGACTTTGTGGTGGTTTTGGCATTATTTTGGGATCATTTTTGGATAATTTTGGGGTAATTTTCGGATGATTTTGGGTACATTTAAGGGTGTTTTTGGGGTAATTTGAGAATCATTTTTGGATTATTTAGGGATCATTTTAGGGTCATTCTGGGATAATTTTTGGGTCGTTTTGGGTTCAATTTCGGATCATTTTGGGAACATTTAAGGGTCTTTTTGGGATCATTTTAGGATTATTTTTGAATTATTTTAAGGTAATTTTGGTATCATTTTGGGTAAGTAAAGTTAGCGCTAAATTGATATCACTGAGTAAGCTCGGTCACCCAGGTAGTTACTTAAAATAAAATAATATAAAATTAAAAAAAAATAAAATAAAACATTTCCTCATTCATTTTTCGGAGCAGTCCATAATTTCTAAAAAGCACTCGCACACTTCTTTCTTAATCCATTTTCAAATTAGGCTATTTTAAAAATACTTTCATGAAGTCTTCCATAAATCCTTTTCACTTCAAGTTAGCCTTTCGACATTCCCTGTACTGAGAACTTGTGCCCAATGAACTCAATAAAACCAATTAACTCTGCCAAATAACTCGCCCAACAAATTTTAAAGATCTCCAAACAATTAGCTACCCAAAAATGTAGCGTTCTAATCTAAAATTAAATAAACCACAATTCTTCGAACAATTTCCAGATTTGTCGAAAAAATTAAAAGAAATTAAAATCACATTCCAGCTGTTAGATGCCGCCACCTCACAGCACTCCACCTCCGACCGCTTACCTATAGCAAATTAAGTTGCCACACTGTCAATACAACAAACAGCCAGAAACTGAAAAAAAAAAAAATCCTACATCTTCTTTTGCCAACCGTAGAAAGAAAAGAAGGAAAATTGTTGGCATAAGTTATTAAGCAACAGGCGGGACATAGACTGCGTGAAGAGGAGGAGGAGGTGGAGTAGGAGGAGGAGAAAATTGTATGCAGCTAGCATGCCTCATCGTTCTACTATGAAATGGGGAAAACTATTTTTATACGCGATCATAAATCAATTGCATTGCCGCGAATGTGGCAACGGGCGGTCCGGGTAATTAATTCTAAATTGAAATATTTCGACTCTAAAAGGCTTAAGCGCACAATAACCAGACTAAAGAGCCTAACAACAGTGATCAAATATTAAACATCGACAGCAACATCAACAGAGGTATTAGCAAGTCAAGTACTCTTGCGTAGATATGTATGTCGAATGCAGCGGAGTTTGGAGGGGTGCAAAAGGAGGGAAACTTACCCACCCTAGCTAGAGGAAACCTATGAGTTATAAAACTTAGAAAAGTGTTTGTTGAGCTTTCTAAAATCTTTAACCTTATACGATCCATATAAACTCCTGCCTGCACTGACATTTGAAGTCATGCTACTTACTTACTTAAAATAGCTTTTAACCACCTAGGCGATTTTGGCCGTCTAAGAAGTCATGCTACGCCTCTGTTAAAATTTAGAGAGAAAAAAACAAATTCTCTAAATAAAATGTGCAATAGAATTATGAGACAAAACTAGCAAAAGAAATTTATAAAGCGTGAATGCGGGGTGGTAGTGGCAGCTCGTGGCAGATAAAGTTGGGGCAGGCATGAGTTAGTAAAGGTGTGGGCTCGGCTATATTGAAGATGTAGAGGGTGCGAAGTTGAGGAGCACATTTCCGCGCCAAAGGGCAGCAGTTGTAAATCAAGTATCGCTAGATATTTTTTCCATTTGGAAATCAGCTATGAATATTTGTGGCGTTGAAGTGCCTGCGGCAAACACGCCTGCACTATCTCTGTCTGTCTGTCGGTCGGTTGGAGCTCTTTATTGCAACATAAGGCATGCAACTTGCTAACTATGTAAGTAAGTAAGCGAACAATTCGAAGAAGAAGTGTATTTTTTGGTAGGTGATTTTTGTAGTTGTTGGGTTGATTAGGTGTGCCGATTATTTACAATGCATTATTGGGTAATAAAATAAAATTAAAAAAATTTAATGACATATAATTAAAAAAAAAAAATTTTAAATAAAATAAAATAAAGTAATATAAAATAAAATAAAACAAAATGAAGTGAAATAAAAACGGTTAAAATAAAATAAAGTAAAATAAAATAAAATGAAATAAAAAATGAAATAAAACAAAATAAACAAAATAAAATAAAAAAAATAAAATAAAAAAAAAATTAATAAAAAATAAAACAAAAAATAAAAAAATAAATAGATAAATAATTAAAATTAAAATTAAAAAAAAAAAATAAACGACATTGTTGTAAACCAATATAAAATAAAATAAAACCAAATAAAAATAAAAGAAAATAAAATAATAAAAAAAATAAAAATAAAAAAATAAAATAAAAATAAATAAAAAAATTAAAGTAAAATTAAATAAAAAAAATTAAAATTAAAATAAAAATTAAATTAAAAAAATAAAATAAATAAAAATAGATTAAAATAAAAAATTAAAAAATAATAAAAAAAATTAAAATTAAAATAAAAATTAAATTAAAAAAAATAAAATAAAATAAAAATAGAATAAAATAAAAAATTAAAAAATAATAAAAAAATTAAAGAAATAAAATAAAATAAACGATATTGTTGTAATACAAATATAAAATTAAATAATATAAAATAAGATAAAATAAAATGAAATAAAATAAAAAAAATAATATAAAATGAAAAAAAAAAAATAAAAAAAAAAAAATAAAATAAAGTAAAATAAAATAAAATACTCCTTTTCGAACACAAAATAAAATAAAATGAAATCGAAAAATAAAATAAAATAAAATTAAAAAATAAAAAAATAGCTTAAAATGAAATAAAATAAGTTAAAATAAAATATAATAAAACAAAAATAAAAAAAATTAAATTAAAACTGATTAAAAAAATAAAAAAAATAAAATAAATAAAAACAGAACAAAATAAAAAATAAAAAAATAAAATAAACGACATTGTTGTAAACAAATATAAAATAAAATAAAAAAGATAAAATAAAATAAAATAAAATAAAATAAAATAAAATAAAATAAAATAAAATAAAATAAAATAAAATAAAATAAAATAAAATAAAATAAAATAAAATAAAATAAAATAAAATAAAATAAAGTAAAATAAAATAAAATAAATTAAATAAAATAAAATAAAATAAAATAAAATAAAATAAAATAAAATAAAATAAAATAAAATAAAATAAAATAAAATAAAATAAAATAAAATAAAATAAAATAAAATAAAATAAAATAAAATAAATAAAATAAAATAAAATAAAATAAAATAAAATAAAATAAAATAAAATAAAATAAAATAAAATAAAATAAAATAAAATAAAATAAAATAAAATAAAATAAATTTAAATAAAATAAAATAAAATAAAATAAAATAAAATAAAATAAAATAAAATAAAATAAAATAAAATAAAATAAAATAAAAATAAAATAAAATAAAATAAAAATAAAATAAAATAAAATAAAATAAAATAAAATAAAATAAAATAAAATAAAATAAAATAAATTTAAATAAAATAAAATAAAATAAAATAAAATAAAATAATATAAAATAAAAAAAATAAAATAAAATAAAACAAGAAGACTAAAAAAAAATAAAATCAAATAAAAATATAAAATAAAACAAAATAAAATATAATAAAAAAAAATAAAATACTCCTTTTCGAACACATTTTTTTATCTAACTGATCTCTAAAAAAAAAAATTAAATAAAATAAAAAAAAACAATAAAAAAAAAATAAATTTAAATTAATTTAAAAAAAAATTTAAAAAATTTAACTAAAAAAAAAAAATTAATAAAAATAGAATAAAAAAAATAAAATAAAATAAAATAAAATAAAATAAAATAAAATAAAATAAATTTAAATAAAATAAAATAAAATAAAATAAAATAAAATAAAATAAAATAAAATAAAATAAAATAAAATAAAATAAAATAAAATAAAATAAAATAAAATAAAATAAAATAAAATAAAATAAAATAAAATAAAATAAAATAAAATAAAATAAAATAAATTTAAATAAAATAAAATAAAATAAAATAAAATAAAATAATATAAAATAAAAAAAATAAAATAAAATAAAACAAGAAGACTAAAAAAAAATAAAATCAAATAAAAATATAAAATAAAACAAAATAAAATATAATAAAAAAAAATAAAATACTCCTTTTCGAACACATTTTTTTATCTAACTGATCTCTAAAAAAAAAAATTAAATAAAATAAAAAAAAACAATAAAAAAAAAATAAATTTAAATTAATTTAAAAAAAATTTAAAAAATTTAACTAAAAAAAAAAAATTAATAAAAATAGAATAAAAAAAATAAAATAAAATAAACGACATTGTTGTAAACAAATATAAAATAAAATAAAATAAGATAAAATAAAATAAAATAAAATAAAATAAAATAAAATAAAATAAAATAAAATAAAATAAAATAAAATAAAATAAAATAAAATAAAATAAAATAAATAAAATAAAATAAAATAAAATAAAATAAAAAAATAAAATAAAATAAAATTAAATAAAATAAAATAAAAAAATAAAATAAAATAAAATAAAAAGAATAAAAAAAAATAAAATTAAATAAAAAATAAAAATAAAATTTAAAAAAATATAATAAAAAAAAAATAAAATAAAATACTCCTTTTCGAACACATTTTTTTTCATCTAACTGGTCTCTCCTTTTTTAATTTCGTTCTAGTGAGTTTAGTTATATTCGTTCTGTAACTTGCTATACCAAGGAACGAGAGATCAGTACATTTCGAGACAATAACAGCAATACCACTTAACGACAGCAGCATACGCAGCCACTTATCTATATTGTAGTACTAATAGATTTGACTTCGTGTAGAGCAGCTAATTGATTGTTTATTTGGTTGTGATAAATGATCAGCTTGTTTCAACTTCATTTATTTATAATTTATTAACATGGTATGTGTGGCAGTGAATTTACTTTGTTGGTTTGCGCTAATGCTTTTAGAAGTGCGCCATCAAGTACATCAGTATGCATGGATAAATATTTACTTTATATTATGCTTAGTCAAATGAAATTCACTGCAATAACCTCATTTTCAATAGGCGGAAATAAATTGTACAAATTTTAGTAGAAAGTAAAAAAAAGTGAAGAAAATCAACAAAAGCTGAAAGCTAGAACGATTAGAGAAGTAATGAAAATTCAAATCAGAAACCCATTAGAAAACGACATTTGAACTCGATAAAATTAAAATAAAAATCTTTAAAAGCGCTTGCCAGTGATCTGTTTCGAAAATTTGACATTTCATTTTATAAAATGGGATAACGGATGTATCCAGGATTTAACATTTTTTGTGAAGGCAACCCAAGATTTATTGTAACCTAGCAAATACCACTTAAGAAGAAATTATTTTAAAAAAATATCAAACAAAAAAAAGCCATAAAATGGTTACCCCTGCTTTTTAATCCCCTCAGCCGTTATCATTGCTTCTTTGTTAATTTCCCTTGTCAATTTTTTGATACCACGCGACAATAAAGCAAACAATCAACTCAAACCGCCAAATCTCCTAAATCAAATCAAATTTCATGCATCGTTGCATGCAACAGTTATCTCCTTTAGTCCATAAATGCATTTGCGGTCGTTTATTGTTGTTGTGAGTATGCCGTATGCAATATTTTTGACTTATTGGAATTTCATTTGATTAAGGCAATCTTTTTTTTTTTGATTTATCCTTTCCCTTCTTTCATGCCTTGAGCTTATTTTGATGTTTTTTTTTTGTCACCACTAACGATGCGTGCAATTTGCAACCACACTTCTTTTAGTCTTTATTTGATATGATACAATCAATAGAAATATCAATTTTCTAACCACATTAATACGCAAGATACGCACAAATCAGTTATGAAACGTGTCAACAACCCTTAAAGGAAGTTTGTAGAGTGGTAACAAGCTTATGCCACCCCTCTTCGACACACTTATGTATGTTTTGTTTTTTTCGTCCTTGATTTTTATGACAACAATACAAAAAATTTCTATCAAATCTGAATCGTTGGCTTACCATACAATTAAGTATGAAATTTCCACCCCACAAAATCTGTAGCACATATCCTGATTTTTCCTTTAATTTTTTTATCGGAATTGTTTATTTTTGGCATTACGTTGATCCATTCAATTTCCCTTCAGGAAGGCGGAGAAAGCTTCAAGTTAAGTGCTTTTTATATCTTTACTTTATTTACTTTTTTCTTATTTTATTTTATTTAATTTAATTTAATTTTATTTTATTATTTTTTTTTTATTTTTTTTTTATTTTTTTTTTGTTTTATTTTCTTTTATATATTTTTTATTTTTTATTTATTTCATTTCATTTTATTTTTTTTTTATTTTTTCTAATGTTACTTAATTTTTCTTTAATTTTATTTAATTTAATTTTATTTTATTTCTTTTAAATTTAATTTAATTTTATATTAATTAATTTTTTTTTTCTTTTAGTTTGCTTTATTTTGTTTTGTATTATTTTATTTTATTTTTTTTTAATAAAAAAAATTTGGTCAAATGTCTTCATTCAATTGACTTCATTTAAATGACTCTGATGAGAAATCTCAAAAATGAATTGAATGAGAGACTTTATTTAATGAGAGACTTTTTTTGATGAAAGACTTTATTTAATGGGCGACTTTATTTAATGAGAGACTTTATTTAATGAAAGACTTAATTTAATGAGAGACTTTATTTAATGAGAGACTTTTTTTGATGAAAGACTTTATTTAATGGGCGACTTTATTTAATGAGAGACTTTTATTAATGAGCGACTTTATTAAAGAGAGACTTTATTTAATGAGAGACCTCATTTACTGAGAGACTTTATTTAATGAGAGACTTTATTTAATGAAAGACTTAATTTAATGAGAGACTTTATTTAATGAGAGACTTTATTTATGAGAGACATTATTTAATGAGAGACTTTATTTATGAGAGACATTATTTAATGAGAGACTTTATTTAATGAGAGACTTTATTTAATGAGAGACTTTTTTAATGAAAGACTTAATTTAAAGAGATACTTTTTTTAATGAAAGACTTAATTCAATAAGAGACTTTATTTAATGAGAGACTTTATTTAATGAGAGACTTTATTTAATCGGAGACTTTATTTAATGAGAGACTTTATTTAATGAGAGACTTTGTTTAATGAGAGACTTTATTTAATGGACTTTTATCCGGGACTTTACTTAAATGACTTCGACTTCAAAGGAAATTGAGATACTTGAAAAATGGCTTTAATTAGAAACTTCATTGAATTAGAGACCTCATTTAAATGACTTGTATGAGAAACTGCAAAAAATTAATTTAATAAAAGACTTCAATCAGCTAACTTCAACGAGAGACTTCATTCAAATGACTTAAATAGGACACTTAAATAAAATTATTTAAATGATAGACTTAAATGAACAAGATACCCATTCAAAACACTTTGACGAAAGATTTCATTAAAACCTGTTCATTCAAATGATTGCAATCAAATTATTAACAGAAAAGATTTAAAAAATAATTAATTATTAAAACAATTAAGCCTTAAATGTTCCCTAATTCTGTAATCGGAGCTCTAAATGCAAACAATTTTAATCAAATATTTTTAATAAAATCACGTGACTAATTACTTTCAAAAGAATGCATTCTTTTATATCGCTGCCAGAGCGCACTCTGTACCTACAGATGAATTTCCCGGGAGTTGCTGCTTTTAATAACGTGGAATCAAATATTTTTCCAAGCCACTTACCTAGAAAGAGAGAAAAGAGAAAGAGAGAATTAATGAGTAATCAAAATTCATAAATTGTTTATGAAAAAAATTGTTTTTAGAAGACAATTTATAGCTAATTAAACACTAATTAAGAAAATATGCTTGAAATTAGCATAAATAATAACATTTTAACGATGAGACCTCCCGAAAATATTTACATAACAACTTTTATTATACAGCGCCTTTTGAAAAAATATAATTAAGAAATTCAATAACCACTCAGCAATCGCAATGAAAGCTGCAATGAAAGCTTAGTGAAAGTTTGTTACGCCTTTAATAAACGAATCAAACAAATTATGTAAATTAAAGCTAACAAGCCAGT
>CAXKVI010000001.1:161876797-161911797 GCA_964058755.1 Campiglossa producta
TTGATATCTGTGTTATAGTCAGGGACCGTGACCGTTAAAAAATATTTGCTGATAGTTCGGATTCAGTTTCAGTTCTAGTTAAGATCTTGTTTCCAGTGCAGTTTTCAATTTCGGTTAAGGTTCCGAATTCGGATTCGGTCTCGTTTTTAGTATCGGTATAGATTTCAATGTCGATTGTTCCCTTGATCCATTTAGTTTTTTTTACTGTATGGTTCCTTTTTGGTTCCAGGCTCGGTTCCTAGGCCAGTTCTATATCCGAATCCAATTTTTTTCTTGTTTATAAAATCAGTTAAAACAACATTTCTTGTCTCGCTCTATGTACCAGTTTCAGTGTTGATTCCGGTTTCAGTTCCAGTAAAGGCCTCTATTCCAATAGGGTTTCTTTATTACTTATTGCGGCAGGCGTAGTCCTACTCAAAAATTCACTCCCCTGCGATGAATGCTTCCAGAGATATGGAGTACAAAAAATGTCATTTGTATGGGAAGTGCCACGCCCACTTCATTCATTATTTCGGCTTGCGAATATAAGCCAGGCAGGCCCCAGCACAATTATAACTGTGTTAGTGAAAGAGTAGTCATCGCACCAATAAAATTATACCATCTGTTTTTGCTTCGTCGCTCGGAGACAGCAGCGTATGTTGTTGCCTCGTTACTTGCAAGTGAGCGACTAACAAATGACATGCATTGATTGGTCAGTGTGATTATAGAGCAGCAACAATTTTATTGTTCGAGAGGCCAAGCAATGAGCGTAATAATATGTGTGAATTTGGTTCTCAAATTTTCGGTCAATTGTCTCACCAACTGACTTGGCCTGATCTAAACACACAACATTTTAGTGACAAAGTTCTAGTACAAGGGTATTACAATTTTGTCCACATAAAGGTTCTACGTAACGGCACAAAATAATCGAGATAGATATAGAGTTCCATATATGAAAGTTCTTAGGTTGAAACGAGTAGTTGATTAAGGCAAGTCCGTCCGTCTGTTCGTGTACACGATAACGTGCCAAAAATTTAGATATTTGCATGAAATTTTGTATATGGGTTACTTTCTAGTCAAGGTAGGTTGCTATTGAAAATGAGGAAAATCGGATGATAACCACGCCCCCTTTTTCGATATCGAAAATTTCGAAAATCACATAAATTGACATATCTAGGTAGCTGAAATGGCTAAAATCATATAATTTTATAGGGGAATCCCCACTGGTCTTTCGTTTATGATTTTTCCATAAATTTTGCGAAGCCACGCCCACTTTTAAGGGGGGGCATTTTTGAAAATTCGACTGGTCGTAACTTTTAAACTGATTCGAAAGCTTCGAAAATCACCTAAATTGATATAATTCGGTAACGGAAATGGTTAAAATGTTATAGTTTGGAAGGATGAACCCCATAATCATTCTATTATGATTTTTTGATAAATTTTTAAAAGTAGGCGTGGCACCGCCCACTTTTTAGGGAGGCATATTTGAAAATTTCACGGGTCATAACTTTTAAACTGATTACGGTAGAGCGATGAAATTGGTACAAAGTATACTAGCATAATAGAGAGTATACCTGATGTAATTGAACGAAATCGCTTCCCAACCACGCCCACTGCCGAAATGGAATATTTGGAAAATCATATGAAAACTACCGGTGGGTATTTAAGGTTCGGTTTACCCGAACTCAGACTTCCTTACTTGTTAAATATACATTTTTTTTATTATTTTATTATTTTGAAATATTAATTTAATTGATTTTTTTTTTTTATTTAATTGTGATTGATTAATCTTTTTTTAATATTAATCTTTTTTAATTATTTTGATTTTTTTAAACTATTTGAAAAATTCATTTTTAGTTATTTGACTTTTTTAATTTGTAACAAATCATTTGAGCATTTTCGATGATTTATGTACTATGTTACTTTTATTTGTTCAATTGATTATTTTTTGTATTTATTCCTTAGTTTAAATTATAATTGCAATTAATTTGATTATATAAATTTTTTATTTATCTGATATTTTAATTATCATCTTGCTATTTAATAAGTGTTTAATTAAATGATTGTTTTTAATAATCTAATTATGCGATAATTTTTAACTACGCAATTAATTAATCTTTATTATCATTTGATTGTTTTTAATCAAGCAATTGATTGACCTTTTAATTATTTGGTCATTTTTAAATATCAAATTTTCGTAATCAACAGATTATTTTTGTTTAGTTGATTAATTGTCTTTCTTTTTATTTATTTGATTTTTTTCAACTATTTTATTTAATTAATCTTTAATTATTTCAATAACTTTTAATGATTTAATCATATTTGGTTATATTTAATTAATGATTTTTTTTTCAATTACTTCACTGTTTTTAGTCATTTAATAATTTTGAATTATTGAACTAATAATTTTTTTTTCAATTATTTGAATTATGTAACTGATTAATTTTAATTAACTGATTAATTTTTTTCAATTATTTGAGTGATAGTTGTGATTAATTGATTATTTTAAATTATTTAATTAATAATTGATGAATGTAACTTCTTGAATATTTTATATGTTTTGTTATTTATTTTTGGGCATATTTTTATTTAGTTGACAATTGTCAATTATTGATTGTTTTCTTATCATCTAATTATTCGATAATTTTTTATTCCTTAATAAATTAATATTTTTGATTATTTGATTAATTTTATTCAAAAAATTGATTTATTTTTAATTAATTGATTATTTTTAAATATTTCATTTATTAGTTTTTAAATGATTTAATCGTTCTAAGCTAATTAATGTATTTTTTTTTAAATTTTTCGATTAATCCCAGTTATTCGAAAACTTATTCGTTTATTTCTATATCTTTAATCAATTGATTTTTTATGATTATGATTTTATTTTTATCAATTGACTTTTAAATTAATTAAAATTTAAGAAAGATTTAATTATTTAATTATTTTGAGATTTTAAATTGAAAATGATTTAATTATTTTGAGATTTTAAATTATTTAATTAATTAATAATTTGAGTATTTGATCGTATATTTTTTTATGACATGATTAGATTTATAATGATAATATTTCCAACTAAATTATGGGTAAAACTAAAAAAGTCTCGATTAATCAGTAATCGCCAATAAAATCGGCAAAAAATCTTAGTAGTTTCAAAAACTTATCTCTTCTCAACTTTGTACTACCAAAAATATAAACATTTTTTTACCCACTAAATCATAAAAAATGTTACCCCAAAGAGCAAATTTCTTTCTTCATTTCTAGGACGGAAGTACTTTGCCCATGGCAATGACAATCATCAACGCACCAAAAAAAAAAGGAAAGTCATCAAAACTATCAATAACAAGCAACAAATTATAAACGCATGTAAATGATCTGTAATAAAACTCAAATCACTACACTTTCCTGTCGTGACAGCAAGTCACACTTCATTTACAAACATTTAATGGGATTTTTATGAAACTTCCTGTCAACAAATGGGTTTACCTGCACGCTGAGAGCTTCTTTCTTCACGCTAACAGCTCCTGGTTGACATTTTTGTTTTACGTAGTATTTTTAGCATTTTTCATATTTTTTTTCTTATTTTATTATTACACAAGGGAGATAGTGATTTGTGTAATTTGTAAGTTCAATATTTTCTTGTGCAGCTTAACATTTAACCTTCCATTGGGAGGTAGTCATAAATTTCCAGCAACGCAATTTGTGGTTTGCTTACGGCTGTTGTTGGTACGCTAAAGCTCACAGTTGTGAGCGTACTAGATCTTTTGAGATTTATGTTGACAAGTGACAGTTGTAATGACAACTGTCACAATGATAGTGGGGAAAGTGTATAGGCTGCAGGGTAAATAAATTTGTTGGTGTGTGTGTGTATGTCAGTTGACATGGAAAAATGGTAGCAAAAGTGCTCCTGTTTACTGGGCTAACAGTTATTGGCATTTTTCATGACACACCACACGCCATGTTCATCAACACCATCATCCATTCGTACACCATAAGCGACTCCTAAGCGGCGCGCGGTTTGCAGACGACCCAGTTAAACCGCAAATAAATATTGTCACTGCACAGCACTGTGCATTTCTATAGCAGCTAATGTAACAAAAAAACAATAAATACTTACTATAATGCTGACACTATTAAATCTGTAATTAAATTACAATGTATGCCATGTATCTGTCAACAACACTTCTATGTACCTACTTGGTGGAAGGGTATAAAGTGTGCGCTGTCTCTGTGAGGTATGCAAAGCAATTCAACGCTTCATTACAAGTGCAGTGTTGCGCATACAGCAAACGACTACGACGACGACGACGACGGTGAATGCCAGCCGATAAGCGCCTTTGAGACATATTTTTCAATGCGATTTTGTGCGCGTTGAAAAGAGTTCATGCAAAAAGTTCAACGTTTGTTTTATGCGAGTAACAACACATTTGTCGCGCGAGCTTTTCCAATAGATCCCTGATAATTTATTGCTATCGTTTTGATAGGATTTTATTTGCAGGCCATGGGAGAGAGCAAAAGCGCAAGGCACACCGTCTTCGGCTGAAGCGAAAATTCTATACCCTTGCATGAATAAGATGGCAAGGTTTTGGAGATAACGACGAAAATGTGGATCCAGATAACCGTCGAATATATTTCTACAGCATGTTAGTCGCATGAAGTGTCTCGACAATACAAAAAAAATGGGCGTTTTAATAGGTAGTATTGTAACAACAACAATTTGTTTTTCTGCGTCTACTCATACGTTAACCAAAAAATGTTACGTATACGTCATGTCACTTTTATGAAGATTTGAAGTGACTTTTCGTTATTAAATCAAAGTAGACAAATATGGGCAAACTTTTTTTCTTTGAATAGATAGAAAATATTCCAAACTTTCATTTTGTTATAGTTAGAAGGCGTAGCACGCTGTAACATAGCGACTTTTTATCTATCCAAAGTAGAAGTCGAATTGAGTCGTTCGTTATTGTAGGTGTTCGTTCCATGTATCAATAAATATTAAAATACCTTTGTAGTTTTGTTAGAAGTTTTGGCGAAGTCGTTCTCCTGGTTCGTCGCTGGTTCTACCCAAGTTGTCGGGGAAGAAATCTATATGATAATGAAGTCAGAATGTGAGAATGAAGAATGAGAACAATGCACCCATCTCAAAAACCGTTGCAGTTTTGTTCGATTCCCTATAAATATTGATTAAGACGTTAACCTTGTTCATCGCTGGTACCGACCAAGTTGTCGGGGAAGAAATTTAGATGAGAATGAAGGAAATTGGTTATCAACGACATTACAAAGGCATTCTAGAAATCCAACGTAGAATCACTCTTACCAACAAGTGTTACGAAGTAAAGTCTTCTCTCGGCAAACAAAGATCACGCTCTATAAGTCTCTTATCATACCAGTCCTGATGTACGGACCGGAATCATGGACAGTGTCAAGAGAAGATGAGATGGCCCTTGTAGAATTTGAGAGAAAAGTTCCCCGGAAGATTTATGGTCCTTGCCGTGATGACAACGGCGAGTATCGAAGGAAATTTAACGATGAGCTGCACGGGCTTTACGCAGAGCTGACCATAGTTCAGCGAATTAAAACCCAAAGGCTGTGCTGGCTGGGTCATGTTACTCGAATAGGCAAAGAAGCTGCAGCACAGAAGGTTTTCCTACAGAAGAAGAAAGAAGCTCTATCGTTGTAGTTGCCTTGGCTCATATTCGTGGCGATGAGGTAGAACTTTTTTACTATAATGATCCTCATTGGCGCGGCTCCCGATAGAATGTCAACCAGCATAAGTGAACAAATAAAAAATCGACCTGATGGCGTGAAACGGACTTCAGGATTGAACTCAGGGAACACAAAAATAGATGAAAAATGGCTTCTTTCTCTTTGTGTTCAAAATTTTGCCTAAATTTGTTGGCTGGTGTTATTTGATAATACGAAATTATTTGATTACACATTCTCAAAATACGCTGATTGCTGATTCGTTTATTTGAGGAATTTAAGCAGCATTATTGAATCAACGCTCGTTTTGATATCGTTTCATGTTCGTGAAGGGTATACAAATTAATTGGTCCAATTTGTTGTATACCATTGAATCTGAAGAGGCGTAAAAAGTATTATTGCTAGTTATTAAAATTGGTTCCAATCAAACAATATGTATCGATTTCGGATTTTGCATGCATTTTTTTTTTTTTTTTTGAATTTATATCGATGATGTATGGAAGAGTTTGTGAAGCTATTGGTTGTAGGAAATTGAATGCATTTCCTTTGTTAGCATTTACAAGGCTCACAAGTGCTTGTTTTTTCAGTTGTCTATATGCTATGTTAAGTAGATCTTATGCTTCATGTTTCGCCAGAAAATTTTAATACACACAGAGAAATTTGAGCTGGTGATGGATAAGAATTGACAGTGATTTGGTCATATCAACCAAAATATAGTTATATCAACAAAAATATCTGTTGATTCAACCAAAATATGGCTTGATTCAACCAATATCACGGTCAATTCTTATCCATTCCCAGCTCATTTTTCTCTGTGTATTTGAAATACTTTGGCCGTTATTCTCACAAAGCAAGAAATGTGTCCGATCTGTCATTATTATCAAAATGACATATATCGTGTATACACTCAGAGAAGCTCTCCAAATTACACAAACAATTCATTAAGTATCATAAAACATTTGGAATACATTCGTATTTCACTTGAAAAGCAGCCCTGAATGTTTTTCTAAAGTTATGATGTATATGATTACAAGTTCCAAAGTTTACCCTACAGAAATTTGTTTTCATTCTCTAATTTGGGAACATTTGTCTGTCTGCCGCGTGCTATGAGTGACGGACCCCTCTTGCATATACATAAATGTCACAGGTTCAAGAAGCGGCTGACTTATTTTACGGATGAGTGAAATGCCTATGATCCCACAACCCGTCACATTTGGTATATGGTAAGGGTGGTGTATGATAATTAATTTTTTTATAGAACGAGGTGATATAAAAAAAAGAACTAGGTACTTAAGTAACGATGCTATAGTTCTCAACAATATAAGTGTATAATGTTCGGTTACACCCGAACCTAGACTCCATTACTTTTTTTAAATATGTACTAAGATTCACATATACAACAGCTGGAATGCGGTAAGGGGGAAACACAAAAAAATTTGTTCGACTAATGAATTACAACAAATTAGTGTACGTCAATAGAATCGGTAAACGTGCAATTTAAAGCATACGCCAAGTCACGGTCTCATGTGCAAATACAGAAAACGTCACGCGAATGTGAAAATTGATACAATCGAAAGTTGAACAATTGTACAAGTGGATATGTAGTACTAAATAGCTTTGGGTAAATGAAAGTGCAAGTCATAAAGAGGAACAAAAGTGGAAAAAGGGAAAATTTGCATTTATCGTAAGCACTCGATACGATGCGATATCGATACACTTAACAATTGATAGCGATAATTTTTACTCGATAGTTTTAGGAATCCTGTATCGGGCCCCTAAGATGGTCCTATGCCCCAATAGGAGGTGAGGAAGCTAATCATGGTAATCACGATCGTCATCAACCCTGGTTTTGAATTAAAGAAAAAATAGATTGATACGATATTCTAAGCTTTCCAATATGATTCAACTTTTCCGAATACAAATTAATCTAAGGAGAAACATACATCGACAGCAGTTTATAAAAACTCACCGACAATTTGCAAAAAAAATTAGAAAAGCGTAAAAGTCACAATGGCTAAAATGCATGAAAATTCAAAGTCCAACGTATACCAATAGAGGAATTCATGACGCGAAGAAAACTTAAAAAGTTGAAATAAAAAAGATCAACAACAAACCAAAACTAAATATGGTAAATGCCGATACGATAAGCGTGGCGTTAACCACAAAATGATCAAAAAAATACCAAAAAAGCAAAAGAAAATCGCCAAATTGTGCGCTTTTTATCAACGATTGATACCCACGACATTGTTTAATTAGTCAATTAGCTCTTGTCGGCTGCGAAATTTTGGCGAATATCAAAAAACACTTTGAGTTGTGTGAGATATTTGTTAGCAGATAGCAATATTTGGGGGATAGAGAGAAAGCCAAGTCATTTTATTAATTTTAGTGATGTAGAAAAGTAAGGAACCGAAGATGGGGGAACCGACTACTTTGACTACATATCCCACATTACCTTGTAAAATTTTAGTATATCGACAATTAAGAAGAAAATCACTCTTTTTAAAAATATGTTTGAAAAATTTTAAACGGTGAGGGATTTCGTCTACTTGGGAACCAGCATTAACACCGAAAATAATATCAGTGCACAGAAGTTGTCACCCGAATTTGGCAGCAGAGGGAGAGGGAGGCCTCGACTGAGATGGCAGCAACAGGTGGAGGATGACTTGAACTTCCTTGGCATCAGTTATCGCTAAAACTGTCAAAACCGCTTAGGCGGTTAAGCGCCAATAAATGATGATGATGAATGAGGCAGATAGTGTTGTTTTAACAGGTTCTGGGAGATATTCATGTAAATTTTTCATATAAAAGGAAGCCATGTCAATTTAACTAGAAGTCAAGTTTTTCAACATGAGCTTCATTTTAAAATAACATGAGTGATTGTGTTGAGTAATAATAACATAAAAAAGTGTTAAAAAATGTTGTTTTTCCACTCTACTAAGCCCTGAAGTTGGGCATTTAAAAAAAACTCTCAGGTTTTTTTTTCAAAAATAATTTGAAATTGGGTTATCTTCCCCTTATCCGTTGTTGTTGTTAGCGTGTATGATCATTCCGAAACTCTTCATCAAGCTCTTCTAACGGGTGTCCAAGGAAACGCGCAGTTTCAAGGTTGGACCAGAGGTCATTCATTTTGGATAAGTAAGAGTTTAACATCACACTTTATCCAGACCTAAGATGTGCCATGGTGGCTCTTGTCTCCCTTAGTAAGGTGCGTTCTTCTTCTTCAAACGGCGAGGTAATATGATGCCGGATTTCGCCATACTGCTTACGGAGATGACTCCTTATGTCTCTCGGGGCGGATCTGTGTCCAAAAGATGACGGTTTGGATGTCCTGGCTTGTGGCAGTTCGGAAGGAATTGCCTGCTAAGCATTTCCGCGTGCTATCTTGCATTGAGCAGTTTTGCCTCTTGATGGAGGTGAGACTCAGGAGACATGAGGAGACATCCAGTAGCAGGTCTGATAGCGGTATTTTGGCAGACTTGCAATTTCGTCCAGTTGGTGTTATGCACGTTAGGCGACCATATGGGTGCGGCATACTTAGTCAAAGACTGGTCGGCCAATGGCCTTATATGTAGTCAGCAACGTGTCTTTGTCTTTTTCCCCACGTACTGCCGGCAAGTGACTTGAGGATCTTGTTGCGACCACGTACCTTTGAGACCCTCGATTCTCACCTGGTGCGTCCATGTCGTGAAGAGTGTCGCCGTGGATTAAGTCGGTGATATCGTTAGATCTCTCTCAGTGAAAAACCTGGAAAGGTCGCAGAGGCAACTGTTGATTTTCGCACAGAGTTCATCAGTATAGGGGCCCTTCCCCGTCGCCATTATTGTACAGTCGTCGGCATATGAAACGATGGTGACGCCCTCTGGTGGTGGGGGCATTTTCGATAGATAGAAGTTAACCAGTGTCGGAGATAGGACACCACCCTGTGGCACCCCCTGTCTAATACGTCTAATACGGCACTACGTTTTGATGTAGCGTTGGCAACGCCTGCCGTCCGTTCAGATAATTAGCGGTCCATCTCTTTAACCCATCTGGGAGCTATGTTTCAAGAAGATCTTGTATGAGCGTGAAACTGGAATCGAACCGATTCTTTAAATATAACATCACTACCTTAAGCGATAATTACCTAACTGATAAAATAACAAAAAATAAATACAGGTAACAGCGCAAATGAACATGCCTCTAACAACAATGGTGATTCGATGATAAGAGCGACGACAGCAAAAGTGAGGAATCATTGAAAATAACGTCACCAAGTGCCCGGTAAATGCAGGAAGCGTTTTTTTTTTACCCTGCTAAGCATTTTTGAGAGAGTATATTAATTTTGTTATCAAAATCTACCTAAATATAGATCTTAAACGGCAACACTGGTGTCACTTGCAATTTCCAGACTGCTCGCAAAATTGCATTCAATCGCACATAAATAAACAATGCACAACAATTCGCACTTATTCATTAACATTTTCGCACCTACTCACACAAGTAAACATTTACGCACACAACCATCGTTTACAAACAAAATACCTACACAACTCAACGCAAATGAAATTGGCTTAGGTCAGTGGCTAATTGAACGCTTGGCATGCGAAACAGTGTTGCCGCTGCGCCCCAATTTTTTCTACCAAACTGCATTAAAAAAATCGACACAAGAGATATATTTTTCAAACCACCGAGAGGTTGAGACTCGATTTTTTTTTTGGCAGAACCAAACTTTTGTTCAAACCTCTGTCTGGAAGTGGCTAAACAGGCTGTTTTTACAAAGAAACGCCAAAAAGTGAAGTGAAATCTACATACTGTGGAAACAATGAAAATTTCAACAACAAAAAAGTACCACTTTTGGCAGTATTTTGTCAAAATGCCAACACTACAGCCAACTTTTGGTATGGTTTGTCATTTCGTTGCTGCTTTGTTATCGTTACACATTTGCTCTATTATTGTTTTTGTATTTTATTAAATCGTTATTGCAGTTTTCGCGTTCAAATTTTTTTTTTCAATATTTTTTTTTTCATTTATGAAACACATATCCGTCAACATCACCCACTGTCTGCCACTATGTCTGGCGAGGTTTCTACGCGCTTGTCTAGCGATAAATGCCACCTCACACTTTGGTGACCCCACTACCCACCCGAGTCTCTGAGTCATTATCGGCTTTTGTTTGTGTATGTAGTGACTACAAGTTTAAGTAGGTTTGAATATTGCGGAAAATATAGTTGCGCCAAAACTATTGCAAAATAAGCACACCTGCTAAATTTGTGTAAAAAAAAATTTATATTTTATTGATTTAACTATGTAAATAAAAAGTCTTGAAAAATAAGCAACTAAAGACTGAAGAACCGACCGATTTGGATACAATTTTGAATATAGACAGTATGATTGATTCTAAGGCTATCCCTTTGGGGGTTGCCACCTGGGGCGGTTTACAGGGTTGCCACCTATCTCATTTTTTTGAATTTTGTAGAAAAAAATGCCAATATGGATATCAAATGAAAGGTACTTCCAGCGAAACGCCAACTAAAATATTTTCAATTCGAGTTTACACCTAGGGTTGCCACCTTACCGCAGCATATTTGTATATCCGGACTATCTCGGGAACTGCTTGACCGATATGGATAAAATTTTGAATATAGACAGTATGATTGATTCTAAGACTATCCACTGGAGGGTTTTCCCCTTAGGGGTGTACAGGGTTGCCACATATCTCAATTTTTTTTAAATTATGGAGCTAGATATGCCAATATGGGTATCAGATGAGAGGTATTTTTGCCAACATTCCAACTAAAATATTTTCAAGTATGTTGTATATTTTTGGGATCATATTTTTGTGTTGAGGAAATTGACTTCATTAAGGTAATGGCAACATTGAACCTAAATTGAGAAAAAAGTCTTTAAAAAGGTTATTTTTCGTAATATTAATTAAATCGAAAATAAGGACACTAGTTCGTTTCATCATAAAATTTACCGTCCCTGTACCACGTTTTTATAAAACAAATCGTTAATTCTCGATTTTTATGTCGTCACATTCGACTCGATTCAATATTGAAAAAAAAAAAATTTTTTTTCTCACTACCCCAAAAACAAATGAGTCAGTAAATCGACAAAATTAAATTTTTTTACAGAAACAAAAAAAAATGAGACGATCGATGGAATTGAGTTACAGAAACGCAGTACTGATATAAATATCTTTATGTACTCAATAAAAATATATTTATAACTAGCTGGTGCCCGCGACTTCGTATGCGTATAATTTGTTTTGGTTTTTTTTCAGCTGGGTTAGCAAAGAATAAAACTCAACAAAAATACTGGAGTTCAGCATTTAAGGGTACCATAATGTACTAACACATTTTTGTGGAAACATTCGTCGATATCTCCGAAACCGGTCGAGCTATCCAAATTTCAAGATATCTCCCAAACCATTTCAGATATTTCAATGAATCACATCGCATATTATAGCACTCATTGACACCTTTCGTTTGATACCCATGTTGTACTAAGACATTTTTGGTCACCCCTGGTCCACATATTGGGCGATAACCACAAAACCCGTTGAGATATCGCCAAAAATATCTTAAACTTTAAGTTGAGCGTCTAGCAATCCAACGATTCATTTCCATTGAGTACTTTTAGAGTGTTGCGACCACAAACATACAGACAGACATTGTTCATATATTGGGCGATAACTCCAAAACCGGTTGAGATATTGGAAAAGGTAATATCTTAAATTTTAAGTTGAGCGTCGAGCAATTCAACGAAAAAAGTTTCATTCAATTCCATTCATTACTTTCAGAGTGATACGGCCACAAACATACGGACAGACAGACAGACAGACACACAAAAATTTTTAAAATGGTTAATTTGGATTCTACTCGCTTAATAATGCTTCCCCAATCAATTTTTTGTTGATGTAGAGATTTCTGAACTCAGCTTGCTACTCTTGGTAAATGTGTTCCTTCAGTGCTGCATATGAAATTCTACCAATGATGTGCATCACTGATCTACAAACACTGACATTGACAGAATTAATACCAAATTAGTTTTTCGCATGTTATTTTATTATTTGCATGCGAATTTTCAGTTTGCGTTAGAATTTAGGTTAATTGTGTGGCTACTGATTTTTGTCAACTCAAGCGAAGCGACTGCATTGCTTGTTTCATAACTCAACTTCATTGTCGAAAGTTTATTTTTCAGTTAAAAAAAAAAAAAAAAGTCAGGACAGGACTGTCCGAAAATATATGCTCGCCTCCACCTTCTCAAACAACTTAACTGTCGAATTCCTAGCACAAATACCCTTTCTAAAATAAGGAAAAAAGTCCTAAAGAAATGGCAGTAAAGTCATGTGAAAGTAAATTCGTGATTACAAATTTCGTTTGACATGTTTTTTTTTGTTGTTTTGAGTACTTTTGTAGGTTAGCCATTTCACAATGTTGGCCTAAACATTCGCTTTTCCGGCATAAATGCTTACGCTTTCGCACATTCAATTTAACCTACATCTTTCTGTACCACCATGCCGTGGTTTTTGTTCACATTACCTTTTCGAATATGCCGCTATCTGATCATTGACAAATATTTTGTTCTCTTATAGTACATTTACACCGCAACAAATTTGGCGAAAAATTTTAAATTTGAGGCTTTTTTCCATACAAATTTGTTATTCCGTTGTCTTTGGCCTCATTTGCCGAACAATATAATCCACAGTTCCTCAAAATAACAACCCTGCGGCTGTTACACATTTAGAATCGCCCAGCAAGAACCTTAATGGGCAATTGACGTGTGATAGCTTTTGCATTATGCACAGCTGTAAATAACAATTTCAACTACTTTCTTTTAAGAAAATTGGCGAATTCTTGACTTTTCTTTTATTATTACTCTACAGCTGTTTAAATTATGACGGTAATGCATTTTCTTTCAGTGGATTTTTGTCCCACTAGAAGATTCTTGCAGGGAAGGTGAAGCCAAATGCAAATTTGCCATTTGAATTCGCCAAATTTGGTGTGGTGTAAATGTACTATTAAGCTAGCTAATTAAGTTGCTAAAACGGTTGAAGTGAAAGGCTTTCTAATTACGACGTTAATAGTAGATCATTACCAGTGTAGGTGGTATGTTGCTAAAGAAAAACTGATAGTAAATTGAAAAAAAAAAAAAAACTCATCTACCCTGAGCACCAAATAAGGCGATTGCTTTTTTATAGATTTCTTTGCAAAAAAAGGACGTGTAGCACTCGGGGACTGCCGCGGTAAAGCTATTGCATATCACTTTTTATCAACTTATGCAATTATAATATTTATGAAAACTCAATGAGTATATTTATGACTTTAGAGCAGTACAGGCTTAACCTGTTAACAGTATAGCCTAAAAATAGTCAACAACCTTTTTTATGTAGTGTACAGCTCCAATTTTATGTAATCGGCCTGCTTCTAACATCAGTAGAACGTCATACTGTTAATAGTGTAGCCTAAATGTAGGCAACGCTTACAGATCCAATTTTATGTAATCGGCCTGCTGTTAACATTAGTACAACGTCATACGCCTAAATGTAGGCAACGCTTATATTTATTTTTGTCAAATTATGTTGCTAACGCCGAACCTTTTAACGTTGAAAAAAGTCCGTTACGAACCTTTTCAACATTAACATTTTTTTTTTCATTTCACTCCCACGGCCAAGGCCTGCGATAAAATCTATGCAATAGCTTAAAAATATTGTAACTTATTGATTTCTCATCAATACCTATCTTTTCGGCAATTTTTTCCAATCACAAACTCTAGATATACCGACATTTACATATGACTGATCTCATTCCATATATAATTTGTTCCGTATTTATCACATCATCAACTGCAAAATATTACATTGCTTGCACAATAAAGTGTTGGGTGTAGTTATTTGTTTCCAATTGTTCATAATTTATGTTTTCTTTGTGTTATTCATTAACAGTCTGTTAATATTTGTTTAGATTATGATTGATTTTGAATTATTTAGCACTTTTTTTTTTACGTTCAGATGACAGACTTGACCGCTATGCTATTGACATGTGCGGAGGAGTATCGGCAAACTAAAGAGGTACACTACTTTTCTGAAGATGCCATAAAACAGATTTATTTCTATTGTGGTTTTATGTATTGAGTGCAAGGTCTAGTTCATTTAAGGCGCAATTAATCTCAGATTAGACTTCCTTACTTCTTTATTAATATTTATTGAATAAACCACTTTATGAACCACCCTTTCATGTAAGTTTAACGTTTTAAATTGTAGCAATTTTTTTGTTTTTTTTTTCAGAAATCGCGCAACATTGATTTAGTTCACTTGAATAATTAGGGGTGCTCTGAGGTATGCTTAGTGAAGAAATGCCGCAACAGACTTTTATTTTATTTCTCACATTCATGTTAAACATATTTGCATTTTCATCAAAAAAATAAAAAGATTTGACAGCTCTGACATATTTTGCAAGCAGCTGCAAACAGTGGACGCCGCTTTCTAAGGCCCTTTTCGGCCACAACACATCTTCAGTAAAGACAATTTTCCATATTCAGGAAGGGAAAATATTTTTTTTTCGCTGTTATTAAAGTCCGGGGCTAAATAGAACTCCTGAAGTATGTTACCAACTTTTCTGCCATCCCAGAATCAAAGTAATGGCCACAATTGGTTCTCTAACTTTTTTGAAAAAAAAATCCTTATGCCTGTATGACACTACGTTTTTTCTTTGTATTTTTTGTAAATTGTTTTTGTGATTTGAATTTTTCTGAAGAATGTTATAAACTTTTCTGTCATCCCAGAATGAAAATAATAGCCACAATTTATTTTCTGACTTTTTAAAAAATAAAACCTTATGCCCGTATGACACTAAGTTTTTTCTTTGTATTTCTGAGTTAATTTGGTTTTGTGTTTTTCCGACAAGGTGGATACCAGATGTATATTGGAACGATTTTGACAAGGGATGACGAAAAATCATTCCAATATACATTTTGTATTTCTCCTGTATTTTTTTGTAAATTGTTTTTGTGATTTGAAATTTTCTATGAAATATACAGGGAAAATACAAGGAAGGAAAGTAGTTTCAAATATGCATAAGATAACCTAAAAATAGAATTCCAAAGAAACAAGTTTTTGCTAATTTTGATTTTATCTTGGAAAAGATTGTTCGGCCAACCAGGACTTTTATTTTTTTTTCCACGGTAAGCATAAAAATGAAAAACCAGATCAATTTGCATATATACCAGCTTAATGTTCCCATAAAAGAAAAACAATTCAACATGAGACAAGAAAAAATCAAAAAAAAAAAATCACCGATCAACACTTGTCCGCCAAATAGTCGCACAAACTTTCCCCTCTCGAGAAGTTGTTCAAAAAGTTTGTGTGAAAATGTTACAAAGCAGCTGTTGCTATTGCGCTCAGCTGTTTATTATTGGTCAGCTGTTTGTATTTACATAAATCGATAGTTAATATAAATAAATGTAACAGACAAGTTAAAGGCGCTTATCCTATGAGGCAGCAAATCGCTTTAAATTGTCAACAAATGGCTTTGGGTATTGTTTTTTATGTGTAAACATCTTTGCGCTGGGGGTTATCCAAGAAAGTTACGCGTAATATGATAGCTGTAGTGTGGACGTAATTTTGTTGGAACTTAGGAAAATTAAAGTCAAGAAAATAAAAGAAAAGGGAAAGGAAAGGATATTAAAGGAAAGGAAAGGGAAGTAAAGGTAAGGGAAGTAAAGGAAAGGGAAGAAAAGGAAAGGGAAGTAAAGGAAAGGGAAGTAAAGGAAAGGGAAGAAAAGGAAAGGGAAGTAAGGGAAAGGGAAGTAAAGGAAAGGGAAGTAAAGGAAAGGGAAGTAAAGGAAAGGGAAGTAAAGGAAAGGGAAGTAACGGAAAGGAAAGGAAACAAAAGGAAAGGAAAGGAAAGAAAAGGAAGGGAAGGGAAGGAAAGGAAAGGAAAAGAAAGGATAGTAAAGGAAGGGAAATTAAAGAAAAGGAACGGGAAGGAAAGAATAGGAAGGAAAAGGAAAGGGAGGGAGGGGAAAAGAAATAAAGGAAAAGGAAAGTAAAATGAAGGAAAGGAGGGGACCAAACTAGAAAGAAAAGGCAAGGAAATAGGAGGAAATGAAAGGAAAAAAAATGAAAAGAAAAGAAATTGAAATATGTAAATTGAAAAGAATTAAATGAAAGGAATGCAAAAAAAAATGAAAGGAGAAGAAGGGATAGGAATGAAATAGAAGGAAAGGAATGAAAATAGAAGAAAAGGACTCGGCTATGCGTTACTTATGACTTGGCTCTGAATCATTTATGACTCGTCTATGAGTCATTTAAGCAGACGGAAAAGATTCGCTTATGCGTTACTTATGACTCGTCTCTGAATCATTTATGACTAGTTCATGAATCATTTATGACTCGTCTATGATTCAATTATGACTCGTATATGAGTCATTTATGACATGTCTTTGGGTCATATACCACGGTTCTATGGAAAATTAGTGGCTCATAGGAGTCTTTTAGGAAAGAGAGAATACACTTGTTTACACATCAAACTTCACGAGTACTTTTTTATTGCTGCTGCTGCTATTTCGCTGACAGTTGTAGACATTCAAAAGAAACGCAGAGACCAGACTTTTTAATGTTTTATTAGCATTTTCACATATTCTGCTCAGTTTCGCGAAAAAAATGGCAAAAATTCGTGCTACCACTGGCGCTTGAACTTTTTTTTTGTGTATTTACATTCACAAATACTAGAGATGCTGCGAACAACTTACATTCGAAATTAATAAGCTTGAAAACCTTGGTAGGAAATTTATTTCATCAATTTTACGGCTTAAATTATTCCTCGCTCGCTTGTCAGAGGCATGAATGTGCAAAATTTCCCGATTTGAGTTAATAGGCTCACGTGATTAACCTCTCGTTTCTCTACGAATCACGAAAATCCTGGGTTTCCAAAGTACAAGAAACCCTCTGAAATTTGCAATGCAATGTGTAGTTCAATCTCTGAAAATTGTGCCAGAAAAACGAAGGTGCTTCTGGCGCAACAAAAATGTTTAAAAATCGAATTTAAAATTTTTTTGAAATTTTCGGTTTGCCAGAAACATGAATGTGTAGCAAAATTGTTTCGGAGATATACATATCCTTAAATGTGAGGTTTTACTTAAAATTTTGAGGATTTTTGAAGGAAAAGGAGTTTTCAGAATCTATAGGGTGTTCAGTTGAAAGCAAATAGAAAGTCAGAAGTGGATTGGAGTTCAACTGTTTTGGTTTTTTTTTAAATAATATTCGCACATATGACAAATTCCACATTCGCAACATCTCCCCAAACACAGGCCATACAATGCAATGCACCGCACAGTACCACAGACAGTGTTTGCGCATGCGTGCTAATAGCAACAGTTAAAGCGCTTTATTTGCTTACATAAATATAGCCTGTTAACAATGACACAGTGAATGCAATAAAATAAATGACTTTCGGACGCCAAGTGAATAGCGCTAAAGCTAATAGCCTAGCAAGCGAGACTCACTGATAGGTTGGGGGTTAAACTGCGACAGAGTGACTTTTACATATATGTAGTTAGCAACAACAACTGTCTGTTTGCTGACAACAATTCTTAACATTTTTATTGTTTGGCTAATAAGCCAATTATTGGCATTTGTACTAAGCTTAATAGCATGCTAGCCACGTGCAACAAACTACACAAATTATTTATGATCATAAAAAAATTAATTTAAAAAAGGGACCGCAATAAATTTTTAAATCACTTGTTGAAAGGTGTCATAACATCAGTGTTTAGAATTTTATGAATACGGAACTAAGTATTAACGATCGACAGTTTTATTGATTGACTGCATTATGACAATGACGTGATTTTTTAAATGGTTTGCTAGTCGAAAGACTATTTAATTTACATATTTGAGGGATATGTAAGTTTTTTTATTACAATATTGAAAAAATCTTATTATAGGTAGGTATGTACTAAAAGAAAAGAAAAAACAAAAAAAATTGACCCAGTCTTATGTAGACACGCACCTTAGTAGACTACGCGAAAAAAATATGGCTTACGAGATCAAAAGTTCCTTTCGCTTTTAGGTAAAACAAAACAAGAAACTTATTTTGCAACTTCCAAAAATATTAGCTCAATGAAAGAGAATTTCCAACAATTGAAAATGCACCAACGGCGTTGCAGTCCACTTGTTGAGCTACGAAACCTAATTTTCTAAGAAAATTATTGCATTTATTGAGTGGAAAATGCATGCAAATAATTTACGCAAATATACTCCTGCGTCTATATTCAACCACATATGTAAAAACATGCACACAAACCAACAACACGAAGAACATCTGTGGCATGCAACAACTACAATAGGTAGGTATGCCACGCCAAACGATTTAATTGCGTGCAATTGATGCGCGCCAGCAGCTATTCATCAAGAAAATCGAAGTGAACGAAATTTGTTTTAAGCAATACACACATGAGTGTGTTGATCAGAGAGGTCCATCGCTATGCACGCGTGCGAGAGATGTATAAGGTTTTCTCTTTATATAAAAAAAATGAAATGAAATGGAATAAAAAAAATAAAATAAAATAAGTAAAGTAAAAAAAAAATAAAAAAAAAAATTCAATTAAATAAAGTAAAATAAAAGCTTTGTTTCTTTCCTGCTAATTATGAATAATTATTCCTAAAAAAGTGTTCTTTGAAAAAATTAGCAGCGAATTCAGCAGCTTTTTGACATTTAACCGAGAGAGAGAGCGCCAATTCGCTGCAAGTTATTGCTGGAGATTTTTTGTCCAGCAGAAACTAGCAAGCAGGCAGGAACAGCTGATCGGCGACATAGCAAAACAACAACAAAAAATGAAAATTCAAATTGTTAGCCAATCAGAAACGTAGCCGCTGTTTTGTCTGCTAGTTTCTGCTGAACCCTGTTCGACGAAAAATTAGCAGAAATTAGATTTTGACAGCTTTTTACAAGACTCTCTTCTGCTGTCAGATCTTTGCTGGAGATTTCAAGAAACAAAGCTAAAATAAAATAAAATAAAATAAAATAAAATAAAATAAAATAAAATAAAATAAAATAAAATAAAATAAAATAAAATAAAATAAAATAAAATAAAATAAAATAAAATAAACAAAATAAAATAAAATAAAATAAAATAAAATGAAAAAAATAAAATAAAAAAAAAATAAAATAAAATAAAATGAAAAAAAAAAAATAAAATAAAATAAAATAAAATCAAATAAAATAAAATAAAATAAAAGAAAACAAAATAAAATAAAATAAAATAAAATAAAATAACAAAATAAAATAAATTAAAATTAAAATAACAAAATAAAATAAATTAAAATTAAAATTAAAATTAAAATTAAAATTAAAATTAAAATTAAAATTAAAATTAAAATTAAAATTAAAATTAAAATTAAAATTAAAATTAAAATTAAAATTAAAATTAAAATTAAAATTAAAATTAAAATTAAAATTAAAATTAAAATTAAAATTAAAATTAAAATTAAAATTAAAATTAAAATTAAAATTAAAATTAAAATTAAAATTAAAATTAAAATTAAAATTAAAATTAAAATTAAAATTAAAATTAAAATTAAAATTAAAATTAAAATTAAAATTAAAATTAAAATTAAAATTAAAATTAAAATTAAAATTAAAATTAAAATTAAAATTAAAATTAAAATTAAAATTAAAATTAAAATTAAAATTAAAATTAAAATTAAAATTAAAATTAAAATTAAAATTAAAATTAAAATTAAAATTAAAATTAAAATTAAAATTAAAATTAAAATTAAAACTAAAAATAAAATTAAAATTAAAATTAAAATTTAAGTTAAAATTAAAATTAGAATTATATAATGTGATATAAAGTAAATTCAAATAAAAAAAAAATAAAGTAAAACAAAATAAAATTACTTAATTATTAAAAAATAAAACAATACAAAATAAAATAACGAGAAAAAAATAAAATGGAAGAAAAAAATTTTTTAATTAAATGTAATAAAATAAACTAAATTAAAATAAACAAAAAAGAATTTAAAAAAATATGAAAAAAGAAGCAAGTTTAAAGTATAAACAGTTGGTTAAAATAAAAAAGTTAATTAAAATAAAAAAGTTAATAAGATAAAATAAATTAAAACAAAGAAAAAATAAGAAAAATTTAAAAAAGAAAAAAAAAATTAAGACAAATTAAAAAAAGAAAAAAAAAATAAATAAATGAAAAAAAAAAAATCAAAACAAAACAAGATAAAATAAAATTATTAATGATATGAAGACCTCCGCTTTCCTTCTGGCTAGCTGAGCACGTGCACATCTTTTAAATTCATACGCATGGCCACCGCTGATTTAGCTGCTTAGTGTTCGTATTTTTTTTTTTTTTTAATTATAAACACACTCTAGCCATGTGACGTCAAATGTGGTATCAAGGCAAAGTAAATGTGTGGGAAGGAATGTGCTGTGTTATGCAACATTACCAAAAATAAACATTCCTTGCAATTACGTAATCTTATGGGAGGCAAGTCAAGCAGCATGCCCTTACACATTGCAGGCGAAGTAGTTCAGTAATAAATATTAACATCTGTATACCATCCATAAATTCAGATGCTTGCAGATATCCTGATCGAAATTATTTCAGCTCCTATTCTTCGTGATACATGGAAAGCAAAATAGATGCTTGTATGTGATAGACTCAGTGCTTGAAGTTTGAGAGTCTCATTGAGTATATTTTTGATGGGATCGGTGTGGTTTTGTCCTAGGCAATCATTCTAGTCTTTCTAAACTCTTTAGTTACTTTATGAATATTTGCGTCGCCCTTTTTACTGTCATCCATTTATGATCGTTCCATCATACGCTGTTTCTCATAATTTCGAATACTCCAAGGTCCATTCCATCGCCTGTCCACGATCACGAGGTGTACATCGGAAAGATGATCGAATTTTTAGAGCGTGATCTTGGTTAATCGAGAGAAAGGTTTTATTTCTCAGTTGTCTGCTCAGTACGTTGAATCTTTCGACTGAAATTGTTAGTTCTCAAGAATATGACATTCAACAATATACCTTTCCCTGATAAAGTACTTTTCCATATCTTTCTAAGAGATAGGGAGTCCCAAAATGTTTTCTAAATATCATAGAGTTCTCGTTTTTGTGTGAGCTCTTTATACGCTAATATTTACAATGTTGCAATATTTGTTGCTGTTTCCCACACTGACAGACGAGTATGCCATAAAAGGTTATATCACTTTAGTCTATTTTTTTTTTTTTAATTTGTCTTACAACATTGCCATAAGCAATTTGGTTTAATTTCCTATACCGATAGAGTTACCAGACATTAGCTAAAAGGGTAGGCAGGCGGCAATAGTAATACTGATAAGTTTTGTACTCAATAAAATCCAAAGCTAGCCTCCATGACAGAAAGCTCTTAACGAGGAATATATTCCTCAAATAGGCAAGGGCCAGATGGGAAAACCTAGGTACCTGCAATCATACAAAACAGGCGTGGCCAGAGATTATCCCGAGTAAGTCGGAAGACCTGCTCAAGCTAAGAAGGGACGTGCTCTCATTACTCATGGGACTTCTTACAGGGCATATGGTTTAGGCAGGCATGCGGAAAAGCTGGACATTCCCTATAATGATTTCTGCAGAAGCTGTAGAGACGAGGGGGAGCCTGAAGCAGTGAGGCATCTTCTATGCGAATGTCCCTCGTTGGGGGGAAAGAGGTTGAAATACCTGGGGTCGGTTATTTTCTACCACCTTGGCAAGTAATCAAGAACTAAGTCAAAGGATATTCTGCGGTTCGCGGAATCCACGAAAAGGTTCGAGTAGGGGGTCATTCAGATCCATGTGGTATCACAACGGAACCTACGGGCCCCATGTGTGCTAGTCCGTTTACTAGTAGCCACTGCAACCTACGTGAAGTATTGGAAAATGGTTTTCAAAACACTAACAACATTTTATAAGAGAGAATTTGCCTAGTGCTATAAATGAAGCAATGTCTTTCTTATCTCGCGTTATCATTACAATAACGAGTGTTAATCCTTCAGCGAGTTAATCTGGTTCACCATCAGCTCTGTCTCAGCGATAACTCTCATATACAAAATTTAGTTAACCCCCAGCTGTTTCATACAGCAATATTCAGTTAATTTGCAAAGTCTTTAATGCCGCTCATTTGACTACAATATGGACACATTCAATTATTATTAGGTACTTGGTAATTTCGATTTTACTGGCCAATTTTTAATGTTGTCGCTGTCCAACAAGCAAGCAGCCCTTTCGATTTCAAATGCATACATTTTCGCATAATTCTCATAGTAATTTATGGTTATGTTTTGTTTAAGACTTTTCTCTCAGATCATCTGCATATACGGTACGAAGAGTTCAAAGCAGCATTGCAATTTTTTTATTTGCTCATTTGAAATAATTTGTTTGATGTCGCTGTGTTAAGTTTATAATGCGTTCTACGTTATTATCGTCGTCTGGAAAGAGTTGATATTATGATTTTTTACTGCCCTTTGTTAGCAGATCTAATTTCTTTGTAGTTAAAGGAAAATTGCTTAATATTGTCTGTTAGAAAAATTATCCTAATGCTGTTCTCAATTCGCTTAGATCGTTCAGTGTTCCCACATATCCCAAGTTTGAAATGTGTTGGAAATAGAAGAATTCATTTAGTTTGGATGACCTCAAGTATAAGTTCGCTTGAAGTGGGAACAAGCTTGCGATTTGAATTACACTAGAAAAAAATTAATTCACAGGGAGAGAAGAAGGAAGAAGGAAAGAGAAGGAATGAGAAACAGTTAGTGATTAAGACAGATAAAGAAATAAGGTAGGAGAAAGAGAGGGAGCTAGGGAAGTTGCTATTGGAAGTTGCATCCGGAGAGGGAGATCGGAGATGCATATTAGCTATTGATGGAAATAGTGCATGAAAGTCGAGCATTTGCTCAGACTTGATTTTTTTGTGTCAAAGCTAGGTATTTTGTTTTTGTAATAAAAACAAAGAACCCACTTTTTTCCTCACCTGAGCAAATGCTTGACTTTTATATATGAGACCCACAGACTTAAAATTGGATCCATCCCGAGATACACCGGACAGTGCGCCGATAAACTCCGGAACTAAGAGCATTCGTTAAATTTGATGCTTTAAACCTCAATTGAGTAACTAAAGTTCGCTCAATAGATCCTAAATTGATTTTTCTGTTGCGGGTAAACCTTACCTATCGAAAGACTATAAAAAAGACTTATTGCATTTGTTGTATACGTCGCAACTGAGCTGGCAATTTTTGTGTGAAATTTGGATTGCGAAATAGCGATAATTTTTGAACTTTTTTGTGATCATTTCGGGATGGTTTTCGGAACTTTTCGGGTTAATTTTTTTTTGGCATCATTTGAGATGGTTTTCGGGACTATTTTGGGATAATTTCTGGACTTTCTGCGATCATATTGGTATGATTTTAATCACTATTTTGGAACCATTTCTGGAACGAAAAAGTCCAGAAATGTTCCCGAAATGATCCCAAAAAAGTCCAGAAATGAAACGAAAAATTCCGAGCCATTCTTTTGAGAAATGACAAGCTGGCCTAGCATGCTTTGCCATTGGGCACTAACTTAACGGTAGTGGCAACTTTGTAAGTTCGCAATTATTGCATACATGCGAAGTTAAGTGAATACCATAAAATGACGATATTTCGAATCGTATGTTAAAAAACATTGCTCTTTATGTTGTTGACATTTTAAAGTATTTATTTAATTGTAGTATAGTGGCAGGAGTATTTCCAGAGGATCTGAAATGTGCTGTTGTTATACCACTATTTAAGAAGGGAAATAGGAAAGATAAGAACAACTACAGACCTATTTCTCTTTTGCCATCAATTTCGAAAGTTTTTGAGAAAGCTGTGAAGGGTAGGATAATGGCTTATTTGGAAAAACATAAATATTTCAGTCCAATGCAATTCGGTTTCCGGTCAGGTGCTTCTACTGAAGATGCTCTTCTTGACCTATGTTGCTTTATGTATAAATCCATGGATGAAAGAAAGTATTGTGGTAGTCTTTTTGTTGATATTACAAAAGCTTTTGACATGGTTGACCACAATATTCTTTTAAGCAAACTTCATTCAGCTGGTATCCGAGGTAACGTTCTTGATTGGTTTAAATCGTATTTAAATACTAGAATACAAAGGGTGAAAATAGACAATACTTTAAGCTCAGCTAGATTGATGGATTTGGGTGTCCCTCAAGGTTCTGTTCTTGGTCCAGTTTTATTTTTAATTTATATAAATTCAATTTTTTCAATACCTTTCCTGGGAAAAGTTACTGCTTTTGCTGATGACTTGGCTATTGCATATGCGTCGAACAATGCTTTCATTCGTTTTGCGGATATAAATCATGATGTACATCTGTTAAGGCAATGGTTCGCTACTCATAAGCTGATTGTTAGCAATAAGACCAAGCTGATGTATTTTAGCCTCTCAGGCAAGGAAGTGCCAAGTAGTGATGTTGTTTTTCATTCTGCTAGTTGTTTACGGTATGATCTTTTTACTCATACTTGTATTGATCAGGGGTCTCGAGTTGGTTATGCACCCGAAATTGATTGCGACGGAAATTGCTTTAAGGTCGAAGTAGTTTCCAATTTTAAGTACCTGGGCGTTATAATAGATCAAAATTTGAGTTGGTCATCCCATATCTCTGCTATGAAAGTATATCTGTTATCTACTCTGCGCTCTTTTTATCGTCTTAAAAAAGTATGCTCAAGCAGTGTGCTGAAAGTGGTGTATTATGGACTAGTACAATCTAAATTACAATATGGTATAAGTTGCTGGGGAAGTGCGTATAGTAGTAAAACTCGTCCGCTCTTAATTCTGCAGAAGTGTCTCATAAGAAGAATATGTTACGCAAACCGCCTATCGCACACTATGAACCTATTTAAACGGCTAAATATTTTACCTGTGAGACACTTATATTACTATAAAGTTTTAAAAATATTTTTTATGAGGTGTGGCTATCTACGTAGTCCAATATACCCTTTACAAAGGCTAAGAAGCAGTTCACATTTAAGCGTTGTAGTTCCTGCTTCTCGTACCACCCTGTTTCGCAACTTCTACACCATAGTGTCCTGCATGGTTTTCAATAAGCTTCCTGAAGCAATTCAAAGCATTAGGAGACTATCCGTTTTCTTGAAGGAAGTGAAATCATGGCTTCTCTGTTTCAGTCATAATGATATGGAGGTTCTGTTGCGGCCTGTTACGTAATGTGTTTCCCTTTTAATAATTTTAAAAATTTCTAATAATTTTAAAAATTTTTAAATATTTTAATAATTTAAAAATTTTAAATATTTAAAAATTAAAAATTAAAATAATATAATTTCTAGTATTTTTATTATATTTTTTGTCTTCACTACCTTTTCATAATTCGTAGTAAGCACACTTGTAGTTTTGATTTTGTAACTATTTTTACTTCTTTATATGACTTTTGTATTGCACCCCACAATGTTCAACATAGATATTTAGTTATTTAAGGAAATGGTGTTCCCTCTGTCATGTTATTTGGACACTTAACACCATTAACTGTTATCTTTGCAATAATTATATAAGTATATTTCTGTTTTATGAATTGTATAAATTTAAGAACGCTTAAGATAATAATGAATAAAATAATGAATGAATGAATGAATGAATGAATATTTTTCGGCAGCTTTGAAATAATTGAACCTGTGAAATCGGCGAATATGTTTCGATACGATTTAGACCTTTTCTAGCCAATAAAATGAAATTAATATTTAAATTCTCATAAGAAAGTTCAAGTCAATCACTTCAAAAAAAAAAACGACGATCAATAAATTTTGAATCTAAAAACTGCACCGAAAATGCAAATCACCCACAAATCTGTGAAAACAAGTGATTTCGTAATAATAAGTACTGTAAACAACTGATCGTGGACTATAAAAAATTAATAACAAACCGTAAAACTTATTATACGAACAATCAAAATGTGCATTGAAGAACTTTTGATTGCCATCCGCTGCTGGAGATCACTGGGCTGCAAAATGAATAAAAGTAAAAGAATGACGAAATCCGCATATGGCGATCAGCATGTCTACACAGCAGCCCGACGCCTCTGTGCATGGATGAATGAGCCTTTGTATGGCTGAAGTGGAGAAGCGCCAAATCATCTGATTGCAATTTACGAATAAAAGGGAAATAATAAATTGAAAGTGCATGAAATTCAGATTCTTTTCGTTTTTGTCTATGTTGAGGAAGTCACGCTGACCTACTCTGGATTGTGGTTAAGAGTGTAAGCTAATAATAGAAATGGATAGGAAGGTAAAGCCAAAGTGCATGGGTTGTAGGCAGGTAGGTATTTAACTACTTGTAACATCAATCAGCGTAGAATGCAAATAGAAAATCAGACATTAAATGACATCAATCAACATTTATTAGATTTTTCTTTTCTTTTTAAATTTTGATGATTTTTATAAAGTGGGAAAGGAAATGGTTTTTAAGATACCGCCAAAAATCCTAATAAAATAAGAGAAGTCGATATAAGAGAAATGACTTTCGTTCGTGTCACCACATATTCCAACTCTCCCATTACTCACACATTCAAAAGAGAACAATGTCCTGTATTGCCTCTCAGCGTCTGTGTTGTATTAAGGTTTTTATATATTTCTTCGATATGCACTCAACGACTGTTTGAATGCGACTATTACACAGTCGTTTACTGTATAGCGATAAAATATACACATACAAACAAACTAAATACAAATAGACGCTATGTAATACATAAGAACGCTCAAAATTTCTCTCTAATATATATACGAAAAAAAAAAACGTATAAGCTTATGCTGCAACACAACGAACAGACGAAATCGCAAGAGATAGGGAAAGCAAAACCATTCAAACACGAACGTCGTTCATTTGCGTTTGCGTTCTGAGCAACTATGTATGTTCTTGCACTATGGACCATCTATGTTCTAGTTCACAGTGCTAAAGTGCTTTGACCATAGCAGTATCTTTAATTTTAGCAAGCAGTGAAAAGTTCGCGCCCAGCGAAACGTAAACAGTAAAAAAGTCGAATATATAAAAATCTCGTGTCACGGTGTTCTTAAATCTTCTAAACGGCTTGGTCGATTGTTTTTTTTTTTAATTTTGTATATATATTTGGGGGACATGATAATAGGTTTTCAACTGTTTTGAAACTTGAAACCCAATGTGAACCAGCTGTGACCCTAGAAGGTATTTCTGAGATATGGGTATCAAACGAAAGGTCTTAACAAGAGTTATTGACCTAAATGTGAAGCACATGTGAACATGGAAGGTGTTCCTGCAATATGGGTATCAAAAGAAAAATATTGATGAGGGGTTTAAGAGGGGTGGGGTTCTTAGAACCATATGCGAAAGCGGTTCCGAAATATTGACCTAAACGTGGACCAGGTGCGATATGGATATAAAATAAAAGGCGTTTGCGGGGATCTTAACAAGAAGGGGTTCTAAGTTCAATGTACGAACCCGTTTCCCAAATATCGACCAAAATGTCCACCAAGTGTGGGTCTAGAAAGTATTTGTACGATGTTGGTATCAAAAGAAAGGGTATTGGTGAGAGTTTTAAAAGGGAGTAGTTCCCTGTCCGAACCCGTTTCCAAAATATCGACCAAAATGTCAAAGATGTTAATGAGGGTTTTAACAAGGTGTGGTTCTTAGTTCGATGCGAACCGGATTCCAAGAAGAACACATGCGAACCTGGACGTTTGCGAGATATTGAACAAATGTTTCTTTGCTGAATGTCTCTAAAAGGGAACCCTCAATGCTGTTGCAACGAAAGGGTTTACTAAAAATGCTCTACAGCGATCTTGCGTGATCGATCAACGACCGGCACGTTCAACGATGTCACAATGAGCCACTAAACACAATATGCCGATCACAAATTCAGTTGGCCACCCCTATAGCAAGAATCGACCAACAAGAAATAACTTCCAACTAATTGAGCTTGTAAGTTTCATTAGCAAATGTAATCTCTTGTAAAGTTGTAAACGACAAAATCAGGTGGACAATACAACAACAACAATACGCAAGAGTGAAGTACAATGTAATTAAAGACTGAGACTGATCTTGCGAGATTAACTGCATTTTGAACTTGTTGAATTTTGGTTTCCTTGCTGATGGTCTCGTACCCACCGTCAGACTGTTTTATTTTTGTCGTTCTACGAGCTCAAGTGTTAAGTTGTTAAAATTTAAATTTGACCTTAACTGCTCAACTGATCATTGATCGTTGTTCCATAGCTACACGACCGGCGTCTGGCGCTTGATTTTGTTGTCTTCTAGGCAGACACGCCTTCTGTTGCCTCAAGTTAATTTGCTGTAAAAAATGATTTTCGTTTTGTTTTCAAACTCGTTAAGGTGTTTGTTAATTAAAATTGACACACCATATATTTTTCTGTCTGTGCGTATCGATCGTGCAGCAAAAGGACAAGATCATTGACAATGCGGAGGTCAAGGAAGTTTGGCAAAATTGTTTGCAAAATAGTAATGGGTTGAGTGTGGCTTGACTGGAGGAAAAAAAAAATTGAAAAAAAAAATTATATAAAATAAATCAAAATGAGTTAACAAAATTTAAGTTAAAAAAAAATTACAGAAAGTGAGAGAAAACTAACCAGAACAAAATAAAATATAGTAAAATAAAAAAAGTAAAAAAAGATAAAACAAAAAATAAAAAAAAATATTTTTTTTTTTTTTTTTACCCATGACAAGAAGCGACAATTCAAACATTCATCTCTTACTCTTTAAATATAGTAAAATAAAAATAAAAAAATTAAAAAAAAAACAAAGAAAAAAAAAAAAAAAAAAATTAAGTATTTTATTTACCCATGACAAGAAGCGACAATTCAAACATTCATCTCTTATTCTTTAAATATAGTAAAATAAAAAATTTAAAAATAAAAAAAACAAAGAAAAAAGATTAAAAAAATAAAAAAAAATAAAAAAATTTTAAAATTAAGTATTTTATTTACCCATGACAAGAAGCGACAATTCAAACATTCATCTCTTATTCTTTAAATATAGTAAAATAAAAATAAAAAAATTAAAAAAAAAACAAAGAAAAAAAATTAAAAAAAAAAAAATAAAGTATTTTATTTACCCATGACAAGAAGCGACAATTCAAACATTCATCTCTTATTCTTTAAATATAGTAAAATAAAAATAAAAAAATTAAAAAAATAAAACAAAGAAAAAAAATTAAAAAAAAAAACAGAAAAAAAATTTAAAAAAATAAAGTATTTAATTTACCCATGACAAGAAGCGACAATTCAAACATTCATCTCTTATTCTTTTATTCTCTCCGCCTCTTCTACCAAACATATGTATTTAAATATGACTTCTAAGTAGTCTTTTAAGTTCTCACCACTATCATTATGGCATTTATGATAATAATCAACTTAAAAGTCAATTAGCCGCCACACACTCTGCCTCTTTAGCTAGAATGTAAGTTAGCATTAAAGCTGTGGCGAAGATTTTATTTACGAGAACCCTGAACGAGTGTGCTGAGCACATAAGACAACTAGCAAATTGCACGCGTGACAAAGCTGGCGGCGATTAACATGTGAGTACCGTGACAATGACATGACGAAAGACAACAACAACAAAATGCAACAAAAGGCATAATTTCTAGGCGTCGACTGTTATAAGAAAGAAAAACAAAAAAAAAAAAACTTTACATTTCCTATGAAAAACAAACTACAACATGTTTGTCGCCAACACATTCGCCACTCACTTGACAAATATTATTTTTGTGAACTCTTCCATTCATACTTAGGCCATAAGCTGCTTCTTCACTGTGATGTAACAATTATTGTATGATGCCGTGCAGACGTGGGTACCTACCTTGCGGCAATACCAAAACACCCACACATAAGTCGGGAAGGCGTTGGAGTGCAACAGGAATTTAGTTGTTAGAAATTTTTAAGAAAAAGAGGAAAGATGTAAGTACTTTTAAGCACACTTATCTTCAGGCATATTAGCAAATAGTCTTAGCGAGAGGCAGAGTTGGGCATGATGCAAAAAATTTTAATTTTTAGCGCCTTTTCCTTCTTTTTTATATTATTTTTTTTTTTTAGAATAAACTCTCTCTAACAATACCACTGACTCCTTTACAGTTAACGCTAAGCAATTTAACAGTCACATCTTTTTTTGTACCAATCTACATACGTATGTTCTACCTCTGAGCGTAGGTGCAAGAGAAAGGATGAAATTGCAAAAATATGCTAAATACTCATTGCTGCCTTGTTAAAATTTTATTTTATTATGTAGACATAACTATTTAATTTGATGAAAGAACGTGCCTTGGCAGTAAAAGCTAAAATGCGGCTTTAGGTATGTTCATTTGTTGGAAATAAAATATCATTGTTACACTAAGAAAAAAATATGTCTAATTTCATTTAATTTAACTTCATTTAATACCAACTTAATTTAATTTAATGCTCGACACAGCGGGAAAAATGTTCGAGAGCCTTATAAAGCAACGCCTAACAGCGTCCATAGAAGAGGAGGGTGGACTATCCCACCGGCAACATGGCTTTCGGGTCGGTGCTCGGCCCTGACCTTTGGATAGTTTTCTTCGAATGCAGATGCCAGAAAGTATTTTTTAATTGCTTTCGTAGACGACGTGGCTGCTGTAATAACAGCACGAGGCTGTGACCTGGCACAGCTTAAACTAAACCAAGTGATGCATAGTGTAGACAAGTGGATTAACGATCCCGTTCTCCAACTGGCTACAGCCAAGAAAGAGATCGTGATTCTAACGAGAAGAAGGATTCACACAATCATTAACACGACTGTTGGGATCAACAGATAGAAGGGGTAAACTTGGACAACAAGCTGACTTTCTCGGAGCATTTAAGAGGCTCCAGACAAAAAGGTGTGAAAACCATCGCAATTCTGAGTCGGCTAATGGCAAACACAGGTGGACCAAAGCCATGCATAAGAAAACTGCTGGCATCCGCCTCAGATTCTATATTGTTGTACGGTGCAGAAGTCTGAGCGGATGCAAGAAATTTTGGAAGTACCAGGCCGCTAACACCGCGGTTCAACGCAGAGGGGCCCTGAGAATCGCCTCAGCATACCGCACGGTCTCCGCAGATGCTGTTCTGGTCATTGCGGGAACGATACCGATATACATATCTCCTCACTAAGGAAAGAAAAATTATGTATGATACTCGTGCAGAGGTACGTAGCGATCCGGCGGTGGCAACTACATTTGTTGTTGTTGTTGTAGCGAGGTGTAGCCCTGCCTAAATATCAGGGTCACCCCGAGTGATTACTCTTGGCCGGGTCAATATAAGAAAACGGCCCGGGTCGTTTCGGCACGATGGGCGCAGCACAAGTACTGGCACCGTTCTCGAAGAACCGGAGCAGCAGTGCTGCTGGAAGGTGGACCAGGGTATTAATCCTCGAACTGGTACCATGGCTGAATCGGCCTCATGGAGAAGTCGACTTTTACCTGTGCCAATTCTTAACCGGACACGGTTATTTCCGTGAGTACCTCTAGAGAATGGGCAAGGTTCAAACCCCGAACTGCACCTACCGTGGAGCCATAGAGGACGTACGCTACACCTTATTCGAATGCGAACAATTCGCTCAAGAAAGAAGGCGGTTGGAAGAGACAATTGGCGAGCTTTCCCTGGGTAGTGTCATTCGCAAGATAACCTCGGAAAACGCCAGATGGCATATAGTCACGCGATACGCTAGGAACGTCCTACTTGCGAATTGGAAGACGGTTGTTTAGCTAGTTAACGTGAAGTAGCCATAGGGCTCACGTAACGCACTTTCTACCTGATTTTTTTTTTTTTTAATTTTATTATATTTAATTAAATTAATTTTTTTTTTTTTTTTCATTTTTCTTTACTTTATTTTACTAAATTAAAATACGCACTTAATGATTACAAGCTTCTTGCACAGCTTGTGAGCACAGCTTGAACGTCGACTTTAGCCGAAAAACAAACAACGTATTAATCCACATTCCAGAATACGTTTCAGAGTTTTGTATTTTCGTATACAAATTTGAATCGAACTCAAATTGAGCTTAAGTTAAAACATTCAGGAACTGAAAGCGTCATATGGTGCTCTGTCACTCGGTTATCATTTGACGTTGATTGCGTGCTGATGAACCAAGCTGTCAATGCTGACAGACGTCACGATGACAGCTTGAAAATAAACTGTGAATCGTTGAAAATCAAGCGTTATAACAACTCACTACATATGTAAGCTTTGAGATTATTTTTTACTATTTCTAAGCGATTGTGTGTCTTCTAGCAATTGAAATTTGGCATTTTCTTCAATGAAACGCAACGCAACAAATTGATTCGATTTGATTCACATGTTAAGTCATTGAATAATTTTAGAGAAGACAAATCGTTTATTGATTTCTTGGAACTTGATGGCCCAGTTTTAATTATTTTATAGCTTGTACTTGTAGAGGGTAATGGGAAAGTAAGCAAAGGCGATGGAGACTATGATGAAGTGAGGTTTGTAAGTGGAAAGTTTATGACTCCACATGTTTGCAAGTTGTTGATAGAATTGAACACATGTGGCTAGAGTCAGATGTTAGTAGGAAAAAAACTTGATTTTTTAACATATTTTACATGTAAACATTATATGATTCTCATTTACCATAAAATACTTATTCATTTATTTTTAAAATTTAAATTTTTTTTTGTTTTCAATTAAATTTTTTTAATTTTTTTTTAAATTTTTTTTTTTCAATCTTATTTTTTTATTTTACTTTTTTATTTAATTCTTTTATCTAATTTTACTTTATTTATTTTATTGATTTTTTATTTATTTTTATTTTATTTTATTTTATTTTATTTTATTTTATTTTATTTTATTTTATTTTATTTTATTTTATTTTATTTTATTTTATTTTATTTTATTTTATTTTATTTTATTTTATTTTATTTTATTTTATTTTATTTTATTTTATTTTATTTTATTTTATTTTATTTTATTTTATTTCATTTTATTTTATTTTATTTTATTTATTTCATTTTATTTTATTTTATTTATTTTATTTTATTTAATTTAATTTAATTTTATTTTATTTTATTTTATTTTATTTTATTTTATTTTATTTTATTTTATTTTATTTTATTTTATTTTATTTTATTTTATTTTATTTTATTTTATTTTATTTTATTTTATTTTATTTTATTTTATTTTATTTTATTTTATTTTATTTTATTTTATTTTATTTTATTTTATTTTATTTTATTTTATTTTATTTTATTTTATTTTATTTTATTTTATTTTATTTTATTTTATTTTATTTTATTTTATTTTATTTTATTTTATTTTATTTTATTTTATTTTATTTTATTTTATTTTATTTTATTTTATTTTATTTTATTTTCATTTTATTTTATTTTATTTTATTTTATTTTATTTTATTTTATTTTATTTTATTTAATTTTATTTTATTTTATTTTATTTTATTTTATTTTATTTTATTTTATTTTATTTTATTTTATTTTATTTTATTTTATTTTATTTTATTTTATTTTATTTTATTTTATTTTATTTTCTTTTCTTTTTCTTTTCTTTTCTTTTCTTTTCTTTTCTTTTCTTTTCTTTTCTTTTCTTTTCTTTTTCTTTCTTTTCTTTTCTTTTCTTTTCTTTTCTTTTCTTTTCTTTTCTTTTCTTTTCTTTTCTTTTCTTTTCTTTTATTTTATTTTATTTATTTTATTTATTTAATTTATTTAATTATTTAATTTATTTAATTTATTTATTTACTTTTTTTGTTTTTATTTTATTTATTTTTATTTGTTTTTATTTTATTTTTTTATTTTATTTTATTTCATTTTATTTTATTTTTTTATTTTATTTTATTTCATTTTATATATATTATGCAAAAATCTCAACCCCATTCAAGAACCCTCAAACGGACGTTTGAGTCAGAACTCATCATACATCGAGCCCCTTTCATTACACATAACATCTTTCATTAGTTCCCGCTAATATCTCGCCTGATCAAAGCCCCCACCGCCAACTCATTTATCAATATAATTGATGATACTTTAGCGGCGGCAAATATTAAAATCAACAAAATGCTTATCAAATGCTTAAATCTAAACATAATTACTCAACAAGTCGGCAGGGAGTAAACAGGCTAGTTGGCCCAACGGGATAGGAAAAACTGCAACTAGTCAATGACGAACAGGATAAACTTAATTTCATTAAAAATGCAACCCTACTTCCTGGCTCTGACTGCCTGCTTGGTTCCAGCTTTGGCAAACGCTGCAACATTCCACCGCATCAGCACATCATTTATCTTAGGAAACTGTACGTGCTTGGATATCACCTAACCGGCAAGACAACTG
>CAXKVI010000001.1:161916797-161926797 GCA_964058755.1 Campiglossa producta
AAATTTTTTTTTGGGTTCGAAATTGTTTTTTGCTTCGTTTTGTTTCTGCCAAAAAGTTCAATAAGTCCGAAGCAAAATAAAGTGATTTTGAGTTCGAACAAATTTCTTTCCGAGTACCTACGTAGATCTTTTTTTTGACTACGGAATGTTTTTTTTTTAAATTGGACCTTTTTTCGAGTTCGAATATTTTTTTCGTCCTCGACACTGTTCTAAACGATAGATGGCAGTAAAAAAAAAAGCTCCTTGGACATATCATCTTCATCCATTTATCAAGAAGTAGTTTAGGTTTACAAGGAAAAGACTACATTTATATTGTATGCCAATGAAGTTTAACCCTTTCGGAGCCAAGACGCAACTTTCAGTTGTTATGCAAATTTTCTTCCTCGCCTTTTCATTTTCTATGCCTTGAACTTTAATGCCATCAATTGATTTTCCTTCGTTTATTGATGGCTATGCAATTGCTTCGGAATTTTCAAGCGCACTACTAACACACTGTTCTATTGGCAGCGCAAGTAAAAATATGGAAAAATTATTGACTGTGTTTCGTCAATTATGATTTGCATACCAACAGTACGACCAGTATCTGACGGATTTGATTTTTTTTGCTTTTCTTTTTATGAATTTATTTTTTAATTAACGCACGCAGTGAATGACTGCTTTTGAACTTGACAGACCTCGCGGCTCAAGACCACAACCGCGAAGAGCTGTCAGATTTTTACTTGCCACATCTCTCCTTTCTAAACCAATTTCACCGCATACCTTCGCAGCCTTTCCTATTTTCCTCTACTTTTTCTGCACTCATTGCTCGATCAATTTGATTTGACAGCATTGATTGATCGCAAAATTGTTCCTGATTTTCTCCATTATGCCTAGCTATTTGCTTGAAAGCATCAAATTTGCATGCCACACTGAAAGTCCAACATATGTTTAGAGTCAGTTTAAAAAAAAAAAAAAAGTTGTATGTGCTGGCAAGCCTCTCTTTCAGTGATCGTGCGACAAGTGCAAGATCAATACATTTTGATGGACGAGGAACCAATATTGTCAATACTGTCATCAAGTATCGTTTCGTGGTTTTTGTTGTCTCTGTTGACATATGTCATTGTATGTTAGTATTTTTTTGTTGCTTATTTTTCTTTTCGTCAAAGTTGTTTACAAAATTAATTACTCTTGTTTCTGCTGTTGTTGTTTCAAGCCACTGTATATCAGTTTAGTTGTTGTCATTTTTAGCTGTGTTGTTGTTATTTAAACCAAATAAACTAACTGCTATCCGTCAAGTGATAAAAACAGCAACAAAATGTAAACAAAAAACAAATGAATAATCGTCCGAAGCTCACTACTGGGGTATCATGCGCTCTCCAACATTTTGGTGGTGCTGTGTAATGCTGCTTTACGTTATTGTGCTGGTTCCGAGACTGAGGCCTAGTTTTCATGACTTTAAAAATGCACACAGAATATTTGTTTTCAACGTTAAAAAAAGCAGTTTCGATAAGTTTGTAGTTTGTTTAAGGTAATAAGATAGTCGATTATGTGGAAATAAAGTTGCGTGGGTTCAAGGAAAATTGAGCCAAAAATGAATAGATGAAACAAGGTAACTTTTTTACTAGTTTACTTGGCACTATTGCTTTGATAACGCCTTTAACGATGCCTTTATAGTATCAGTGCACAACAATTGGCGCACCATTACTCAGTACTACATTTTTAGCGATCTGTTTTCTTATTCAACTTTTTTGTTTTAACGTAAATTTTATGTAGTCATTTGCATATCGGCAACATTTTATTGCTCACTCATTTAATCTGTGCAAATTTTTGTGTTTATTTTATTAGCTTGTTTATTTGCTGTTAATATTTATTTTAAGTTTTGCCTTTATTGTTATATTTTCTGTGTATCTTTAGCTGTTACTTTATTGCTTAATTGTGGGTTTTGATTTGAAATTTTCATTACTTTTCATTAATTTTTTTCTCATATTCATAAATTTGCTATCAGAATCAATTTCTTCTTCATCGTTATAAATTGTCGGTCCTTTCGAAACGCAAAAATTTTTAAAGGGAAACGAGGCCCAGCACAGCTTAAGAGTCCCCTATCTCAGCAATAGGTTGAAGAACAGTCAACATCAGTATTTGTTTCAAGAACGCCCTATATAGTTTGTGAAACAAATTCTTTGACAGGCTCTCTCAGAAAATGTATGAAACTAAAGCTCGTTATTAATGTGCCTTTTCCGTGTCTAAGGTAACCCAATAATACTCTGTGAAACTTCTAGCACGATACTTTTTGTCATTATTATCAGGATCCTGTCAAATATTATTAAGGGTACTCATGTAATCGTAGAAACAGTGCGTAAAGCTCGTAAGCGTATAATTTTACGAAATAGGTAAATGAACACAACGATTTCGGTGTGTAAAAAATGCGTAAAATTATGCAGTTCAATGACGCTGTTCGGTATATGACTTTTCTTAATGCATTTAATGCACACAAGACAAAAAAAGAAGAACATGCTGGAAAATAGGTCAACAATTCCTTTTTTTATAGGAATTTCGAAATAAAAAGTATTTGTTTGACATCAAGTACACATAAATTTATCTAGGGAATTCATTTAACTGCGCTTGTATATGTGTAAATTTGGTAAAGTTATATGGTTACATGAATACCCATATTGTGTTCTCACAATATGAAATGATGCTTGGATACTCAAAGTTAACTGTTTTAAATAAATAGCTCTGTTATAAAATGTAGTAAGGACTTACGGTTTTTTTGAAAGTATAACACATGCAAACAAATTTGGAAAGTCATCAACTTACCTGCAAAGAAAGTAAATGAGAAAAACATTATTTAACGATTGATACATATACAAATATATAGATATATTTATTGTGGGATACTAAGTACAGGAAAAATGTGTCTATATACTGACTTAATATTCTTTGATGTAGTATAGCGAAAGACGTTCCCAACATGACCTCGCGAAGTAAAATAAAATTATAACATTTTGAGTGACAGGAGAAGGTTTAGAAAACTCTATAGGGATTGAAAGGACGGAATTTCTGAAGTTGAGAACAAAATAACATTCTTGGTTTTAATAGAAGATTGGAGGCTACTCATTGTATCTTTGAATGGAATATTGGAAAATAGAAAATGGGACTACACATTTCAAGATATTTTTGATCCCATTTTGGCAAATGATTTAAAAAAACAGTGTTTTGGAGTTTTAAGTGTAAATTACCTTTTTCTTTCTTTTTAAAAAACAAATCAATGTTAAAATTTATTTCTTTAACGGCCTCGTTCTTCATTGCGAAACGATAATCCACACGAACGATTCGTCTCTTGACGTTTCATTTAGGTATTTTAACTTCCACTGGTAAAAAAAGGCGTGAGTACCAAGTAGTCGTGTAGGTTGATGTAAAAACTTAATTTTATATATGTTTTTTTTGTTTTTTTCCTGTCCTTTCATTTATTTATTTCTTTTGATATCTCTACTATAAAAAACTACGATAAACCAAATGCATATACAAAGAACAGTAGTACATATATGACTCAAAGACTAGTCATAAATTACTCATAGACGAATCATAAATGGCTCATGGATGAATCATAAATGACTCATGGATAAGTCAAAAATGATTCATAGACGGGTAATAATTGACTCTTGGGTGATTTAAAAATGACTCATCCATGAAAAATTTGTCTCATCAATGAGTCATATGGAACACGTGCATGAGTCGTTTATGACCCGTCTATGAGTACTTTATGACTTGTCTTTGAGTTATATACACTACACACTACAACATACCTACTAAAGCTAACACACTATAGCTTACAGCTTACAGCCTACACCCTCCAACCTACAGCCTATAGCCTAAGCACTACACACTACAGCCTACACACTACACATTATAGACGACACACTACACATTATAGACTACAGACTACACACTACAGCCAACAACCTATATCCTACACACTACAGCCTACACCCTATACCCTACACACTACAGCCTTCACACTACAGGCTACAAACAGCGCATACCTTTTAAGAACTACGAGTCAACGCGATAACAACAATCTCTTTACATTACTCTAAGCTTCTTAATACCCCATTCGATATGAAAAGATTTGGTTGACACTTCATAGGAATATCAATTTCAATTTAATGCCAAACAAATTAGCAAAAGTAGCTAAGATACTAAGATTGATGTCAACTATACAAAATTAGTAAGGTATATTCTCATCAACTTTAACCTATGTATATGTTGTTCTCATATCAAAAGTTACAAAAATGCGAAAGCGACTGAAATAAATGACGAGCTCGTTACTGCGCCGAACAAGTAACGAGTATTTACTCGGTGTTATTTGTAGCGAGTATGAGAATGTGCTCGTCTGCAGATGGCATTGCCAGTAGCAATTAATTTGAGGTGGAAGCTATAACTACCAACTTTGTTTAGCTCGCTCGAAAAAGATTTAGTTGATAATCGATCAATCGAAAGCCGTTTTGTTTACTACTTTGCCGAGCCGATCTTTTGCAATTTTTTTTTTACTACTTAATTTCGTTGATACCCCTAATGTGGCCTGTTAGCACTTGGGTTTCTGCATAAAGGTTAAACTATAAACGTACTGCAAAGTCTAGAGCTCACAACTCCCTTCAAATTTCAGTTAAGTTTCAAAGTCGCCTAGCATTCAGTCTTCAGAGATTTAATCAGATTTATAAGAATCATTATAAGTCTCGATGTTAAAAGATCACATTCAATGCGCAAATAGATTTTAAAAAGTGACGATTATATGACGATAATGTGCGGCACTTAGAAGCGCACGATGTACTTTGGACCAAAAAATAATGATAAAAAATAAGAATGAAATTAAAGTCTAAAAAATTACGCCAATGAAAAGTTGCATTGAGAATGAGAACTTGAAGACAGGCGTAAGACGATCTTTACCAGCTTACAAATCAGATTTATCAGTGTACCCTAATGTTTATTTGTATGCAAATGTAAAGCAATTTAGCGATGGTGTTAAACAACAAGATACCTTAACACGATCAGACAAGCGTAAAGGTGCGGTATGCAACATGTTGAGAGGCAGCAAAGCATGAGTCGAAATCGAAAACAGGGCATACAATGCAGCAAAAGTAGCTGAGTAAAAGAAATCGAACGCATCAAGTGTTTTACTTTTTTTTTTATTGTTAAACGCATTAATTTTTCCCATTTAACAATGTACGCGTGATTATCTGCGGTAATGGTCGCAAGTAGTGCAGCATTTTGACCCAAGATGAGCGCGCGTGCTCAGTGAGACCACCAACTGTGCGGCGGCGCTGTGTTACACTTGTGTTGTATGAAATTGCTTAAATTGAACAGATATCGAATGGTAAATGTGGCAGGCGTAGAAAACGCGATTTTCGCGTATATCAATTCCATGACAATCTTGATGAGACTACATACCCGCATGCTACCATTGTGCATAACATAAAGTGTGAAATGTAGCTTTGACAGAAATGTCAAAACACACTTCAACGTCAATCAAAACACACATCCATGTCAAAAATCTGGGTTGCTATTGTGGTTTCTGCAAACCAGTGTTTTGTGCAGGACCGTAAAACAATGAGACCGGGTTCTTGTTTGCAAAAAAGTGTTGCTGTGTTGCACAACTTTTTCATTCCAATTTGTAGGGAAATTTTTAAGCGAATCTTTCAGCTTACACTTTTATTATATTTTGCAAAAACATAAAAAACTTAAAACGATTAAATTTTATTTACTTTACAGGAAAAATTTTAATGTTGGAAATAAGAAACCAGAAAATGAGAACACAATTTTTTAGATAGATTGTTTTTAATTTGTAAACCAAGTACCAATATTTAAGCCGTGGAATTTCGCCATCATAATGCAATTGGCCTGTCGTGAAATGTTGTTAGCAGTTTTCATTTTTTGTTGCCCTTTGCAGTACGTTTTTAAATCTTAACAAATTCTAAGAAGTAGCAAATAATTTCTGAAAAGAGAGTTCTACAAGTTCAAAATGTAAAATAAACTTTATAAATTACAACTATAAAGGCTGGTTTTCATTAGGTCAAAGGTTGACAAATTTCATCGACTTTATCGAGATTCGGTTGCTTATTTGGTAATTGTCTACTTTAGCTGTCAACTGCTAATAAATTAGCTAAAATTATGGGAGGGGGCTCAAAAGGCGGAGTTTGGCCTCAGGATCACGAATCCGGAAACGCTTTCTTAATATTTTGCTTCTCTGAGGAGATATTTGCAATCCAAGTTTTCATGTGGTTGTTGTATTTACATTAGACTGCGCCTAAAAACGTCCAAAAAAGTGCGTACCGTGGCACGGTTCAGGCAACACCCCGGACTTGGGATGGCGTAGCCCAGGTTATTTCTTTATAAGCGCGGCCGAAGGCCGCCAGCTCAGAAAGATGTTCTGCACATAAATACAATGGATTCCGCCCCAATTTTGGTATCGAACCCGGGTCAATTTTCGGTTTTTTGACAATAACTTTTCATTGAAACCAAAAATTAAAAAATCGCTTCCGGATTCGTGATCCTGAGGCCAAACCCCGTCATTCAAGCCCCCTGCCATAATTTTAGCAAATATATTAGCAGTTGACAGCTAAAGTATACAATTACCGCTTATTTCGATAAAGTCGATAGAAATTATAAAAATTTTACCTAATAAAACCAGACTTACGAAGTTTTCAACCATTATTTTTCACCTTATTTTATAAATTCAGAGAACTATTACCCCTTTATTTACTACTAATTTTTTACGCAATCGAATGCAACTCGGCGCTAAATGATACTATTTTCCAAAAAAGCAACTCTGATCATCAGGTGTTAAACTCACTTTGAAAATTTGACGTCTATGCAGAAGATTCCACACTTGTACTGATACACAATGCATGCTACCTATGCGAAGGCCAAAAATAAATTACAGCAAAAGATGGTTAATGAAAGAGGGAGCAGGGGGGAGAATCAACAACGAAAAGTGAAACCATTAAAAAAGAATATCGACAATAAAAATATATTAGTCCTCAATCATTGACAGTCGCATAATTACTCGCTCTTGTTTGACGCCAATGTAAGGTGCTTGTAGTAGTCGTAATCACACACAGTCGGATGCCTACTTCGCAGCACTGGATAATTGCAGAGCACCTCCTGCTCACGCTTACTTTTATTTCAAGTGGCTTTTGGTGGTAATTGCAGCGGTATAGTCCACATCTAGCACAATCGTTAAAGCGTTAATAGGATAAATTGTTTGCTGACTAATTAAAATGGATCACATGACAATGACTAGACACGTCTATTTATATAGTCTACGGGAGATCCGCTACTCTGCAATATGCAGAAGCCAGCCTTCAAGCAATCAAGGTTTTTTTAAGTTGATTAAGGTGCAGAGGTGAGATAACGCAGGCAGCCGGCGCTGCTGAGTAGTCTTTGAGTTGAGTAGCAACTTCTTTTGCGCAGCTAATCAATTAACACACGAAATGTGTGGTGGAGGGAAATAAAAGTTGCGAATAATTATAAATTCAATGCAAATTCTAAAACAAGAAAAAGGAAGATGCTTTGTTTTAGGGCTTAGTTGATATAAATACTCAGTACTTGGGTGACCGAGCCTGCTCGATGCTACTGATTTAGCGCTAACTTTACCCACGCAAAATGATACCAAAATAACCCTAAAATAATCAGAAAATAATCTTAAAATGATACCAAATGTTCCGAAATTTAACCCAAAAATGATCCCAAAATGATCCCAAAATGATCCAAAAATGATTCCGAAATGACCCCAAAAACACCTTTAAATGTACCCAAAATGATCCGAAAATTACCCTAAAATTATCCAAAAATGATCCCAAAATGACCCTATAATGATCTCAAAATTATCCACAAATGATTCCAAAAACACCCTTAAATGTACCCTAAAATGATCCCAAAATAATCATAAAATGATCCCAAAAAGACCCCAAATAAAACCCCAAATGTTTCCAAAATGACCCAAAAACGATCCCAAAATTATTCAAAAATGTTCTCAAAATATCCACAAAATTATCCCAAAGTGACCCCTAAATGATCTCAAAATGATCCAAAAATAATCCAAATATGATCCCAAAAATATACAATATAAATACAATACGGTAAAATGGTAACCCTGGGCGGCAACCCTAGTACCGCATATACAAATATACTTCGGTAAGGTGGCAACTCTACTTGAAAATATTTTAGTTGGTATGTTGCCGAAAAAACCTTGCATTTGATATCCATATTGGCATATCTTGTTCCATAATTAAAAAAAAAATTTAAATTGGTGGCAACCCTGTAAGCCGCCCCAAGTTGCAACCCCCAAGTAGATAGTTTTATAATCAAACATACTATATCCATGCCAAATTTCATCACAATCGGTCAAGCTGTTCTCGAGATAGTATCGGATATAAAAATATACTACGGTAAGTTGGTAACCCTAGGTGGCAACCCTACTTGAAAATATTTTAGTTGGCATGTCGCTGAAAATATCTTTCATTTGATACCCATCTTGGCATATCTTGCTACAAAATTTAAAAAAAAATTGAAATAGGTGGCAACCCTGTAGACCCCCAAGTGGCAACCCCTGAGTAGATAGTCTTAGAATCAACCAAACTATCTATATTCAAAATTTTGGCCAAATCGGTCAATATGCATACGCGTATACAAGCTTAGCTCGTTTAAAGTTATAAGATATGAAAATACTGTACCTTCTTGGACAACCAAAGCCAGGTCGCGGAGCTAGATAAAAGGGACTTCATGGCCCGTTACTCCATAATTTTCAATTTTGCTTTTTTTTGCGAGACAGCAGAACTAGTCCATACTTAGATACCAATAAAACTTTTATAGGGATATATCTATAAATACGATATGAAGCTGGGTTGCGAAAGTTTGTATGGGGAGAGTGTTAGCGTATATAGATACCTCGTAACGACGGCTGACTGGAACATACCTAAGTCTGATTTCGATATATGTATAATATTTCTCTAACTCGATATATTTTTCTGAGATCTTTGATCTAATCTCATCATTCGCACTCATTGCTTCCCACAAATTCAATGTTTGCTTTACTTTCCCACATCCTGCACGTGCTCGCCACTACAAAACCAAAACGTGATAGCTTAATCAAATACGTCTGACATGTGGAAATAATCTCGTACATCTCACTGCCACTGGCAAACATCAGACAGCCCTTTTAAGTCATTAACACCTGCTATCGTGGTCACATCAAACGGGGCAACAAATCAAACAACCAAATAGGAATGAGAAAAGCAAATAAAGTCTAAGGAATAAAGAGCTAGCCAACCAAAAAAAAAAAAAAAAAATGTTGGAAACAAAGACGTTAAACGCTACGAAGATGAAACTCATTGTCCCGAAAACTCATAGACCATTTAGGACGAGAGAGTAACCAGGGGAAAGAATGAGGGCTGCTTGAAAATCGTCTAAACAAATGAACAAACAAGAATGACTGTGAATTTGTTGAATGGATAAGCAACGCTACTCATCCACAGCTGCTGACAGAACCTAGAACAATTTTATTTAACGGATGCCCTGAAGATGCATGCAGCAGCTATGGCACTCATTGAAATGCAGACAGTAAATGAAATAAATGCTGCGCGTGCGCATAGCAACTCTATTACGTGCGCGCTTCACGAATGAAAATAAATTGCATAGATTATAAATAATCACGTGACTGCATTAAGCTTAACAAAGTAACGCAGACAAAGTGTAAGAGCACAAGCTCGCCCCAGCACTTAGAACAATATGCAAAGCATTGATAATTTTTTTGGTTTGTTTGGGGAAAAAAAAAAAAAAAAAAAAACAATTATATTTTTAATTCAAAATCCTGTAGTGAAAACGGCATGAAGCGCCTAGTTACCGTATGGCCTCGAAGTGGAAGCTCCTGATAAGCATCTGTGCGAAGAGAAGCGCATGCGCCATTGCAACGCGTTGATATGCACGTCGATTAGTGGATGCGTACGCACAACATTGAGCGTGC
>CAXKVI010000001.1:161931797-161949297 GCA_964058755.1 Campiglossa producta
TTATTTTATTTTATTTTATTTTTTTTTTTTTTTTTTTATTTTTTTTTTATTTTATTTTATTTTATTTTATTTTTTTTTTTTTTAATTTTTTTATTTTTTTATTTTATTTTATTTGATTTTATTTTATGTTATTTTATATTTTTTTATTTTATTTTATTTTATTTGGTTTTATTTTATTTTATTTTATTTTATTTTATTTTATTTTATTTTATTTTATTTTATTTTATTTTATTTTATTTTATTTTATTTTATTTTATTTTATTTTATTTTATTTTATTTTATTTTTTTATTTTATGTTATTTTATTTTATTTTGTTTTATTTTATTTTATTTTCTTTTATTTTCTTTTATTTTATTTTATTTTATTTTATTTTTTATTTTATTTTATTTTATTTTATTTTATTTTTTTATTTTATTTTATTTTATTTTATTTTATTTTATTTTATTTTATTTTATTTTATTTTATTTTATTTTATTTTATTTTATTTTATTTTATTTTATTTTATTTTATTTTATTTTATTTTATTTTATTTTATTTTATTTTATTTTATTTTATTTTATTTTATTTTATTTTATTTTATTTTATTTTATTTTATTTTATTTTATTTTATTTTATTTTATTTTATTTTATTTTATTTTATTTTATTTTATTTTATTTTATTTTATTTTATTTTATTTTATTTTGTTTATTTTATTTTATTTTATTTTGTATTATTTTACTTTATTTTATATTATCTCTTTTTGTTTATTTTATTTTGTATTTTATTTTATTTCATTTTGTTAAATTTTTTATTTTATGTTATTTATTTATTTATTTATTTTTTTAACTTTGTACTTAATAGCACATTTATAGACTATGTATATTACACTAACCGTATCAAGCAACATATTGGTGAAAAATCATTTACTTCCATCCATACGTTTTCGAGTGATGAGCGTACAAACATATACACAAACAAACCAAGAACAAAAATACTGTTGCATCTAGACTTATCGACCACACCTCGTATAAGCAGCATCTTTTTCTTTTCTGCAAAATTAGCATGGCGGCATCTTTTGCGCTGAGACGTGAATGTGAAACTTTCACACCTGTCGCGGCGGCTACTTAAATACTAAGTAGTACAATTCTGAAGATGTAGATTAGCCTTTGCAGAACTAAATACATATTTAGTTTCATGGGAAAAAGTTTCAACTAAAATAGTTAAATGTGTTTTCACGAATAAAAATATCAAACTAATATGCCGTGAGAAGAACCTAATAGGGTAGGCGCCACATTTTGATTTGTATATCTATACATTTGTTTTAATCACATACAGAATGGTGATTTGTAACGGTAGGTTTAAGGCGTGATAGATATAGACTTCCGCATATCAAAAAGATAAGTGCAAAAGAGTAGTCGTTTGGTATGATTATTTGAAAATATTTTTCAAATTCATGCTACCTAGGCAGGAGGTATGTGAAATCTTTTTTTTTGGAATAGGGCATTATATACTAGCCTGGAAAATACCCTAAATACCTGAAATATCTAACATCATTTTAGAAAGCTTACTCGATTTTTTTGGCATTGAAAAAAAATTAGTTGACAAAAGATTAGTACGACTATGAAAAAGGTTTAGTTATAATCATTAATAATGCTTGTTTAAAAAGTTTTTTCAAAAATTATGTAAATCTCCTAAACTAAAAATAAAAATAATCTCAGAAGTGCACCTACCATTAAATACACTCGAGATCATTAGACCTTTGTAATGACTGCCCTTCATATGAATGGGGCAATGGATTCGACAAGTATTTAGGTAAACAAGTAAGGAACCCTTAGGTCTGAAAACATGTGCTTCAGCTTCAAGTTAAGTGCACGTGAAGGGCTCAAGAACAGTGAAGGACTTGACAACAGATGAGATACAAAAAATGAAATATGAGATACTTATACGTGTTACCAACACAACTTTAAATATGCCTCTAAAAATTTGATTAATTTCCACTTAGATATTCCAAAAAATAAATGCTGTTTAGTTTTTCGGCGTCTAAAATCATATATTTTAAGTGAGTCAATTCATCTTCGACGTATGTAGATACATGAATTTAATTTTTGTAATCATAGCAAGTTGTTGAAATTCATAAAAAGGAGAGCCACCCATTGTTTTAGTCTACCGCAGGTAGACAGCTTCTAATCTAAACAAATAGCATAACTATAAATAATCTTAAAACAATGTAGCCACAAAAATTTCGGCACTTAATTAATCAAAAATGTTTGAGATAGTGGATATACTTAATTATGTATGAATGGCGAATATGGAAGGTGATGGCAATGGCAGTAGAGTAGAACAATCATATGACTGAAAACGACTATAGATAATCGACTAATTGGTAGATATAATGAAATGCTGGGTATTTAATTTAGTTTATCGGTAGTACATATATGAAAATACGATGAACTAATTCAATGAAAGCGAAAAGTGCGAAAAGAATAAACAGACCACATAACGTCGCTCCCCACGAAGACTAATACGGTTCAGTTATCGTGGAAGACTAACACGGGTCGTTCTCTGCGTCGAAGACTAACACACTTCAGTTTTCTGCGTTGAAGAATAACACACCTCGTTCTCTGCGTCGAAGACTAAAACAGTTCAGTTCTATGTGAACTGTGTTAGTCTTCGACGCAGAGAACGAAGTGTGTTAGTCTTTGACGCAGAGAACGAAGTATGTTAGTCTTCGACGCAGAAAACTGAACGGTGTTAGTCTTCGTTGGGACGATATTAAGGTTGGAGCTTACCGACTTATTTTGTAATTTTTTGTTGGAATGCGAAATTTATTATTTGTATAGATGAAACTCGATGCCTGAAATGCTGGGTTACCAAATCTCATTTATGTCACTTTTGTCAGTTGGAAGGTTTTGCATCTGGTAGATAGGTGGAATTGCATAGGCATCGACGATATGTTTATGGAGTCGGATGCTCTTCGTTGTTAGTGTTGTAATATTCCTCAAATCAATATGTTATCTGCGCTGGGTTTGGGACCCGCCACGTAAAAAACTTAATTCCAATGAAAACTAATATACCAAAGCCTCGGATGAGAACCCCCTTTAATGTTGACGACCCGGCAAAACGTATAAGGAATAAAGATTTGGATATTAGGGCATGTACCTGGAATATCCGGACCCTTTCAAGTGATGGTACCGCTGCCTGACTGGTTGATGTCCTCGTAAACGCAAACGCTGGCATCACCGCCCTGCAGGAAATACGATGGACGTGACAAGGAGAGACGACCATCGGACCTTGTGGTGATTCGTGGTAGGAAAGAGACTTTGCCGCCAAGTACTAGCGTTCACTCCCGTTTACGATTGTCTCGCTGCGATCCGCATCAAGGCGAGCCTTTTCTACATAACATTTATCTGCGCCTAAGCGCCGACTGAGGAGAAGCACGACGCAAAGAAGGCCTCCTTCTACGGTGAACTTCAACAGACTTATGATCGCTGCCCCCAACATGATATCAAAATCGTTCTCGGCGGCTTTAATGCCAAGGTAGGCAAGAAAGGAGTCTTTAGTCCCACAGTTGGAAAATTTAGTCTCCACGATATAACACCCCCCAACGGCACTAGATTGATTGACTTCACCGCTGCTCGCAAGTTGGTCATCAGTAGTACTAGGTTCCAGCATAAACGAAACCACCAAGCCACCTGGCTGTCCCCTGACCAAAGAACAAGAAACCAGATTGATCATGTCATGATCGACGGCAGACACAGCTTCACCGCTCTGGACGTGCGTAACCTTCGTGGTCCCAATATCGACTCGGACTCGGTTGCAGCCAAGATTTGCACACGTCTCTGTGCATAGAAGAAAGTACGCACAATAACGGAAGGAAAGTTTGACATCGAAAAACTGAGCATGACACAGACAGCTGATAATTTCTCCATTCGACTTTCACACCTGCTATCTGAGAGCAATGGGAGCATATCTGTCACTCATTACGTACCGCCGCTGAGGCCACTATAGGGTTTCAGCGAGCCCACAAGAACAACTGGTACAATGGGGAATGCAGCACTGCCTCGAAAAAAAGGACGCTGCCTACAAGGAGACGGTGCGAATGGACGCAACCCGCAGTGTATGGCAACGCTATCGTGAGGCATAGAAGGAGGAGAGACGCGTTTAAAAAAAAAGAAAAGTGAGACCAAAAGGCATGAGTGTGAGGAGCTTGAGCTGCTGGCTGACAGGAATGATGCCCGGAAGTTCCATGAAAAGATCCGTCGGATGACGAAACGTTTTCAGACCGGTGCAAGTTCCTGTAAGGACAATAATGGCGACCTTTTAAAACCAAACGAGGCTTTAGACAGGGCGACTCCCTTTCTCTGGACTGGATAAGGAAGCGAAAAGTTGGTCTTGCGGTCAACGAGGACAAGTAGAAGTATTTGCTCCCATCAAAGAAAAACCTGCGACTTGGCAGCCACGTCACTGTTGATAGTTACAATTTTGAAACGAAGTCCCTTTTTTTTGGGAACCAGTATTAACACCGAAAATAATATCAGTCTAGAAATCCAACGGAGAAAAGTGCTACTTTGGACTAAGTAGGCAATTGAGAAGTAAAGTCCTCTCTCGAAGAACAAAGACCACGCTCTCTCATCATACCTGCCCTGATGTATGGCTCAGATTCATGGATAATGTCATCAGAAGATGAGATGGTATTTGAGAGAAGATCTATAGTCCTTCCAGTGAAGCCAAAGGCGAATATCGATGGAGATTCAACGATGAGCTGTACGAGCTTTACGCAGACCTGACCATAGTCCAGCGTATTAAAGCCCAAGGGCTCCGCTGGCTGGGGCTATTTATGCGAATGGACGAAGAAGCTCCAGCCCAGAAGGTTTTCCTATCGTTACTCGAATTCAGCAGCAGAGGAAGACGGGCCTCGACTGAGATGGAAAGAATAGGTGGAGGATGACTTTAACTCTCTTGGGGTTTCCAATTGGCGCCAGTTATCGGTAAAAAGGAATAACTGGCGTGCTTTGATAAGCGACGGTCAAAATCGCTTAGGCGGTTAAGCGAAAATAAATGACGATGATGAATACTGAGATTTGACTGGTAGAGGGATCTCTTCATCCGTTTAAATCGAGAAAAATCATAGTTCTCCAATTTCGAATTCGAACATCATTCTCAAATTGATCATTTACTTCACAACAGTTGATGATTTATTTTTATTGGCGAGCAATGTTTTTCCTGATAGGTGGATGATGTACCAGAAAAGAGCCAATAACAATAAGGAAGCACTTAATTGGTAAATGTTTCGCGAACATTAACAACACTTCATTGGAGCTTGTTTTTCTTTGGGGACTATTGCAATTCAATCAACATCCGCTTAAGTGATGTACTGAAAATATGGCTTTTTATCAAATTATTTATTGCTACAAAAGATTTTCCTTTAAACCATTTTTCGCAGTACCTTTGATCATCTCAGACTTTGGAGCAGAAAGAAATGCACTTTTGAACGTGCACCTCAATGAAAACAAAATTTAATAAACAAAAAAAAAATTCTTGGTGCATCTGCAAAGCATTAAAAAGTTCATTGAAATAATTCAACATGGCGTTGGAATATTTTAAATTTCTTTTGAATTTCTACCATGCCCTCAACATATGGCAAAACGCAACGCAACAAAAACGTGTTCACGCATAAATAACGACTAACTCAGTCAGGTGTATGGTACTATTAAATGACCTAAAACAGCTGGAAAACAGTAGGGCAGATTTGCATGATATTTTTCTTTACAAATTCATCGCATCCAGCACAGCTATAAAAGCTCGCTATCGCTATGCTTGTTGCTCTATTTGCATAATCATTTAATTGAATTTTTGTTTACACAAATTCATTCATTGAAATTTATTTTTAAGATTAATTGTGTAATATTGTAGGTAAGTTTAGGTGCGAATACAGATTAACGGCGAAATTCGCCCAGCGAACCGATCTCACATGAAATCATTGAACGCGTAAAACCGAATATTTTTTACGCAACTGCCATCAAAATTCGTAAGTATGATAATAGTTGTTGGTTACTGCCATATAAATGCTGGTAATGTGAGAAGAAAAATCGTATAACGAATTTTATCGCTTGATGGTAGATATTGTAGCCAAGGCGAAATATTCGCCATTAGTCTGTTCCTGCCTTTGGGTGGCTGATTTTCTAATAGGTGAGTGGTACACTGGCCCAAAAATGTATGAAAAAATGGTGGTTCGAAATTTGATATGATATCAGCGTCTTTTAGCCTAAATAACATGTGTGCAAAGTTTTATTGTTCTAGGATAACGGCAACCCGTGGCGATTTTTATACCTTTCATGAACATGAAATGGTATTATAACTTTGGTCCGATGTTTGTAAATATGAGAAGAAGAAGAGATAGACCCATCAATAAGTATACCGAAATGATCAGGATGACGAGATGAGTTGATTTAGCCATGTCCGTCTGTCCGTCTGTCCGTCTGTCCGTCTGTCCGTCTGTCTGTTTGAACGCAAACTAGTCCCTCAATTTTTGAGATATCTGGCTGAAATTTTGTATGTGGCCACCATTTTGTAATATAGGAATCATTTGTCGGAACTGACAAGATCGGACCAGTATAACATATAGCCCCCATACAACCGATTGTTCAGATATAAGGTTTTTTGGCCAAAACTTCTGCAATTAAAAAGTTAGGACCGTAAAATTTTGCAACTCGAGTACTTTCTATTTATGTAGTGTATATAGTGAAAATCAACAAGATCGGACCAGTATAACATATAGCCCCCATACAACCGATTGTTCAGATATAAGGTTTTTTGACCAAAACTTCTGCAATTAAAGAGTTAGGAACGTAAAATTTTGCAACTCGAGTACTTTCTATTTATGTAGTGTATATAGTGAAAATCAACAAGATCGGGCAAATGTAACATATAGCCCCCATACAACCGATTGTTCAGATATAAGGTTTTTTGGCCAAAACTTCTGCAATTAAAAAGTTAGGACCGTAAAATTTTGCAACTCGAGTACTTTCTATTTATGTAGTGTATATAGTGAAAATCAACAAGATCGGGCAAATGTAACATATAGCCCCCATACAACCGATTGTTCAGATATAAGGTTTTTTGGCCAAAACTTCTGCAATTAAAAAGTTAGGACCGTAAAATTTTGCAACTCGAGTACTTTCTATTTATGTAGTGTATATAGTGAAAATCAACAAGATCGGGCAAATGTAACATATAGCCCCCATACAACCGATTGTTCAGATATAAGGTTTTTTGGCCAAAACTTCTGCAATTAAAAAGTTAGGACCGTAAAATTTTGCAACTCGAGTACTTTCTATTTATGTAGTGTATATAGTGAAAATCAACAAGATCGGGCAAATGTAACATATAGCCCCCATACAACCGATTGTTCAGATATAAGGTTTTTTGACCAAAACTTCTGCAATTAAAGAGTTAGGAACGTAAAATTTTGCAACTTGAGTACTTTCTACATATGTAATGTGTATAGTGTAAGTCAGTACAATTGAACACGTATAATATATAGCCTCCATACAATCGATTGTTCCGATAACTCGGATCCTATTATTTTGTAAGTTTTTTTTAAATTATAACAAAGATGTGTAATGTGTATAGTAAATATAGTTAAATTGACACAGGCTGTACTGGGGATCGAACAGTGAAAATCGTGACGCTTATTCATGAAAGGTATATAGCCTTCGGCACAGCCGAAGACAGCTTTCCTTACTTGTTTTAGTTAAATTTTTGCTAGCAGCTTATACTAAGTTCGCAAAAAAGTACATTAAGATTTCGAAAATTACATAATTTTAATATTTGGCTCATTCTTAAAAGAATGTGCAACAAATCGCCACCTTTGAATTTTTAAAAGGGTAACAGGATTCTTTGCAAGTATATTGAAATAACACATTCACAAGAATAGGACATTGGAATTTTGAATGCGTTCTAGAATTTTGCGTTACAATATGTTTTCTAGCAAAAATAATTGAGTACATCTTGAAACTTTGCAATAATAGTGCACTTTTTATAGGTCCTACACGGCGTATGAGTAACATTTACTACAATAATTTGTTCGGTCGATATCTCCGAAACGGATTGAGATATCGAAATAAAACTTACACTATTTTCACGTCCGCATGAACACCTTTCATTTTGTTACCCATATTGAAAAATCGATTTCTGGGGTAGGTATGTGCTGTCCATCTCCTGTGCATCCTTAAATATTTGTATACTCATTTTCTGAACTTTTGTAACAATAGAATTTTTAAAACACAAAAAGTTTTGAAAAAGTTGAAGGATAATAATTTTAAACGACATTACTTCCATTTCCTTGAAGTATAATTAGAAAAATTAATATTTAGCCCAGGGGCGGATCCATGCGGGTGGTTTTCTGGTTCAACACCCCTCATTCACAGCAAATAAAAAAAAAAAAACATTTTAAAAATTACACAAAAAATATAGTAGTAGTTACACCAAAAGTATAGTAAAAACTTCACAATAATATAGTAAAAGCCACATTAAAAATATAGCAAAAATTACACAAAAATTATAGTAAAAAATTACGCAAAAAATATAGTAAAAAACACAAAAAAAGTACAGTAAAAATTACTCGAAAAATATAGTAAAAAATTACATGAAAAATACAGTAAAATCAACACAAAATATACCGTAAAAATTTTTTCCAAAAATGTTGTAAAAAAAAACCAAAAAAAAATACAGTACAGAAAATACACAAAAAATATAGTAAAAATTACGCAAAAATAGTATGTAAAAATTAATAAAAATATGGTAAGAATTACACATGAAGTATAGAAAATATTACACAAAAAGATTACTATTACACAAAAATATAGTAAAAATTACATAAAAAATATAGCAAAAATACACAAATATTATAGTAAAAATTATCCAAAATTTAAAGTAAAAAATTACGCAAAAAATATAGTAAAAATTTCGAAAAAATACAGTAAAAATTACACGAAAAAATATAGTAAAATTACACGAAAAATACAGTAAAAATTTTGCCAAAAATATAGTAAAAAATACAAAGAAAAAACTGTATAGAAAATACAAAAAATATGGAAAAAATTACAAAAAAATATAGTAAAATTTAGTAAAAATTACACTAAAAATATAGTAAAACTGCAAACCTATATTTTTGTCTTTACGTAAAACACATTCGGTAACTTTTTAAACGATTTACAAAAGTGATACCTTGAATTCGACATTGCCAATACCATGAAATATTGGTATATATTAAAAAAAAAAGAAAAAAAAAAACAAGGCCAGCTTTGAGAAACTGTGAATGAAAAATCTCCCCGAACTTAGAAAAAAGTACATAAATCACAAAATTAGCAAAACGAATTGCATAAAACTTTGTCCTGATAGTTTTTGATGCATAATGGTCAGAATTAAGGGGCATGCCTTTAAATAAAACAACTTTGAAATTTTGGGACAGCCTAGTGAGTGGGTATATTAATTACGTAACAGTGATTTTTGTATGATAAAAGGCTGTGCACTACTTTAGTTAAGTTATTCTATGTAGCACATTTTGTTTATAAACAAATCAAATGAATTTTATGTATTTTTGCTGTATTCTGGTTTTGCATATCTTTCGCACAAAAGGTAGATACAACTAATAAAAACAAATTAAAGCATATGAAAATTTAAATTATGCCTACTAATTAACCTGATTTAATATTGTTTACAACAACAACAAATAGTTTCAACGGAATTATCGTAACGGTAATTTTTCAAAATTTACTTAAGATGCAAATGGTGAAAATATTATGCTAATAAAAACTAAAACAAATTTCTCTTCTGTGAAATGTTTATTTTGTCCCTTACGATAACTTCGCGGAAAGGGGTCGTTATGTAAATACGGACTCTCTTTCAGGATCTTACTGCTAATAGCAATGTTTTATATGTCGTTCTCTCCATATTTTTGTTCACTTAACTGTAAAGAGACTAATTATCTCTCTTCTGTCTTGAACTTTCTAAATGTTTTCCAGTTTCTATGTAGGCTCGCTGTCCAAAAGAGGAAATCTTAGCATACTGTGAGTCCCATTGCGGTATAGTTTTGTGGAGTATTTTGGCTCTATATCCACTTCCAGACCATTTTTGGAAACACGTCGAAACCTTTTTTATTTTAAAGATGCATTCGGGTTTGAAGGTGGGCAGACGAGCTCCCTAGACTTTTTTAGCAATGCTCTCTTTCAGATGGTTTTCCCTGGGGACCATTTTCTTTATCTGGTGCTGTTTCAGGGCCATTTCAGAATAACTATATAAAGATTTTTAAGACTTTCCCACCATCCATTTGGAGTTGTGGTCTGGACAGTTTCAAGATTTTTTTGGAGTTTATTTTAAAGATCCTTTGATGTGGACAGAAATTACACTGAGTAGCAATAGAAGTCACAGCAATAACTCAGATACATCTTGAAATATGGAACCCACTTCTGTAAACTACTATATATTATATTTTTTATTTAACTGCAATAATTTAGTAAACAAATAAATTTTATAAACCTAACTTTATTATGACATCAATGTCATATTTATCGTGCATAATAAAATGCATTCTTAGCGCTTAAGTCTAAGTAATCAAATCGTAAACAACTTAATAACTTGAAAAGCATGAAAATATATCAAATAAATCAATTTTTAATGAGATGCAAGAAATTATTGCAAGTAGTTGTAGTGAAGTCAGCAGTAGTCATAAAACGCCTACGCGAATCCATTATACAGATATTGCACGTGCTTACTTAAATTTGATTAAGTCGAACTTATTTGTGCACGCCTTGAATGCAAGCACGAGTACACAAGCATATCAGAGGTGGGCAATCATTTTTTTTTTTAATTTCCAGGACATTTTTCATTCACAGTAATTCAAAGCTGGCCTTTAATGCTTGTTTTTCAAAAAAAAAACTATACCTATATTTTTGGTATGGGCAGTGTCAAATTCAAGGTATCACTTATGTAAATCGTTTAAAAAGTTACCGTATTACGTAAACGCAAAAATATCAGTTGGCAGTTTTGCTATATTTTGTGAATTTTTACTTTATTTTTTGTGTATTTTTACTATATTTTTTGTGTATTTTTACCATATTTTTTGCATAATTTTTGCAAAATTTTTTGTATAATTTTTACCATATTTTTTGTGTATTTTTTACTTTTTTTTCGTAAATTTTACTGTATTTTTGTGTATTTTTAATATATTTTTGACGTAATTTTTACTGTATTTTTTGTGTAGTTTATACTATGTTTTTTTCGCGTTATTATTACAATATTTTTTTGTATTTTTTACTTTTTTTGCGTAAATTTTACTGTATTTTTGTGTATTTTTAATATATTTTTGACGTAATTTTTACTGTATTTTTTTTTTGTAAATTTTACTACCTTTTTTGTCTAATTTTTACTATATTTTTTTGTCTCAATTTTGTGTAATTTTTACTATATTTTTTAAGTAATTTTTACTATATTTTTTGTGTAAATTTTACTGTCTTTTTTGTGTAGTTTTAACTAAGTTTTTTGCGTTATTTTTACAATATTTTTTGTGTATTTTTTATTTTTTTGCGTAAGTTTTACTGTATTTCTGTGTATTTTCAATATATTTTCGGCGTAATTTTTACTGTATTTTTTGTGAAATTTTTATTATGTTTTTTGCCTCAATTTAGGTATCATTTTTGTGTAATTTTTACTATATTTTTGTGTAGTTTTTACTATGTTTTTTTGCGTTATTTTTACAATATTTTTTGGGTGTTTCTTTATTTTTTTGCCTAAATTATACTGTATTGTTGCGTATTTTTAATATATTTTCGGCGTAATTTTTACTGTATATTTTGTGTAATTTTTACTATATTTTTTCCCTCAATTTTAGTATAATTTTTGTGTAATTTTTACTATATTTTTGAGTAATTTTTACTAGATTTTTTGTGCAATTTTTACCATATTTTTGTGTAGTTTTTGCTTTGTGATTTTTACTATGTTTTTTGCGTTATTTTTACAATATTTTTGTGTATTTTTTACTTTTTTTTGCCTAAATTTTACTGTGTTTTCGTGTATTTTTTAATATATTTTTTACGTAATTTTTACTGTATTTTTTTGGAAATTTTACTACGTTTTTTGTGTAATTTTTACTATATGTTTTGTGATTTTTACTATGTTTTTTGCGTTATTTTTACAATATTTTTTGTGTATTTTTTACTTTTTTTGCGTAAATTTTACTGTATTTTTGTGTATTTTCAATATATTTTTGACGTAATTTTTACTGTATTTTTTTGAGAATTTTGTGTAATTTTGAACCATAAAACCACACCCGTGGATCCGCCCCTGTGAACTAAGTAAGTACTTGAAGCGGATTTTATGTATTTACATTTAGCTATTTGTCTTAGCTAACAACCAATTTTCACGGCAAACTTGAGAAGCTAATAAATTTTTGCTTAGTCTGACCTGGCGTTGCCACTTGCAACTAAAATGCAAATTCGTTTAAACTACCAATTTTGCATAACAAAAGCGCTTTAAAAATAATTAATTGTCAGCCAACTGCATGAATACAAACAATATACAAAAGTCAGTAACGACAACAAAAACAACAGCAATAAATGTAATATAATATCAAACAGCTACTTAAGCAACCCATTCACTTTTGTTAGAAATCTTTTGAGCTTAAACAGATTTTTCATAAAAAAAGTGGCATTAGTTGGTTAAGTATTTGACTTATTGCTGACAGATGTCACGAACTTGTCTGCGGTGGCGCGTCGAGTTTTCGTTGCCACAACAACAGCAGTAGCATTAAATGGTTAATGTGTCACATTAACACGCCCACAGCAAGTTAAACCGACGATGGCAACCGCAGCAAACGGTGGTTAACAATTTAACCGAAAGTTGTATTATCGCGTTTTTAAAGCTTCAATGGTTCTTTTATTGTTACTGTTTTGGGTGTGTGTGATTGTGTGCGTGCGTTTCCTCGTAGGCGTTTGCCGCAGATTAGTTTATTATGGTTTGATAGTGGTTATATTAGATATCGTATCATATCATTGTCGATGGCACTTATTGTGGCTCAGTATGTGGTAAATGATTTGGAGAAAAATATGATTAATTTTTATCGCAATGGGAAAAATGGTAATTTATTAGGATATAAATTGACATACCAAACTAATGTATATCTATAAACATTCTGCTATCAATTATTATAAATGTCTCCAAATTTGAAAACAATCGGTTAAGTAGTTTCCGAGTTAAAAGGTGACAAACACCCATACAAACATACACCGACTCCCATCCAAACTAAAATTCATGCAACCCATGTATGAGTGAGTTGCAAATTTTGCGTCACAAATGTCAACACTTTTGATTGAACACGACTGTTACAGCAAACTATGCAAATAATGTGCAATGCAAAAACAATAACAACAACAACATAACTATCACCAATATATAAATATTCAAAGAGAGCAAGCAGTCAAGCGTTTTGTTCATGAAAGCTTACAAATGTTGGCAATGTGAGGTGCTGAAAATCAGTGAAAGCATGTAAGACATGCACAATAAAGAGGAAACATAACAATAACAAAAAATATGTATGTAAGCATAACAAATAATAAATGCACTTGGCATAGTCAAGTCAAACGATCGCTTGACTATTTGGCCTCCACACTAAAGCCCCAGAGTCAGCGAGCCACCAAATGCTCGACATCAGCATATTTTTTTTTCTAATTTTTTTGTGTTGCTATGTTGAAAGATTATAATCGAACGTGCAACGGTAGCAGCAAGCGCATATGAAAATTTTTTATGGAAAATTGAAAAGTGAAAAAAAAAAATTCTAACAAAGGCGTGTTAGAAAAAATTTGTAACTTGTGGTATATTGATTGCTGAAATTTTCAAAATTTTTTGTTGGCTGTGGAGTTTTGTTTACGAGCGCGTGCGGTCCCGTCGCTATTATATAGCAGTTTGAAGTAAAAAGCACAATGACCGCTAGAGCTGTTGCGGAAGTGAGTTTACCAGAACCGAAATCGGATATTTGAAATATGCTTTATTGGCATTGAAATCGGGAGGCGAAGCAGGGTACCAGTGACACAAATTAATTCCTTTATATCTAATGACGATATTGATCAGTATGCAAAAAAACGCTCTAAGTTTCGTTTAACAGTGTTAGATATTTCACCACGAAAATCGAAGAAATTTGCTTTATATCTGTCAAAATTTGGCTTATTCTGTCAAAATAAGCACTTTTGGAATAGTGACTATGTGCAGCAGGTACAAAGGCATCCTTTGGTGAAAATATGTATAGTAGAAACTAAATTAAGATAAATTATATTCACCTTATAACTATCAAATTATATTCACCTCTTAACTGTCAAATAATTCCAAATTAAAGTGCTTTACTATCGCATTAAACAACTCTCTTCTACTTATAGTCTTCCTTTAAAACTACGAACTTTGTACCATTAACAGTCAAAACCGAAAGCGAAATAAGAAAACTTATTATTCACCACACAACTGTTAAACGTTTTTTATGGAGAGCTGGGAGTTGGTCGACTTCGATTATAATTTTTATAGTAAACAACCGAAATCTGAATAAGAATATATCTTCACCTAACAGCTGAAAACCAGAAGTCGGTATTAGAAATATAAGTATATTCACCTCGCAACTGTCAAAAATTTCCTCTTTTTATTGATCAACTTCTTTTACAAAAAGTTGCCCTGTCTGTTGATCGACTTCTTTTATAAAACCAATTGAAACAGCCGGAAATGGAATCAGAGGACCCTTTATATTCACCTCACAACTGTCAAAACTTTCAAATAATCCAAACTTCTTTTTACTGCTCGACTTTCGTTGTAACTCTGATGGTAAACATTCGAAAACGGAGTAAGCAGACTAATTTTATTCGTATCATAACTGTCAAAAGTTTGAAATAATCTGAAGCTCTACCTATTGATCCACTTTTCTTATAACTCCGATTGTAAACAGCCCAAATCAAAATCAGAAGTATAATTATATTCACCACACATCTGGCGAAAACTTGAAATCCAAGATACTCTGCTAGGACGCAAATGCTTTCTACTGATCGACTGGCATTGCAGGTCTGACTTTGTACAGATGTAAGCGAATTTTGATGTAGCAGACTAATTTTATTCACCTCATAACTGTCAAAACCTTTCAATTCAACCACACAATTCAAGGTAATTTGCTATGATTTTTCAGTCAACAGCAATGAAATCAATTTAAAAGGCTGACTCAAGCGATATCAAAATACTTTGGGGAGATATATTTTTCCAAGGTGGATTGGTTTTGAGAAGGTGAAATTAGACATATTTACCTCATAGCTTTCAAAAACTTAGAGCTCAACACAGACTAATTCCATTGATGAATTTTCGTTATAGAGCCGATTCTAAACAGCATAAAACGATAACGAAATCTGAAACCAATCGAAAGTTCCAACGTGTCGGAATATATAAATCGAAACTTCGTAACATCCCCAATCATCACATAGCTTCCCTACCCCAAAAACACATACAAGAAAGCCAGCGGTGGAAAGAAAAACAAAATAATACTCAAGATGAAATCATGAAAAATTCAAAGTTAATTTAATAATGACACTTAATTGAGTTTAAAGTGCATTATTTTGTGTCGTTTACTACATTTACCGCTTACCGCTGCGGCCTCTACACAAACACATTGACTTTGTAGAAATGTGAATGTCGGTATGTAAACTTGACTCTGCCTACTCCTATCAGTTTGGGTGGCATGTGGCATGTGACCGTTGCAGCCTTCACTAAAAAACGATCTTGATTGTGTTTCACGGTTGCTGGGTTTGGCTAAATGTCACTGTTTTGCCCACCCAGTCGATCGTCGCATATTCACATCTCATAACTTAGGCATGTAACTATTTACATAAAAAGTGTTGAGCACTTGCAATTGAGCTGTTACCGTTGATGCTGCCTTTTCGTAGTCACAAACTTTGTTTATTTAATTAAACGAAAATTTGAAATTATTAGCACTTTCTTGTTTGCTAAATTAGGTTCCTGTTTTCTGCCACAAGTTTGCTTCAGAACAATAAGAAAGTAAAATGATTGCATTTTCCTAATTAAAATCTCAGATTCTTTGTGGATATTAATAGATAAGCCAATTTAGTCAAAGAAACGTAATAAATGGTACGGGCGCTTACTAGCGGGATGCTTTTACCTTCTTAACGTATTCCAAGGTTCCGGTCTCAAGAGCGAAGTTACCTAAAACCAAGGTATTGAACCGATTAAAATAAAGTTCCGGCTTCGATTCCGGTTTTGTAGGGGTTTCGATTTCGGTTCCGGTTTCGTTCTGGTTTCGGTTTAGGTTTTGTGACGGGTTTCGGTTTCGGTTCCGGGTTTGTTCTGGTTTCGGTGCCGATTTTTTAAGGGGTTTCGGTTTCGGTTCCGGTTTCGTTCTGGTTTCGGTTTTGCAACGGGTTTCGGATTCGGTTTTGCTACGGGTTTTGGTTTCGCTTCCGGTTTCGTTCTGGTTTCGGTTTCGATTTTGTAACGGTTTCGGTTCCGGGTTTGTTCTGATTTCAGTGCCGATTTTTAAGGGGTTTCAGTTTCGGTTCCGGTTTCGTTCTGTTTTCGGTTTCGTAACGGGTGTCGTTCTGGTTTCGGTTTCGGTTCCGGTTTCGTTCTGGTTTCGGTGTCGATTTTGTAACGGGTTTCGGTTTCGGTGTCGTTCTGGTTTCGGTTTTGTAACGGGTTTCTGTTTCGGTTTCGGTTTCGCTTTTGTAACGGGTTTTCGGTTTAGGTTCCGGTTTCGTTCTGTTTTCGGTTTCGTAACGGGTGTTGTTCTGGTTTCGGTTTCGGTTCCGGTTTCGTTCTTCATCATTTATTTCGGTTTCGTTCTGGTTTCGGTTTCGTAACGGGTTTCGGTTTCGTAACGGGTTTCGGTTTCGTAACGGATTTCGGTTTCGTAACGGATTTCGGTTTCGTAAGGGGTTTCGGTTTCGTAACGGGTTTCGGCTTCGGTTCCGGTTTCGTTCTGGTTTCGGTTTCGGTTTTGTAACGGGCATCGGTTTCGGTTCCGGTTTCGTTCTGGTTTCGGTTTCGGTTTTGTAACGGGTTTCGGTTTCGGTTCCGGTTTCGTTCTTCAACATTTATTTCGGTTTCGGTTATGAGTTAGTTCCGGGTTCGGTTTCCAAAAAAAAAACACCCACACAAAAAAAATTTGCTTCTACAAAATGTCCCCCGATTACTACCTTCCGTCTACTTACTTACTTAAAATAGCCTTTAACCGCCTAGGCGATTTTGGCCGACCTTCCGTTTACAGTGGGTTATAAATGACCTTAAGGCACGCTCAAACGTAAGGGATCTGTTCGACCCCTTTTAAGTATATCAAAACTGGCATTAGTCACATGCTCCTTTGCGACTCATGCCAAAAACCTCTCTTAGTGCAGGCTTCTAAGAGAGTTACGGCTGAAAAATATGGAGGCCGCATCCTGTTAATGGTTTTTTATTTTGGAAAGTTTGCGATGAATAGCAACCCGCGAA
>CAXKVI010000001.1:161954297-161959297 GCA_964058755.1 Campiglossa producta
TTGCCAGTTTTTGGAAGAAAGGCGTTGCAATAAAAAAATGCGGAAGCGCCCTCTTTCGGCGCTCCAAAGTAAAAATGTATGCCAAAAATTATTTCCTCGACGCCAAAAAACCGAATATTTACAGTATCCGGGGCGTATGAGTAACATTCTCGCTTTATAGCATCATGCGATCAATGCAGTTCAGATAATATCAGATCAGATGATGGCAAAAATTGATTTCTCGACCACATAAGAACCCATATTCACATTTTTTGCCAGAGAAAAATGATTTTTTTAGATGTCAAAACAGCTGCTTCTAATAAACTCACAGCATCCGGGGCGTATAAGTAACATTATCGCTGTTTTGCATCATATGATCAGTGCAGGTCAGATGATATCAGATCAGATGATGCCAAAAATTAATTCCTCGACCAGGTCAGATGATATCAGATCAGATGATGGCAAAAATTACATTTTGGTCAAAGAAAAATTATTTTTTTTAGTTGTCAAAACAGTTGGTTCTAATAAACTCACAGCATCCGGGGCGTATGAGTAACATTATTATCGCTTTATAGCATCATATTATCAGTGCAGGTCAGATGATATCAGATCAGATGATTAATTCCTCGACCACAAAAGAATCCATATTCACATTTTGGCCTGAGAAAAATGATTTTTTTTAGTTGTCAAAACAGCTCCTTCCAAAAGACTCACAGCATCCGGGGCGTATGAGTAACATTATCGCTTTATAGTATCATGTGATCAGTGAAGTTCAGATAATATCATATCAGATGATGGCAACAATTAATTCCTCGACCACAAAAGAGCCTATATTCATATTTTGGGCAGAGAGAAATTATTTTTTTAGTAGTCAAAACAGCTGGTTCTAAGAAATACAGAGCGTCCGGGGCGTATGAGTAACATTATCGCTTTATAGCATCATATAATCAGTGATATTCAGATGATATTAGATCATATTATGACAAATTATATCAAATGCGGTCGATTAATAAATATATATAACTTCAAGAATCCAAAAAAATACTCCACAAATACTCGATAGTTTTATCGCATCATATGATTAGTGCAGGTCAGATGATATCAGATCAGATGATGGCAAATTATATCACTTGCGTTGCGATTAATAAAAATTTGAATTTAAATTTATTTTATAAAAAATACACTTCCAAAAATTGTTCAAAAAGAATCGCAAAATTATACTCAAATACTCCACAAACACCCGAAATGAGAAACAAATACTTCCAACGATATCGAAACGGTCCAAAGAAGCTCAGAGCGTCCGGCGCGTATGAGTAACATTATCGCTTTATAGCATCATATGATCAGAGCAGGTCAGATGATATCAGATCAGATGATGGAAAATATGAATTCCTCGACCAGGTCAGATGATTTCAGATCAGATGATGGCAAAAATTACATTTTTGGTCAAAGAAAGATGATTTTTTTTAGTTGTCAAAACAGTTGGTTCTAATAAACTTACAGCATCCGGGCGTATGAGTAACATTATCGCTTCACAGCATCATATGATCAATGCAGTTCAGATAATATCATATCAGATGATGGCAAATTATATCAAATGCGGTTGATTAATAAAAATTTAGATTAAAGTTTATTTCAAGAATCCAGAGAAAAAAAATACTCCACAAATACTCAATCGCTTTATCTCATCATATGATCAGTTCAAGATAATATGAGATCAGATGATGGCTAATTATATCACTTGCGTTGGATTAATAAAAATTTAGATTTAAGTTTATTTTATAAGAAGGCCAATTCTAAAAATGGTTCAAAAAGAATCTCAAAATAATATTCAAATACCCCACAAATACTCGAAATTAGCAACAAATACTTCCAACGACATCAAAACGGTCCCAGCAATGCTTTTGAAATCATTTGGCCTGGTCCCGAGAAAAATGTAACTTATTATAAAGCGTTCCTAACTAGTGTTGGCACGAATATGATTTTCTGCAACAATGGTCCTGTCAACAAGCCACTAAGTTTATCAAGCAACAAATAGCAAAACCAAGCCAAAATGCCCACATTTGGGTATAGCGATTGCCTTATGAAGTTTCATTTCCATTACTTTTACAAAGCTTCCAAAGCTTTTATAGTCACTCAGTCACAGCTGCCCACGCGCTTAAATAAATATTTGCAGAGCAAACGCACTATCTCATCATTTATATCTCGATTATGCATATCTGCTAGGGTAACTGCGTGGAACTGCATTTATGTATATTTATAAGTCTATAGATAGATTGCAGTGAATCCGTAAAGTAGCTGTGAAGTTGTTTACTGAAGTGCCACTTGATGTTGGCAGCTAAGCAGCAAATTGATTCACTTTCTTTTGTTGTAAAAACACTTTTAGCTGCTCAAGTTGCTGCCTGAAAGTTGATTTCTTTTATAAGTAGCGCATATGTTTCTTTCTATGTGTTCTCGAGTGTGATAAATGATAATTATAATTAATTTATACGAATGTAAGCAATTGTCATACAAATGTTAATGTGGCATTAACAAGATCGTTAGCTTAAGGTAGAGTGATTGATCTTTAAATGTAAGTATGTATATATGTATCTTTAGTGTGCTAGGGTCTAGTGATTTGTTTTTGTTTTTCACATTTATGTTTGTGTTGTTTGTGAATACTACTTGTGAAATTATAGGGCGTCTGTTTACGTTTTTTTTTCAGTTAATGATCAATTACGCGATCGCGCTCCGAATAGACACTCTTTAGTCATGACATGAGAGATCGATTTCTTTCGCTGTTGCGATTGAAGATTACTCTTCACATATCAGGGGAAAATTTCTGCTATACTATACGGCTTGAGTGTTGGTCTTGTTACGATTTTACCGTGTTAGAGAGTATCAGCGAGAAGAACGATTTCGCGACCCATGTTAGTTTTAAGGGCTCATTATGTAAAAGGCGATGCAAGGATCATTTTGAGTTTTTATTGTGTAAGCCCCTTAAATAGTTGATTATATTTGACGTTTGTCGCTAAAAAACTGTTTTCCACACTATCACAAGATACTGTTTGCGTCGCGCTGCATTTTACATAATTTGGCCATAAATTTCTCTAAATTAAAATGTTTGCTAAATTCAACCAATTATGTCTCTATTTGTTAATACAAAAAATATTTCAATTAATTGAGACAAGTGTTGAAAGACGCTCTATGAAATTTGAATTGAAAATCATTTAAATTTAACAACTCTTACCAATAAGACAAAGTTATTGCTCAGCATATAATAGCCGTTTGCAAAATTATGCGGCACAGTAGCCAGCGCGCCAACTTAACACAAAAAAAAAACAAAGAAAAGATTTTATGGCATTTAATAAAATGCTGTAAATTAGCAACAAGTGTGGCTGGATATTTTTTGAATTGAAAAAACGGGTTTTATTTTTTTTGTTAATTTTTTTCCACTTTTTTCAGCACATTTTCGCTTACAATTTAGCCATTTTATAGATTTTCACTACAAATTGTTAATGGCGTACAAATCGAAGTGTGTGCGCGCAATAAAAAAACGTTTTGATTTACAAATTGCAAATGCCATTTGCATCTATTAGAAAGATATTAAAAGTGACGTTGGCGACAAAGCGGCGTTTGTGTTGAAACTGTTAGAAGGTGCGCGCGGTGCGACCGGGAAGTTGAAAGCGTGCGCGTGCGAGACTCGATCATCGGCTATCAAGTGACACGCTGATCAAAGGGGTGCGCGGGCATGGGAAGCGGCGGTGCACAGATCAGATGAAGGCGCGCAATAAATTGAAAGCGCGATGATGCATATGCCGCGCGTCGTTTTGTTAAGATCAGAAAAGAACACCTGCTTTAAGGCATTCAAAAACAGTAGCGCGATCAAAGAGTCGCGGCATCCAACCAAAGTCACCCTAAAAAATTAAAACGCTGTCAATGTTATACGCGTACGCGCTCTCATAAAACACTAAAATTTGTTAATTGGCAAGCGTAGCGTTTAATTAAAAATTGTTAAAATTCCAAAATTGTTGAGCGCTGTTGCTATGCGCTTAAGCACTTACGCGTTTTTATGCTTTTATTACTTTTCCAACCTTTTTCTTACACTTTTGCTTTGCTTAAGTATGCGCAACGCGTAGGCCGCTTCGTTAATAGGTAATACGCGCGCCCGCTTTGATATGCGGCGCGCGGCTTGTTTTAAAGTTTTAACTACCAAGCGCGCCGTCATTAAAACTGGACATTGGCTACTTGAGATACTAAAAAGCGGTACTTTAGCAACATTTTGCATGCTTTCAAGGTGTATAAAAGTAACTGGGCGCACACCAAACAAAACGGTAGCAAGCGGTGCGCACTCATGTCTGTAATATTTTGCAACCGATTTGTTGCAGCATTCATGCTGCACTTTTTCATTGAAATGTTAACTGCAATCGCTTGCCGCAGGGCGCTTCCATATAGCAGCGCGTCTACTAAAAGCGTAATCATTTAATTTTAATTGCCCGCTTTGCTACATTACAGCTCCCAGCCGCCCGCAGTAGTTTTGTTGAACGCGATGCGCGTTGATAAACTATCTCATTTTCACTGGAAAAATTGTTGTGCGCGATCACTTCCGCTGATATGAGCGACAAGCGCAATCGAAGGAGTATGAACTCGTAGGTTAGTGTGAGTCTGAGTGCTACAACTTGTGTGTGAAACTCGCTGAATAGGTTGTCAGTGATGCAGATGAGAGGCTTGGTATTTAAATTTCTTATGTGCGCGCTGCTGTTGAACATGTACAGTAAAAAAAGTCCATGAATTTGCGCCTGTACTGCGAGCAGCCCTTATTCTAAGATCAAACATTTTTTACTCTTCTCAGCACCTCTGCGAACGCTGTACATCACTGAATCAATAACAAGCAGTTACACTTCATTTGAATATCATGCACCCAAGCTTAAGTTGCTTAGTAGGTCTCAGTTGGAGACACTTTACAAACATTGACACCATCTATCCAAGTAAAGTAGGAAGTGAACCTAATTGAGTGCGGTAGTACCCAATAAAAAGCTCTC
>CAXKVI010000001.1:161964297-162011797 GCA_964058755.1 Campiglossa producta
ATGTAATATTCTTTCCAGTCTCACCACCTAGATAGGTTGCACCACGATCAATTGTATCGCACTAAAATTTTTATCCCGATTGGAGATGGCTTAGGCGTGTCGCAGGAGGATCAAAGTTGAGATTGCTCTATGAAGACCCTATAACTCAGTTATCGATAAATTAATCGAAATATATCGAAGGCCAAATGAAACCGGGTTCCATTCCCTTTTGTTTGATACCCAAATTGTGGGGCAATATTAAGGTTTTGGGCAATCGCATTTTGACCGATAACTCAGTTATCGATATATATCGAGGTCCAAACGAAATCTTGGGTCATCCCTTTTCGTTTGATATCCATATTATAGGGTAATATTAAGGTTTTTCGGGAATCGCATTTTGACCCATAACTCAGTCATCGATAAATTTATCGAAATATATCGAGGTCCAAATGAAACTTGGGGACGTCCCCTTTCGTTTGATACCAATATTGTAGGGTACCATTAAAGTTTATGAGCAATCACATATTGACCGATAACTTAGTTATCGATAAATTTATCGAAATATATCGAATATCGAAATATATCGAAGTCCAAATGAAACTTGGGGCCATGCCCTTTCGTTTGATACCCATATTGTAGGGCAATTTTAAGGTTTTTGGGCAATCACATTTTCACCGATAACTCAGTTATCGATAAATTTATCGAAATATATCGAAGTCCAAATGAAAACTGGGGTCATGCCCTTTCATTTGATACCCATATTGTGGGGCAATTTTAAGGTTTTTGTGCAATCACATTTTCACCGATAACTCAGTTATCGATAAATTTATCGAAATATATCGAAGTCCAAATGAAACCTGGGGCCTTCCCCTTTCGTTTGATACCCATATTGTAGGGTAATTTTAAGGTTTTTTTGGCAATCACATTTTGACCGATAACTCAGTTATCGATAAATTTATCGAAATATATCGATAGCCTATACTTCCTTCCAGACTATTAGCTGTCTGGATGTGAAATTTCAAGAAAATCCGTCTTGCCATTCTCACGTGATTGAGGAACGAAAATCGTGAACATCCAAACATCCAAACATCCAAACATCCAAACATCCAAACATCGCTACATTCAGATTTATAATATTATTAAGATATTAAGATTTGCGAATTTTAGGACTTGGTGTGAAACCTATGAAAGAATTTTCTATGCTTAATGCACGAATATTTTTTCATTTAAACATTTAAACTCTTTGTTGCTTTTGACTTGTAGTCTATTGCTGTAAATACCGACGGTATTGTGAAGCAATTTTCGGGATTGTATGAAAATGTGTTTTTTGAGAAAAATTTACCCACGCGCTGCAGGAACCAGACAAGCCGACATATGTTTCGATGATACTGGAATTACATCTCTTCATGGACTTTTCTTCCCGGCATTGTGAGAGTCGAACTCACAACACTGTAGTGACTTGTATGCTAGGTCACTACCCAGCTTGAAGGTAAACCCTTCTCAGAGTCCATTTATGCATATATTTATACTTCCATATAGAACATTTCTTTAATTTCAATGCTAACTTATATGAAAGATTTGCGAATTTTAGGACTTGGTGTGAAACCTATGAAAGAATTTTCTATGCTTAATGCACGAATATTTTTTCATTTAAACATTTAAACTCTTTGTTGCTTTTGACTCAAAAAACACATTTTCATACAATCCCGAAAATTGCTTCACAATACCGTCGGTATTTACAGCAATAGACTACAAGTCAAAAGCAACAAAGAGTATCTTATTTTATTTTATTTTATTTTATTTTATTTTATTTTATTTTATTTTATTTTATTTACAATAAGTAAGAATTTTGTGAGCTATAGACCGAGATAATAATTCCTATTGAAACTTCATGTTGAATTATTATATTTTTGTTTTGAAGAAATTGTATTTAATTTAATTTCAATAGCTCTATTTTGTTCTATTTTAATTTAATAAAATTTTTTTTGATTTCAGTCATTTCTTTTTATTTTATTGTTTTTTATTTTTTTTTTTTTATTTTTTTTTTAAGATTTTGTAAGCTTGACCTAATTTAATAATGATGCTGAAACCGTCAAATAGTCATCAGATTTACAAAAAAAATGTACGTATGTACGTTAAACTGTTCCAAAAAATCAAAATTGTTTTATTTAAACGCATACCATCTAATTCTGAACATATCCTAGAAATTGATTTTACAATATGGGTATCAAATGAAATGTTTTCATGAGAGCCTTTATATCGATATATCACAATCTGTTTCGAAAATATCAACCAAAACATGACTACAATTTATCTGAACTTTTCTTACTTGAATAACTAAATTGTTACTCATACGCCGTGTATGACCTACATATAAAAAGTGCACTACAATAGCAAAATTTATATGTTTCGTATAAGTTCTTTTTGCTAAAAAATATACTGCTGCGCAATCTACTAAACTACTTATGAAATTCCATTGCTCTTTTCCTGTGAATACGTTTTTTTCAATATGCTGATAAAAGATCCTGTTGTCCTTATAAGAAATCAAAAGTAGATATTTGTTACACAGTTCTTTATATATAGATGGTGTTTTTCAAAACCCTAATGGACTTTTTTGCAAACTTAGTATAAGCTGGTAGATAAAACTTTAACTAAAAATCGGCAGTGGTTACCGTTATCCTAGAACAATAAAACTTCGTACACATGTTTTTTTATGGCTAAACCGCACCGATGAGAGGGTATGCATAACAAATTTCGAACCAAAACTTTTTTCCATACATTTTTGGGACGCTCTAATGTAGGAGCATGTAACTTGTAACAAGATATCAAAACTTGAGCGGTTTTGTATTAGTTAAGCATACATAAGTTAATTTGCTTTTGTTCGTTAAATATTTATTTTATTTATATTTTGATACTTTTTTTTTTGCAAAGCCACAGCCAATTGGGACCAAGAGCACTCAATGCAGACATAAGATTAGTCAGTAGCAAATTAGACTTAAAAATATGTAGATACATAAGACTGGCAGATGCACAACCGCTGCACCACACCACACTCCGAAACACACACACATTTGCAGCTTTAAGCTAAGCATTGTAGACGTTTTTGCGTCAAGTATTAGATTCCAAAAAACAAAAAAAAAACAATCACCCGCTGAGCAATTGAGTGATGCTTAGCTAGCATTTTTTTATCATCGTAACTATTTCGAATCTGTTAGGCAAATTTTGCGTAAAACTCAAAGAGTAGTAGGTAAACCACCAGCTGTGTGCGAGTTTTAGAAATTCGAGCGCGCAGTTGATACTCTTGCAGCAATTTTCAAAATCAGGTTGCAGACGTTGCGTTAGATTTGACATTTAAATAGGATTTTAAGTGATTTAGAATTAAAGTCATTGGGGTTGTATGCCCATAGCGCGAAGTGGCGCACAGTTGACTAAGGCAGATTTATGGGAAATTTGTGCAAATAAGTTACTAGAGCGCAATAAAATAGGAAGAGAATTAGAACTGGGTTAAATGTGGAAGAAATATGGGAAGCGCGAAAATATAAAAAAAAACTTATTAGACATACAAAATGTTCTCTTTGGAATTTTCTAACAAATAAATAAATAAAGAGAAATTAAAATTAAAATAAAATAAAATTGAAAAAGAAATAACTAAAAAGATTTTGTAATTTAATAATTTTAATTAAATCTAAATATAAAAAAATATAATAAAAAAATAATATAATAAATAATATAATCTTACAACTTTATTTGGATAAAATTTTGTATATAGCTAGTAGGATTGATTGTACGACTATCCACTTGGGGGTTGCCACCTGGGCGGTTTACAGGGTTGCCACCTATCTCATTTTTTTTAATTTTGTAGAAAAATATGCCAATGTGGGTATAAAATGAGAGGTATTTCAGCGGCATGCCAACCAAAATAAATTCAAGTAGGGTTGCCACCTTACCGCAGTACTTTTGTATATCCGGTACTATCTGGAGAACCGCTTGACCGATTGGGATGAAATTTGTCATAGAGATAGTATGATTCATTATAGAACTATCCAATTGGGGGTTGCTACTTGGAGCGATTTACAGGGTTGCCACCTATTTTATATTTTAAAATTATGGAGCAAGATATGCCAACATGGATATCAAATGAAAGGTAATTTCGACGACATGCCAACTAAATTATTTTCCAGTAGAGTTGTCACCTAGAGTTGCCACCTTACCGAAGTATATTTGAATATTTGCATATCCGGTACTATCTAGGGAACAGCTTGACCGATTTCGATGAAATTTGGCATATAGATATTATGATTGATTCTAAGACTATCCACTTGGGGTTGCCACTTGGGGGTGAACAGGGTTGCCACCTATCTCACTTTTTTTTAAATTATGGACCGAGATATGCCAATATGGGTATCAAATGAAAGGTATTTTCGCCGACATACCAACTAAAATATTTTCAAGTAGGGTTGCCGCCCAGGGTTACCATATTACCGTATTGTATTTGTATTGTAAATTTTTGGAATCATATTTGGATTATTTTAGGATCAGTTTGAGATCATTTAGGGGTCAGTTTTGGATAATTTTGGGGCTATTTTGAAATATTTTTGGGTTGAATTTTCGATTAATTTGGGGTCATTTTCGGAACATTTTGGAGTCGTTTTGGAATCATTTTTGGATCATTTTGGGATAATTTTTGGGTCATTGAGATCGTTTTGGATTATTTTGGGGTCATTTTCGGCTAATTTTGTTTACATTTAAGGGTGTTTTTGGGGTAATTTGGGAATCATTTTTGGATCATTTTGGAATCATTTTAGGGTCATTTTGGGATCATTTTTGGGTCGTTTTGAGGGTTCAATTTCGGATTATTTTGGGTACATTTAAGGGTGTTTTTGGGATCATTTTAGGATTATTTTGAGATTATTTTAGGTTCATTTTGGGAAAATTTTGGGTAAGTAAAGTTAGCTCGTTCACCCAGGTACTAATAAAAAAAAATGGTATAAACTAAAAAACGTACGGCGAGATATACGTGCAGGTTTTCAAAAGCAACCTCTAAGAGAATTTTGCGCCTCGCCTCTTAAATATAAAAACATTTACAATTGTTAAAAAGCAGGAAGCGAATCTCATGCCCTTACTCGTAAAAAAATTTCTCGAAATATGAGTTGAATAATTGCTTGTTTTAAATATAGGGCAATAAAAAATCATGCCGTTACTAAAAAAAAAAAACAGAAAACCCATAAATTTCACTAAATTTGCAATGTATGACTAAAACGAAAACTCGCCAAATCACGCAAGCCTCTTTCACACCACAATGTCCAATTAGTGCCACCAATGTCTTACAACTTAATTAAAACTCGCTAGCTGCTCGCTTGTAATTTTTGATTTTTACCGCTCGAGCTATGGTCTCCACCACTCATTTTGAAAAACTGCTTACCAGCCTTTGGGTGAAAGAGACTTTATTGCCAACACTCTAAATTTGAACGGTAGTCATTCGATTGCATTGAAGTTCATAAATTTTACACTTTCTTATTGCAACATCCGCTTTAATTTTATATCAATTTTCACACCTTTACGCACACGTGCAGCAACAGCTTGTAATTGGGTTGTATTACGTTGTGTGGACGAATTGCAAGAGTCATTAAGAGCAACAACAACAAGCCGCATGAACTTTGCTAGCTACCGCTTGAGCAGTTTTTTTTTTTTTACTGCCTGTCTGTCTTACGACTCATTTGTCGTCCGTCCACTTCACCTGTCCGTTCAATTACTTCATCATTCAATTCCTTCGATTTGTTGGCCGTCTCGTTGCAAGTTCAGCACTAAACACATGCAAACGCTGAGATGTCTACTATGTATGCAGGAGGTGTGAGAAAGTTGTAGTTGGGCGTAAAAAATATATATTTAAAAATATGAAATTGTAAAAAAAAAACATAACACAATTTTCTTAATTTAACCCAGAGGCGTTGCTATGACGAAGCCCTTTATATTAGTTCATTATTTTTCTTTTTCTTTTTTTTTTGTTTTTCTTTTATTGTTTTTTTTTTTACTCTATATTATTTTATTTAATTTATATTATTTTATTTCATTTTATTTTATTTTAATTTACTTTATTTCGAATAATTTTAATTTATTCTATTCTATTTAATTTATTTAATTAAACTTAATTTAATTTTTTTTTTTTAATTTTTTTTTTTTTTTCATTTAATTTTATTTATTTCTTCCATTATTTTTCTCGTTTAAGGGTTTACATCAAATATTTTTTATAAACAACAAGATTGGGATGAAATTTAGCATTTAAGGATTGCCACATGGAGCGGTTTACAGGGTTGCCACCTATTTCATTTTTTTTAAATTATGCAGCAAGATATGCCAATATGGGTATCAAGTGTAAGCTTTTTCGGCGACATACCAAGTAAAGTATTTTCAAGTAGGGTTGCCACCTTATCGAAGTATATTTGTATATTTGTATCCCCGGTACTATCTCGAAAACAGCTTGACCGATTTGGATGAAATTTTAGATATAGATAGTATGATTGGTTCTAAGACTATCCACTTGGGGGGGTGTACAGGGTTGTCACCTACCTCTACTCTTTTAAATTATGGAGCGAGATATGCCAATATGGGTATCAAATTAAAGGTATTTTCGCCGACATACCAACAAAAATATTTTCAAGTAGGGTTGCCGCCCAGGCAATTTGTATCGTACATTTTTGGGATCCTATTTGGATTATTTTAGCATCATTTAGGGGTCACTTTAGGATAATTTTGCGGCTATTTTGAGATCATTTTGGGTTCAATTTTAGATTAATTTGGGACAATTTTGGAGTAATTTTCAGATCACTTTGGAGTCATTTTGGGATCATTTTTGAATCATTTTGGGATCATTTTTTGGTCATTTTCGGTTAAATTTTGGATCATTTTGGGAACATTTGAGGGTCTTTTTGGGTTCGTTTTTGGATTATTTTACTATTATTTTGGGATTATTTTGAGGTCATTTTGGCATCATTTTTGTATAATTTTGTGGTAATTTTCGGATTATTTTGGGTACATTTTGGAATCAGTTTTAGGTTTTGGATTCAATTTCGGATCATTTTGGAAACATTTAAGGAACTTTTTGGGGTCGTTTTGGGATTATTTTCTATCCTTCTATTTAATCTATTATATATAAATGCGCAAACATAACTGGTTCATCCCTTTTTTGCAATAACCTAAATTCTAAGGTATATAAAATTTGGTATGTATCGATATGTTTTGCCGAGCAGGGTGGCCGAAAACAAACCAAAAATTAAAAAAAAATTAATTATAATATGATTTGAAAATCACACCACTACAAGTGCTATACACGCATTCGCTTTATAGAGCCGCTGTTATGGGTGTATGTATGTAGGTATGACCACTTGCATTCAGTGGCGTGCCTACGAGTATCAACCGAGGCAAGCCCCAGTCTTTATAACCCCAACGAAAGCAGTTACTGCTGCCAGAGGACATTTCAGACAAAGAAGAGTTCAGGATATTTATCGACTTTTGCAGACGGGGAAAATTTTAAACTTTTAGGTTCCGCTAATAGGCACGTTATTGTTTGCAGATTTTGTAAGCTTTTCCAATCCAAGGGAAACGTTTTATTCGCACTATTTCCCATTTAGGTACATTGCAGAAGCTAAGAAATCTTAAATATATTTTTTAAGTTTTATAGTGCCTAGCAAATAAAAAAAAATTACAGCACCTACCACTATTGAATTCTTTTTTTTTCTACTTTAAAATATGCGCCAATAATTTTTGAGTAGCGCCTTTAAAATTGTAGATACATACATAAACAAATTTCATTTTCGTTTTATCGTAAGCATTTATAGCGTACGGGAACACCAGCCAGAAGCCAGCTTCAAAGTTTCATATAAAATTAATACCAAATTCAAAAAAAAACGATTGCTTCAGTACGCAGTTTCGTACTGGTTTTGAAAGCCCCGTAAAAGCCAATAAGTAAAAGCGAGATAGCCGTCATTGCCTAGGAGGTTAAAGGCTGTTTAAGTAAGTAAGTAAGAGATGGCCATCACGCACTGAAATAATTTTATGTAAATGAGCTATCAGCCGGCAGGTGGCAGGAAAAGCTGTAGGTATGTTTCCATGCTATTAACAGCTATTTGGTAGTAGGTGGCAGGCAGGGAAATAAAAACCGGATATCCTTTTAAGAAGCCAAATGAACATTCATATTGTAGCTCATAGGGGATTAGCTAGGCAAGCCGGGCTTTTCGGCTTATATGGAAGGCACGCCACTGCTTGCATTGTGGTGTTTGCATTCATTGCAGTAGGGTGAGTTGTTTTGTTGGCAGCAATAAGATAACATGAGCCAGCGCGTCAACTTTATTGAGCTTAGGTACAAACAGTGTTTACAAAAACAAAATCTGTGCGTGGGGATTCATAGAAGCAAATGCTTTTGAAAAAAAACACAAATAAGCTAGATCATGCACAAGGCCCTTCGTGGCTAGACTTAGTGAAATAAAATAAAATGGAAAATTGATAAAATTAAAAAAAAAGTAAAATCAGAAATAGAAAAGTGATTGAAAGTAAAAAAATAAAATTTGTTGGAAATGAAAGGAAAGGGAATAATATAAAATAAATAAAAATGAAACAAAATGAAATAAATAAAATATTAAATTAAGAAAATAATAGGAAAGGAAAGGGATGGATAAAAGGAAAATTAAGGTAAGTTAAGGTAAGGAACGGAAAATATGACAGAAAAATCAAAGGGAAAGGAAAGGAATGGAAAAGAAAAAAGGAAGGGAAGAAAGAAAATGTAATGTAGGTAAAACAATGGAAAAGAGAAACAAAAGGAGAAAGACAAAGAAAGGAAAAAGAAAAAAAGAAGGGAAAGAAAAGGTAGCGAGGAAGAAGGTATGGAAAATAAATGAAAATAAAAAGAAAGAAAAATAAAGGAAAGAAAGGTAATGAAAAGCTAAAAAAAAATAAGTTAAGGAAATGAATGAAAGAAAAAGAAAAGCAAAGGAGTTGCGGAAAGGAACAAAAGAAAATAAGGAAACGGTAGGAAAGGAAAGGTAAGGAAACGAAATGCCAGGAAGGGAAATTTAAGAAAAAAAGTGAAAGAAAATAAAAGTAAGAAAAAAATAAAAGAAAAGAAATGAAAGAAAGAAAGAAAGAAAGAAGGGAAATAAAATGAAATGAAAGAAGAGAAAAGGAAAGAAAAGGAAAGAAGAGAAAAGGAAAGAAAAGGAAAAGAAAGGAGAAGATAAGGAAAGGAAATAAAAGGGAAGAGAAGGAAAGAAAAGCAAAGAGAATAAATTGAGATAAAAGGAGAGGAAAGGAAAGGAAATAAAAGCAAATTAATGCTAAGGAAAGGAAAGGAAAGAAATACGTATGAAGACGACCTAAGAAGAATAAATAATTATCAACACTGAAACTATATTACTGAATGATGTAAAGAGGGAGGAAAAGGCAAAATGAATAGGAATGTATAGAAACCAAAAATATACAAAATATGGAAAAGAAAGGAAAATTTAAGAAATAGCAAAAAGGTAGGAAAATAAAATAAGGTTTTGTGGTTGATTTTCAACCACTGGGCGAACTCTAGTTTATTTAATTCACCTTCATTCTATTTTATTTTATTTTATTTGATTTTATTTGAATTTATTTTATTTTATTTTATTTTATTTTATTTTATTTATTTTTTTTATTTTATTTTATTTTTTATATTTTTTTTATTTTATTTTATTTTATTTTATTTTTTTTATTTTATTTTTTTTTATTTTATTTTAGTTTATTTTATTTTTTTTATTTTATTTTAGTTTATTTTATTTTATTTTATTTTATTTTATTTTATTTTATTTTATTTTATTTTATTTTATTTTATTTTATTTTATTTTATTTTATTTTATTTTATTTTATTATATTTTATTTTATTTTATTTTATTTTATTTTATTTTATTTTATTTTATTTTATTTTATTTTATTTTAGTTTATTTTATTTTATTTTATTTTATTTTATTTTATTTTATGTTATTTTATTTTATTTTATTTTATTTTATTTTATTTTATTTTATTTTATTTTATTTTATTTTATTTTATTTTATTTTATTTTATTTTATTTTATTTTATTTTATTTTAGTTTATTTTATTTTGTTTTATTTTATTTTATTTTATTTTATTTTATTTTATTTTAGTTTATTTTATTTTATTTTATTTTATTTTGTTTTATTTTATTTTATTTTGTTTTATTTTATTTTATTTTATTTTATTTTATTTTTTTTATTCTATTTTATTTTATTTCATTTAGCTTATTTCATTTTTTACTATTTTAATTTAGTCTTATTATTATCATTTTTTAATTTTTTTTTAGTTTATTTTATTTTTTAGTTTTGTTTTCATTTTTTTTTTATTTTTTTTTTTCATTGGTTGGTTACGTAGCTGCAGGTACTCAAATTCCCACAAATTTATTAAGTTGTAACTGCTTGTCACCAATTATTTGTAATAATTTAAGCTAGTTTATCAAACACCTACACTAATTATAGATTAGACCCAAGCCACTTGTAACCCATGATCTTTATTGTATTTATGAAAAAAAAAAATCGATAGATAGATATGTTTATTGAGACTACAACACTATATTGTTGCCGGTTACATGACTCTAACTGTTTTTGTTATTTTAACACATTTATTGTATGTTGTTTCTAGGCTTGTAGTACAACGGTTTTTTAGCTTCTCTGTTTGATCTGAGGTATGTATAACTAACATTGTTTGCATTGTAGCAGTTCGATTTTGACAGCACAAACAAATGAAAACAAAACAAGAGCAATAAAAATAAAGAAAACACCGTTACAATAGAAATAACAACACAAGAACAACAACAAGAAGAAATAACATATAAGCAACAAAGGGAAAGGAACAAAAGGAACAAAAGGAAAAACAAATAATAAAAAATCCCTAACAATAAAAACATCTCGACAACTACAAAAACGAAATCTCAAAAATTTACCATTTTACAACTTCATTAGCTTTGTGTAATAAATTATTTTTAAGCATTCTTCTTAATACCTCATCTGTTTCATCGTTTTCTACACCAACACCACCCTGCTTTCTTTAATTTGTGCGCTTCTATGAACTGTTGAAGTTGTGTTGTTGTTTTTTAGTTTTAAGTCTTTTTTTTTTTGTAACACACTTCAGTGTTTTATTCAGGGCAACACTGCTTTCCCATTACCACCCGAAGAAAAAAAAAAAAAAAAAAAATACAAAAAAAAAAATATGCCCGAAAAGTTCAGCAGCACTGGAATGCAACCTCGGTGCACAGCAGAGGTGTTAATGGTGAAAACAATATGGGTTTGCGTTAATTTGTTTTAATTGTGCGTGGGGCGTGTGCGGCATTGTAAGCGTATGCGGCAAACACCTTAAGACAATTTTATGTGTGGTTGTTATTTTTTTTTTTTTTTTTTTTTTTTGAAATGAAGTCATATTATGGGTATAACTGTTTGAAACGTCAAAGGCCAATAGAGCTAAGGTATAAAGTCTGTGGCCAAGTTCAGGAGCTAAGTGCATTAGCAACTAATTTTTCTGCCAAGCATGTTACAGGCCGAAGTAAATAAGAAGTTGTGGGATATAAAGCTAAAAGTGTTAAGGAAAAATTATATAACACTGAAACTATTATGGACCCTAATCTACTATAGAGCAGGATTTTTCAACAGCAACAAAATTTTAAGCCGCCTAGCACTTTGCCTTAAATTAAAACAAGAGGAAATGAGCATTGAATCAAACGAGATGATCCTTGGAATTTGCGAAAGAAATGGCCCCCGAAAAGACGTCTCTGAGAACCATTTTTCCTCATCGAGAACAATTGTAATAGTAGGAGACGACGTTTTCTGCTAACAATTGCCCTCAGGGTTTGGAAAAATTCACCGTTGGTTCAGATTCGCGACAGTTAACGAACAGACGAAAACGTTCGCAAATGCATTAATAAAGGAACGAAAATTTGAAATTCGCGAAAGTGACAATTAAAAAAGGTCATATCGTTCGCGATCGAGAAGAAAAAAGTACATCAATTTTCAATACTGGTGAGCTCTTAAACGAATCTACAAGTGGCTTCGATGCCTTCGCGAACGTTCTTCTTGTCGTTCATCTTCATAACTCAATCGATCGCAGGGATATCGAACGAAATGTAAACCAATGAAGGTATTTTTGCCGGTATTACTTAGTTTTCTTATTTTTGTGATTCGTCCGAAACTTTTTTGAAATTGTTTTCGGGAAAATTTCGTCATTTTTTCGGGACTTTTTAAGAATTATTTCGGGATTATTTTAGGACTGTTTTTCAAACTTTTTCGAGATCATTTCGTGATATTCTTTGAAATACTTCCGTATTGTTTTAAAGACATTTTCTAGATCCTTTCGGGATCATAATGTGATTTTTTAGGAAATTTTTGGTATGATTTTGGAAGTGTTTTTGAGACTTCTTCGTATCGTGATCATTTCGGGACTTTTTCGATAACATTGCGGGACTTTTTCTGAACAGAATGACTTATAGAATTGTTTTCGATAAAATTTGGTAACTTTTTCGGGATCATGTCGGACTAATTTTTGGACTGTTTCTCAAACTTTTTCGAAACCATTTCAAGACGTTTTCAGAATTATTTGAATTTGCTTCTGAGCATACCGTGATTGTTTTTGAATCATTATGGGAGTTTTTTTTAAGACTTCTTCATATCGTGATTATTTCGGCACTTTTTCGATAATATTGCGGGACATTTTCTGAACTATTGTGGGAATGACTTACCTACAGACTTTTTCAGGGTCCCCTTTGGACTTTTTTGGAATAATTTCCGGACTTTTTCTGAGTTATTCTCGGATTTTTTTCGGAATTATTTCAAGACGTTTTCAGAATTATTTGAATTCGCTTTTTTCAGGATAATTTCGGGTTCATATCGTGATTGTTTTTGAAATTGTTTTTGGATCATTATGGGAGTGTTTTTGAGACTCCTTCGTATCTTCATTATTTCGGCAATTTTTCGATAACATTTCTGAACTATTTCTGAACTATTGTGGGAATGACTTACAGACTTTTTCAGGATCCCCTTTGGATTTTTTTGAATTAATTCCCGGATATTTCTGAATTATTCTCGGATTTTTTTCGGGATAATTTAAGGACTCTCTTTTAGACTGTTCGGGATCATTTTTACACTGTATTTTGTGTCTTTTTCTGGATCGGGACTTAAGGATTTAGGAATTTTTTAGAAATATTTTCCGACGTATTAGGTAACCGGTGTTCGTATAACAATAGAACACAATTTAAGTAGCTAGAGGCAGATGCTCGAAGTAAACAAGTACAAAAATATGTTTGATAAGCAAAATGAAATGGCATTTCTCAGGTTCTCGCTCGACTTTCGTGTGAACGATTTGATATGATCTCATCGAAAAGATAATATTCCATCACTATAATGACAATTCATCAATGAAAGTGTTGACTGCGCCGAGGTAAATTTTGAAATAATTAGTCAGCCCAGGCTTGCAGGTATTTAAAAAATTGCCTCAAAATCTTATCTTTATCACGCTCAAACTAAACAAGTTTTGGAAACATCACCTTTATAATACTTATTCAATTGTGCAAGGCCTAATCATATCTTTTAATTAATCTAAATTAGATTATTCAAAAAAACTACGAATATTGTATTTTGTATTATTGTAGTATTCGTATCATATCCGCCGAACCATAAATGTGTCTTCATAAATATGTATGCGAAAATGCAAAGTGTTTCAAAACAAGATAACGAAGACTCTAATGGGCAAATGGAAACTTATTGATTCACCTGCACAAGTTGCAAATCGTGTTGATCTTTTATGCATTTATGTATTTTTTGGTTGGTCGGTGCGCATTTAATCAATTTTATTGTTATTTGTTTTTGTTTGAAGAATTTACAATTCAAAGCATAACTGGACCAGAAGTTAACAGTTTAAAGGCTGAATGTAATAAAATGCGGAAAAACATACAAAAAAAAACAAAAGCATAGCTAAAAAAACACAAACAGCCTTCACATTACATAAAGCAAGATAAAAATTTAGCTATAAACATGAAAAATGTAAAAATTTAAAATTAAAAAAATATATATTTTTAAAGAAATGATGGAATAGGATCAGTGGCATAACTTTGTTTTCATCTTGTTTTATTTTGTTTTGTTTAATTTTCAAAATTTATTTTTAAAATTTTTTAGTTTGCCTTTTTTTTATTTTTTATTTTTAATATATTTTACTTTATTTCATTTTTTTTTTTTTTTTTTTGTTTTTATTATTTTTATTTTTTTTTGTTTTTAGTTTTTTTATTTTATTTTATAATGAAAGTTCAAGCGACCTTGTGTTAACTACTTACAACATATTCAACTATTTTTTTTCTCTTAATACTTATTTAATTTTAATTTATTTTTTTAAATTTTTTTTTTTTTTTCAGTTTTTTTTTCTTTTTCCTCTATTTTATGCGTTCTTGCCAAAAACTACACGCGCTCCAAATTAATTAATTAGATTTGCCCATAATTTTTACAACTCGTGGCATAAATTAAAAAAAAAAAAATCAACACAGATGTAATTAATTTAAATCAAGGTATGAAACCGATTAAAATAACGTTCCGGTTTCGGTTTGTAACACGATTCGGTTTCGGTTCCGGTTTCGTTCTTCAAAATTTATTTCGGTTTCGGGTACAGTTTTTTAACACGATCCGGTTTCGTTCTTCAAAATCTATTTCGGTTACGGTTTTGTAACACGATTCGGTTTCGTTCTTCAAAATTTATTTCGGTTTCCGTTACGGTTTTGTTACATGATTCGGTTTCGTTCTTCAAAATTTATTTCGGTTCCGTTTACGGTTTTGTGACACGATTCGGTTTCGGTCCGGTTTCGTTCTTCAAAATTTATTTCCGTTTCGGTTACGGTTTTGTAACACGATTCGGTTTCGGTTCCGGTTTCGTTCTTTAAAATTTATTTCGGTCTCGGTTTCGGTTTTGAAAAATGAATTAGTTTTAATCGGTTATGGTTTCGGTTTCTGTCCTGGATTTAAATTTGTAAAAAAATGTGATCAAACATTCAAAACCTGTAGGCCACTTAGATCCATTAAAAAAATACATAATTCAATATGAGGAGGCCCAATGATTAGTGGCAAAGTGAAAAATATTAAGCAATATTGATCAGGGACCGAAAGAAATCGTTTTTAATTTTTTAGACCTAGAACCAATTGATATTCTAAAATCTTTCTGGCGTACCATGGACATCGTTATTTTTCGTCTTGTTCCTATTCTCATCGATTTCGTTTTATATCTCTTCTGCTCTTAGTTTTTCTTTTTCTATCCCTATCCATTTTTCTCCTCCGTTTTCTTCTATTCTTACTAAATTTTCCCAATAAACTTTTTCTATTCTACGGGTTCCCTTGTTCGTTCTGATGTTTCGGCTTATGCAGACTTCCTTGTTCTTTCCCTTGCCGTCCTTTTGTAAAAAATAATGTATATATAATCTTCGAACAAAAAAGATCTGCTACAGCAACGAAACAAGTTCATATCACGCCCACTAAAGAAAATTAAACAAAATAAAATAATACCGCAAAACAAATTGATTTGATGGAAAGGTGCTAAATCGGGCAGGGTTGATCATACAAAGCGAAATACAAACTTGAACTGATTAATAGAATATAACGTATGATATATACGATATTTTTGGAACTCTCACCTCGTGCATAACAACCAACATTTTTATATTTTTGTAGCCTCCATAGTCTAGTGCCGCGCTATGAAGTCTAGCCAAATATTCCTATGACTGTTCTGCTTTCTTTACCAAATAGTATAGGTATTAATATATTTTAAGTATGAGTACGTGTCATGTGCATTCTCAAAAAATTAACGATCTCAACGATGGATGGATAGGTTACTAATTATAATTTCAGCACTCAACAAAGTTGCTCAATCAACCGTAGCAGCGGAAAGAAATATGTTCTCTGTTGACATCCGGCGCGTATTCAGGGGTTGCTGGTTTAAATTTTTTGTTGCAAATTTACGCTTGCGGCACTTTTTTTGAAAAAATCTCAAACCCATGGCAAAATATTTTTTTTTATTTCAGGTTAGATAAGTCCGTGCAAAAAATGTATTTGCCTGCATGTATCTCTATCCCGATTACTTTACAATACAGGCAAGTGCCCCCTCCCCCCTCCGAAAATATTTTCTGGATACGCGCCTGGTTGACATTAATGCATGGCCACTAGATACGAATGACAGGGGAAAACATATATGATATACTCTACAGATAAAACTGGATGTAAAGAACATCGATAAACAGAATACTGTTTTTAGTAAATTTTTGTTCTCCGTACATAATTTTCTATAAGTGGAGCTCTACCAAACTGATACAAAATAATTTCCAAAAACTCTACAGTGGTATCACTTATGTAAATCTGAGTTAAGAACGAATACTAGAATTCCTAAACAAACAACACGAAAACATAAAGTTCACTATGGAAACGGAGAGAGATGGAGAACTGAACTACCTGGACCTAACTAAAAGAATTGACGGACTCACAAACAAGTTTAACTACGACATTTACAGAAAACCAACAACTACGGACACCATACTGGAAGGAGCTTACCATCATATACAACATAGCAACGTGCAACGGATACAAAAAATCGCTAGTGGACAAACTCCGGAGGAAGCCTAGATCGCAGGAAAGGAACAACGCAGATGAAAAAGCCATGATCTGTACCGCGATGACATACACTGGAAACACGACATACAAATTTGCAAACTTTTTCAAAAAACACAACATCAACACAGCGTTCAGAACATCGAACAACTTAGGACAAAAACTAAGAACCAGGTAACAATAAACGAGCGAACACACAGAGCCAACCCAAAAGACGAAAATCACCGACTTTTACCTGACTAACGAGCGTCGATAACAACCTTTAAGCACACCAATTAACTAACGTAAAAACAAACCCTTTTTACAGGTACCCATTCGGAAACATTCCTAACACGAACCATATACACACATACTAACATTACCCGAACTGACTATAAATACGTGACAAGAGAACGAATTCAAACACTGAAGATGGCGGATCGCCGAAACCGGTTTGTTACAAAACTAAAATTGACAAGGGATGACGAAAAATCATTACAATATACATCTTATGAAAATTGTTTAAAAATTGTTTTAAAAGTTGTGTTCTTATATATTTTACGTAGCTTCTACCATATTTTGAGTATAATTTTCACTATATTTTTTGGGTAATTTTTTACTATATTTTTTGCGATATTTTTACTATATTTTTTTGTATTTTTTACTATTTTTTGCGTAATTTTTTTCTTTTTTTTAAGTAACTTTACTATACTTTGTTTTGTAGTTTTAACTATATTTTTGTGTAGTTTTTACTATATTTTTTGCGTATTTTTTTGTATATTTTTTGTGTATTTTTTTTTTTGCGTAACTTTAACTATACTTTTTTTGTAGTGTTTACTATATTTTTGGCGTAATTTTTACTATATTTTTGAGTGACTTTTACTGTATTTTTATGTAACTTTTTTAATATTTCTGCGTACTATTTTCTATATTTTTTGCGTATTTTTACCATAGTTTTTGTGTAATATTGGCTATATTTTTGATGTAAATTTCCAAAAAATTTTTGTGTAATATAGTAAAAATGATATTTTTTGCGTACTTTTCACAATATTTTTTGTGTAATTTTTACTATATTTTTACTGCATTTTTGCGAACCTGAAAACCCTACCCGTGGATCCACGCCCTGCCTTGAATTGAAATCGAAAAATTTCGATTCTGATATCGAAAATAAGTACATGGCTGATAACGAAGCAATTTCCCAATCCCTTCATCTTCTCTTTATCAAGGTGCTACTGTATCACGAGACTACACTCCTAATGTGCGTCCCATTTCGCACCCACACAAAATTTGCCGGATTTTACATACGTTTTCTTTTTCAGTTTTTTTATTGTTTAAGTAATTGCTTTTGCCTTTTTTGCATTTGTAAAATATTGTTTTTGGAAAGAAAAGAGGCAATAATCACGTAATTTTCATGTCATTTTCATGTTAGCTATAACATGTGACGAATTTAATATTCACTTGTTTGTCAAACACACCATTGTAAAATATATCATAAAATTAAGTAGAATTGTTTTTTGGAGGTTAAGAATCTCATTTATTTTTATAAATACCGAAGTACGCACATACGTATTTTGGTTTAACAAAAATATGCAAATTAGATGTTTATGATTTGTTGTTTTGACTTTTTGCGGTTCATCTAAGCAACTGCTCCTAAAGAGAGATTAGTTAAGTATTTAGCATTTGAAATATTGACGCTATATAGTATTTGCTGGGAAATATGATGTATTGTTATGTTTTCATAAACAGACATAATGAGAATTAGGAACGGAAGCTAGGGTCTTGCCAAGAATACAGACTAGAGATGGGAACACTAGTGAATATGTATTCTGTGCCTTTACCGGTCACCTTCAACTTTTATATCCGATTATTCAGATAATTTTAGTATGACTCATTTTTCGTTGTATGTATCAAATTCCTAAATCATTTTTGGACTCGAGTTTATAAAATTAACTACATATATTAAAAAGAAAATAGTAAAGGGAAATATTTTACGAAAAACCTAAAATCGCGTCTTCAATTCAATACATTTTAGATAAATTCAGACAAACCATTTAATTTAGTTCAACGACAAAAATGTTTCACTACTAAAAGCAAACAAAAAATTATCCCATTTAATATTTTAAAATTCCTCTAAGCAGAAAACACATGTTAACATAAAAAGCATTTTTCGTTCGAATCATGCTTCGCATCTCTTCAAAATTAATTTGCATACCTTACCAATCTTCTGGCTGGAATTTTAAGTGCTTTGTTTTAGTTTTAAATCACTTTTGTATACATTGAACTGATTTAATTTAAATGGGATATTATTAATATTATTCAGATTTTTAATCGATTTATTAAAATGAAATATGGAAGGAAGTCTAGGTGCTGGTAAAAAACTATGACGGCGATATACCTACAGGTTATCATTAGAACCTTTAAAGAGAGTTTTGGTGCCGAGCTTCTCTTCCAATGTGTGATGTAGTGTTTCGGGATCCAAAAAGTGACATTTTTCACAGTAATTCAGAGCAAAAAAATATTGTGACGAAAATTAAATGTATAAGACTTACTTTTATGGAAAGTAGTGTACCTTGAGAAGGATGTTAGGTCATGTACCGGGAATGTCCGGACCCTTTCAAGGGAAGGTACCGCTGCCCGAATGGTTGATGTCCTCGTAGGCACAAAGGCCGACATCACCGCCCTGCAGAAAATGCGATGGACGGGGCAAGTAAAGACGACCATCGGTCCTTGTGATGTATACTATAGTGGTCAGGCACGCGGCAAAGCGCGTGGTGTAGGATTCGTGGTGGGAAAGAGACTTCGCCGCCAAGTATTAGCGTTCACTCCTGTGGACGAGCGTCTCGCTGCGATCCGCATCAAGGCGAGGTTTTTCAACATAACATTTATCTGCGCCTATGCGCTGACTGAGGATACGGACGACGCAGAGAAGGTCTCCTTCTACGATAAACTTGAACAAACTTATGATCTCTGCCCCCAACACGATATCAAAGTCGTGCTCGGCGACTTTAATGCCAAGGTGGGCAAGGAAGGAGTCTTTGGTCCTACAGTTGGAAAATTTAGTCTCCACGATATAACATCACCCAACGGCACTAGGTTGATTGACTTCGCCGCTGCTCGTAATATGGTCATCAGTAGTACCAGGTTCCAGCATAAACGAATACACCAAGCCACATGGCTGTCCCCTGATCAAAGAACTAGAAACCAGATTGATCATGTCATGATTGACGGCAGACACAGCTCCACCGTTCTGGACGTGCGTACACTACGTGGTCCCAATATCGACTCGGACCATTATCTTGTTGCAGCCAAGATACGCACACGCCTCTGTGCAGAGAAGAAAGTACGCACACTAACGGAAGGAAAGTTTGACGTTGAGAAGCTGCGCACGACACAGACAGCTCATAGTTTCTATACTCGACTCTCACACCTGCTATCGGAGAGCAATCCTCGACCTAACGATGTAACCGAGCAATGGAAGCATATTACTTATTACGTACCGCCGCTGAGGCCACAATAGGGTTTAAGCGCGCCCGCAAGAACAACTGGTACGATGAGGAATGCAGCACTGCCTCGGAAAAAAAGTACGCTGCCCACAGGGAGACGTTGCGGACGGGCGCAACCCGCAGTGGCAACGCTATCATGAGACAAAGAAGGAAGACAGACGTCTATTCAGAAAAAAGAAACGTGAGGCCGAAAGGCGTGAGTGTGCCGAGCTTGAAATAATGTCTGACAGCAATGATGCCCGAAAATTCTATGAAAAGATCTGGCGGATGACGGAAGGTTTTAAGACCAGGGCAAGTTCCTGTAAGGACAATAATGGCGACCGGGTAACCGACGTACAGAATGTACTTGAATTATGTAGGGAGCACTTCTCGCCACTGCTAAATTGCGACGGAGACGTCGAACCCGATACCTGCCGATGGAAAAATCGTCCCACCACCTGACTATGATGAAGTGAGGATAGCTATATCCCGGCTCAAAAACAACAAAGCGCCTGGAAAAGACGGACTACCCGACGAGCTGTTCAAACACGGAGGCGAAGAGCTGCATGCATCAGCTCTTATGCGCAATATGATCGGACGAGTGCATGCCTCCGGATTGAAATTTAAGTGTGCTCTGCCCAATCCACAAGAAAGGCGATCCCGCTAACCGCACCAACTACCGCGGAATCAGTCTTCTTAATATCGCATATAAGGTTCTTTCTAGCGTGTTGTGTGAAAGACTGAAGCCCATCGTAGGCAAACTGATTGGACCTTTTCAGTGTGGCTTTAGACCTGGTAAGTCTACCATCGACCAGATTTTCACGATACGCCAAATCCTGGAGAGGACCCATTATAAAAGAATCGACACACACCATCTCTTTATCGATTTTAAAGCCGCTTTGGACAGCGTAAAAAGGAGTTGCGTGTAGGCCGCCGTGTCTGAATTTGACTTCCCTGCAAAGATTATACGGCTTTACCAAAAGACGTTGAGCAATACCAACAGCTCCGTCAGAATAGGGAAGAACCTCTGTGAGCCTTTTGAAACCAAACGAGGCTTCAGACAGGGCGACTCCCTTTCGTGCGATTTCTTCAATCTGATGCTACTAAACCGCAACGGTACAATATATTACAAGAGCGTGCGATTGCTGGCGTATGCAGATGATATTTATATCATTGGCCTTAACAACCGCGCCGTAAGCTCTGTCTTCTCTGGACTGGATAAGGAAGCGAAAAAAGTGGGTCTTTCGAACAACGAAAACAAAACGAAGTATTTGCTTTCATCAAAGAAAGAATCGGCGCACCGGCGCACAAATTTGAAACGGTGACGGACTTCGTCTATGTGGGAACCAGCATTGACACCGAAAATAATATCAGTCTAGAAGCTCAAAAGCGATTTGCCAACAAGTGTTACTTTGGACTAAGTAGGCAATTGAGAAGTAAAGTCCTCTCTCGATAAACAAAGATCACGCTCTATAAGTCTCTCAATATAGCAGTCCTGATGTACGTCGCGGAATCATGGACAGTGTCAAGAGGAGATGAGATGGCCCTTTGAGAGAAAAGTTCTCCGGAAGATGCATGGTCCTTCCCGTGATGCCAACGGCGAGTATCGAAGGACATTTAACGACGAGCTGTACGAGCTTTAAAGCCCAAAGGCTCCGCTGGCTGGGTCATGTTATGCGAATGGAGAAAGAAACTCCAGCACAGAATTCGGCAGCAGAGTAAGGGGGAGGCCTCGACTGAGATGGAAACAACAAGTTGAGGATGACTTGAACTCCCTTGGGGTTTCCACTTGGCGTCAGTTATCGCTAAAAAGGAATGACTGGCGTGCTTTGATACGAAACGGCCAAAATCGCCTAGGCGGTTAAGTGTCAATAAATGACGCAAGCTAAGATTAGAAGTGCTAACATGGATTCAGAATTTTACATAGAAAGATTTAGAACAAAAACTGAAAAAATACAATTTAAATACATATTTTAAATAAGATAAACTGATGGCGATTTTGAAATTTGCGGATATTTACTGACACACATAATTTCCTTTGAAACCCTTTAGGGCCGTCTGAGAATTCACTCACAATATGATTAATGATATTTAACACGAAAAGGGCAAATCGTGTTTAATTTTTTGTCGAATTGAATAATTGGCCATATAAATTACAGCTTTTTTAATATCTCCGTAATGTCTGAAATTCATATACTCACACGATTTACTGTGTGGATAAAAAAAAATAAAAAGTTGAAATTTTTAAAATATTCTTTTATCATATAAAAATTTTATTGAGGCAGGCATTGACACAATTTTTTATCCACTACCCACTGGGTGACGACGAAAAACATTGAATCGGCGTGTTGGTACTATAAATCATATGGGTATAAATACGAATGTCGAATACAGTGTGGAGTGAAACGAAAGGAGTAAACTTCGCTGAAAAAGATTTTACTCAATGAAACAGTATCTTTCGTGGGGAACGTTTTGTCCAATGTTTATTTTTCTCAAAATGTTAGCCGAGAGGGACGTTGTTTAGGAGTGTCAGTCCCGGGAGTCTGTTTTAAGGAGAGTTCCGACAACACTGGGATTTTCCACAAGACCGAGTCTCGGGACTGACTTTCCTAGTAGGTATTGGTGGTATCACAACGGGCCGAGAGAACGACGAGGTTTTCTATGTGTGAAAGGTTAATTCCAGCTAAGATCTACTACAACCTCTTAGTTACTATAGTTATAAACAAGCAGCGGAACTTTTGGGTCTTTATTTTTGTGCGACACTGTACTTTAAGTGGATATGAAAGTCTGGAAAACGTGAAACACACGCCACTGAATGGTAAACGTGCGTGCTATTGGAATGGTATGCTCAGAACATAAATAATGCGTACATCATTACTATAACCAAATTCAAACAAAACTATTGAAATATCTGGTTAAATTTGTATGTTCACTAGAGTGGTCCTCATAAAAATATTGAGGATATTTTATTGAATATAAAACCACAACCTATCCGCCCATATTCAAGCCACGCATTCTATTCCCAGTTATCAGTGAAATTTTTTTACGATATTCAGAGCAATATGGATATCAAAAAACTATCCACCCTAATGTATATGCTTATAAGAGCTTGCAGGTTTTAAAGTTTGCATTTTATGTTGGTTACAAATTTTTAATGTTTACGTTATGACATATTTTTATCTCGACAATTTGCCTGTTATCACACTCATGTACATATATATGGGCATTTCCATTGTGATGGGCGGTGTTTGCCTGAGCTACAGTAGAGCATTGACTAGCAATTACTTTCCTTGGAGTGAAAAATTAATAGTTTTACATATTGAGTCCTCCTTGCCGAACACTGACAACAGCAGCCCAAATATAACACTACCACCCATTTGGTGGAGTTACCCAAGTGCAACACGTTTTTTTATAATATGCTTCCTACTGGAGTGCAATTATGTTTTTATTTGTATTATTATCTTTTGCCTGCTGTTTTGCCTTACCCTTCGGTTGAAAAATATCGGGTACTGGGCTACTGTGTCACAGTTTTATCGCGTGCTAACAACGCACAATGGGAAGTTCATTGTACGACATAACTTTACTGGAAAAAGGCAATTAATAATAAACAGAAATATGGATAGATATGGACTTATGTGTGAATTGAGCTGGCTGGGTCTCTGATAAAACAAATTAAACAAATGTCGTAAATTATATTTATATAACTTTTGCAGTATGGTTCGATCATAATTTAAAGTGTAAATTGATATAAATTAATTTGATTTTAATTTTTATACCTAAGGTCTATGGAATCTATCCGTTTGCTATTATATTTTATTTTAGTTTAGTTTATTTATTTTTTTTTTTTTTTCTATTTTATTTTATCTTACTTTACTTTATTTTTTTTATTTTTTTTTATTTGTTTTTTTAATTTTATTTTATTTTTTTATTTTATTTTTTTTTATTTTTTTTATTTTTTTTTTTTTTGATTTTATTTTATTTTATTTTATTTTATTTTCTTTTATTTAATTTTATTTTATTTTATTTTAGTTTATTTTATTTTGTTTTATTTTATTTTATTTTATTTCATTTCATTTCATTTCATTTCATTTCATTTCATTTCATTTCATTTCATTTCATTTCATTTCATTTCATTTCATTTCATTTCATTTCATTTCATTTCATTTCATTTCATTTCATTTCATTTCATTTCATTTCATTTCATTTCATTTCATTTCATTTCATTTCATTTCATTTCATTTCATTTCATTTCATTTCATTTCATTTCATTTCATTTCATTTCATTTCATTTCATTTTATTTTATTTTATTTTATTTTATTTTATTTTATTTTATTTTATTTTATTTTATTTTATTTTATTTTATTTTATTTTATTTTATTTTATTTTATTTTATTTTATTTTATTTTATTTTATTTTATTTTATTTTATTTTATTTTATTTTATTTTATTTTATTTTATTTTATTTTATTTTATTTTATCTTATTTTATTTTATTTTATTTTATTTTATTTTATTTTATTTTATTTTATTTTATTTTATTTTATTTTATTTTATTTTATTTTATTTTATTTTATTTTATTTTATTTTATTTTATTTTATTTTATTTTATTTTATTTTATTTTATTTTATTTTATTTTATTTTATTTTATTTTATTTTATTTTATTTTATTTTATTTTATTTTATTTTATTTTATTTTATTTTATTTTATTTTATTTTATTTTATTTTATTTTATTTTATTTTATTTTATTTTATTTTATTTTATTTTATTTTATTTTATTTTATTTTATTTTATTTTATTTTATTTTATTTTATTTTATTTTATTTTATTTTATTTTATTTTATTTTATTTTATTTTATTTTATTTTATTTTATTTTATATTATTTTATATTATTTTATTTTATTTTATTTTATTTTATTCCATTTTATTTTATTTATTTTTTTTTTTTGGTTTTTTTTTTTTTGTTTTTTTTTTTACATTTCGTTTGACTTTACAGTCCAATCAATGCCACTTTTACTCTCAATAACCTCTAATTAAAAGCGCTTTGTTATGTAATGAACTTTCATAAAAATAAACAAACCACAGCAAAATGTCTTATCTGAAATGTAAGCAAACAACAAAAAAATCAAATATTTTATCAGCAACATTGTATTACAATGATTGTATGTAATAAAGTGCAAAAACTGCAACTGTCGTTGCTGCTACAACAAACAATACAGCAAATACAAATATCGACATACATACATACACAAAAAAGATCGGTGGTAATAATTCAATCAACATATAACCAGAAGTCAATTGACTCATGTTTCGATATATACACGATGTTGATGTTTATCATTACGAACATGAAAATACAATACCAAAACAACTGAACCAACTGAGAAACGGCAGCAGCATCCTCCTATCGAACACAGAAAAGAAACTAACAAATCAAGCGACAACAACAAACTAACAACAACCCGCTACATTCACTCACTGACTCAGTTAACTTGCGCGTATGAATTTTTATCAACATCTTGTGGCTGCATGCCGAACCTACCGCCACCCATCACCTGCCTTAACTTGTTGGCTGTGAAGGTGCGCTTGAGTTGTAGCCTCCACTCGTATCTCGTTCAGCGCGCATGCCGGTCGTTCGCATTGCAAATTTATAACATACAATTTGATAACGAACAACACGTACCGTTAAACGTACAACAACAACAACTACGACCAGTGCAACATAACAGTAAGTGGAGTCAAGTTAATATAAAAATACAACAAATTCCAAAAAGGTGCAGGAATTCGTACGAAATTTATATGGTTGCGAAGTGGTATGGGCGCATGCGCAGAGAGTATCAACGATCGGTGGCATTCATTGGGCAGATCGCGCTATGAAGAAACAGAGTTGGCAACAAGCTTTTTTTTATCGTTTATTGTGATTCTTGTTGCCAGGCTATTACCAAAACAGCGCGCCGACACAAACATTATCATTATCAAATTTAAAAGACCAACAACAACAAAGTGAACATAATCATTATTGTTATTGGTGTAAACGCTGTCGTCGGCGGCAACATTGATTTTTTCATGTTTTTTCTTTCGGTTTTATTTTTTGTTTGACAAGGGAAAAATGATGTTGTGCAGCAGGTGAGAGATAGGCTCTGGCTTTCATTAGCGTGTGAAAATTGAGCTTAAAGTATGAGAAGGAAACGTAAAAAACTTTTTTCTTCAAAGAAAGCTGAACGCTGATTTTTGATTCACTAGGAAGATCTCCCTGATGCTGGGAAAGGATCGTTAAATTATTAAAAAAGTTATTTGGAAAATTCTCCAAATTTTAAACGAAGGTCGAGTTATAGAAAATAGGCCGCAACAAAGTCAATCCTGGGATGAAGTACAATTCACTGACTAACCAGAGACAACGTTCTAAGCAATACAATGGATGAATCGAAGAGCGATAGACCTAAGAGATAGAGAGAGAGACCATAGAAACGATTAAAACCAAAGACAGTCCTGGGATAAAAGTTATGCAGTAATATATGCCCAACCTGATGAAAGGGGGTCCTTGACCCCTTTCTTATAAACTAGAACAAATCCTACGAAACCATCGATTGTTTCATGATGGCAGCATGAGTATATCATCAATCAATCCTTTATCTCGACCGACAAAATCACTGCAGAAGAGTGTTATCTATTTTATATACCGTAAGAATGATTTTTAAATAATAACAATTAATTTTTTATAGTTAAAAAATCGCATGAAATTTAAGAAAAAAAAAAATAAATCTCATACTCACTGTAATCACTTTGTTCATCCTGCGTTCCATTCACCGTACCATCAGGCAAAAGTTGTATAAAACGATTCTTGATGTAGATTTGTATTTTACGCGATAAACCCGATAAATGTGAAATAGTCGAGCGTTCATTGCGATCCAAATTATTTGGCGGTAAATGCCTGCTGCTGCCATTTGAGTTTCTTAAATTGTTCAGTCTTTTCGATTTCGGACTACCATCAGAGGAACGACGTACTATACCAGTACCGGGGGAGGAGCTCGCACCACCGTGATGGCGTATGAGAGGTTTGCGCGCTGTTAACGTACCCACACCTCTTCGTGTATGCAACGGCGCTGCATCTTCGCGTATACTGCGCTCCGTACGCGATAACAATATGGCTGTTTGATGCGCTGAGGCAAAACGGAAGGCGGGTTTATGTACCACGTCTGCTGATGTGGGGTGTAGCGCTACATCGTCCTCTTCAGGCACAGCTATTGTGTAGGAGGGGAGGTCTGTGATTGCGCTCTGCTCATACTGATATTCATAGGAAGCGCTCATGCTGCTAAGCATATTATTAGGTGGTAGTTCATCCTCTGCCAGCGCGTTTAACACATTTGCAGCCTCGGCAGTAACTATTGGAACATGCGCTGGCGCTTCAATATAGTTTTGCGCTCTGTGATTATTTATATTAGAATTAGAAATAGTTGTTGCTATTATAGTAGTAGTTGTTGTAGTTGTAGTTTCGAGTTCACTTAACGTTCGTTTAGGCGGCGCGGCCTTCATTACATTATTTATATTATTTTTTATTAAAAATTTATTACTAATACTAGGCGCACTTATAATATGTGGTGTGTTTGTGGTGGTGGTGGTAGAGATATCGTCCGACGCACTTGCGATGCGCTGACGATCGGTGGTTGAGCTGATGATGATGATATCGTCGGTGCCACTCCTACTCGTGGTGGCGCGCTCCTCATGCGCGCATATTTCCTCACTAAATTTTTGACACTTACGCGGCGCTTGATCAGCTTGCGCGATTGCCGCTGCGCTCTGAGAGGGCGCATGGTCAGCGTTCGCATCCTCGCTAGCGCTATTGCGCGCGCTTGAGTTAGTGGTAGCTTGTAGTTGCTGTGCTTCCAGCTGCTGCGCGCGCTCACTTTCACTATATTTATTGCTTTTATCTCGATTTGTATTTAAATTATTATTTAAGATGAAATTAGCATCACTTAAAATGTGATTATCATCATCATCTCCACTATTGCTGCTTTTGCGCGCGCTGTGGCTTTTATCATCTTCGCTTCTGTAGCGAGCGCGGTAGTTTATTGTTGTATTATAAAAATCGATCTCAGCGATTAAACTCGCATTCGCAGGTAAATTTTCCATTATATTTTTATGTGGTTGTTGCCGCTGTTGCTGCAATGGGGCCGCACTTGCTATTGACGGCAATAATATCGCTGGCATCGCATACACCATCAATCCAGGCCAGTCAATAATCAGCGAAAGGAGGGCACCCAGCAGTGCTAGGGCCCTCCACAACAAACGTAAATTTCTTCGCATGAACGATATAAAACAGTGGCGTAATTAAGCCAATAATATGGCGCGCCAACAAAGATCAGCGTGTGATCCAAAGCGTTTGTTTAAAGGTGCAAAGTCGTGATAAGTTGCGCGCGCTTCTCAGTTGCGTTGCGTTCGGGTGGGCGCGCCTTTTTAAATCGTATTTATTGTTCGATAAGCTGCTCAATCTAGATAGGCGCGCTTTAAATCGCACTCGACGCCTGCGCGCGCTCTGGCTAAAATGGAAGAAAAAATCGTTTGCAACTTTTAAATCCAATTTTTCATGCTTTTCACTATAAAATGTGTCAACGCGCTGCGGAGCGGCTTTTTTGTTTTATTGATCACAAAAGGATAATTTATTATTGACACTTGTTTGCGTGCAACACTCTTTTACCCTATTATATGTATGCAAATAAATCAATGCTTTTTTGTTGCACTTTTACCTTTTTACACAACTTTAATTTTTTTTTTACGAATTCACTTTTTATTCCTTTAATTGCTTTCACTTCTTTCTATAGGCAATTTATTGCTTTCGGTTAAAATTTTTTTATGACATTTGCTTTATTTTTTTTGCCTTCACTTTTTTGTTTAAATTGTTTTTTTTTTTTTGGTTTAACTAAATCACCAAATTATTTAGGTCACCATGCCGTTATAATATTTTACACAATTCAATCGATAGTTTTGTCGTTGTTTATCTTCATCGTCGTCTTCCTCGTTGATATTGCATTTTTTCTCACTTTTTACGATCGTCGTTGTTGTAGCTGTTGTCACTGTCGTGGTTATCGATCTCTTAGCCATAATATTGCGCATATGGCCAAGATGACTTCTAGTTTTTTTCGCATGCATTTGCATATAAAACGTAGGTCGTTTGCTTGCTTTTACGTTTTTTTTTTTTGGTAAGCGACTATGCACAGGCACGCCTAAGCACTAACAACACTGGTTGTGCGTATTAAGTGATTAAGTGAATTTACTAAAATCACCATAAAATTTAGTTCGACACGACTTTGAAGTTGTTTTAATGACGGTGGTTTTTGTTGTTGTAGTCATTTTTTTTCTATTTCGTGTAGTGAAATTTTTTCAAGTAACTGCAATGAAAAAGAGAAGAAGATATATGTTAATTTTCATGTTTGCTACTTTTGATAGATAAAAAGTTTGTGTGCTACAGCGTGCTATACCTTCAAACTATAATAAAGTGAAGGTTTTGATTATTTTCTATCAAATCCAGAAGAAAATGTTTGCCCATATTTGCCCCGCTTGATTTAATAACAAAATATCAATTGAAATTTTCATAAAAGTGGCATGGCGTATACGTAACATTTTTGTGATAACGAATGTGTAGACATAGAAATACAAATAATTGATGCTTCAATACTAACTATTGGAATGCTTTAAGAGGACGCTGAAGAAGCACGAAATACTGATTTTAGAAAGTACAGGTTTATGTGTTATGAGGATTTTTACCAATGCAGATGGTATTAATAGACTTCTGGCAAGTTCTGAACAACAAAAAGTCTATGGAATTGGATCCTGTTGTCATACAAAAAAGAAGAAATATGTTAGTTTTCATGTTTGCTACTTTTGATAGATAAAAAGTGTGTGTGCTACAGCGTGCTACATCTTCTAACTATAATAAAGTAAAGGTTTGGAATATTTCCTATTAAGTCCAGAAGAAAATGTTTGCCCATATCCGCCCCCATTGATTTGATAACAAAAAATCACTTGAAATTTGCCTAAAAGTGACATGACGTATACGTAACATTTTTTTGATAACTGGTGTGTAGACATAGAAGAACAAATAATTGATGCTTCAATATTACCTTTTGGAAAGCTTTAAGAGGACGCTGAAGAAGCACGAAAAAATGATTTTAGAAAGTACAGGTCTATGTTTTATAAGGATTTTTACCAATGCAAGTTCTGAACAACAAAAAGTCTATGGAATTGGATCCTGTTGTCATACAAAAAAGAAGAAATATGTAAGTTTTCATGTTTGCTACTTTTGATAGATAAAAAGTGTGTGTGCTACAGCGTGCTACACCTTCACACTATAAAAAAGTGAAGGTTTGGATTATTTGCTATCAAATCCAGAAGAAAATGTTTGCTCATATTTGCCCCGCTAGATTAAATAATGAAAAGTCACTTGAAACTTTCATAAAAGTGACATGGCGTATACGTAAAATTTTTTTGATAACGAATGTGTAGACATAAAGATCAAATAATTGATGCTTCAATACTACCTATTGGAATGCTTTAAGAGGACGCTGTTATTAATTGACTTCTGGCAAGTTCTGACCAACACAAAGTCTATGAAATCGGATCCTGTTGTCATACCAAAATCTTAAGGTATCTAGGAAAAACTTCAAAGTAGCAAACTACAAATAGGAAGAAAAGCTCCGCTCAAAAATCTCTTCGGGAGTTTATGATGATATACCTTTAGGTACATACGTATATCACGCCATACATTCATGCAATTTTTATTTATAGAGGAGGCGAAGAACGTGGATAGTATAATTGGTGACTTTAAAATTTGCTGTATGAACTTTTTATAGAAATCGCCTAAAGTAGCAGGAGACACACTTAATCTACTCGGATTTTAGACAACCTGGAGCGACAAACGATAAAGCTTATGCGGCTTTTGACAGATGAAAGCTGATGAATCTTACAAGCCCAACAAGATACTTTAGAGACGGCCGTATATATTTAAGGCTGCTTTCTAAGAATACAAGCACAATTCGTACCAAAAAAAAACAACTTTTACAAAAATAATTAAGCTTCAAAGACAACAAACAACAAGACAACAGACAGATATTCGTTTATTTTAGTACTCGACACAGTTTGAAAGGAAAATAGCATCGACCTTTGTTTTTGGTACAAATTGCTTACGGCTCCCACTGCCACACAGCAAGTCATTTACTTCCTTCTTGGCATGGATACGGATTTGTATATAGCTTTTACATATGCTAAATATACCTAAGTATGTTTTTAGATATGTATTTAGACTCATTAGATTTAGAAACATTTTCACTTTCTACATGTAGAACACAATTTTTGCGTAACTTTTGCAACAACAAACAAATATATATAACATACAACAATTGCAGGTACATATCAACATTTTACAACTTGCCTGCCATGCTAAAGGGCTTAACTTAACTGCGACTAAGGCTGAGGAAAATTCTTGTTGGCAGCCTTGATTTCTGTTTTGCTTCAGACATGTAATTTCTAAATTCCAGCTAAGAGATCTTTACAGGAAATCTTCCTAGGCAAAGGTAAAGGCATTCTTATTCAGGCTAAGTGAAGATTAAATAAGATTAGTTTAATCGTAACATTATTTATCTTGATTAATCGATAATGATCTATCTGATTATTTATTTAATTAATCATGACTAAGTTAATTGGCATAATAGAGATTAAATGCGTTTAAAGATTAATTGATCAAAATGTGATTAATTGGAAGGTAATTTCTTTTGACTAATGATTATTCTCTGATTATTTTATTAATCAAGATAGTGTTAACTCACGTAATGAATATTAAATTAGATTATGTATTATATAATAAAATGTGATTAATCGAAACATTATTCCTCTTGATTAATCGATAATGATTATTCTTTTATTATTTTATTAATTAAATGATTCATCTGATAATTTAATTAATCATGACTAAGTTAATTGGCATAATGAAGATTAACTTCGTTTAAGGATTAATTGATCAAAATGTGATTAATTGGAAGGTAATTTCTATTGACTATTGGTTATTCTCTGATTATTTTATTAATCAAGATTGAGAAAAATATTAAATTAGATTATTTATAAAATAATAGAAATGGGATTTATTAAAACATAATTCCTTTTGATTAATCGATAATGATTATTTACTGATTATTTAATTAATCAATATTGCGTTAATTTTTTTATAAAGATTAAGTTAGATTACATATTAATTAATCGAAATGGAATTAATCGAAACATTATTCCTTTTGATTAACCGCTAATAGTTAGTCTCTGTTTTTTGAATGAATTAAAGGATTCTTCCAATTATTTAATTAATCTTAACTAAGTTAATTGGCATAATAAAGATTAAATTTGTTTAAAGGTTAATTGATCTAAATGTGATTAATTGGAAGGTTATTTCTTTTGACTAATGATTTTTCTCCGATTATTTTATTAATCAAGATTGCGTTAACTCACATAATGAAGATTAAATTAGATTTATTTATAAAATAATAGAATTGTGATTATTGAAACATAATTCCTGTTGATTATTGTCTGATTATTTAATTAATAAATATCACGTAAATTTTTTTTATAAATATTAAGTTAGATTACATATTAATTAACCGAAACATAATGACTTTTGACTAATCTATAATAATTAGTCTCTGATTATTTAATTAATTAAATGATTCTTCTGATTATTTAATTAATCATGACTAAGTTAATTGCCATAATGGAGATTAAGTTCGTTTAAAGATTAATTGATCAAAATGTGATTAATTGGAAGGTAATTCCTTTTGACCAATGATTATTTTATTAATCAAGATTGCGTTAACTCACATAATTAAGATTAAATTAGATTATTTAATAAATAATAAAAATGAGATTAATCGAAACATTATTCCTTTTGATTAATCGATAATGATTATTTTCTGATTATTTAATTCATCAATATTACGTTAACTTTTTTTTGGAGATTAAATTAGATTGGATATTAATTAATCGAAATGGGATTAATCGAAACATTATTCCTTTTGATTAATCGATAATAATTAGTCTCTGATTATTTAATCCATATCTGATTTTATGATCAATCAAGATCAAGTTAATTAGCGTTTCAATTCATTTATAAATCGCAAATCCCTATAGTATGGAAATCCTTATTCTAATCGTCTCTAGGAGCCTGATATTGGATAGGTGTTGAAGCAAAAAAAAAGCATTTTATTGGTAAATGTATTGCAAGCGATAATTATGTTTGCCATATTTTTATGACGAGAAAATGCATGCCCCAACGATTTTTGCCACTGCACGCACTTGGCACTTGGCGACTGCAACAATTTCGCCCAAATAACAATCATAGGCTAGTCTGCTCTAAGACCGCAATCTTTATGACCATACATAATTTGAACTTATGTACATATGTATGTAGTTATACTATGCTGACTACATACATTACATATAGACAGGGCCGTTGGAAGGAAATCTGGGAGATGGGGGGAATTGTGTGCCTGGAGAGTCGCGTGTACTGAAATATGATCCTAATTTGGAGTCTCTACCTAACCAAATATTAATCGATTGCCTGATTTAACACGAATTCTCTGTAAAGCGATCAGTGCGCCACCTAGCTGTTTTTGTTTGAACTGAACATTGGCTTTTAGATATATCCAACTATTGAGTCTACAAGGAACATTTTTTTACAATTTTCCTCTTTATCTAATCAGGGCGCTTTGAAACTCCTCAGTAAGAGGGAAACACGCCCGATAATCATCCCCCTCGATGGCCCTGCTACTGTAGACCTAGTGTCAAATTTATGTACCATTGGTAGCTTGCCGCCAAAGCACTTTGTGGTTATTGCAAATTTTTAATTTTTTTCAAGCCCCCTTTCCTGTTATAAAATTTTTTGCGCCATAATGGCCGGCATGACAACCGGTTGACAACTCATAAATGTGCCAAAATCCAATAAAATTTCACCGTCTAACCTAATAAATAATAATAATGTCTTTTTTAAGGTAGCCAAACGAGGAAATATTTAAACAAAAATTTGTTCAGACAAATGCGTTAATTGCTTTCATTTTCTTTGTGAGTGATTTAGTTTCTGTCTGTTTTTTGTGATTTATATGCTGAGCATAGGTGCTATTTTAGGGAGCCTGCTATGCCCTATAGGCTTTGCACTGCAGGTGTGCAAAGTATTTAGACATTTCCTGATGCTTTAATGTGTGTTGCAACTAATTACAGTCTACTTAGCAGCAAATAGGTCAGATTTTTTTTGGGTACAGTAAAATATTTTGATTCCTAGTACAGAGACTTTGAAAGAAAGTGTAGTGGATTTAAGTGGCTACGAAAATGTATAGGGAAAAAATTCGAAGCACCACACCACGAACTGAAGTTTGGCTCAAAAACCTGAAGTTTGCCTCAAAAACCTCCTCGGGTTTTTATAATGATGTACACCTCTCCCGATTATTCAAAAACGAAGGAAAATAGAACTAGCTTCTGATCCACATCACAAGTTTCCACACATATCTGCCTTTATCTTATGAATCAATAAAAGCTTTTAAAATATCACAAACGTTCAACAACAATTCCTTAAGCAATAAATAAAGCAACAATGATTTGTTGTCATTGCCAAGAATAATCACGCGTCTATTAACAGCGATCTATATCAATTTGCCACATGGATCGCGTGCTTATGTGGGCGTATGAGTTGGGGATGTAGCGAATATGCGAATTCGTGCAACAATGTAAGAAAATATTTTTTTTTTATAAAAGGTAAAGACGAATCATTTTCTGTTATTGAGAGAAAAGCTCTCAGGAGGATTTATGATTCATTCTGGTACAGCCCACTTAGAAGTTTTTTGTGTGACTCTATTGGTTACAGATAAATGGCTTTTTTACATAAGTGGGCGTGGTTCTTAACCGCTCTTCGCCTCGCTTATAGACAATTTATTTGCATGACATAATCTCAATCTACACACCTGATGTGACCATTATAGCAGTACTTTATACTTAATTTTTTGTGTTTTATTTTTCACAAAAGTATTGTTTTAATTCAAATATTAAGTTTCATACAAGTGTTATTTCTCATACAAGTATTATTTTACATACAAGTATAATTTTTCATATAGGTATTAATTTTCAAACAAGTATTATTTTCATACAAGTGTTATTTTTCATACAAGTATAATTTTCCATACAAGTATTATTTTTCATATATGTATTGTTTTTCAAACAAGTATTATTTTCTATACAAGTATTAAGTTTCATAAAAGTATTATTTTCCATAGAACTATTAAGTTTCAAACAAGTATTATTTTTCACAAAACTATTGTTTTAATTCAAATATTAAGTTTCATACAAGTGTTATTTCTCATACAAGTATTATTTTACATACAAGTATTAAATTTCATACAAGTATTATTTTTCATCAAATTATTATCTTACAAACAAGGATTCTTTTTCATATAGGTGTTAATTTTCAAACAAGTTTTATTTTCATACAAGTATTAAATTTCATACTAGTATTATTTACCTTACAAGTATTAAATTTCATACAAGTTTTATTTTCATAAAAGTATTAAATTTCATACAAGTATTATTTTTCATCAAAGTATTGTTTTTAATACAAAAATTAAGTTTCATACAAGTGTTCTTTCTCATACAATTATTATTTTCCATACAATTATTAAATTTCATTCAAGCATGAAATTTCATACAAGTATTATTTTTCATCAAAGTACTATTTTACATACAAGTATTATTTTCCATACAAGTATTATTTTTCATAGAAACGTCATTTTCATAATAAGCATTGTTAGCTGTACTCAGCTAAATATAAAAAAGAGAAGAGATTATGTAAGGCACAGTGAGATATTGCGCATAATTTAGGAGTACTAAACTCTTCATACGAGTTGAATTTTTTAATTTGAAATGAGCCTGCCTAATCCTTACTGGACTCAAGAAATGCTCATACTTTGGGAGGAGCCGTTGGTACCCGTCGACTTTACTTGTTTTCGGCAATCCCTTTTTCGCAACATCACTAAGCTGAGGAAACACACGAAAAACAATATTGACGAGTCTATATCTAAAGATATGAAAGTGAATTTTTAAATTAAAATTTTCACGCTACAATACACAAGAATTAGAGTAATTTTCTCAAAATGAAATTATGCGTAGCAACTAGTAGTTATTCAGAGGGATAAACACAGAGAGAAGTACTGCAAAATAATTTGCTCGCTCTCCAAGATTCTTTCTAACTAAAAATTGCATAGTTCATGCTATATGAAATGTAAAGGATGATCCTAAAAATAAAATCATACACACAAAAATAAAAATATTTACAAACAATATTTTAAAATAAGCACATATACGAGTCATGCTAAAATATATATACACAACTATATCTATAATATTTCCAATGGCATTGTACTATTTATTCTTTTAATACATCGTATTATATCATTTGAAATCAGTGCTCGCTGACAGCTTGTCCCATCAAATTGGACTTAATTTGACATTTGTCAGTCAGCTGACTATTGTCAACGCGTAGCAATTTCATTGCAATTAATTTTTAATTGAAAATAACAACATTTTGTAAAAATATATTATTGCAAAATTCTTTCGTACACAAAAGCTCATAAACATTTCATGTTAACCAATTTTCGTGACAATTTACAAGCGATTTAATTGTAGGCGTGGTATTAGTGGTCAGAAATCATTTGACTTAGTGGCTCGGTGACGAGTTCTAGAGACAATAATGGAAAATAAATTGTATTATAAGTACGAGGAAAATGTAGCCAACAAGCAAAGAAATAAATCGTTGAAGAATGTTTCAAAATATTTTTAAAGAGCGCTCTATTCAAAGTTTCCTTTAGAATATTGTTGTGTATCTGAGCAATTTGATTAAAAATCCTTTCTCAGCTGAAAATGTATTGCATTAGCCTTGGCTTGAGACATTTTTGAAAATTATTCTAATAATACTTGTATGAAAAGTAACACTTGTATAAGAGTTAATACTTGTATGAAAATAATACTTGGCGCAAAATTAATACTTATATGAAAAATAATGCTTGAATGAAAAAAAATTACTTGAATTGAAAATTAATACTTAAATGAAAATTAATACTTGTATGAAAACTAACACTTGTATGGAAATTTTTTACAAATATTTTCATCACGAGCTGGTGCCCGCTGGGTTAGCAAAGAATAAAATCTAACAAAAAGACTGGAGCTCAGCACTTAAGGGTACCATAATGTTCCAACACATTTTTGTGGAAATATTCGTCGATACCTCTGAAACCGGAAATTTCAAGATATCTCGCAAACCATATCAGATATTTCAATGAATTACATCGCATATTTTAGGCGCTCATTGACACCTTTCGTTTGACACCTATATTGTGCTAAGACATTTTTGGTCACCCCTGGTCCACATATTGGGCGATAACGCCAAAACCCGTTGAGATATCGCAAAAAATAATATCGTAAATTTTAAGTTGAGCGTCTAGCAATCCAACGATTTAATTCCATTCAATACTTTTAGAGTGTTACGGCCACAAACATACGGACAGAGTGTAAGAGTAGGTCGCCTCCCCGTTGGTGCACCCTGGGTAACGCTAAATGACCTACATGGCCTACACGGCTAGTTTCTGGTATTGCCGGTTCTATAAGAACGGTATCCGCCATGTACAGACATCCACCTGTTACAATTTTATTATATGTAGAGATAAAGTAAAACTTTTGAAAACCTATAATTTATACAACCCGAAACCGACTGAATACCGAGGAGGAAATGAATAGCAGATATGTAGTTGTGCGTGCCATGGGAATCGAAAATCGGCTTAGAAAAATAGGTTTGATGTGACTATGCAAATTAACCCTTCAATTGGTTCTTACGCTAGAACCATGGGAATCACCTTCCACCCAAGCGCTCGGCATATATAAAATAGAGCTAAATGTTATTAAAACATGTGGAAGTATGTAGAAGGAGATAGAGAGAAATAGAGAGAGAGAGAGAGTGGGGACTTTACCCTTAAATTATATTCTCCGAGCTTTTACTCTTCCTACACACAATTTAGAGTACGAGGGCGGCTTACAATTATTTAATTCATTCACCAAATATTTTTTTTTTTTCAAATTGCTTTTGTGCTGCAAAATTGTCATCGTACTTAGGTCATTGGCACCATTATTTGTGCTCGTAAATTAATCGAATTGAATTACGCCACAAAACAAACGAATAAAAATCAAATACGTGTAAGTAGAGTAAAGTAAAATAAAATAAAATGAAGAAAATTCAATGAAAACAAAAGCAAATTAATTGAATTGTGTGTAGCGTTTAAGCAGCTATTTGTAATCCATTTGTAAGTAAAAAATATACAGACAGAAATACATCAAATGTATTTGTTTTTTTTTTTTTTATTGTTGTTGTGGCGTTTTTATTGGGCCACTCGTAGCTTTAATTTTTACGACAAATTCTTTCAAGTATTTGAAACATTGGCGTTTTAATTGAGCACCCGGTGCGTGATGCCAAAAGTCGTAAAGTAAAAATAAAAAACTGCTCGAAATGAAAAAAAAAAAAAATTCAACTTTGTCTCATGTCAATCAAAAATATTGCATGCAAGCTAAAAAGATGTAGGCTGGTTGTAGGGATAGTGCAATTTTTTTCTTAAACTAAAGTATTAAAAAAAATTACACTTTAATACTTTTAACTCGCTGCCCACTCATAAATGTGGCATCCCCTGACAATTTCGTTAATTTCCTCCCCTTCCCAAGCACCCCACAATTTTATTATTCCACAATAATTTATTGGAACGCCAAGAATTAATCAAGAATTACTTACACCGCACGAATGTATTGGCAAATGTACGAAGATTTATTGGCTCATTCAATTTGCATGCAACACAATTAAACTTCAATTACCCAAAAATTTACGCGTTAAACTGAGCTGTGGAATGAGCTGCCTGCCTGCCTGCCGGAGCAGTGTGTGGAGGAGGTCGCTATGCTGAGCGCAATGTCATGACATTTCAAGTGGCATACGTCACTAAAGGTCCCTGTACTCACAGAGCATTCTACATTCTTCAATTATAAATGCTTTACAGGCGACAAATTGTTTTGTTGTAGGTAGCTGTTGTTGTTGTTGCTTACACCAAGTGACAATTTAATTGATGTGTTTTTTCTTGTAAGTACAAATGTACATGCAACAACCGTTAAATGTCACTCCAAATAGTTTTCCATACGTTTTTTTCCTGTCTTTTCTTTCGGTGTTCTTTTCGAGGGTGAGGGTTGCGTGGCTTAATTTACTTTACTTGGGTGCAAATGACTTTTAAAGTGTGTATTACATGCCCTTTAATTTAACAAATAACAAATTGCTCCTGTTAAGTTTATTATGCTTTTAGGCATATGGTCATAAAGCTTGAGTTAAGTGGATGTTTTGGGCTTTTTCCCAGAAATTGAGAGTTAATGGAAAAAGTTCATAAAAAGTGCGTGAAAAGTAAAGGAGAGGACAGCTATATTGATGGGTCACATGGGAAACATTTTTTGTTGATATTAGGGAGGTATCATTTTACCTGGGTGGAGCAGAGTGGAAAGAAATTTTTCACAGTATTTACCCTGTAGATAAAGATAAAGATAAAGATAAAGATAAAGATAAAGATAAAGATATAGATAAAGATAAAGATAAAGATAAAGATAAAGATAAAGATAAAGATAAAGATAAAGATAAAGATACAGATAAAGATAAAGATAAAGATAAAGATAAAGATAAAGATAAAGATAAAGATAAAGATAAAGATAAAGATAAAGATAAAGATAAAGATAAAGATAAAGATAAAGATAAAGATAAAGATAAAGATAAAGATAAAGATAAAGATAAAGATAAAGATAAAGATAAAGATAAAGATAAAGATAAAGATAAAGATAAAGATAAAGATAAAGATAAAGATAAAGATAAAGATAAAGATAAAGATAAAGATAAAGATAAAGATAAAGATAAAGTTAAAGATAAAGATAAAGATAAAGATAAAGATAAAGATAAAGATAAAGATAAAGATAAAGATAAAGATAAAGATAAAGATAAAGATAAAGATAAAGATAAAGATAAAGATAAAGATAAAGATAAAGATAAAGATAAAGATAAAGATAAAGATAAAGATAAAGATAAAGATAAAGATAAAGATAAAGATAAAGATAAAGATAAAGATAAAGATAAAGATAAAGATAAAGATAAAGATAAAGATAAAGATAAAGATAAAGATAAAGATAAAGATAAAGATAAAGATAAAGATAAAGATAAAGATAAAGATAAAGATAAAGATAAAGATAAAGATAAAGATAAAGATAAAGATAAAGATAAAGATAAAGATAAAGATAAAGATAAAGATAAAGATAAAGATAAAGATAAAGATAAAGATAAAGATAAAGATAAAGATAAAGATAAAGATAAAGATAAAGATAAAGATAAAGATAAAGATAAAGATAAAGATAAAGATAAAGATAAAGATAAAGATAAAGATAAAGATAAAGATAAAGATAAAGATAAAGATAAAGATAAAGATAAAGATAAAGATAAAGATAAAGATAAAGATAAAGATAAAGATAAAGATAAAGATAAAGATAAAGATAAAGATAAAGATAAAGATAAAGATAAAGATAAAGATAAAGATAAAGATAAAGATAAAGATAAAGATAAAGATAAAGATAAAGATAAAGATAAAGATAAAGATAAAGATAAAGATAAAGATAAAGATAAAGATAAAGATAAAGATAAAGATAAAGATAAAGATAAAGATAAAGATAAAGATAAAGATAAAGATAAAGATAAAGATAAAGATAAAGATAAAGATAAAGATAAAGATAAAGATAAAGATAAAGATAAAGATAAAGATAAAGATAAAGATAAAGATAAAGATAAAGATAAAGATAAAGATAAAGATAAAGATAAAGATAAAGATAAAGATAAAGATAAAGATAAAGATAAAGATAAAGATAAAGATAAAGATAAAGATAAAGATAAAGATAAAGATAAAGATAAAGATAAAGATAAAGATAAAGATAAAGATAAAGATAAAGATAAAGATAAAGATAAAGATAAAGATAAAGATAAAGATAAAGATAAAGATAAAGATAAAGATAAAGATAAAGATAAAGATAAAGATAAAGATAAAGATAAAGATAAAGATAAAGATAAAGATAAAGATAAAGATAAAGATAAAGATAAAGATAAAGATAAAGATAAAGATAAAGATAAAGATAAAGATAAAGATAAAGATAAAGATAAAGATAAAGATAAAGATAAAGATAAAGATAAAGATAAAGATAAAGATAAAGATAAAGATAAAGATAAAGGTAAAGATAAAGATAAAGATAAAGATAAAGATAAAGATAAAGATAAAGATAAAGATAAAGATAAAGATAAAGATAAAGATAAAGATAAAGATAAAGATAAAGATAAAGATAAAGATAAAGATAAAGATAAAGATAAAGATAAAGATAAAGATAAAGATAAAGATAAAGATAAAGATAAAGATAAAGATAAAGATAAAGATAAAGATAAAGATAAAGATAAAGATAAAGATAAAGATAAAGATAAAGATAAAGATAAAGATAAAGATAAAGATAAAGATAAGATTTTTGTTACCAAATGTTTCAGTTAAACAGGTTCAATTCACAAGTTGCTCAGACAGTTACCACTAAATTATACATGCCATTGCATAGGTACAATGTGTATGTAACTGCTTTAAATTTTTTTCTTGCTACTCAAAATTCGGCTATTCATTAGGTGGCTGCTGCGGCGGCGCATTGTCCAGCCCAGTCTCTCACTCAATGATTTGGTGCAGACATTCGCTAGTCGGTCATTCAGTTCGACAATACTTGAATGCACAATTGACCGAACTGCTGACAAGCAAAACCGGTGAGCTACCGACACACACACACACAAACTGCCAAATTGACCAACTGCCCAAACCACCTTTGAATTGCGGTGCACCGCTTAAATGTTTGTTACACATTTGCCATACATTGTGTGTTCTACGCCCATCCCAATGTAGCTACATACATATATTTACAGTTCATAAAATGTTGGTCAGTTGGTTAAGGCAGACAAAACAACAAGATTTTATTTAAACTTTTCCTTGCAGTCAATGTTATGGCTACACATTTTGTTGTTATCGATATACTATGCGTTTGTTATTGTTGTACTCGTGTTTAGCGTGTTGCTTATGTGTGTGTGTTCCGCAATTTCATTTGTCTCGATATTTAAGCAATTTCCAATGCGATTACTATAATTAAATGCGTACAAAACGAGGAAATTTGTGCAGCCCCAAATAATTAGGCTGTTGGCCAAAGCAAACATTCTACTCATGCCATACTTATGCATGTATGTATAGGGTGAGTGAGTCGATTATCGGATATGTATGCAGTGATAAGTTCAGGGAAATAAGAAAGCAGATTTTATTTTGTATTGTTTTTTTCGGGTTGGGGTCAAAATTCTGCTTTTTTGGAAATTCTGCATTCATAATTCCGGAAGTCGAAACACCGGAAATCAAAATTATGGAAGTCAATATTCTGGAATCCAAAATTCTGGATAACGAAATTCTAAATTGCAAAATTCTGGAAACCAAAATTCTGAAATTCAAAATTCTGTAATTAATGATTAAAAATGCGTGTTGATAACAAAAAAAGTGCGCACTTTTTTTGTTATCAACACGCATTTTTAATCATTAATTACAAAATTTTGCCTTTAACATTAAACTGGACTTGTTCTGAAGGAATTAAAAACAAATGTACCGTGCGTATTGACACACAATTTCACGGCTGTGAAATGTTATACGAAAAAAAAATGAACATTCTCATGATCCATGTGCGCATAAAAAATCGGTTGCAGATCCAAATAATCATTTTAAAAATATGGTTTCGCTTGAGTTTTCTGCAGCCTAAGCAAATAATTCAGCGTTCGGTATCTATGACAGAAAAACACATTGGACATTATCTGCCATCAAGAGGTGCCCTTAAGTTAAAAATTAGAAGACAACGGAACAGTTTAAAATGTTTTAAAGAGCCAACTTGTGTTGAAAAAATAGACATTCCTTTATTATCACTTTATGTTTTGGAAGGTCAACTATTTATTTTAAGTAAGAAAGTTATTAAAGTTATGGCGAATGCATTCTTATTTTTGGAACAAAATCTTCGCTGCAGTTGGTTATTGAGAGCGACTGCTGGATTATGGACGGTAAATTTGACGTTGTTCCAACGATGATGAGGCAGCTATTTTCCATACACGGCTGAGTAGAAATACAAATTGTTCCTCTGGTTTTCTGTCTTATGACCAAAAAATCCAAGTCAATGTATATTTCTTAAATATAAGCACAATTTATTCAAATACTCGATTTTGCTCAAATTTTGGGGAAAAAATTTCCAGAATTAATTCTGGAAAACGTAAATTCCGGAATTATGAAAAACCAGAATTTTGAATTACAGCCAAAAAAGGCGAAGGAAGTGCGGAATTCCGATTTCCAGAATTTTGTCGACCCAGAATTTTGATTCCGGAATTTCGACTTCAGAATTTTAATTTTAGAATTTTGACCGTTTCCGGTTTTTTTCCCCTTCTTTCATTTATTTATTTATTTTTTTCAGTTTTTTGATTTTCTTTATTTTATTTTGTTTTATAATTTCCTTCTATTAGTTTTATTTTTAAAATTATTTTTCTTTTATTTGTTTTATTTTTTTCGTTTATTTTTTTATTTTACCCACATTTTGATATTTTTTCTTTTATGATTTTTTTTATTATTTTTTTGTTCTATTTTTTTATTTTCTTTTTAATTTATATTATATTTTTTATATATACTATTCTTTTTTTCAATTTTTATTTTGTTACCTTTTTGATTTTTCCTTTTTTTTACTTTAATTTATTTCATTTTATTTTATTTTATATTATTTTATTTTATTTTATATTATTTTATTTTATTTTATTTTATTTTATTTTATTTTATTTCATTTCATTTTATTTTATTTTATTTTATTTTATTTTACTTTATTTTATTTTATTTTATTTTATTTTATTTTATTTTATTTTATTTTATTTTATTTTATTTTATTTTATTTTATTTTATTTTATTTTTTTTTTTTTTAATTTTTTTTTTTTTTTTTTTATATATAATCTAGAACATCCCATTTAATACCACACCTACCCTACAGTTACCTACATACTGCATCTCTATGTGGTTCTTGCTTGTGTTACCAATATGTATGTACGATCACTTTGCTTGTACTTTTGCTTTGGTTTTTTTTTTTTTTTGTGTTTTTTTTTTTTTTATTGCCAGATTTTGTAAATGATGCTCTCGCAACAAGTGCGTGTGGCATGCTTCACTCACTCCATTTGACTACTAAGTATTTATGTGGCAAATTGAACCTTAAGCTTACACTCGGGTTAATTTGATAATTTAAGGTTATCACATTCGTTTATTTTTTTTTACATACCAAATGGGTTGTGATTCCACTTTAATACTCACTTTAATACTGTGATTTGACATTCTTGATTTTGGGGTTTGTTTTCATTCAGAGGCGTGGAGTGTTTCGTTTTGTTTCGCTTTCGAATTTTAGAGTCGCACGTGGTGCAGTTTAAAATCTCATTTGACCGAGAAACAACAGAAATTAGTGAAAGGATTTCTGGGCGGTAATCAACAATGATTCGTAAATTATAGATTTGCGCTGATATTTGTCGGAAATGATTTCGAAGTGAAATCAAGGTTATTTCGGTTTTCACTTTTAGGAAAATAAATTCAGCGGCTTTCAAATGATATTTACATAAGAGCTGTGGTAGTAACATGTGAGGCAACATTTTTTTAATTCTATTTTTGAATTTTATTTTTCATATTAATTTATTATATAAATCTTAATGTTAAAAAAGTTCGTTACGAATGTTAAAAGTTTCGGCGTTAGCAACATAACTTGACAAAAATAAATATAAGCGTTGCCTACATTTAGGCTGTACTACTAACAGTGTGACGTTGTACATAAAATTGGAGCTGTATAGGCTATACTGTTAACAGGTTAAGGCTGTACTGCTCTAAAGTCATAAATATGCTCATTGAGATTTCATAAATATTATAATTGCATAAGGTGATAAAAAGTTGTATGCAATAGCTTTACCGCGGCAGTCCCCGAGTGCCACACTTTTTTTTTGTTAGTACCTAATTATTTTAAAAATGCTTTAGTATTGCCATAGATTTCTTAATTTTAACTAAGTGTTTTTCTCGAATTTCCATTTAATATCGAATACACATGAACTACATCCCCCGTCCAAGGTACTTTAAGTATCTCTAAACATTATATAAGTATCTTGTGCATGCTTCTCTGTATCTACTTTTCCTCTGCAATGTACATAATTATCGCGGTGCATATGAAGTGACACATTTTTCTCGAGATAAAATGACAGCCTAAGTGACGTAAAAAAATCTCTTAAAATTCATTAAAAAATAGTTCCTTTTGAGAATGTATAATGCGGTGCTATACAGCAAAGTTCATACGAATATTTATTTAGGTATGTGCCATATTATTATTTTTGTCACTTGAAGAATTTACGCACTAAATTTTGAAAATGTAAGCATGAAACATAAAACTGTGAGCAATTAAATGTGTGTTCAAAAATAACTAAAATGAAGTACTTAACAAGTAAGGAAGTCTAAGTTCGGATAAACCGAACATTAAATACCCAGCGGTAGTTTTCATATAATTTTCGAAATATTCCATTTCGAAAGTGGGCCTGGGTTGGGAAGCGATTTCGTCCAATTACATCAGTTATACTCCCTATTATGCTAGTATACCTTGTACCAATTTCATTGTTCTACCGTAATTAGTTTAAAAGTTACGACCAGTCGAATTTTCAAAAGTGCCTCCCTTAAATGTGGGCGCTGCCACGCCTACTTTTAAAAATTGATCAAAAAATCATAATAGTGACTAGGGGGTTCATCCGACCAAACTATATAATTTTAGCCATTTCCGTTACCGAATTATATCAATATAGGTGATTTTCGAAGCTTTCGATATCGAAAGTGGGCGTGGTTGGAGAGCGATTTTATCCAATTTCATCAGGTATACTTCCAACGTTACTAGCGTGCTTTGTGCAAAATCCGTCGTTCTATCGTGATCAGTTTAAAAGTTGCGACCAGTCAAATTTTCAAAAATGCCTCCCTTAAAAGTGGGCGAAGCCACGCCCACTATAAAAAATTTATGAAAAAATCATAAGAGAATGACCAGGGGGATTCACCTATAAAATTGTATCATTTTAGCCATTTCAGCTACCGATATACATATGTCAAGTTATGTGATTTTCGAAATTTTCGATATCGAAAAAGGGGGCATGATTATCATCCGATTTCGCCCCATTTTCAATAGCAATCTACCTTGGCCAGAAAGTAATCTTTTGAGTTTTGGCGAAAACAATTAGAAAAATGCTACAAACAATAACAACTACGATGATTGCAATTTCGATCTTGTTGAAGGATCTTGTCGAACTGCTTTTCATTGATTGAAATAAAATTAAATTAAATATCTATATATACAGAAAATCGGGAAATAGTCTCAAATTCGGTCAACGTTAACAAATTATACCTAATTCAAGTAGACTAAGCTTAAATCGGTCAAAGAAGATGGGACCACGTTACACAATTCCGACTAAAAATAGCGCTGTTCTCTATAACTCAAATGTCAATTATTTCAGTGATACTTCAATACAAAAACAAAAGAGGACAAAAAGTGACAACCAAAAAATAAGTAGCACTTTGCGAACAAAAGCAAACAAAGAAACGGAAACAACACACCAAAACTTAAACTGAAAAAAAAAAAACACACAATGAACTTTTGAATGTGAAACGCGCAACAGTATACTAATTTTGCTAGCGCGCTTGCCACCAAATGTGGCCTTTGCAAATGCATAAATGTCCAAAATTATAACTTTACAAAAGTGTCTGCATTTGTAGGCATGAATGTGTTAAATAGAGTACAACTGCGAGTCAACAACAACAACAACAATCCTACCACATCAAATACTCGAATATGTACAAATGCGCTGAAATGCAGTGCGGCGCGCACGAAATGCTACCGCTACCGATGGCGCGCGCTTTGAGGTGGACAAGGTGTTGAGGGTAGAAGACAGATGAGCATAACAGCAACAACATAAACCACAGATAGTTTATAGATAGTAAAGCTAATGACGAACACAAAAGCAATAAAAACGTTGGAGACAACACGCGATAATGCGCGCTATGCAAGTGGACAAGCGTATGGGCAACAGCCAGCCGGTAAAAAATTGAAGAAGTGAGGGTAGCGCGCCGTAAAAATGCAGGCGCAATGCAATAGACACTAAAAAATAGCAAAAAACAAAAGCGCGCATTACGTATTTAGATCCC
>CAXKVI010000001.1:162016797-162046861 GCA_964058755.1 Campiglossa producta
ATATTTTAAATGCTTCAACAATTGCTTCCGGTTAAAAATACTAAACAAAACCTAAATTTATACAGACAAAAGTACTTGTGTATGTATGTTTGAATATGGTATAGTCAAGATGTAAATCGAAATAAAAAGTAGAAGTTATATCTTTTTGTATGGTTATTTAGAGTACTCTTGACTTCGATTGATCACAAGGATATTTTTCATTCGAAAATTAAGGTAATCAAATATATTCGTACGTTAAAAATGTATTTAGAAACTTTTTCGAAGTGGGAAAAAAAAAATTATTCTTGAGGGATTCAAAATGAGGTATTCGATAGAAAAATTTTCTTACAAAAATAGCCATGTTTCATAAAGTTTTTCTTCGAAAAAATTCGAAATTAAACTTTTTTCGAAATTGACCATTGTACGTGCCCATTAACGGTATTTGGTATATCGAAATTTTTTTGGAAGTTTGAAAAAAAATATATATATTTTTTTCTGTTAAATTTCATAAATTTGTTCTTCGAAAAAATTCGAAATTGATTTTTTTTTTCGAACCATTGTACGTACCTATCTGCGTTATATGGGTACGTACAATGGTTCGAAAAAAAATCAATTTCGAATTTTTTCGAAGAACAAATTTATGAAACAGAAAAAAATATATATCCAAAAAAATTTCGAAATACCAAATACCGTTAAATGGGTACGTACAATGGTCAAATTCGAAAAAAGTTTAATTTCGAATTTTTTCGAAGAACAAATTTATGAAACATGGCTATTTTTGTAAGAAAATTTTTCTATCGAATACCTCATTTTGAATCCATTTTGTAATTCAACCTAGAAGGAGACTTGTTTCCAAAAAATTAGAAGAAAAAATTCATGAAAAAATATTTTTAAGTCATGCATGTAACAAAAAAAAGGAAAAAAATTATTTTCATAAAATTTCAAAAAAAAAAAAAATTCGAAATACGAAAAGTTTACATTGTAAAATATTTTAAGCGGAAAATTTCTTTCTAAAAAAACGTATAATAAAAAATATTTAAACTTCGAAAAAATCAATGTACTTCGTAAAATATTCGAACTTCGAAAATCTCTATTTCATTTCAATTTAGTTTTTAATAGAAATAGCAATGTTTCATAAATTTGTTCTTCGAAAAAATTCGAAATTAATATTTTTTTTTTTGAAATTGACCATTGTACGTACCTATCTGCGTTATATGGGTACGTACAATGGTTCGAAAAAAAATCAATTTCGAATTTTTTCGAAGAACAAATTTATGAAACAGAAAAAAATATATATCCAAAAAAATTTCGAAATACCAAATACCGTTAAATGGGTACGTACAATGGTCAAATTCGAAAAAAGTTTAATTTCGAATTTTTTCGAAGAACAAATTTATGAAACATGGCTATTTTTGTAAGAAAATTTTTCTATCGAATACCTCATTTTGAATCCCTCAAGAATAATTTTTTTTTTCAATTCCCATTTCGAAAAAATTTCAAAATACATAACCTATGTATGTGCGTTATATGGGTACGTACAAGGTCAATTTCGAAAAAAATTTAATTCGAATTTTTTCGAAGAACAAATTTATGAAATTTAACAAAAAAAAACGAAAAAATATATTATATTTAAATTTACAAAAAAATCGAAATACCAATTAAAAAGTTTACACGGTAAAATATTTTAAGCTTCGTAAAACAGAAAATTTCCCACTAAAAACTTATAATAAAAAGTATGTCAACTGTGAAAAAAATGTATTTCGAAAAATATTCGAAAAATATTCTAACTTCGAAAACTTTTAAATTCTCTATTTCATTTCAATTTAGTTTTTATAAAAACTCAAACTAGAGGAGGCTTGTTTCCAAAAAATTGGAAGAAAGAATTTTTGAAAAAAAAAATTTTTAAATCATGCATTTAACAAAAAAAAAATTATTTTCATTAAATTTCCAAAAAAAAACATTTCGAAATACGAAAAGTTTGCATAGTAAAATATTTTAAGCTTCATGAACGGAAAATTTCTTTCTAAAAAAACGTATAATAAAAAATATTTAAACTTCGAAAAAATCAATGTACTTCGTAAAATATTCGAACTTCGAAAATGTTTAAATTCTCTATTTTATTTCAATTTAGTTTTTATTAGAATTCAACCTAGAAGGAGACTTGTTTCAAAAAATACTGAACGAAGGAAACTTTGTTTTATTCGAATTTGAAAGCAAAATTTCTTTCTGAAAAAAATTTAAGTATTGCAAATAGTTCAATTTCGAAACAAAATTTATTTCGAAATGAAATTTATTTCGAAAATTTTTCGAACTTCGAAATTTTCTACTTTATTCGAATTTGGTATTGAAAAAAATCAACCTCGAAGAAGATTCACTTCAAAACAGTAAAATATTTAAGCTGCGTAAAATACAAAATTTCTTTCTGAAAAAATTCAAATATTACAAATAGATCAATTTCGAAACAAAATTTATTTCAAAACGAAATTTATTTCGAACTTCGAAAATAAAATAAATTGAGAAATTTTATATTTTATTTCTGTTTGGTATTGAAAAAAAAAATCAAGCTCAAAGAAGATTCACTTCAAAACAAGACTGAATAAACATTTTTTTATTAAAAATTACAAACCTTTTTTTCGAAATATGAGTAAAGTAAGATTCCGTGAAACAGAAAAATTGTTTCGAATAGAAACTAATAATAACAAATATGTCAATTCGAAACAAAATTGATTACGAAAAAATGTTCGAACTTCAATTTGGTTTAGAAAAAAAAGTCAACCTCAAAACAAATTATTTTAAAAAATTTCGAAATTTCCAAACTTTCTTTAAAGATGAGTGGAATACCGAAAATTTTTACACAGTAAAATATTTTTAGCTTTCGAAATATAAAATTGCTTTTGAAACCAATAATAACAAATATGCCTCAAAACAAAAAAAAAATCCGAAGACATTCGAACTTCAAAAAAAATAAAAATGGCGATTCTTATATTTTATTTAGTTTGGTTTTTAAAAAAATTAAATTCTAAACCACCCAATATTTTATTTCACGAAAATTCTAGTTTTGAATAAATCGATTGGTAAAATTGATTATTTCTTTATGATAATCGAAAGTTTAAAAAAATAAACCGTAGCTGAAAAAATTCATTTTCGAAAAATTTAAACTTCTGAAAACAAAACTTTTTAATGCTCATTCAAAAAAAAATAATAATATGAAGTTTCGAAAATCTTTAAACTCCCACATTTTGCCTTTTTCAATTTTTGAAGCAAAGCAATTAGAAAATCACTTTCGAACTTCGAGCTTCGAAAGCCCGTAACTAAATTTTGGAGGCTAACTTCGAAAAACGGGGAACGTCATTTTTTTACTTATGTCATAATCTCAAAGTTGGTATGATTCCATATCCTGAAAAAAAGTTAAAAATTGTCGTTCAAATGCGGTCTCGAAAAAAAAATTCAAATTCGAAAATGATATTCGAAATAAACTGGTTTTTGTTTTAATGGTCTTGCATTTTTACATACAAGTAAGAATTTTTTGTGAGCTTTAGAAATATATTTTAAGTTCGAAAAAAATCGCGTTTTGAAACTTAGAGGTTTTTAGTACTGATTTAAAAAAGTCGGCGGCTGAAACTTATTTTCGAAAAAAAAAATAATTTCGAAAATAAAATTAGAGGTGGAAACTTGAGAAGTTGTTTAAAAATCCCTAATATGAAATATGAAAATGACTCCAACTTGAAAAAAGTTGAACTTCGAAAAAACCTAAACAATTCGAAAACAAACCGAATCCTGAATTTTGAGAAATTTAAACATTTTTTAAATTGCCCGTAACTAAATTTTGGAGGCTAACTTCGAAAAACGGGGAACGTCATTTTTTTACTTATCTCTTAATCTCTTCAAAAAAGTTGGTATGATTCCATATCCAGAAAAAAAGTTAAAAATTGTCGTTCAAATGTGGTCTCGAAAAAAATTCAAATTCGAAAATGATATTCGAAATAAACTGGTTTTGTTTGAATGGTCTTGCATTTTTACATACAAGTAAGAATTTTTTGTGAGCTTTGTATTTTAAGTTCGAAAAAAAAACGAGTTTTGAAACTTAGAGGTTTTTAGTACCGATTAAAAAAGTAGTCGGCGGCTGAAACTTAACTTCGAAAAAAAAAATAATTTCGAAAATAAAAGAGGTGGAGAAGTTGTTTAAAAAAACCCTAATATGAAACATGAAAATGACTCCAATGTGAAAAAAGTTGAACTTCGAAAAACCTAAAGAATTCGAAAACAAGCCGAATCCTGCAGTTTGTGAAGTTGCAACATTTTTTCAATTGAAGACCTTTCACAGCTAATTTTGAGGTCATTTTTAAGTAAAGATAATTTTTTACTTGGCACTACAAAACTTGATTTACATTGTCTTCAGAGCTTCCTGTATACTTAGTAAATAAATCAAAAATTTATTTTTAATTAAAAACAAAAAATTTTATAAAGTTTCCGTTCATAAAAGAAACTGTCGGCGAATATAGTAGCTATGTAAATTAGGCGAAAATATTTCATATCAACTCATTATGATGCAAAAAAAAAAAATTCAACAAAAACCATCGAAGGCAACTTTTAAAAATTTGGATGACAAATATTAGGTTTATCACAGCTAAGCACGTACACCAGTTAAATTTAAAAAATGTTTAATATGACGTATAAATAAAAGAAATTAGCATAAAACACGCAATTTGAAACAGGTCTAGGTATTTAATGGTACGTTTATTGTTATTGTAAAACCACTTTATTAATTGAGCTTTGGTTTTTTGGGCTAATCTCATACTTTATTAAAATGAAAGGAAATAAACAAATAAGCATATCTACATTAAAAGTTATTCATTCACAATGAAGTGGTATTACAATGATTTGACAATTTGCATAAAATTGTTTTAGGTAGGAAATTGCAGGGACCTAATATTGGTTGTTGGTATGAGCGAAGAGTTGACATATACACCCAAAAAAAAAATGCAGCTCATCTAAAAACGTACATTTTTTATAACGCTATGAACATTTAAGTACTTTTCATACACAGAGAAAAATGAGCTGGGAATGGTTAAGAATTGACCGTGATTTTGGTTGAATCAACCCATAATTTGGTTGAATCAACAGATATTTTGTTTGATATAACTATATTTTAGTTGATATGACTAAATCGCTGTCAATTCTTATTCATCACCAGCTCAATTTTCTCTGTGAGTATTATTAACATGTTTTCCAATATATTCACATCCAAAGGAATTTACTTTTTATTTATTTTTTTATTTATTTTAATACCGCACTTTTTTTACTGACTCGCCTAATATTACCGCTGTTTATACAAATGGACTTATGTATGTATCTTTTTCGCTTTAAAAACATTCAAAAATGCTATTTTGTACTTCAATTTATTTTTTTAATTTCCAATTTCAATGCCAGCATAGACCTTAACCACAAACCTCAAAAGAGCTATCAAGTGCATTGGGTGAGCCGCGATGCAGCCGATCGAGAAAAAAATTTGGTGGTAGTAGAGATTGGAGCATAAACAGAGACTAAATTTTTTGGCAATTAACAGTCACTTGAAATTCAAATTTTGTTGGTCTATAAAAAAAGTTTGTGGATGAAAGTGAAAATGGAAATATGTAACAAGTCGCCGAAAAGCGCTGGAGGAAGTTACTTTGTATGAAGTGGATTGCACTGAAAGAAATTTTGTGCACAAATTTGGTGGTGCCATGCCGACTTAAAGACAAAAAGCTATTAAAAAATCATAATAGCATGACTAGGGGGTTCATTTTACCAAACTATATCATTTTAGCCATTTCCGTTACCGAATTTTGTCAATTTAGGTGATTTTCGAAGTTTTCGATATCGAAAGTGGGCGTGGTTGGAGGGCGATTTTATCCAATTTAATCAGGTATACTCCCAATGATACTAGTATGCTTTGTGCCAAACTTCATCGTTCTGTCGTAATCAGTTTAAAAGTTACGACTATTCAAATTTTCAATAATGCCTCCCATAAAAGTGGGCGGTGCCACGCCCACTTAACAAAATTTGTCAAAAAATCATAATAGAACGACCAGACGGATTCACCTATAAAATTATATCATTTTAGCCCTTTCAGCTACCGAGATATATCAATTTATGTGATTTTCGAAATTTTCGATATCGAAAAAGGAGTCGTAGCTATCATTCGATTTCGCCAATTTTTAATAGCAACCTACATACCTTGGCCAGAAGGTAACTGTATACAAAATTTCATGCAACTATCTCGGACCAGACGTGCGGACATGCAAATATCTCAATTTTTACTCGACTTATGTCAGTTTATGTGATTTTCGAAATTTTCGATATCGAAAAAAAGGGGCTTGCTTTCAACCGATTTCGCCCATTTTCAATAGCAATCTACCATGGCCGGAAAGTAACTTGTATATCAAATTCTATGCAAATATCTAAAATTTTACTCAAGTTATGTCAATTTATGTGATTTTCGAAATTTTCGATATCGAAAAAGGTGGCGGGTTATTATTCGATTTCATTGGGAGTATACCTGATGAAATTGGATAAAATCGCCCTCCAACCACGCCCACTTTCGATATCGAAAACTTCGAAAATCACCTAAATTGACAAAATTCGGTAACGGAAATGGCTAAAATGATATAGTTTGGTAGAATGAACCCCCTAGTCATGCTATTATGATTTTTTAATAGCTTTTTTTTTTTAAGTCGGAGAAGCATGAAAACTGTGGATAAAGAAAAAGGGGTGGCACTACCTATACAAATGTAATATTTTATAGTTCATACCTCTGGAAGTATTAAGATTAGACCACTGAAATTTGGTGAGGGGTTACAGGAATTAAATCCCGAATCAAAGGAAGAGAAAGACGACCTAGCAAATACTGCATTCAATGACTAATTCCCAGGGTATAAAATACAAGTCACACTTGGCGACTTTAAAGTCGCAAACAGGTAGCATTGAATCCAAGAGTAGGAAATTTCAGAATCAATGACGAGACTTGGCTTATTCAACAGAGGCTGATCGAGTACGACGATGGCTGAAGCCTTTTCATATCTAGTAACAGGTTTAAACATAAAAAAGATCCAGCAATTTTGATATACCTAATATAAGATCACCATTGTATGATTTCCTTTCTTGCCAACAAACATATTCATTTAGCCAGCAAACTTTTGGGTTAAAAATGGATTTTTTTTTTAATTTAAAATTCTTAACAAAAATACCATGTCAACGCCACTTATGACTTTTCTCTTTAATGTTGCTAATTTTAAACTTTTGTAGCATTCGAATATTTTTTTTTTTTACATAACTTGCATGTAATGCTGGCGAAAATGTGTTTGCTCAGCGCCAGTGCAGCCAGTGCGGCCAACGTACTCAAATGTCATAGATGACACTTCAATTAAGTGCTTGACCCGCATTTGTAGAGGGAAAACGGTAAAATGGCAAACATTTGAACATTTAAAAAGCTCTTAAGCATTTGCGTGGATGCCATGTTTTAGCAATGAAACAAAAAAAAGTTTAATATCAACTAAAAATAAATTTAAATGTTGGTAGACTTAATTTAATTAAAATTTAATATGAAAGCGAAAACTATAAAACAAGAAAAAATGAAAACGCAAACTTTCAAAAATAGCAATTAAAAAAAAAAAGATGTTGAAATTATTTTAGTATTTTTAATTTGGGCAAATGTACATTTACTTTTAAATATTTAAAAAAAAAAAACTTCGAGGGTGGCCACCTATCTCATTTTTTTTAATTATGGAGTTAGATATGCCAATATGGGTATCAAATGAAAGGTATTTTCGCCAACATACCAACTAAAATATTTTCAAGTAGTGTTACCATTTTATCATATTTGGATTATTTTAGGATCATTTTGAGATCATTTAGGGGTCACTTTGGAATAACTTTGGGGCTATATTGATAACATTTTGGGTTCAATTTTGGATAAATTTGGAACAATTTTTGGGTAGTTTTCGGATCATTTTGGTATAATTTTTGCGTCATTTTCGGAACATTTTAGGGTCTTTTTGGGGTCGTTTCGGGATTATTTTAGGATTATATTGGGAACATTTTTAGATAATTTTGGGATCATTTTAGGCTAAATTTAAGCGTGTTTTTGGGGTTATTTGGCAATCATTTTTGGATCATTTTAGGGTCATTTTGGGATCATTTTTTGGTCGTTTTGCGCCATTTGGGGATGATTTTGGGTATTAAATAGAGCAAGCAATTTTCCCAAAATCTGAGTACCAAATCCAAACAGATTATTTATTACGCTCTTTGCTTGGCCTCTCGAGCAATGGAATTGTTCATTATGAGGACGCTATGAACGCACTGACCAATCACTTGCAAGCAACGACTCAACAACATACGCTGTGTCCGCGGTGTCCCCGTCAAAAGTGTAACTGCAATTGTGTTAGAGCGTATATTGTAGCCTAGTTGCCTGCAAGTGTAGGGTAGATTGGTATAGGATCGGGCAGCCAAATTATTCAACTTTGAGGCTGGCTGAGTGAGGAAAACTCACAACCACTACGTTAGCAAATGAAAGCACGGAAAGAGAGGGTTTGGTGAGATGAGGAGATATTGTAGTTTTTATACAAGAATGCAGAGGCAACGACAGAGATACATTGGAAGAGAGAGGCTGTGAGGGAGAGCGAGTTCAAGAGGAAGAGAAAGTAAGTACAAACAGAGAAAAAGGCATTAAAGAGGGCCGATGTAGGGTGAGATCGGCAGGTTAACAACGAGAGAGAGAAACTAGACTATGGACTGATCTACCGCCTAGCTTGACTGGACGATATAATAGAGTTTACACAGAGAGCCCCCACCGTCCTCATCATTCCATTTGTTGTCCAACCTAACCTAAAACCTGATATATCTCTGCTCTTCAGGACAACCCCTGTTCAAAGGCGAGTTTGAAAACAATGAGAGCTCAGACTATGACGCTAATGAGAAGTACTGCAGAAAGATGTAGTTGTGGAAAGAGATGGGGTATATTGATGAATACAGAGGGATGTAGAGGTAGAGTGAGAAAGAAAAGGATAAGAAAATATGTTTTAAATATAAAATAAGACTTCAAATGATTTGGCTACATGAAAAGAAGCTCTGTTATTATGCTGATAAAGTCTAGAGTACATCTTTACTACTTAGTTCAATTGAACCAAAATTATCCCACTTTAACTCTCCAACCTGTTGTCAAGAACTATGAAATTGATTTGCTATGATTTCTGCATTTTGTGAAATTACAATTACGGTGAAACCGCTAATCAGCAAACATAGAGATTCAAGTGTGAACACTTCAAACACAAATTGAATTAAACGACCGCTGCATTACGTTCAATTGGTGCGCGCGTGTGCGAGGGTGTTGGTGTGTTTGTCGTCATTAACTATTGCATATGAAATGATATGATGAGTGATAGTTATTATATGGCGAAAGGTGGGCAAAATATCTGTCCACGTTATAATTTTATCTGTTAGATGATTTCGTAAGCATTTGGGTATTAGGTACGCTGGTGTGTCTACGTGACTTTGAACACACGTAGTCCAGTGCACTGAAATGAATGTCAAGTTAATTGGCTGGGAGGGAACAACAATAACAACAAATAAACAACCAAATGAAACCAAATCGCTTGCAAATACGTTTGTACTTAGCAAAACGATGAACAACAAATGCAGATCGCATGCATGCATATATAAATTGCTATAAAAAAAAAAAAGACATATCTACATATGTCTGGAATGAAAAAAAAAACACTTGTTGAAGGAAATAAATGGGCATACAAATCGTTGCGTTATTGGAGCACCAGAGGTGTTTAAGACATCTTCATCATCAGAAGACTTTTCCAAAGTTGACAGTCCTAATGTTAACGAAACATATTTAAAACCACAAAATCTGATGACATTTTTTGCGTATTGCTAGTCTTCGACGCATAGACTAATGCTCCTAGAGAAAAAAGGAACGAGACATTACCCTGAAGATGGCTTAACGCTAGAAGCGGCTTGTATCCTAAATAATCCCTAAGTAGCGTGTATCGTACTGTCCACACAAAGCTTCCGAAAGCAACTAGTTATAAATTTGGGAGCCTGAAGTTCGAACGACCATGGTCTCCCCGTTTTCTTAGCCTCGTCTAGAACTTAGCATAGTCTTGACGAAGGACATTTTGAATTGGTTTTAAGAGCTTCCTGTTTAGACTTAAGCCTATAAATATCACTTAGAAGAAAAACTAATAGCGACGCTACACCAACAGCTTATCATAACCTCCAATGAAATGTTTGCCAAACTTCTCTTTTCCTACGAGTTGGCGGGACCTAGAGTGTTTCTTTTTTTGGCCAACTCCGAACGGCACTTGCAAAGCAAATGAGTTTTTGCTGAGAATCTTCTCATGGCAGAAATTCAATCGGAGAGGTTGCCAAACTATTGCCGACGGGCTACCCCGCTTAGAAGAACTCTTTTTCTAAATAATTTTTGATATTGCTCTTGCCGGGTATCGATACACGATTACTTGGTGTAGTAGGTGGTGTAGTTATTCGTCGTCAAAACTCAAAATTTTAGGCTTTTGGGACTTTTCTCGAAAACGGTAAGTTTTTCCTATGCTTTTTGGACTAGTATATTCCATACTGTTGTTGTTGTTGTTGTTGTTGTTGTTGTTGTTGTTGTTGTCCTTAACAGCAAAAACACTCCCTGAAGGTTTTGCGGAGTGATGCTGGAATTGACAGTCCTTGGTCGGATATGAACCCCGTAAGCTGCGGTACTGCCCGACTGTCGTGGAACATTCTAAGTCATATCATCCCTCCAACCGTGAGGAAGGAGAAGATGGGTACTGCGAGATGAGAGGCATTATTTCCGTAGATCAATCATCGAGTTAGAGCCACCGTTTCTCCATGCAAAATAGCAAAAACTACTAGTCTGAGAAAATGAAGTTATCCTGTATAACAAAAACTGGCACCGAGCCAAATTTTTGTGGAGAGCTTAGGTTCGCGCTCAGAAAGAAAACTGAAAAAGTCCCCATCGACCCCAGTTGTCCCAAAAAAAGTTTTTCGGTGTCAAAAGTCGAGAAACAAATTTTTTTGTGGTTTTTTAATGAAACGTCCTTGTATCTGAAGAAACAGTTCTCATAGATGTGCAATTCGACAGCGGGCCGAAGTTACTTATAAGAGAAAGAAATACAAGAAAGACAAAGAAGCCGAAATTTTCAAACAGACCTTCACAGCCATATCATTAGCGTCGTAGGTCTACAAACTTATAAAATCTACTTTTAAATTTGTTTTTTTTTCACACAGTATCTGATAATCTGCTCACCTTCAAATACTTCCGCTTGTTATAGGCCTTTTTATTTCATTTTCAAGAATAAAAAGCCTCATTTGCACTCTAATACTCAACTATGCTCTATTATGATTTTATTTTATTCTCCTTCTTTCGCATACTGTGACAAAACAGCTACGCTACAGTAAGCCGGCACAGTAGCCGGCTAAACACCAGACAAGCTTCCAAGTTAGGTTATGTGCAAAAGTCCAAGTCACTCGGCAACTGTGCAAAAAAAATTGGATTTTCGCTATATGCCTATCCGCCCTTCTACCCCACATTTTACTATTTGACGCCAAGTGCTTTTGTCATTTGTCTTTTTTTTGTTTGCTTTATTTGTATTTGCTTAGTTTGTTATTGCATAAGCTCAACGATAATAAATAGCTAACAGTTGGGGTTGTATAGTTTTTTTTTTTGTTGTTTTTCTCTTTTGTTTTTATTATTGTTGTTGTTGTTGAGGTTATTGGCGTTTATATTGAGAGCGAAAGTTAATTTATTTAGTTGTATGAGCAAAATGTACTGGATTTTGTGTTTTTTTTTTGTATTTTTTTTTGTGTATTTTGTTAGTAAATTTGTTTGGAGTCAAATAGTCTGTACTATCTTCGTGTCATCGCGTTAATAGAGGAGATAAGACAATTTCGGTTGTAAAGATGCTGAGGAGCATACATAGTTGCTTAATTACTATTGGACTTGCAGATAAGAGAACCTGAGCTCTTTAAAAAAAAAAATGTGTTAGACTAGGCCAAATGAAAAAAAAAAATTGTTTGTTATATTGGAAAAGGGATAGAGGTAGAAATAGATATGGAGATAGAGATAGAGATAGAGATAGAGATAGAGATAGAGATAGAGATAGAGATAGAGATAGAGATAGAGATAGAGATAGAGATAGAGATAGAGATAGAGATAGAGATAGAGATAGAGATAGAGATAGAGATAGAGATAGAGATAGAGATAGAGATAGAGATAGGGATAAATATAGGGAAAGATAGCCAAGCTTATTCCGATTGTCGGTAAGCGGTCGTTTCGCCTGTCGTTCGCAAGGTCGTCTCGTTCCTAGTTTCGTATTCTTGAAATCTTTCGACTGCTCTACTACAATTTTTTGATTGACAGTTAAAAAAATTTGGAACTTAAGCGCACGTTCAGGCTACCTGATCATTGCAGCGTCTACGCAAACTTGGATACCGGCGAGGATATCGTTATTTTCAGCAACAGCCAAGCGGCTATCAAAGCTCTTAGCTCTTATTAGTTCAACTCTGAACTGACGCTCAGCTGTCGTCGATCTCTTCAAGAGATGGCCCAACAAGGCCGCGTGAACTCGACATGGGTCCCGGAACACAGGGACATTGAGGGAAACTGTAGGGCAGACGAACTTACCAGGCAGACTACGACCAAGCAGGTTCCTCGGGATAAAGAGCGCTTAGGTATGCCGTTTTGCCACATGCAAGCTAATGCTAAAGGAGTACACACTCCGTCAAGCCAACGAAAGATGGAAAAATGCCCCAGGGTGCCGGATATCCAAACAAACCTGGCCAAAATGGGATCATAAAAGTTCTATAAACATAACCGGGCACTGCCTTACCTATTGGCAGGCACGCAGAAAGGCTAGGTGTACCCTACCGACTATGCTGTAGGCGTTGTAAAGATGATGAAGAGAAGGAAACGATAGAGCACCTCATCTGCAACTGTCCGGCTGTAAGCGGCGCGAGAATGCACTTTTTGGGAGTTCCCATCCTTAATAGCCTACGCCACATCGCGGAGCAGGAAATAAAGGACTTGATGGCATTCATAAAGTCATCTAAATGGTTCGAGGAAGAGTAACGGTGTCGGTTTAGGAGTATCAGTCACGGGATTCTGCTATGTGGAGAATTCCAAACTACTCAGAGATTTTTCATATGGCCGGGTAAAAATTTTGTTTTTTGATGTGCTTTAAGATTTTCGCGTTTATTTTTGCAAACAAAGAATGTCGCCTGATCCTTGAATCCGTACCTGAAGACACCGTTTCAAGCTATCGCAAAAATACAGCACAAAGATTGCATTACTTGCATTCTTTAGAGACTCCATGCTATTTACAACTGCTCATTTCCTGTTGTCTCAGCGATGTCCCGCCAAGTTCTACTTCTACCTACAACTGCTCCGATCTACTATACTATCGGCGCCATCTCTATTTCCATCCGATTTCTTGCTTGTACAGATGCTCTGCACAACTGAAACCAACGTGGTAAGAAACAAGGCCCATTGATAGCCTCCATCCTTTGCTCCTGTGTGCTTATCGATTCGAACTTCTTTCTCGTTACCCACCCCGCTACGTTACGCCATGCTCACGAACTGTTCAGACACTTATCCCAACGTCTTCCACAATTGAAAATGCTTTGATTCAACGGTAACGCAGCTGCAAGCTGGAGCTCTGTCCAAGCAAGGAAATTTTTAGATACGTCCTTGACTTGGTAGAGAATAAACTGAAGATTTTGGAAGCAGGGCTCCTTAATCTAAAACCTACACATAGTCATTTTATATGCACGTATGTACATATGTAGCTGTGCTGAAAGGGATTGGGAAAAATATTAGGAAGAAAAGAAGAAGAACCAAAAGAAAGGGCAGAAAGAGAAAGATAAGGAAAAAGCAAAGGGAAAGACGGGGAATTAAAGGAAAAAAGGGGAGGGGGGAGAATAGAAAATGAAAGACGAAGAGAACTAGGAAGAGAAGAAATAGTAAGAAGTAAAGAAAAAAGATCGGAAAGAAAGAGAGAAAGAAAATGAGGAAGAAGAAAGGGGGAAGAAGAAACGGAAAGAAGAAAATTAAGAAAACGAGGAAATAAGAGAAAGAGGATAATAAAGAAAAGGTGGAAAATAAAAAGGGAGTAAAGAAAGAAAAGGGGACAAGGAAAAGAATGAAGTAAAATAAGAAAAGAAGGAAAAGAAACAAAAGGAGACCAAAAGAGCGAAGAGGAAAAAGGGAGAAGGAGGCAAAAGATAGGAGAAGGAAGAAAACTAGAAAAAGAAGGAATATAAGAGAAGGAAGTGAAAAAAGCAAGGAGAAAAAGATAGAGAAATTAGTAAAAAAAGAAGAAGGGAAAGAAAGAGAACGGGAAAGAGGTGGAGTGAGCAAAAGGGAAAGAGAATTCACTTAATTAGATGTAAATAACTTAAAACAAAATTTCATAACGCCTACTAGAATTCCGATTTGTAATAGAGTAAGTCGAAGGTTTCCTCGTAACGACAAAGGTAATCATTTGTTATAAAACTGTACGCAGACATTTTTTTTCTAAGTGTATGTACAAACAAAGTACTTTGCACACATTTTTCTAATTTACAAAAATTTCAATTGCGTAACTCTTGTACTAAATAAGTATCTACAGAAGTACAAACTACATATGTAATGACGTACGGCGTAGAGCCTCTTTTATCGCCATCTGCTAAAATTCAAGTTATCAGTAACAAACTATGTGAAGATACGACGAACTTATTTATCGCAATCTCTAATATATAATCTTACACGTTCTCATCATCCCACAATAACAATATTAGATATTTTCCTATTGGTGGCACAAAGATAACAAAAAGCCGAACGAACGACAGCCGCTGTCTCGTCTAAATAAAAATAAATCACACGAAAAAAGTTGAAAAAAAAAACCAAACGGAAAAGAACTAAAGACACAAAGTAGCAAGAAACAAACAAAAAAAAAATTGAAAAAATTCGCTTAAATGTGAAAAATTCATTCATTGCACACTCATTTGACTCACATGAATCGTTTCTTTTTTTGCATTATGTAAGTGAGCCAAAAACAAATTAGAAAAAAAATTTGGGCGAAGATTGACTGACAAGAGAAATGCTCTTTGATATTTAATATAATAAAATGCCATTAAAATGATGAAGCAAATTACGTAAATAAATACAAGTTTGTGATAACGCCAGAAGATTACGGAAGTAGGTACACATGTTTGCAAACAAGAGTGACCACACGGTTAAAAATTTGAACCTAAATTTTAAACTTTTTTGGACTACATATATGACCAAACCAAATTTGATTTCAAATTCAGTCTAGGTCAGTTTTCAAGAAAATTGACTAAATGAATCGGGTTTCAATTATAAACTAGAAATGTTTTAACAATTTTTTAAAGATAAAATAAATTTGTTGTCGAACCAAAACTCCACGCATCATGCTAGTCTCCTCATCGCACACATAAATGTTGTTTGCAAAATTCAATCTTGAATAGGTAAGCTTTCAAATATAAATTTGAATTTTCAAACCAAAAAGTTTTAATTTTAAACCGAAAAATTTAAATTTTCAAACCAAAAAGCTTTAATTTTAAACCGAAAAATTTTAATTTTCAAACCAAAAAGCTTTAATTTTAAACCGAAAAGTTTTAAGAATAAAATAAAATTAAAAAAAATTGGCACTTGGCAGGATTCGAACGAAAATGCTCAGGAGTCACAGCCGACTGCTCAACCGCTGAGCTATGACACACATGAATTTTTTGTGGGCAAAATTCATTTACATTCAAACAAACCGAACAAAAAAATTTAGATTGCTTTTTTATTTAGATCTGAAATCGAAACCAAAAGAAATTGAAAATCTTTGTGGGTATTTGGACGGTTTGAAATATTGTACAAAAAAGTTTGAAAAATTGATTAAACTTTATACGGGTTTAAAATTTAGGTTCATTTTTTTAGCCGTGCAGAAAAGCAAATTTTCTCAAATTTAATTGTACGAGGGCCACTGACAAAATTCGCAGAATCTAGTACTTCCCGAATTTGTAAAATTTAACGTTTTTCCCCTATATTTTACGGATATGATAATGTCACAACGTTGGCAATACGGGAAGTAGTAGATTCAGCGAACTTAAGCAGTGCCCCTCGTATTATAAAATTATTGGTCCGTCTGCCAAAAAGCTGACGCTTACTTTAGTACCTACTTTATTTTATGGTTATGTGATAAGCCTTCAATAGCAGTACCCAATACTCTGAGAGTTTGCCAAACGACTGCCGAGGGGCGACCCTGTCAAAAAAACATTTTTTTCTAAAAGTTCATGCTACTTGAACCGGGATGAGAACCCGCAAGCTTTAGTGTAATACCCCGAAGATTCACATGAAGCCATTTTAGACGCCCCCACCAACAGAGGGCGTCACCATCGTTTCGTATGCCGACGACTGTACAATAATGGTGACGGGGAAGGGCCCCCATAATGATGAACTCTGTGCGAAAATCAACAGTTATGTGTCTGCAATGGTCTCAAACAAGCATCGGCGCCCCATAGATCTTAAGATCAGTCAAACAAGTTGGATTCATCACACAGACACGTTGCGCTCTTTGTTTACCAAATGATTTAGTCGTCGCTGGGCAAGGGGCGAAACCACATTGCGTGGGGGTGTCGCTTGTTTGGTCAGCGAATGTTAAAAATATAGTTCGGACGATCACAGCGCGTGTATAAGCGTTCTCACTTATAAACCTGCATTTACAAATCTGTCGACCCATGGTCTCAAAGGTACGAGGTCGCAACAAGATCATCAAGTCACCTGCGGGTAGTACTTGGGGAAAAGATAAAGAAACGTTGCTGACTACATATGAAGCTATTGGCCGACAAAATGGTCGCCTAACGTGCATAACACTAACTGGGCGAAGTTACAAGTCTGCCATAATACTACTATCAGAACTGCTACGGGATGTCTCCTCATGTCTCCTGAGTCTCACCTCCATCAAGAGGCAAAACTGCTCAATGTAAGAGAGCATGCGGAAATGCTGTGCAGGCAATTCCTTCTAAACTGCCATAAGCCAGGACATCCAAACCGGCCCCAAGAAACATAAGGAAAAATCTCCATAAACATTATGACGAGATCCGGAATCATATAACCTTGCCGCTTGATCTTGACACTGAGTCGGTTGATACCTTTGTCAGATTTCCGCCTGTGAACCTCGTTTTAAACAGTCTTCCGCCCGATATTGCCGAAGAAGAACGCACCTTACCAAGTGAGACTAGAGTCACTATGGCCCAGCTTCGGTCTGGATACTGTAACAGGTTAAACACTTACTTATCCAGGCTAAATGACATCATTTCAAACGCAGGCCCTGCATGTGGTATTTCCCCATGACACTCTACATCTCTTTAACTGTTCAACTGAACCTACTCTTCTAACCCCTCTGCCTCTCTTGCCAACCATTTGAAACTGCTCTTTTCCTTAGACTCCCGTTAGAAAAGCTTGATGAAGATCTTCGGTATGATCATAGCAAGCATTGTTAACAACAACATCAACGCCTCGAACTGAGATGGGTTTTCGGAGGGAAGACATTATAAAGACTTTTTATGGCCGCAGTCCGCCATTGCTTTTTCAGCAAAGCATCCTCTCCAGATGCTTGATTGTGGCCTTCTTTTTTCGATTTCATATCCAAAGTTCCCACCACGTTTCGTTTGCCAGCTGTGAGAAGGCGTGTGGATAACTTTTGTTGTTGTTTCTAGCGGTGTTGTGTCTACCATCAGGGTTGCCACTAAAAAAATTTTGGTCCGAAATGCCCAATTTCGGCAACCCTACCTACCATAGCTTTACTGTTGATTTTAGCTCAAGCCTGTTTGGTACATCCTACAATAATTGGTCCATTGCAGTTGGGGGGAACGGTAGATATCTGCTTCACTTGTATTGACTTTGAGTTGCAGGTTGCCTGGTCTTTTGCCTTCTTTTCTACAGTAGTTTGTTCAGCAGCACCGCAGTCTTTAGATACCAGGGGCGGAGATGGTTTGGTTTTACAGCTCAGTTTGACTTTGGCATACCCAAAATAGATGTTGTTATTCCCGCGGACAACGGATGACCAGTAAAGATGATGAAAAAATTTCTAAGCAACAATACAAAGCGCTTTGACAAGATCCTTCAACAAGATCGAAATTGCAATCATCGTAGTTGGTATTGTTTGTAGCATTTTTCAACTTGTTTTCGCCAAAACTCAAAAAGAATAATTTGATAAAAATTATACGACCAGTCAACAGACCACAAAATTTTCAAAGTTCCTAAATATAATGACCAATAATAACAATAACTGAGTCGTTTTAAAAAATATTTTAGAAAATATTAAAAATTAAATAGAAATTAAGTTTTACAGTCTTCAACCTATTAGAAAAAAATAGGAAAAATTTTTTTTTTTTTTTTTTTTTTCTATTATATTCACATTTTTTATTTTTTTCACTCACCTTTCTCTATTTCACTGCGCGCTTATAAATGCTCACTTTTGCTAAACGGCTGTTATGTTGCTTCCTTATGTTTTTATGTATGTATTTTCGTGTCACTCTAACCTAGACAATTTAACTTGGTTTTATGTAAATCAATTTTTTTACATTTTTTTTTTTTTTTTTCAAAAAACAATTTACATTTTATGCACAAAATTCACTCAGTTGGAATTTCCATTGCAGATGGAGGCACAGTAATAGGTAAACATTTTCACAAAATAGCTTGTCGAGTGACATTTTCGGTGAAACTTTTTTTTTTAATTTTTAAAAATTTTCTATCCTATTTTATTTTTTTTTTCGTTGCACTTTTTGTGTTTTTTTTCACATTTCTTGCACGCTTTCGATTTGTTACATAATTGCGCTTTGCTTGCGCGTAGCTTACGCCTTAGCTTTGGTTTTTTAAATATTTTCTACTTTTTCTCACTTTATTATGTTCTAGTAAAAAATAGTAAAAAATTTATGAAATTCTACTTTGAACGCAGTTAATTAAACTTTGTAGCGCAAAGTTTAAAAACTATGCAAATTCTTCAACTTTTATTTTGAAATATTTTTTTTTCCAAATTTTCAATTATTTTTTAATTTATATTCTTTCGTTAATTTAAAAAATCTTACTTTCAACGTCTACATTTTACTGATGTCGCACTTGCACCGCGTACATGTAAGGTCGCGCACTTGTTTGCCGCGCCACCGCTCTCCATTGCATAGCCGCTCCTCGGCGTCATTGTTTGCTATAAAAAAACTCGGCCGCGCTTATAACTAAATTTCGAACGCGCTTCAGCCGCGTGCGCGCGTGTTACTGCCGCTTTGACCGCGCTTACAGCGCTCGTTCGTTGGTCACACTCAGGCGTTGGGTGAATTGCACTGGCGCTTTGATTTTTGTCAGAAATTTGCACTTAAAATGCACGTATAAAATATAGAAAACAGCAAGGGGTGTTTTTTTAGTAACGCACTTTCACACAAAACACTAAAAAAATTGGATAAAACTATTTTTTTTGTTTTTCAAAAAATTCAAAATTGCGAAATTTTCAAAAAACTTCATAAAAAATTCAAAAAACTGTTGCAATTAGCGCTTAACTTAACAATTGTCGTATTTTGTTGCTGCCCTCGTTTCGTCATTTCTTATCGACTTTGACTTGAATACAATATTTTTTTTTTACTTCAACTTCTTGACTTGACTTTGTCTCTGTGTCAATGCGCTCGTCGTCAATTTTAATTATTCAACTATTTGTGTTGTTGTTGCTGTAGCGCCGCGCGCTGCTACTATTGCTCTTATTTCGGAAGGTTGACTTGCTAAACGCACCGTATCGCTTGGAACGCGTCCACATACTGATGAATTACCAAGCGGCGAGCTATGCCGATGCGGCTAGCGCTCACCACAAACGCAACATACAGCTACACACGCGCGCGCGTCAGCCGAATTTCACGCTCAGCGCTAGGCAATTGCTCCCCAAACACACCACTGACTTATCGCAGTACTCGTATTCTTGTATGTTTTGTCTGCACTTCTCGCATTGTGCGGCGCTTGTGTGTGCGTTTGCATGCGTGTTTGCTCATAGATGCGGCTACGCATCAGCTCCCCATATTTTAGTTGCTCCACCACCTAAGCGCGCTCTCTACACGCGCTGTTATTTCATAGCCGCTCGCTTGCTGTTTGTTCGCGTTTTATCGGCTTCTTGACTTCTGCTGGCCGAGCGCGCTATTGTAAATTCGTTTGGTGGGCTGCTGTTTGTTTGGTTGGTGGGTTAGCCGGCTATGTTAGTCAGCGGCTGCTGTGTGTTGCTGTTGCCAGCGCTGCTGCCGGTGGGCTGATGGTGCTACTGTCAGTGGGTTGCTGGTGTGTTTGTTCGTATGCTCGCTTGGTGTTGTTCGTTATTTATTTTTCGGCAATTTGCCGGTGAGATTAGCATTGCTGTGTCTCTTTTATACTTTTTTTTCTACTGTTTGTTCATTAGTCGGTTGGGTGGGAGAGGGCTGGCAATTTTACTATTAAAGATGTTAATTTTATGTGCGGTTGCTGCTGTAGTTGTGGCAATAGGCTTGTACAGTATAGACTCGATTAAAACAATAATAAATTATTCTCCATTATGAGGTGAGGAATTGTGTTGTAGCGGTATACATAACTAATATTCTGGCCTATCATCGCGGTAAAAGCTACAACAAAAATTCTTTAGAGAACAGTTTTTCTAAACGAGATCGCCACTCGGTCATGGTTTCGCAAACTCCGCGAGTGTGTTTCTGCCATGAAAGGCTTCTTAGCTAAACATTCATCTGCTTTTCCTTTCGGAATAGGCAAAAAATTCTGGTTAACCGGTAGTGTGCTTGGCCTACTACACCAAGTGATCGGGTATCGACTCCCAGTCAAAGCAATATCAAAAATTAATTAGAAAAAGCTTTTTCTAAACGGGGTCCCCCACAGCAGTGGTTTGGCAAACTCTCCGAGTGTATTTCTTCTCCGCAAACTTTCATTTGTTCTGCAGATGCCATTTGGAGTCGGCAAAAACTGTAGTTCCTACCAATTTGTAGGACAAAATTGAAAGCAGCACATCACAAACTGGAAGATAAGCTCGGCGAAACAATCTTGTTAGCGTAGTTGTTCTATAAAACTGGAACTCGAAAAGTTTCTTCTATTCATTTGTAATTCTCTATTAGTACCACAGGGCGTATGAGTAACCAAAAAATGCAAAAAGTAACTGGCGATTTTTAGCAGCGCAGATTCGGATTATATATTTTTAATAAGATTCAATTAAGCTTAAAACTCAATTTGCGGGACACAGGGTCTTGTGGAAAATCCGCAATCTTAAAACAAAACCAAAAAAATCTCCAGTTTTTCTGGTAAATAACATTTAACAAAAACGTGTTAGATACAAAATGTAGAAACTGTTTTTCTTAACAAAACAGGTTATAAAACTTTTTTTACGTTTCGATGTAAATCAAGAAAAAACACTCACACCCTTTTTTCAAGATTGTGGGTTTTCGACTTTTAATAACACTGGCCGACAAATTTTCAAAAATTTTCATATCCTCGACATTTGATGCATTATTACTATGTAGAATTTTATGCTGATTCCAAATATATAAACATTTGATTTAAAAGTAGAACCGTTTTCGAGATATTTTAAAATTTCAGTTTTTGAGATAACAAAAAAAAGTAGGATGACTAATCTGTCAATATCTCCGTCACTACTATCTCTATTTTTATGATATTTCATTTCATTTTGATAGGATGAAATACGCTTTCCATCAAATCAAAAATTATTAAAATTGATGTTAAACTGCCTTAGTTATGGCCAACCATTTTTCTTTTTCATCCAAATTTGCAGTTTTTTCGAAATTTTTCTAATTTTTTGTCATTTTTTTTTTTACGAAATATTAAATATCCTCCAGGTTTGACACTTTTTGTTCGTAGCCTATTTTTTTGTGTCCTTTTTGACACTATCCGGATTATAATCGGTAGAAAAATTACAATGTTATAAGAGATTTAGTGAAAAGGCCCTTTTTATTTTTTTTTTGCGAAATCTTAAAAGTGTTTAAAAGTTGAAAGTTTTCACCGTTTTGATACATTTTGTTCTTCTCGAAGAAGGAACCAACAAAAATCGTCCATCATAGGTTCATTCCAATGTGCTTGATATGGAAATGGAATTTTCTTTTATTTCTTGGAAAAATGTCGAAAAATGTTTGGTCATAGCTCAGTCAGTTTAACGTCAATTCTAATCATTTTTAACTTGGTGGAAAGGGTATTTCATCCTCTCGAAATTAAATGAAATGTAATAAAAATCGGGATAGAAATGGCGGAGATAGTGACAGATTAGTCATCCTACTCTATTTTTTATCACAAAAACTAAAAATTCAAAATATCTCGAACACCCTTCTACTTTTAAATCAAATGTCGAGGATTTTTTTGCTGTCGGGTAGTGTAATCAATTTAATCTACTATACTAAAAAAAAAATGTTCTCAAACTACCACAAGTTGCACAGATTGTATTTATCGAGTGCCCACTGTAGATACATATACAGCGTATGTATGTATGTGATGTAGGTGGAAGAGCGCGTGCATTATGGCAACAAACGCGCCAATTGTTACACTTTTCAAATTATTGTTGTGTTTTAGTTACATTAGTACTCGCTCGTACAACGCTCTAAGGGTATTCATACCTACATAGCAATTTTGGCGATGCTGAGTAATTTTTTTTTCATGTTTTACTGCGTATTTCGTTTTGTTTTCTTATTTCATTTTATTTTATTTACTTATTTTGTTTGTTTTATTTTTATATGCTAGTTTTTTTTTTGTTTTTGTTTTTGTCATTGCACGTCAATATATTTTAGGTACCATTGCCGGTTTATCATTTACAAGCTGCACCTATCCACCCGCTACTCTACGAAAAAAAATGCTACTGAGCAGATACTAATGCTTCAACACTTGAATTTATTTAGAGTACCTTGTATGTGTACGTTTTAATATTAGAACATTCCTACATATATGTATACAGACCAGTGGCGCACAATATTATCAGTCGGGTAGTTTTGCCTTATAAAAGTTAGTTAAAAATTTGATACAGACCAGGGGCCTACGAGTGGAAAAAAAAAATAATTTTTTTGTGAGAAATTCAGGCTAATTTATTTTAAGCAAACTTATAACTACTTAATTCAAAAATATTACACAGTGCTAGAAAAATAATAAAGTGAGTACACTCTTAAACTGTTCGAGTTACACACGAAACACCCTTCAAACGATTTGTAACACCCCCAAAATCTAGTTTTAGGTTAAAAAAAACCTTTTTTCAGTTTCTTCGTAAAAAAATTCTTTGAAATAAAATTTTTAATCTATTTCAAAATTGTTAACCCTGCTAGACAGTGCTTTGATATTCAGTCAGCTTTGTAATGTTGCCTTTGAAAACGTGATAGAAATCACCTTAAATGATTTATTTGTGAGAGTTGTAAGGAAATATAGAAATATATCAAACTTGTTCCACTTTTTTTTGCAATTTTATACTCTTGCATTTTTTCTCGTTTTATGGTGCGTTACTATCAATAAGAAAAACATGAAAACTCTAACCGACAAAAGTTACATTAATTTATACTAGAGTTCGCGCAGTGATTGAAATTCAACCACAAAAGCTTATTTTATTTTCCTACCTTTTTGCTGTTTCTTAAATTTGCCATTCTTTTCATATTTTTTATATTTTTGGTTTCTATACCCCATTCAGTAATATAGTTTCAATGTTGATAATTATTTATTCTTCTTAGGTAGTTTTCATACGTATTTCTTTTCTTTCCTTTCTTTTGCTTTTATTTCCTTTCCTTTCGTTTCCTTTCCTTTCCTTTCCTTTCCTTTCCTTTCCTTTCCTTTCCTTTCCTTTCCTTTCCTTTCCTTTCCTTTCCTTTCCTTTCCTTTCCTTTCCTTTCCATTCTTTTCCTTTCCTTTCCTTTCCTTTCCTTTCCTTTCCTTTCCTTTCCTTTCCTTTCCTTTCCTTTCCTTTCCTTTCCTTTCCTTTCCTTTCCTTTCCTTTCCTTTCCTTTCCTTTCCTTTCCTTTCCTTTCCTTTCCTTTCCTTTCCTTTCCTTTCCTTTCCTTTCCTTTCCTTTCCTTTCCTTTCCTTTCCTCTCCTTTCATCTCATTTTATTTCTTTTGCTTTTCTTTCCTTCCCTACCCTTTTCTTTTCTTTCCTTTTCTTTCCTTTTCTCTTCTATCATTTCATTTTATTTCCCTTCTTTCTTTCTCTCTTTTCTGTTCTTTTCTTTTATTTTCCTTTCTTTTCGTTTCTTTTATTCTCTTACCTGACCTTTCTTTCCGTTTCCATTACATTCCTTTTTTCCTTTTATTTTCTTTTTCTTTAATTTCCTTTCGTTTTCTTTGCTTTAGTTTCGTTTCCCTTAGTTTCCTCTTATTTTATTCATTTCTTTTTTTTCATCTCATTTCTTTTCTTTTATTTTTTTCTTACCTTTATTTTTTTTCACTTTTTTCCTTACCTTTCCTTTTCCAACTTTCCTTTCCTATTGTTTCCTTTCCCTACCTTTATTTGCCTTTGATTTTTCTATCATATTTTCCGTTCCTTACCTTATCTTACCTTTATTTTCCTTTTATCCATGCCTTTCCTTTCCCATTCTTTCCTTTATTATATACTTTTATTTATTTCATTTTGTTTTATTTTTATTTATTTTATATTCTTTCCTTTCATTTCCAACAAATTTATTTTTTTACTTTCAATCACTTTTCTATTTCTTATTTTACTTTTTTTTTAATTTTATCAATGCGTTTATCAGGGTCAAAAGTTCTAAATCAATTTTTCGCAAATATTTAGTTTTCCATAGCTTAGTCACATTCTCCGTTCATTACAAAATTGATTATCATAAAATTTCCTACAAAACATGCCTTGGTTTCTTATTTATACTCCCAAGCGTTTCTGCGTTACAGATCGAAAGACCCGAAATTCTAAATTTTGGGGTGAAGTTGAATTTTTCTCAAAATTTTTTCGTTTTTCCGATTTTGGACATATATCATCGACCAAAATAAGATACTTTGCCGAAGGAAGCATACCACTAAAACGACGTCTGATATCCCGACTTTGTACATTTGAGTTTTAGCGACCCCTACTAACTTTGGAGGGCCAACCCAACAATGCCAGTGGCCCGAAACATTAAAAAAAAATCACAATTTTTCGTACTTAACATGACGGCGACCACGCGGTATACCACTATAGCGTTCGGCCTACTACACCAAGTATTCGGGTATCGCTACTCGGTAAAAGCAACATTAAAAATTATTTAGAAAAAAGTTTTTCCAGCAGCAAAAACTCATCTGCTTTGCAGCTGAGGAAAAAAATCCAATGCAACACACTACATGTTGGCGAAAATCTCATTAGAGGTTATGATACACTGCCAATCGCTTTTCGGGAGTGTCAAACCCGATTGTGTTTCTGTCTGGAACCGCTGCTTCATATTTCATCAAATTAAATTATATCAGATTTATGGTCAAGATTTTGTGGGGTTTTGAGCCCCAAATCCCCCCCCCCCCCCCCCCTTCCAATGATGCAGGTGTGTGCATATTTGTATTCGGAAATCGCTACTCTTAGGTCTGACTAGAATGTATGTAATGTATGTATCTTGTCGTCAGCATTTGTTTGTCTGTATTTCGTCACTTTGCTCTTTATTTAATTTAAATTTGTTTTTATGTTAGGAATTTTTATTTCGGTTTTTTTTTTTGTTTTGTTTTGTTTTAATGCTGCAACACTTCTTTGGTAATGTATCAATTCACACGAATTGTGTACTAAGTACGTATGTACATATGTATAGTAGGGTGGTCAAAATACCGTTTTCGGAAAATAGCACCAAAAGTGACATAAAATAAAGTTGCCATGACAGTCCAGGTGACAGGTACTTAGCATGGACGATAAGGGGTCATATATGCAGAGGACTCTTACAAAAATGCAAATTAGTTCAAAAACTTTTTCTGCAACCGTCTAATGTATAGATGTAGATACTTATAAACTTATGTACCTCATCTTTACTATTTTTTTTTTTTTTTTTCATTTAAATTTTTTAAAACGTTCCATTTTAACAAGTAAATTTCACTAGAAAATGTGTCTCCACACCGTCAATAAAATTAGTTCACAAAAGGCTTTCATTTATGGCAAACGTAGGAAGTAAACAATAAGAAATTGCGTCAATTTGTAGAAATTGTTTGAAAAAAAATTGTTGTGTATGTATTTTACTATTTTTTGAATAATTTTGTTTATAAAATTTTAATTGAATTCAAGTTAAATAAGATAAAATTAGCTTGCTTAACAAAGCAGGAAGTTTTGAAAAGATATTGACATAATTTAACAGTCAGATTAACAAAAGCAAATTTACGGCCATTTTTAAAAAAAAAAAAATTTGTATACAAAATTCTTGTTTATCGTTCAGATCATGGCTCAATTATACCAGGTTAGCTTTTCGATGACAGATTCTGTCAGTTGCAGCCATCTTGCTCCCTGAAAAATTGTCATTCACATTCTGGGTAGCCTTTTAGCAAAATCATGTAAAAAAAGTAGTTAGAAAATTATTTTAAAATAGTAGTAGTTAGAAAAATAGTAGAGGTTGGCTTTTGGAAAATTTATGAATTTATCATTAATAACTGACTTTAAAGATTTTCCTTCTGTGATAAGAGTATGTTATTTTCATTCTTAATCATCAGCCAAGTGTGCATGAAAGAGTTGGAGGTAAATTTATTGGAACTGGTTAAATTTGGTTAGTAAAATGGTAATACTATCCCTTTGGCACACTTTTTCCGATAGTATTTATGACCCGAAAACCTTTCAAGGAACTTTTAGTAAAAATTTAGGTCAAGACTGCTTTACATGAGTCGATGTCCTATTCGATTAGACGTTCGATTGTTTTCAACCATCAAATACAATTTGTCGATCGGTCGAATTACTATTAACACGGTGGAGCGCAAAAAAAAAATCGACCCTGATATCGACACTTATTTTGAGGCTAGAATACTAGAAAACGTCTAGTCGGAGAAAATTTTAGGCTATGCAGCTTTTGAAGGGATTCCGAGTTCTTACTCTTAATATGAGGTAAAGTTTGTGAAATCTAAACTAGCGATGATAGACCTCTAGAATTTAATGTTAAGATCTTTAATTTTTACAGTAATATTTTTTCACCTTTCTGAAAAATAAAATCAATATAATTTTTGAAAAAAAAAAAACTTTTTTTTGGCCCCGTCGAATGTGTTAGTTTACTTGACAATTTTTTATTTGCATTACAATTTATATCCTCCTTTTTCGATTTTTCTACTACCATTTCCTTGACGAAAGAAAAAAAACATTCCTACTTTTTTATTCGCAAACGAAACCCGTACACATTTTCACATTGGGAGTGTCAATAATAAACGTCAAGGGAAGAGCAAAAAAAAAAAAAAATTTTCAGAATCAATTTCTTTTTTTAATCCGAATTATCATTATTATTTTTAGACCTAATATTTTATTATATATTAATTTCATTAAAAAATCCGAAATTGCATTAAAAAAATTGGAATTTAATTAAGTAATACAATTTTTTTTTATTAAAAATTTATATAGGTCTAATTTTTTTAATTAGTTTATTTTTTGAATCTAAATTAATCATTATAATTTTCAAAACTAATTATTTTGTTTTTAATCAACTTTTTTCAATCCAAAAAAAAAAAAATATTTTTTTAATTAACTCTTTTTGATTTAAAAATTATATTGCTTTTCAGGAAATGGAATTCAATATTTTTTTGATAAAAGTAATTTTTTTTTAATTTAAGGAAGAAAATTTTAAGCATTCATCTTGCATCGAAATGGCGCATAAAAAACAGAAACAAAATGTAAAAAAAATCAAAATAATTAACTTGAACTGATAAATAATTTTTTTAAATCAAAATTGAAAATTTATGTCATGAAATATTTTTCGAGAATCAATCATTTATTTTGAAATAATTTTTTTTTTTATTCAAGCTAATCATTGTTATTTTTGAAACTAATAAGTTTGCATCTTTAATACAAAATACTAATTTTGTTCAATTAATTTTTTTTTTTTTCATCTAAAAAACTTTTCTTATAAAAAACTAAATCGTAAAAGCACTTCAATATTATTTCCGATCAAAAACATTTATTTTCAAACTAGCGAAATATTTCAAAAAAATCCAAAATCTAAATTTTTATCCAAATTAATTTTTTTTATTGCTAATAATTTTGTTTATTTAATCCAAAATGATATATTTCTTATTCAACTTTTTTGATGCTTTCTAGAAAACTAAATGGGATTCCGTTTCTAATACAAAAAAATATAGTAAAACCAAAAATTGTTTCTTCAATCCAAAAAAAAAAAAAAAAAACATAACCAAAAAAAAATTAGTTTAATTTTTACTTTTTTTTATTTGCAACATCTGAAAAAAAATAATATATGTATAATTAAAAAAAAAATTTCATGCGATGATTTTTCAGTAATAAATTTAAGATTTTTTTTATTTATTTTTTTTATTTCTTATAAAAAAAAATGTTGCAAAAACAATTCAAAACCTTTTCAATCAAAAAACGAAAAAAAAACAAAACAATTTTTTTTTCAAATTTTTTTTTTTTTAATTTCTAAAAAAAATTGTTTCACTGATGACTTTTTTTTCTGTTAAATAAATTTTAATTTTATTTTTTTTATTTATTCAAAAACAATTCATAACTTTTTCAATCAAAAAACGAAAAAAAACATAAAACAATTTTTTTCAAATTTTTCTTTTCTGTTTTTTTAATTTCTAAAAGGTCAAAAAAAAATTATATAAAATTTTTTATGAAAAAAATTATTTCACTGATGACTTTTTTTCTGTTAAATAAATTTTAATTTTATTTTTTTTTATTTATTCATTTCTAATGAGAAAATGTAGCAAAAACAATTCATAACTTTTTCAATCAAAAAACAAAAAAAAAAACAAAACAAATTTTTTTTCAAAATTTTTTTTTTTTTTTTTTTAATTTTCAAAAGGTTAAAAAAAATTATAAAATTTTCTATGAAAAAAAAATTGTTTCAGTGATGACTTTTTTCTGTTAAATAAATTTTAATTTAATTTTTTTTATTTATTCATTTCTAATGACAAAATGTAGCAAAAACAATTTATAACTTTATCAATCAAAAAACAAAAAAAAACCTAAACAATTTTTTTTTAATTTCTAAAAACTAAAAAAAAATTAATATCAAATTTTTCTGTTAAATAAATTTTAATTTTAATTTTTTTTTTTATTCGTTTCTAATGACAAAATGTAGCAAAAACAATTCATAATTTCTTCCATAAAAAAAAAAAACAGGTACCTAAAAAATTTTTTATTTTTATTTTTTAATAATTTTTTTTTTATTTCTAAAATCTCAAAAGAAAATTTAATATAAAAACTTTTTATAAAAAAAATTGTTTCATGTGATGATTTTTTTTCTGTTTAATAAATTTAATTTTTTTTTTTTTTCATTTCTTAAATCTAAAAAAAAAATTATAAAAATTTTTTTCTGAAACAAAAAACTTTGAAAAATAATAAAAACAAAACCCTCCTAAACATTGCTCAAAATTTGGGTAGTTGTAGACTGGCACCAGCATATAAAACAGACACACGCAAATACTGAGATTATCTCCAATTTTCGAAAGCTACGAATTGTTTGCATTAAACAATTAAAAAAAAAAAATTAATTGTCACCTTTTAAATTTTCAGCTCAATTAATTTTCAACACCTTATCAATTAGCTTCACACCTTAACACAAATTTCCCACACTGAAAACACTAACAACAAAAAATTCAAGGCAAATGCATTTGTAATTTGAGTTTAGTGTAACTCTCTTTAATTTTTTATAATCACTTAAAACTTTAAATTTTTTTGCTCGGCACTCGAACGCAACCAACGAACACAGCGCGGCACAAAACGCATCACACACGCATTAGCTAAACGCCAGCAAAAATTTAAAATCTCGCAAATATTTAACGTTTAAACTTTTATTTTTTACCTTTGCATTACATTTAAATTCGTCTGACAAAGAAAAAAAACCGAAGCAGCACTAAAATTTAAGTTGCACGATAGGTTTTTGTTTTTTTTTCG
>CAXKVI010000001.1:162052061-162057061 GCA_964058755.1 Campiglossa producta
TATAGGCGTCTAACTATATAGTATATTGTGTGTATAAAAGTGTGTGGTTCTTTTATATATTTTTGGCAAAATTGGTCATTGAACTCTCGACTACACACATTCATTCATAGATATGTTTTGCGCAGTCTATTGCAAAATTACGCAAAATTTAATAATAAATACATATATATATGCATACGCATAGTCATACATATACATAAGTAAGTGATTGCTTAAATTAGGACATCCGAGGTATTAAATTAAATTAATTTAAATTTTGTGGGTACGCATCTGATAACATTTTTCGTCAAATCTCTGATTGACAGCTTATCAACGAAGACATTGTGAGTGTTGTTGTTGAGTGGAAAATCACGCTATTTCAAAAGAGCGCCTTTTGAAGCAAATTCTGAGATAGGTTGTTGTTGAAAAAAGAATCTGATGAGATAGGGGGTCTTTGAAAAATATTCTGAAATACTACGTATCTAGTGTGAGCTTCTGTGATATCTTTACCTAACAACAAAATATGTAACTCTCTAAATAATTAAAATCTCTTTTACTAGATGGGCTCTCATACCTATTAAAAAGTGTTTCCAACTGACGATAGAGTCATCAAACATACAAATGTTTACACTTGCACACACACCACTTAAGTGCACTACTATGTTTTCAGTTTTATCAGATAATCGTTCGAATCTCAGTACCGCTATATACCGTTTTACAGCGCAAGTACTTAAGTTTTTTTTATCAAATTTGACATAATTGCTGTCTGCAGTTTTTGTTGTTATTTTTAAAAACAAACAACTAAGTAAATATAGCACTTAAAACAAAAGTCAATAGCCAATTGAAGCTTATTTCTTAATACATAATTTAGTAGGATATTAGGCATTGAAGGCACTCTCAAATCATTGACTTTCAAGGAATTTCGTTCAACGGATTTATGGAAAAGGTGTAAATTAAAAAAAGCTCACCGTAGCAGTGGCTTATTGAGAAATTCGACAATATTTACGGCACATCATAAATCGATAGACTGTTTAATGTTGTGAGAATATTTATACTTTAGTCAGTTGTTCAAAGTAGGCACAGGGTGCTGTAGGTGAATGATATTTTAAGCTTTTCAAGTAAATCAGCTAAAAAGAGTATAACGTAATTTTTACTATATTTTTGTGTAAGTTTTACTATATTTTTTTACTTAAATTTTTATTACACTTCTTGCGTAATTCTACAATCTTTTTTTTATAATTTTTTGTATTTTGTGTAATTTTTACTATATTTTTTGTGTAATTTTTACTATATTTTTCGCGTCATTTTTACTCTTTTTTGCATAAGTTTACCATATTTTTTGTGTAATTTTTAACTAAATTTTTTTCGTAATTTTTACTATATTTTTGTGTAATTTTTACTCCAATTTTTTGGTAACTTTTAACTATATTTTTTGTGCAAGTTTTACTATATTTTTTTTGCTCAAATTTTTACTATCTTTTTTGTGTAACTTTTACTATATTTTTGACCTTACTGTTACCATAATTTTTGTGTAATTTTTACTTGTTTTGGTAACTTTTACAATATTTTTTCGTAACTTTTACTTTAGTTTGGCCAAATTTTTACTATAATTTTTGTGTAATTTTTGTAACCTGAAAGTCAACCCCCGTGCATCCACCCTTTGTTCTACCAAAGCATTTACACCGAGTAAGCTCAAAATCAGCCTTGAAAGCACATGGGTCATTCCATGCTAAATTGACAAATTTTTAACCTGACCCCGATTTCGCTAAAAATTTGCTCTCTTTTTCTATCCCCGAAAGACATTTTTCAGAATCTTTAAAAAAAATGTTCCCCAAATCAAAAAATGTTATGAAAAAAAAACTTTATTTTTTTAATGCTGTAACTTTTTCCAAAATCGACCATTTGGGATCATTTTTTTTTTAATTTTTATTTTTAAATGTAAAAGCTACCTGACCCCCTTCGATTTCGCTAAAAATTTGCTATCTTTTTCTACCCCCCGAAAGACATTTTTCAGAATTTCTTCAAATTTTTTTCCCAAGATCAAAAAACTTTTTCCAAAATCGACCGTTTGGGATCATTTTTTTTAATTTTTATTTTTTTTTGGAAAAAGTTTTTTGATCTTGGGAAAAAAATTTGAAGAAATTCTGAAAAATGTCTTTCGGGGGGTAGAAAAAGATAGCAAATTTTTAGCGAAATCGAAGGGGCTCAGGTAAAAAATTTGTCGATTTGGCATGGAATGGCCCACATATAACCTTCTTATTTTCGAATATTACCACAATCATCGAAACAGTTAAGCGCCAAAAGCTACAAACCATAACAACAGTTTGACCTCTTTTCGAACAGCCAGAAGTGCAATAAAGTATATCCCGTGTGACGGTTAGTAATGTTTCCCACCTACTTTTATGGTGTTTTAGTTTAGTTTACGATTGCTTGTTCTTCTTATGCGTAGGTTCTTATTTTACATATTCGCTTCAATCGCTGTTTTCTTTGAATGCATTTTTTGTTTTATTTGTCAAAGCTCGCTGTCTCAGAACACTTGTAACATATTTGATCTGTCTTAACACGTTCAGCGCCTATAATTGTTAACATCTTTACACCCATATGTAACTACATGAAAACATAAATCCAAAATTCGAATAAGTAAATATTTACCTAAATACCCCAACACCAACATTTCCCAGATCCACATACAAAAAATTTCCATGAATTTTGCCGCTACTTACCAAATGAAGTTGCTTTTCTTCCCACAATGCCTGCTGTTTTGCAGTGAGATGGGAAGATCTTGTTGAAAAAAAATGAAGTGTAAATCCTCTTGCACTTGTTGTTTGTTTAACATTTATTTCGTCATAATTACTACGCACCCATACAAAAGTCAGGCAGTTATTAGTTGTACGTTTTTTTTATCTTCCTTACAAGAAACTTATCAGAAGATTATGTTGATAGCTAAATAGAATCTTTTACGAAATTTGACTAGCGATACCTACATATATATGTATATTAGGGTGGTCCTTATAAACAAATCTTTTATAGTCTCACCCCTTAGATAGGTTGCGCCATGGTCAACTATATCGCATATTAATTTGTATCCCTATTGGAGATGGTGAAGGCGTGTCGCATGGAGGTCAAGGTTCAGATTGCACTATGGTCGGAGATATCATCAACAAAATTTGATTCCGATTGGAATCGCCTAAGACGGGGTAGCCTAAATTTTAACCCACCTGAGACACGCTGGTGCTATCGATTTTGAGTATTAATAGAAAGAAAAATCGGCTCTTAAGCGATTCCAATCGGAACTAAACTTCGTAGGTGATATCTTCAGCTTTATTACTACCGCTTTAGGGGTTGAGTCTTTGAAAATCTAATGATAAAATTGTCTCCCTACAATTAAGGACCACCCTAATGTACATACATACCCTAAAGGAAAATCTTATAATTTAAACAAGCTGTTCTTCGATTCAACAGAATTTGGAAATAATATCGACGGCTGAGTGGTTCTATCAATTTCACAATTTCCACAAAAAAAAACTATTTACGAGTTTGTTGGAAGAACGGACTATCCTAAATTTGTTACCAACAACGCCCTGTTTTATAATTTATTTCAAGAACGCTTCATCTCAGAATGAACTTCAAAAGCGCCCTATCTAATTTGCACTCAGCTACAATATGTAGAAAATGTACTCTTCTCCCAGACTTTTTACCACTGTAAATATTTTTACAGGGTTGCCACCTAAATGAAATTTTTTTAAATGTCAATATCAGTGTTAATCGCTTCGCTTATTTCGATTTCGGAACAATTCTTAATCATCTTTACAGATTCGTTTTGTTGTTGTTGGTGTGGCTGTTGTTGTTCTTGTTGTTGTTGTTGTAACGACAAAAATACTCTCCGAAACATACCAAAAGGTTTTTTTGAAGTTTTGTCGAATTAACATTCCTTTCGGAAGCATTATATCCGAAGATCAACCATCGAGTTGCATTTCCTTACCTTTGTGCATATTAGTCGGCTCTCACGATCGATAATCCTACCTCGGGCATATTCCTAACTCCAAACCCGCAGCCGAATAGTCTTTCATTTGGTAAAGCATAGACCTTCATCTAGGAATCACTATATGAGGCAGGAAGTCGATAAAATTTTCTGACTCCGTTTAGATCGTAACGTCCCTACCACAATCAAAGCGGCCTTCCGGCATTAGGAGATCCAATTTCACTTTTGGTACTCGAGTCTAGAAAGAAAGAAAAGAATTTATTAGAGAAGGGAGGAGAGTAAGAGGAAAGGAAAGAGGTGATCAGTATAGGATTAAGGAGGGATACGAGGAGATTGTTAAAAAAACAAAGAGCACGACAACAAAATGGAGGCAGATTGTGGGGGGGAGTTGGAAAATAGTAATTTTTTAGAGAGGTGAAGAACGAGATGGTGAGAAAAAAACAGGTTCGAGGAAAGGAAAGAGAGGAATATCGATATTATGTCAGGCTTAAAGAGGTAACGAAAAATGAAGAAGAAGAGTTATGCGAGGGTTGGGTAGGCGATTTGAAATGTTTCACATTGGACAGGTTTCCCTACTGAGCATAAATATATACCCATATGAATAGCTAAATTTCATGCCAAAACATATGACAACTCTTAATTTTTACTTCGCATTAGACTGCAGATCTTATAGATGTATCTTCGTGACGTTGAAGTTGAAAGTATTTAGAGTTCTATTGCTTTCTAGGTCAACAAAAAACAATGGCTCACCCTAATGTACACGGTTAAAAATTTGAACCTAAATTTTAAACTTTTTTGGACTACATATATGACCAAACCAAATTTGGATTCAAATTCAATCTAGACCAGTTTTCATGAAAATTGGCTAAATGAATCGGGGTCCAATTATAAACCAGAAATGTTTTAACAATTTTTTAAAGATAAAATAAATTTTTTGTCCGTTGGCGGGAATTCGAACCAAGATTCCCTGCATCATGCCCGTCTGCTCTACCACTGAGCTACATCGCACACATAAATGTTGTTGGGGAAATTCAATCTT
>CAXKVI010000001.1:162062061-162072061 GCA_964058755.1 Campiglossa producta
TCTAAATCGCTGGCACTTTCACACATAATAAATTGCCAATAATTTGATTAAATCGCACACACTTTTCGCACAACCAACTGAGAATGAAATTAAATCTCTTAGAGAAAAAAAAAAAACTATATAGAAATTAATGAAAACATCTTACCGTCAACAGCAGTTCATAAAATTCAAGTTCATTGCCGACCAAATAGCGTACCCCAAAAAAGCAAAAAAAAACCTCAAAAATGCATCATCGCCGAAAAATGCCACCGAAGGGAAATAAATATGAGCCACAGCGGCGATATTTCAACGCATCAGAGAGATCCACACAACCATATGCACCCCAAAGTATGATACAAGCTCAATCTTGCTGAAGACCCACAACCACGCAATGCGCACTCAAAATGATAAATAACAATCATAAATTATAACTTAATTAATTTAAGATCAACAAATATGAAAAAGAAGATTTCGGTTTATTTGCCCAACAAAAAGTGCGATTGCTGGGCTTTGAGCAGGTGGTCGGCGGGGTTTGTGTGGTGCAAGCTGGTGCAAGTGTATTTTTAGTGCGGTGGTCGAATTCTTAAAAACCAAACAAAATCAAGGAATTTATTTATCTGTCATTACGTGAACACAAAAAAAAAAACACAAATATATTTACTTAAAGACAATATAAACAAATGTGCGGTAGAAAGGAATTAGCTTTGCTTATTTATGTGGCATATCAAACATGGCGCCGCATGCCACCCGTTGCTGGTTGCATGCCACATGGAAGAAAAAAATCGAGAAAAACAAAACAAATTTTGCGGAAGAGTGCAAGAATTTATTATCAATATTTTTTAGTATTTTTTTTTTTTTGTTTTTTTCACTTGGCAGCTCAAATTCAAGCGAGTGCCGATCTGTGGTGCATTTTGCTTTCATTTGTGGCGCTACTAATTTTTGGCATTCTTTGTGCCTGGAAAAGTGTTGAAAGTTTTATGAAGTTTTTTTTGGACCGTGCAGCAAACTTACTTTTTTACTTTACTCTTCTTTTTTGTTTTCGTTTACTTCTTTTTATATTTTTATTACTTAATTTTTTTTATCTTTTTATTTAAATTGATTTAATATGTTATGTTATTTGATTGCTTTTTTATTTTATTTTTTTTTTTTTTTCATTCTATTCTATTTTATTTATTTCATTTAATTTAGTTTTATTTTATTTATTTATAGTTTTTTTATAATTATGTTTTTTAATCTTTTTTTATTTAACCAAATTTTATTTTATTTTAATTTATTTTACTTAATTTTATTTTGTTTTGCTTTATTTTTTTCTTTTGATTAATTGTTTATTTATTTTTTTTTATATTATTTTTTTTTTTTCTTACTTCATTTTATTGTAGTTCACTTTTTTTATATTTTTTATTTTTTTGTCTTATTTTATTTTATTTTTTTTTTTATATTTTTTTTTTATTTTTTTTTTTATTTCATCTTATTTTTGTTTATTTTATTTTATTTTTTTTACTTCATTTTATTCTATTTTAGTTCACTTTTCTTTATTTTTTTCTTTTATTTTTTTCTTTTCATTTTTTACTATTTATTTTTTAATTTTTTTTTAATTTTTTAATTTTTTTTTTACTTTATTTCATTTTTTTTTATTTCTATTTTATTGTATTTCATTTTTTCACGTTTTTACTGTATTTCATTTTATTTATTTTATATTATTTTCGTTTATTTTTTTTATTTTATTTTATTTTATTTTATTTTATTTTATTTTATGTTATTTTATTTTATTTTCTTTTATTTTATTTTATTTTAATTTAATTTTATTTCATTTTATTTTATTTTATTTTATTTTATTTTATTTTATTTTATTTTATTTTATTTTATTTTATTTTATTTTATTTTATTTTATTTTTTTTAATTTTTTTTTTAATTTTTTTTTTATTTTTTTTTTTTTGTTTTTTATTTTATTTTATTTTATTTTTTTTCATTTTATTTTATTTTATTTCACTTTGTTTTATTTTATTTTTTTTTATTTCACTTTATTTTATTTTATTTTATTTTATTTAATTTAATTTTTTTTTCTTTTATTTTTTTTTTTTTTTATTTTACACCATTTTAATTTATTTTGTGTTTTTGTATTAATTTTTAATATTTTTTTCATTTTTTTTTCTTTTCCTTTATTTTTTTTTTTCTTTGGTTTTATTTTATTTTATTTTATTTTACTTTATATCAATTTTCTTTATTTTATTTTTATTTTATTTATTTTTATTATCGGCTGAGCAAAAATATTAAAAAACTACATAACTCAAAATTCAAACTCAAACCTTAATTCGAGTCGAGTAATAAACTTAATTATTGTCATTTATATTGTGTAAATGATGCATAAATAACAATAAGTACCAGAGCAGCCAACCAAGCTAACTGGTCAGTGCGACATACAAATTTGCGGCTGGTGCACCAACAAGACACACACTATCGCCAAACATTAGCTAATGGCCTGCAGGCAATGCACTGCAACGGCCTAACCAAACTCAGCCAAAAACTAACTTACTTTAACCGACGTTAATGGTGATTAACTTTGGCAAATGCTTTAGCTAACTGAACACTTTAAATGAAACTTGGTAAGCGATAGTGGTTGAAAAGGAATTTTGAGTTGCTGAGCTGCTGTTTATGAGGATTTCAGTTTGTGTTTTTGGGCCGCAAGGTCGCCGCCACAATGAGGAAGAAAGTTCTGTTGGGTGTTTGAATATTGCGCAAGCTGCTGAATTCTTTGGAGAAACAAATTTGTTAGAAGAATCTCAATTATAGATAGCTCTTAGCGGCTAATAAGTGAATATATTAGGTACGTGACTTTTGTGTGACTACAAGGGTGTGGCGATAAGTGCTTGTAGTTGAAGTAGATTCAATTTTCACTTCTTTGGAGCAGATTTTATTTCATTTATTGACCAACGCTTGTATTCACAACAAACGTGAGCGCGCGCGGCCTCTAAAAAAATGAAAAATTTATGGGGACAAATGACGTAGCGCATGACTAAGCGATAATACTAGCCTTTAATAATAATGCCCACAATGGCGCCGCACAACAACTTTTGAGCAGCGCGCGCAAATTGAAATTAATATAAGCGCGCGCCTGCGCGTACAAATCTCACCAGCATCAGCGGTCAATGAAAAATGCCAAAAAAAAAATTGTTGTTAAAATTGGTCATGGCCACAATGGTGGCAAAACAACAAGCACAACTAAACGCTCACCTTGACAGAGAGATGCAATTTCATTGATAAAAGTGGGCGAACGCGGCGCGCCACCTTTGAAAAGCGCCTACGTAATAAACTTGCGCGGTTGTTGTTGTTGCGCGCGTTTTCTTTGCAATTTTCGCAGTAGGTAAAGATGTTAGTGAAATTTATTGGTTCATTGATATGGAAGGCGTTAACCAACATAAATTATTACTAGTTTTATACGACTTTAAGTGGAAAAGCTTTATTAGCAAGTAGAAGAGGAAGAATCAAGGTAGAAAATAGCAACAAAAGTTAGCTCAACAAAATGATGAAAATTCAAAGGAGGCGATTTTGTGGAAAGCATTTAATAGACATAAAATTTATTGATTGATACATTGGTTATGATAGCGTCAATAGACAAGGCGACGTGAGCGTCGTCGCTTGATTGCTAACATTCTAGTGAACTCAATATTGGTATCTTGGAACTTGGTCATGAGTCGCATGCTAGCACACTTACATAAGCGCAAAAGCCATCCACCTCATGAGAAAGCAATGGAAAGCATTTCAGTATGTTTATTGCCGCTTGCAAATGTATATTAGTCGTCTTTATAGCTCTTAGCTCCACAGGATTGCATTTAAAGTGTCAATTGGAGATATATAAAACATTGTTTTCAGCGTTTAACGGGTTTCATGCACTGGGAAAACAGATTGCGATTAAACTCGTCGCTGCTTCGATTTTTCTTAACTTTACTACAGTTACACCAGCCAAGCTAGGTTAGGTTAGGTTCAAGTGGCTGCCGCAGAGGCACACTTAGGCCAGTTTCGAAAGGCCCGTTGTGATACCACCACCATTGGGAAAGTCAGTCCCGGCCATATGGAAAGTCCCTGAGTTGTTGGAATTCTCCACATAGCAGAATCCCGGGACTGACACTCCTAAACCGACATCATTACTCCTCCTCGAACAACTGCTTAGATGACTTTATGAAGGCCATCAATTCCTTTATGTCCAGCTCCGCGATCTGGCGCCGGCTATCCAGGAAGGTAACTCCCTAGAAGCGCCTTTTCGCGTCGCTTAAAGCCGGGCAGTTGTAGATGGGGTGCTCCACCGTTTCGAGACGACATTGCCGAAGTCATTACATCCTGAGAACAGAAGAAATACTCGGTAAGTTAAACCATGTCATGATAGGTACAAAGGAGAAGCGTATCTTCTGAATCATTTAGTGAAAAAGGAAGGGCTTTATTCTGCCTACACTATCGACTAACAGCTTATATGAGGACCAGCTTTATCAATGATATCCGGGATAGTCCTTATTGCCCATCAAATACACGATGGTTATGGGAGACCAAAAAGAAAATCCAATGAAGGAGCATTTCCCGTACCGAAGTACGGTTGCAATTTACGAAAGGAGAGTATGAAAGTCGTTAATTAAGCAGGGGAGAAACGCCTGGGTTCTCTCTGAAAATAACCGCATCTACTTGATCCCAACATCGAACCAAGGGACAACACCTGTAAATATCACAGAATTGTTGTCCGGGCCTAGGTTAGGTTAGGTTAGGTTAGGTGGTAGCAATCCAACTATGGGAACAGCTCACTTGGACACTTAAAAGGTCCGTTGTGATACGTAAACGGCGACACTTACTTAAGATTGCTTGGTAAATCGCTGTGTAGCGACACTAAAGCTCCGAACTTGGCACACATCGTTCCTCGACACGGAGACCTAAGAACATCCGAACCCAGATACCTGCGCCTGGTCCTATCAAACGCTGAACAGCTAAGCATGAAGTGATCTGATGATTCCAACTCATCATCCTCCATGCAGCTCACGCACCTCGGGGTTTCAAGAATATATAACCGCACCTCATGGATCCCCATCGGGCAGTGCCCCGTCAACACCCCAATTATCATACGGAAGGAGAATATGAAAGTCGGTAATCAAGCAGCGGAGAAACGCCTGGGTACTCTCACATCTACTTGATCCCAACATCGAACCAAGGGACAAGGGGAAGTGATCTGATGATATCACCTCGTCATCCACCGCAACCTTGATGACGGCAACCTACGCTTGGAAAACAACGCTACAATGATGAGGTAGCTTATACTTTTTGCTAATCCCAAGTTCCTGAGAGTAAACACCCTCCCCCCCTCCCCCAACACAACCATCCAGCTTTGACCCGCCCGTAAACAGATTCGCCAAACCCTCCCCCCAGATAGGTCACCTGTCCACTCGTCCCTTGCGGGTATGTAAGTCCAAAACCCCTTTCCGGGAGTAGAGGTCGGCGCACAGTAATCTGTTCTGTTAGGGATAAAGTCAAAGTTCGATAGTATATTGGAATGGCCATACTGAACAATCTTAGTCCGGGCCTAACATAAGTGAAAAATCTGTAAACTGCTCCAAGTGGCAGCACCCAAGTATAAAATCTAAGAATCAGCCCTTCCATAGATTTTGGTTGATATATGAAGGAATGCATAAAATGGGGTTAGGTGGCAACATCTTCGTTCGTATACGTCCAAGAATACCTTTCATCTGTTGCCCATATTGGCTTGTCTTGCTCAATGTGTAAGACGAAATTGAGATGGGTGGCAGCCCTGTATACCACTCCAATAGCAATACTCAAGTAGAAAGTCTTAGAATGAAGCAACGAAGGCGTCCAAGAATATAGATAGTTGCGACCTGGGGCGGTTTACAGGGTTGCCACCTATCTCAATTTTTTTAATTTTGTAGCAAGATATGGCAAAATGGGTATCAAATGAAAGGTATTTTCAGCGACATGCCAACTAAAATATTTTCAAGTAGGGTTGCCACCTTACCGAAGCATATTTGTGTATTGTATATCCGGTACTATCTCGGGAACAGCTTCACGGATGAAATTTGGCATATATGTGGTACGATTGATTATAAAACTATCCAATTGGGGGTTACCACTTGGAGCGATTTACAGGGTTACCACCTATTTCAGTTTTTTAAATAATGGAGCAAGATATGCCATTGGGATCATTTTAGGATTAGTTTGGGATTATTTTAGCGTCATTTAGGGTAAGTAAAGTTGGCTCCAAATCAATAGCACCGAGCAAGCTCGGTCAACCAAGTACTATCTATATGAAAATATGAATATATTCTACAGCACCTGCAATATTTCAATTATTTGTAGCAATTTAATTTGAAAGTTGCTTTCCACACCTCAATGGGATATACGGAAACATAGAGCCGTGAAAAGTACAAGAGAATATCAGTCATAACAACACCCCGTGCATTGATAAATATTGTCAGTGTAGAGTTAAGAAACAATTTTTCATTTTAATTATAACATTACAGGCATCTCATTAAGAAAATAATAAAACTAGGAAATAAGCCTTGTGAAGCTTTTCCATAGGAACAAAAATAAATGTTTAGTATTAGTGATGCATAGAACAGTGATGAAAACCCAGAACCGGATAAGTGAGTCCAACAGAAACCGAACAGATCTAAAAATTTGTATTGTAGGGAAGAACCTAAGTGATAGTTCTAAAGAATCTAAACCAAGAGCGCTTGTGAGGTTTTTAAGAAATACTTGGAATCTCAACCTGGAACGGGGTAATGTAGCTGAAAATTTAGTGTTTCTTCGGCTTCTTAAAAAAGATTTGCATATACCACGCTAACATCCTGAAAACATTATGTATGCAGTGAAAACGGTTTCGAGTCTCGAAAACAGAACAGGTTCTTTAAATACCCAGCATCAAACATCTCTATTATGTCGTATGCCTTATAGCATATGTAAATGTATTATAAATAGTTACAAATAAATACCATTAACAATCATTTAAATACTTAATAAACAAAATGTCATTCCATCATGCGGGTCACATTAATCTAAGCGACAGACGTTGAACAGAAATGTGTTGTTTGATTTTATCTTAAAGTGTAGATACTCTTTTTGCACAGTACCTACTAGATTTATTACACTTTTTCTCTGACAATGAATAAATGCAAATAAATATATGCACAAATGTAACTGTATTTTTTTAAATACACAAACGTACGTGAAATATGTTTTGAAAATATTCATACTGGGCGGCTTTTAACAATATGCCTTTTAGTCACTTTTGACACCTACCTAAATTTTTTCCAATATTCTTATTTACCAACACAAACTTTTCAAAATAGATTTCCGAAATATATTAAATAGGTGGCAACTTTATAAGCCGCCTCAAAAGGCAAATCCACGTAGATAATCTTAAAAAATGAAGTATGCTATACACAAAATAATTTCATCCAAATCGGTCAATATATGAAGAAATAAATAAATGGCAGTAAGGTGGCGACCCTAGGTGCCAACTCATTTTTAAGACATCATGGTTGGAATGCGGCTGAAAGTATCTTTGATTTCATACCCATATTGGCATAGCTTGCTCAATATTTAGGAAAAAATAAGATAGGTGGCAACCCTGTAAGCCACCCAAGTGGCAAAACCCTAGTGGACAGGTCCCAAAATGACTTCTAAATGAAATTATCCCAAAATGACCCCAAAAGTATCCCAAAATATTCTTAAAATTACCCTAAATAATTCAAAAATGATACCAAAATGGTCCAAAAATTATCGCAAAATGATTCCAAAAATATCCTTGGGGTTGCCCAAATGATCCGAAAATTACGCCTAAATTATCCGAAAATTACCCCAAAATTATCCCTAATTAACCGCAAAATGATCCTCAAATAATCCAAATATGATTCCAAAATTACCCCAAACTATACAAATACAAAACGGTAAAATGGTAACCCTGGGCGGCAAACCTACTTGAAAATATTTTAGTTGGTATGTCACAGAAAATACCTTTCATTTGATACCTATATTGGCATATTTTGCTCCGTAAATAAAATTTTTTTTAGATAGCTGTCAGCCCTGTAAGTCGCCCCAAGTGGCAATACCCAAGTGGATGGTCTTAGAAATCGCAGACTACTTCTACCGGTTCCAGTTTTTTGTATGGAAGGTGCCAAATCCCCTCTTCACATAACTCGAACTTTTTTGTTACTTCCAGGGTCTCATGTGTTTCAGAGCAGGACAATATCGCTTCGAATCGAACTAAGAACCACACCCTGTTAAAACCCTCATCAACATTTTTCTTTTGGTACCCATATTGTCAAAACACCTTGTTTGGACTTAGAACCCCTCCCTGTTAGAGCCCCACAAACGCGTGTTATTTTATATCCTTATGGTACAAACACCCTCTGAATCACACCTGGTCCACAACGCCTTTCTTTTGATACCCATATTGCAGAAATACCTTCCATGTTCAAGTGTGCTCCGCATTTAGATCAATATCTCGAAACCGGGCTCGCATATGGAACTAAGAGCCACACCCTGTTAAAGACCCGATCAACACCTTTCATTTGGTACCCACGTTATCCAAACACTTTCTAGGGTCACACCTCGTCCAAATTTTAGTCGATATCTCGGAAACCATCTCGGTTCCCATCTGGGACTAAAAACTATCCTCTGTTAAAACTCTTATCCACGCCTTTTTTTATGCCAATATCGTACAAACAATTCTTAGGGTCACACCTGGTCCTCATTTTGGTCGATATTTGCCAAACGGGTTCGGAAATGGGGCTTAGAACCACTCCCTGTTAAAACCCTCATCAACACCTTTCATTTGGTAGCCATATGTTCAAAACTCTTCCTATGGACACACCTGGCCCGCATTTTGGTCGATATCTCGGAAACGCGTTCCTACATTGGGTTTGAAACAAATTCCACTTAAAACTCTTATTAACACCTTTCATTTGATACCCATATCACAGAACTTCCTTCCAGGGTCACGGCTGCTTCACATTAGGCTTCCGGCCCCTAATCAGCTTGGGGTATGAAATATAGTTTAAAACCTTTTCTCATAGAAGATTTAAGTTGAGGAACACCGTGAGATTAGAGATACTGCGGTAAGAACTATTTAGATGTAATGTCGCCGAAATATCTTATTGGATTCCCTATCATAGTACAAAAGAATATATTACCCCATTGTTTGTTTCGACAACTCTTCTGGGACAGGTGCAGTCCGTTCTTGTTGTCTTGTATTGGAGTCGTCAACATTGAGTAAAATATGGATGTGCCTGAATAAGTAATCTTTTCCGCATCCCAATTCTCGAAGCATATGTAAGTACAATCTATAATGCCGTTTCCTTGATATCGATGCTCAGGATGATCTAAGCGGCCTGTGATCGCGCTATAGACCTAACTTCAACTAGCAGTTCTTCTTGTAGTTCACCTTCCAACGCCACCAGAAGAAGAACAAATTCTGCAAAATTACGATGTTCGCTGATCTTGAACGAGTTTTATTTATCTGCGATAATCTATCAAAGACAAACATAATTTTATCTCGCAATAATTTTCTGCACCCACGCCAATAACTGCCATCAAATATATAACTGCTACTTGTTATTAAAAAAAAAATTAATTTTCGAATCGTAAAAATTGTGCCAAACCCTTTTGAAATTGAAATGAGTAATACCATTGCATACTTTGGCATATTTATCCAGCAACAATAAATTTTAGAATTTCTGATTAAATTCTTTAATTCCTACGACGGGAATGTATGACAAACGATTATGAGTGACATTTTATTGTAGTTGAAGGCCATTTATGAGTCTGGAAGTTGCTTCGCGGCTAAAAATGCGTATGGAATATTCAACATTTTTTTGTTGGTTCCAGGCAATATACATTTTTCAATCAATCACATAAATGCGACTTTCGCCCAATGAAATAATTAAAGTCAAATTAAAAGTTGATCCTCAAAGCTCAGTAGACAATAATATTGTACTTCTTGTGTTGTGGCGAATTTCGAATTCCACACATT
>CAXKVI010000001.1:162074561-162126673 GCA_964058755.1 Campiglossa producta
TTTTTATTTATTTTATTTTTAATTTTATCTTATATTTATAGTTCTTTTTTATTATATTTTTTTTATTTTATTTTATTTTGTTTTTTTATTTAATTTTCTTTATTTTATTTTATTTATTTTTTTTTTTGTTTTATTTCTTTTAATTTTGTTTTTTTTTTTGTATTTTTTAATATTTTAATTTATTTTAATTTAAATTATTTTTGTATATTTTTTTGCTTTATTTTTTATTTTAATTTTTTGTTTTATTTTATTTTTTTTTTTTATTTAATTTTATTTTATTTTATAAAATTTTTGTTTGTATACATATATGTAAGTTTGTAACTGTATATCCGTAATTTTTTGTTACCATCGTCTATGGCATGTGTGAAACAGCAAAATCATGTTGTTGACATTACAACATGACAACATATTCTGTAATTCAATACCAACAACATAATTCGATTCAACTTAGAGCAAGCTCGGTCCCAACTCAGATCAACTCAATCAATGTTTTTTGTTACATATGTATTTTTGTTGTAGTTGTCGAAATGTTTCAACACTATACATACTAAGTAAGTACGGATCGTTGTTTGTTACGCGCATACATATATAATTTCTTAACGATTCTACAATTTTATTGTTAACAACAAGAGCAACACTTCACACAACAATACACAAAATAGTCTCGAGAACGTATGCAAAGCAGTTAATGGAGCTGTCCCCCAGCTAGCTAGCCACTGGACACGGCTGTCAGCCACTTTGTCGAGCATCACAGTAAACGTCCAGTTAGCCAATAAGAAGTCAACGTATTGACAAATCTACGCCGACACAAAAGTTAAATTATTGCCAATGTCAATGCGAAAATGTTTTGCCACTGATGCTGATCGCGCTTGCTTGTTGTTTGTTTGTTGCTCTTGTTAGATATATTTGCTTACCGACTGATTGTATGGTTCTTGAGTGGCATTTTGGTTGTTGTAATTTTTCACTTGCACTTATTTGTTTGCAAATTTCTACATCAAATGTAACCTTGAAATGTCTTTTGTATTGTTGTTGCTGCTGTGGCTTTATTTAGGCGCCAGAAGAATTCAAAACCGACCCATAGATCGGAATGATATTTGTAGATATGTGTATAGACGCAACTTGTACCACTCACTGTGCGGCATGTGCAATGCAGTTCCCACTGACATGGTTTACAAATGTCCATTAACAGGCCTACATTTCTATGTCGACTGACAAATGGGGGGTACTGACAAAGGTTCGCTTGGTGGATAACTTTTGGGTCATTAAATGTCCCGCTAGTCACATCTCACATCGACATTTGACAAAATTTGAACTGCAGCCATGACATCGGAAAAAATGATGATATACACACATATTTTAGGGTAGTCTACTCAGCAGCGTATAAAAAGTTCAAGCAAAAATTTTCCAACTATTTCTCAACTTCCGAAAAGCACTCTCGTATATTTTTTTTAAAAAAAGCGAATTTAAGACAAATGATCTGCTTTCCGTAACAGATTTCCCTATGTTGAAAGTAAAATATAGTACGCTTTCGTTTTTATGACAAACTTAGTTGATATGAGCTTTTGGGAAGCTTTTACCAAGGTTAAAGGGTGTGACTCGTGGGACATTTTCCTGTATTTTCCTGATACGATTTTTAAGGGTTTTATTGATGCAGTTGCCTAAAAATTTAGCTATGTCACTAGTTAGCCCTAACTCTTGATATTAAAAAGACCTATATTGCAAAGCTCTGTCAGAGCAGTGGTAATTTGTTGCCTGTATTTCAAAAATTTTGATCTTTTCCTTGTTTTTGGTTGGAATGTCTCTTATGTTATAACTTTAAACGAGCTAATCTTATATATTTGTAGACTTGTATGTATGTATGATTGATTCTAAGTATGATTTATTCTAGGACTTGGGGGCTGCAACTTGGGGCTGTTTACAGGGCTGCCACCTATCTCGATTTTTTTTTTTTTTAATTAAGGAGCAAGATATGACAATATAGGTATCAAATGAATGGTATTTTTGGCGACATGCCAGCTAAAATATTTTCAAGTAGAGTTGCGTCCTTATCGTTTTGGGTTCAGTTTTGGATCATTTTGGGATAATTTTTGGGTAATTTTCGGATCATTTTGGGATCATTTAGGGGATTTTTGACATCATTTTTGAATCAATTTGGGGACATTGTGGGATCATTTTAGGGGCATTTTGAGATCATTTAAGGCTCGTTTTGGAGTAATTTTGGGATCATTTTGGGGGTAATTATGCCTTTCATGAACATGAAATGGTATTATAACTTTGGTCCGATGTTTGTAAGTATGAGAAGAAGAAGAGATAGACCCATCAATAAGTATACCGAAATGATCAGGATGACGAGATGAGTTGATTTAGCCATGTCCGTCTGTCCGTCTGTCTGTCTGTCTGTTTGAACGCAGACTAGTCCCTCAGTTTTTGAGATATTTGGCTGAAATTTGGTATGCGGCCACCATTTTCCAATATAGGAATCATTTGTCGGAACCAGCAAGATCGGACCGATATTACATATAGCTCCCATACAACCGATTATTCCGATAAACGGATTTTTGGCTATAACTCCTGTAATTAAACACGTATGAACGTGAAATTTTGGAAGCATCGCTATTTTTATATGTTAAATATCGATGTTGAAAATCATTGAGATGGGATAAATATTTCACATAGCCCCCATACAATCGATTTTTCCGATAAACGGATTTTGGTAGATAACTCCTGTAATTAGATAGGTAGGAACGTGAAATTTCGTAACTGTTGCTATTTTAGAATGTGGAATGTCGATGTTAAAAATCAATGAGATTGGACCAATATAACACATCGCCCCCATATAATCGATAGTCCGATAATTTAGGTATGAGTCAAAGTTAAATTCACACAGGCTGTACTGGGATTAAACAGTGAAAATCGTGACGCTTATTCATGAAAGGTATTTAGCCTTCGGCACAGCCGAAGACAGCTTTCCTTACTTGTTTTTTTTTGTCGTTGTTTTATTCATTTTATGCTGAAATAAAACAATAACAAGGACTGACACCAATTGTATTTGTTCAACTAAACGAACTTTTGTTAGTCCCTCATTTATGTTGATTATATTTGTGGGCAGCGTTTATAAAGGTGTTCCGCTTTGAACATTGTTGAAAAATGAGGTGTAAAATAGGATAACAATAACCTACCGTGAGTTAAAGTATTAAGTGAGTATTCGTTTTCCTTTTGGAAAACCGCAAGAATTCGAAAAGTTCTAGTTTCCTACTCATGAATATAGAAAAAAAAATATAAACTATTAGAAGTTTCGAGATACCTACTTAAAGGAAACACATTTGAGAAAACCTAAAATAGTGTGTTCTCATGAAAGAAATTCAGGGGGGATTTGGAGAGGCTTGAGGCCCCCCCTCTCTCGTCCCCACTTATAGGAACCTGTCGCTTTTAAGATATTTATCGTTCCTCCGTAGCTTCTAGCTTTTTGTCTCACTTCAAAACAACTGCGTGGAGCCCTACAGTCCATAACTGTCCACAAAATAACTCAAACCTATTAATAATTGCCAACCCTGCCGAAAGAAAATGAAAACCCCTTAAGTCGCACCAATTTCATCAGGTGTATTAGAACTCATTTATTTTAAACGTTTCCAAAACACCTCAACAATGTGCGCCTATTTCTCAAACAATGCGACCATTTAAATGACCACTTAATGAGGGACTCTTTTATTTAGTTAATTAAACAACTCCTTTGACTTTGCGATTTGCATAATTATAACATTTGTTATAGAAAATACCACACAGTTTTCAATTTGTTTTTTTTTTTTTTAATTTTTTTTTTTTTTAATTTTTTTTTTTTTTTACATTTTTTTAATCCCCTTTTCGTTTTTGTTATTCATGCCTTTTGCAGCTGTAAAAAAAGGAGTATTAATGTATGTCTTACTTTGAAATATTTAAATCTTACTAATTAAGTCATTTACTCGAAATGTCCTGCTGTTCACTTCATTAATCATTTGCCAGACTAAAGGCTGCGGCGCATAAACAGCGATGTCATGTAAGGATACGTTGGGTGAGGGATCTGAGTTGCTCGATGGAGGCAGTGTTTTTTTCGGATTTTTGTATACCCAGTTTTACTAGTACAGATGGTACATATTTGATATTTCTGTAGTAGGTATATTTCCTAAATTAAATTAAAAAATAATTTGTTTTATTTTAATTTTCTATATATTTTTTGTCTCATTCTAAATTTTTTTTTTTTTTGTATTTTTTTTTTTTTTCTTCAGTTTTTTTACTTTGCTTTATTTTATTCTGTTCAGCTAAAAAACGTTTTAAAATCCCAGTAAAATACATACTTCTTTCGTTTTCAATCGATTTCGAAATTATCGATAGATTCGACATGAATGCATATCGATAATATTGTTCTTTTCTTTCAAAATCACGGAACTTCCGGAGAGCAATCCCAAAATATTTTGGGCCTGAAACACGAGAGTCACATCCCTGGTCCCATGGATAAACCAACACTATCGATATTAACAAAACATCGGTAATTTTATCGATAGACACAATATTAAAATTTATGGTGTATTGCTTGTAATTTGTATCCTTCAAATTGGCGAAACCTACATGTTCTATACCGAATCCCAACGGATTGAGAAACTTATCATCTATTTGAAAATTACACAGCCCCACAAAAAAAAAAGTGTCGGGGTTGGGGAAAGGGTGGTCTGACCCCCAACCCCGACAATTTTTTTTTTTTGGGGCTGTGTTATCAATAATGGTATTCATTTAACTTCGCAGGTATGCTATAATTGCGGAGTCACAAAGTTGCCACCACCGTTAATGGAGTGCCCAATGGCAAATCATACTAGGCCACCTTGTCATTTCTCAAAAGCATGGCTCCGAATTTTTCGTTTTATTTTGTACTTTTTGGGATCATTTTTGGACTTTCGTTAGGTAGTTTTTGGACTTTTTCAGTACCATTTCGGGATATGCCCAAAATTTTTCGGGACCATTCCGGACTTTTCTGGGAACTATTTTCGGCCCATTAAGGGAATTTTTTTCGGATAGTTTCGAATACTTTTTCGGAATATGGTTCAGATTTTTTCCGGATCATTTCCTAACTTTTTTAGATCACTTATGGAATTTTTAGAGACCACTTCCGTAAAAAGTCTCAAAATCTTCCCAAAAATCATTTCGTGAAAAAAAAACTCCCGAAATGATCCCAAAAAAATCATTAAATGATACCAAAAAAGTTCGAAAAATATCCCGAAAAAGTACTGAAATTATCATAAAAAAAGTCCCGAAATGATCCCAAAAATAGTCCCGAAACCCATTCCGTAATGGTTCTGAAAAATCCTGAAACTATCTCGAAAAAGTCACGAAATAATACCAAAAAAGTACGAAAAAATATCCCGAAAAAGTACTGAAATGATCCCAAAAAAAGTCCCGAAATGGTCCCAACAGTCCAGAAATGATCCCAAAAATAGTCCCGAAAACCATTACGTAATGGTTCCAAAAAATCCCGAAATGATCCCAAAAAGGTCTTAAAATTATCCCAAAAACGTGCGAAACATATCCCGAAAAAGTACTGAAATTATCCCAAAAAAGTCCAGAAATTGTCCCAAAATAGTCCAGAAAACCATGCCGAAATGATCCCAACAAAATCCAGAAATGATCCCGAAAACCATTCCGATGTTCAGAAATTATCGCTAAAAGTACCGAAATGAACGCAAAAAATTCCAAATTTGTGCTATAGATTTTTACGATAAGCTGATATCTACAAATGCCACTCAAAATTGGCTCGCATATGTCGCCATTATGTCGCAAACCAACTTTCATGCAAAAATTTACAACATTAAATGAATACCCTTAATGCATTTTTTGTTTCTTAAAGCCCACAACTGGGTATACATTTACGTTTCCCTCCACATTTAGACTTCCTTACCTGATTCTGTTCCTTTTTTTCTGAGAAATAAGCTGCCAACGCATGACAATGAGGTGCTGAGCTATGCCAATGGAATGTGACTTTGAGGAGGTCAAGCCCGTGAAGAAACACTACAACTCAAAAGAAAAAAAAAAGAAATTAAATTAATTCTTAAAATGTTTATATTACCCATGCAGCTCATTGGATATATCCCTTAACGCTTCTTATAACAAAAAAAACCACAAGTCTACTTGGTTTCCAGCTAAATCGGGAACGTTATTAATTGATTACTGCTCCTTGGTGCAGCATTTTTGACATGAAGAATTTGCTCATCTGTCAACATATTGGTTGAATTGGTTTTAAGAAATGGTAAAATTAACATATATGAAGTTGCCGACATATTTGAAATTTTTTTCATATCTGAGTTTCTGTTCCTTATTCCAACAACCGAAAACGTCGTTTGAGGAAATCTTTGAACTAGAGTCATTTGAAAATTTGAATATGGAAAAGTTGAAAATTTGGTTAAGGACCAAATTTGGCGGTATTCACAGCAAACTTAATAATGATTACGAAATCATTAAAAAAAAAAAATATAATAAAGAATGCGCACCTACTCTTTAGCTTTATCCTGTTCTTTTACGTTCGAAAGTCGTATTACCTAATAATGTCAAGTCACGTCAATCATTATTCGTTGTTCCACAAATGCATTGATATGATTCTCTCAGTCAACTCAAATTTCATTGTGCAGTCATGACTTTTATATGAAACCCTCCACCCCCTACCCCTCCCATCCTCTTCATCGTCTCTTCGAAACGGCGCTTATGTAAATTAATGCAACGGTAAATTGAAATTGATACATCGAGTGCGTCAAGATTTTGACTTTTAATCTAACAAATCGAATGCACCATTATCGAACGAATCTGCACTCAAATTAGGGATGTCCTCTTTTAAAATGTTTTTTTTTTTCGATTTTAAACCAACTCCCTGTTGAGCTAGGGTCTTGAAATGTTTATCACAGCTCGGATCGCAATGACAGTACAATAGTAAAGATAAAAATTCCAATAGGTGGCGCCTGGGTCGCTCTATGTTTTCTTGCTTTCGATTTTAAACCAACTCCCTGTTGAGCTATGGTCTTGAAATGTTTATCATAGTTCAGGTAGCGATGGAAATCCAGTAGGTAAGGAAAAACTTCCGATAGGTGGCGCCTGGGTCCCTCTTTTAGCAAGTCCAATGTCCTTAACAAAAAATCCCGCTAGGTGGCGCTGAGATCGGGACAATAAGAACCTAAAACCCCATTTGTGGACCGATTTAGTTTTTATTTATAGTGTTACTTAATTAATTTTCCAAAGTTAAACCGCTAGGTGGCGCCTAAGTCGCTCTACTTAAAAAATATCGGTGTCGTTGCATTGGTTTTTCAACTCACTTCCTGTTGAGTTCTACTCTTGACTTGTGGCATTTATTGATGCTTAACCGCCTAGGCGATTTTGGCCGTTTCGTATCAAAGCACGCCAGTCATTTTTTTAGTGATAACTGACGCCAATTGGAAACCCCAAGGGTGTTCAAGTCCTCCTCCACTTGTTGGTTTTATCTCAGTCGAGGCCTCCTCTTCCTCTGCTGCCGAGTTCGAGTGTCGATAGGAAAACCTTCTGTGCTGGAGCTTCTTTGTCCATTCGCATAACCTGACCCAGCCAGCGGAGCCCTAGGGCTTTAATTCGCTGAACTATGGTCAGGTCTGCGTGAAACTCGTATAGCTCATCGTTAAATTGCCTTCGATACTCGCCGTTGATGCCATGGGGAGGACTATAAATCTTCCAGAGAACTTTTCTCTTTAATACTCCAAGGGCCATCTCATCTTCTCTTGACACTGTCCATGATTCCGAGCCGTACATCAGCACTGGTATGATGAGAGACTTATAGAGCGTGATCTTTGCTTGTCGATTGCCTACTATTTCCAAAGCAACACTTGTTGGCAAGAGTGATGCTCTCTTTGATTTCTAGACTGATATTATTTCCGGTGTTAATGCTGGTTCCCAAATAGACGAAGTCCCTTAGCTTTTCAAATTTGTAGCTATCAACGGTGACTTGGCTGCCAAGGCTCAGGTGCGACGATTCTTTCTTTGATGACAGCAGATACTTCGTCTTGTCCTCGTTGACCGCAAGACCCACTTTTTTTCGCTTCCTTATCCAGTCCAGAGAAGACAACGCTTACGGCGCGAATGTTAAGGCATCAGCATACGCCAGCAATGGCACGCTCTTGTAAAAGATTGTACCATTTTATCTCTGCTGGTCGAATTATCTATCCCAGCATCAGGTTGAAGAAATCGCACGAAAGGGAGTCACTCTGTCTGGAGCCTCGTTTGTTTTCAAATGGCTCTTTTCCAGGATTTGGCGTATCGTGAAGACCTAGTCGATGTTAGGACTTACCAGGTCTAAACCTATACTGGTAAGGTCCAATCAGTTTGTCTAGGATGGGCTTCAGTCTTTCACAAGAACCTTATATGCGATATTAAGAAGACTGATTCCGCGGTAGTTGGTGCGGTTAGCGGGATCGCCATTCTAGTGGATTGGACAGAGCACACTTAACTTCCAATCTGGAGGCATGCACTCGTCTGCATAAGAGCTGATGCATGCTTTTTACCAGCTCTTCGCCTCCGTATTTGAACAGCTCAGCGGGTAGTCCAGGCGCTTTGTTGCTTTTAAGCCGGGATATAGCTATCCTCACTTCATTATAGTCAGTTGGTGGGACAACTTTTCCATCGTCAGGGATTGGGGTATCGGGTTCGACGTCTCCCTCGCAATTCAGCAGTGAGGAGAAGTGCTCTCTTCATAAGTTAAGTAACACTCTGTACGCTTTGTTCCTTTTCTACGCCAAAACAATAAACCAAAAATATAACTCCAACAGATGGCGCGCAGGTCCCTTCTCAGAGCTTTTGCATTCCATATTGAGCTGACTTCCCGTTAAGCTGGCGTCTTGTAATGTTCATCATCGTTCAGGTTGCGGCAGAGGAGAAATTATTTAATAGCTTTTAGTCCCTTTTAAAAACATTTTAAATAAAAAATATTTTTTTATTCTATTTCTTATTCTCATAAGACTTCGTATTCGCTTATCAAAAAGGCCTACCTTAACTCAAACGAATGTCCATAAATGCATACATAAGCTTTGAAAATGTCATCATCGATTGTAACTCAGTTCTGATGAAATCAACATGCCACATAATCACACAAGACGTCCAAAGACCAGTCTCTCCAAACTTGATGGACTCTTATGAAAGAGCAAAAAAAAGCTATATTAAGTATGATGGAAAAATTGTAGCTTAAACCGGCGAACGCTGACAAAATTCAATGTCAAAGTCAAACCATATAGTTTCTTTAACAATTTCTTACTCAATGTTTTTGTGGTGTTTTAAATGCAAACTCCTCTGTACGATCTCATTACTTCTTCATAAAGAGAAATATTGTGTCAAGTGCTGTTATACGCTGTGTTATGTGATCCATTGTGACATAAGAATTTGACTTTCGAACTCGATTCTTCAGTTTCTTGATTATGATGAGCGCATAAATTGTTATTAACTGAAAATGTGGAAATATAAAATGTGGCACACAAAAAAAAGGTACCACCAGCACGAGTGGGGCTCAAGGCAATTGCTTGGTGAAATGGCGTGCAATTTGGATTATACGCTTGCGCGAAGGGACCACCTGTAGTTTGGGTCATGTAAAACATTGGATGAAATGCATGTAATATGCACTTGTTTGTACTTGTATATGTAAATGTATGTTGTACTTGTCCCTTGAGGTGGTATTAATTCGGTGCGGTTCTGTAGGTGTTGCTGCATGTGTGGGTCATGTAATGCAAGCGTGAATTTTCGAAATGTTCTTACATCAATAAAGCTTTATAAGCATTCTTACATGTACCTACAATGTGTGTCAATATGTTCGCATTGGTTGTCCTTAAAATTTTAATACTTTCTGATTTGTTCAATCAAAATGCAATTACACCAAATTGAAATGACAAAAAAAGTTGCGAAAGACGAATAAACGAAGAATGGTTTTTGAATAAACTATCGAAAGGGATTAATTAAGAAGATGTCTCACATTCTCATTAAAAATAAAGTAAAATAAAATGAAGTAAACGAAAAAAAATAAAGTCAAATGGAAAAATAAAATTAAATAAAAACAAGTAAGGAAGTCTAAGTTCGGGTGAAACCGAACATTACATACCCAGCTGTGCACATAAAGTGGGCGTGATCGTTCACCGATTTTTCTTATTTTCTGTGGTAGTACTCTACATAAACATAACATGCCTGGTACCTAGTTTCGTAAATCTATCTCACACCGTTCTGAAGTTGTTAGCAGTCGAATTTAAAAATTGCTTGACTCATAAGTGGGCGGTGCCACGCCCACTTTCCAAAATTTTGAAAAAATTATGTAAAGAATATGAAAGTTGATGTATGTACCAAATTATATTATTATAGCGAAATCAGTTAATTAGATATGGACTTTTCAATATTTCCACCTCCTTTCAATATAACTTTTATGAAAAAGTAGGCGTGGTCGCGAAGCGATTTCGTTTATTTTCTATAGCTGAATTTACCACAACAATAGTATGTCCTCTACGAAATTTCGTTATACTAGCATAAACTGTTCAGAAGTTATTAAGAGTCAAAATTTTAAAATTTCTTCAAAGATACGTGGGCGGTACCACGCCCCCTTTTCAAAAAATTTTATAAAATCGGCCTTAGAACATCTAAATCAATACATATTGCAAATTTTATCATTGTAGCTGCTTCTAATATTGAATTAACCCATTTTATACGTTTTTCGAAATTTTCGATATCGAAAAAGGGGCGTGGTTATGGTCCGATTTTACCCATTTTCAATAGCAATCTATTCTGAACCCAAATAAGTACGCATGCCAAATTTGGTGAAGATATCTCATTATTTGCTCAAGTTATCGTGTTAACGGACAGACGGACGGACGGACGGACGGACGGACGGACGGACGGACGGACGGACGGACATGGCTCAATCAAATTTTTTTTCGATCCTGATCATATTGATATATGGAAGTCTATATCTATCTCGATTCCTTTATACCTGTACAACCAACCGTTATCCTAACAAAGTTATAATACCCTGTGTACAAGTACAGCTGGGTATAAAAATAAATGAAATAAGAATAAAAAGAAAATAAATAAAAATAAAATAAAAGAAAATTAATTTAAAGAAAATAAAATTATCTAGAGAAAAAAAATTATGGTAAAATGAAATAAAATAAAGCTAAATAAAATTAAATTATAAAGTCAAATTCAATAAAAAAAATCGCACAAACAAAATCAAAAAAAAATTAATATTATTTTTTCTTTTCTTTTTTTACATTTATTAACTTTATTTTATTTCTTTTTTATGTATTCAATTTTATTCTATTTTATTTTATTTTTTCAAATTATTTTTTCTATTACTTACTTTTATTTTATTTTAATTTTTTATTTTAATTTTTTTACTTTTATTATTATTTTTGTTTTTGTTTTACTTATTTTTATTTTATGCTATTTTTTTATTTTTGCTTTTATTTTTTTGATTTTTATTTTTTATTTCTAAATATTTTTTATTATATTTTGTTTCAATTTTTATTTATTTGTTTACTGAATTTTATTTCATTGTATTTTATTTTATTTTATTTTATTTTGTTTTATTTTTTTATTAATTTTTTTTTTCATTTCATTTTATTTTATTTAATTTTATTTTAGTTTATTTTAATTTATTTTATTTTATTTTAGTTTATTTTATCTTATTTTATTTTGTTTTATTTTTTTATTATTTTTTTTTTTTGCTTTTCATTTTATTTTATTTTATTATATTATAATTTATTTTATTTTAATTCATTATTTTGTTTTTTGTTTTTTTATATTTATTTTATTTTATTCAATTTTATTTTTTTTCTCTGAATTTTTTTTCTTTGACTTTTTTGCTTTCTTTTATTTTATTTTATTATTATTTTGTTCTATACTGTTTAAATATTATTTTTTCTTTTCTTTTCTTACATTTATCTACTTTATTTTATTGCATTTTTAATGTATTTTTTTTATTTTATTTTTTTACATTATTTTTTATTACTTTTTTAATTTTATTTTAATTTATTTTTATTTTTTTTTTGTTTTACTTAATTTTATTTTATGTTATTTTTTATTTTTGTTTTAATTTTTTTTATTTTATTTTTTTATTTCAATTTATTTCGTTCTAATTTATTCCTCTAAATATTTTTTATTTTATTTTGTTTCATTTTTTTTTATTTATTTGCTTACTGAATTTTATTTCATCTTATTAAATTTCATTTTATTTTATTTTATTTTATTTTATTTTATTTTATTTTATTTTATTTTATTTTATTTTATTTTATTTTATTTTGTTTTATTTTATTTTATTTTATTTTATTAAAAAAAGTTGCGAAAGACGAATAAACGAAGAATGGTTTTTGAATAAACTATCGAAAGGGATTAATTAAGAAGATGTCTCACATTCTCATTAAAAATAAAGTAAAATAAAATGAAGTAAACGAAAAAAAATAAAGTCAAATGGAAAAATAAAATTAAATAAAAAAACTAAATGAAATAAGAATAAAAAGAAACTAAATAAAAATAAAATAAAAGAAAATTAATTTAAAGAAAATAAAATTATCTAAAGAAAAAAAATTATGGTAAAATGAAATAAAATAAAGCTAAATAAAATTAAATTATAAAGTCAAATTCAATAAAAAAAAATCGCACAAACAAAATCAAAAAAAAATTAATATTATTTTTTCTTTTCTTTTTTTTACATTTATTTACTTTATTTTATTTCTTTTTTATGTATTCAATTTTATTCTATTTTATTTTATTTTTTTTTCAAATTATTTTTTCTATTACTTACTTTTATTTTATTTTAATTTTTTCTTTTAATTTTTTTTCTTTTATTATTATTTTTGTTTTTGTTTTACTTATTTTTATTTAGTGCTATTTTTTATTTTTGCTTTTATTTTTTTGATTTTTATTTTTTATTTCAATTTATTTCGTTCTATTTTATACCTCTAAATATTTTTTATTATATTTTGTTTCAATTTTTATTTATTTGTTTACTGAATTTTATTTCATTGTATTTTGTTTTATTTTTTTATTAATTTTTTTTTTTTCATTTCATTTTATTTTATTTAATTTTATTTTATTTTATTTTATTTTAATTTATTTTATTTTATTTTATTTTATTTTATTTTATTTTATCTTATTTTATTTTAATTTAATTCATTTTTTTTTCGTTTTTTTTATATTTATTTTATTTTATTCAATTTTATTTTTTTTTTCTCTGAATTTTTTTTCTTTGACTTTTTTGCTTTCTTTTATTTTATTTTATTATTATTTTATTCTATACTGTTTAAATATTATTTTTTCTTTTCTTTTCTTACATTTATCTACTTTATTTTATTGCATTTTTAATGTATTTTTATTTTATTTTATTTTTTTACATTATTTTTTATTACTTTATTTAATTTTATTTTAATTTATTTTATTTTATTTTTCTTTTATTTTTTTTTTTTTGTTTTACTTAATTTTATATTATGTTATTTTTTACTTTTGTTTTAATTTTTTTTTTTTTTTTATTTCAATTTATTTCGTTCTAATTTATTCCTCTAAATATTTTTTATTTTACTTTGTTTCATTTTTTTTTATTTATTTGCTTACTGAATTTTATTTCATCTTATTAAATTTCGTTTTATTTTATTTTATATAATTTTATTTTATTTTATTTTATTTTATTTTATTTTATTTTATTTTGTTTTATTTTATTTTATTTTATTTTATTTTATTTCATATTTTTTATATTATTTTGTTTTTTCTTTTTTATTTATTTATTTTAGATTGTTTTATTTTTTTATATTTATTTTATTTTATTAAATTTTATTTTTTTCTCAAATTTTTTTTTTTCTTTACTTTTTTTATTTATTTTTTTTTATTTTATTATGATTTTATTTTTACTCTATACTGTTTTAGTTTTGATTCTATTTATTTTTTAATTTTTATTTGTTTTTTTTTTTTTTTTTCATTTACACTATTTTTATATTATTTTATTCTATTCAATTTTATCTTTTTTTTATAAACTTTTTTTAAGTATTCTTTTCTTTTATATTTTTTTTCTTGTGTTTTATATTTCATTTTTTGCATTATTTAATTTCATTTTGTTATTTATTTTGGATTTTTTAATTTATTTATTTTATATAACGTTTTATTTCTATTTAATTTCTTCTTTATTTCATATTATTTTTTTATTTTCGTTTGTTTTACATTTTTTATATTTATTTTTTGTTTCTTAAATTTTTTTTCATTGGCTTTTTTGTCTTATTTTATTTTTAATTATTTTTATTATTTTATTTTATTCTATATTCTTTTTATTTTGATTTTATTTCTTTTAATTTATTTTGTTTTATTTGTTATTATTTTTATATTATTTTATTCTATTCTATTTAATATTATTTATATTTTATAAAATTTCATTTTAATTTGTTATACTTTTTTCTTTTATTTATTTGTCTTTGTTTTTTTCTTTTGTTTTATTTTATTATTTATTTTTTTATTTTACTTAATTTTTTATTTATTTTTATTTTTTATTTTATATAATTTTTTAATTTACTATTTTTTTTATTTCAGTTTATATTATTATATTAAATAAAATAAGAATAAATCGAACCAAACAAAAAAAAATAAATTTAAAAGAAAAAATATTATTATTTTATATAATTTTTTATTTTGATTTTACTTAATTTTTTATTTTATTTTATATTCTTATATTTAACTCTTCTTGATTTTATATTATTTTATTTTATATTTTGAATTTTTTTTTTAATTATTTTTTTTTTTTTTTTTTTTTTTTTTTTATTTCATTTTATTTCATTTCATTTTATCCTGTTTTTTTATTTAAAAAAAAACAACAATATGGCTTTCACAAACATAGAAATGCCGCTACCACGAAAACAACAATAAGTGAAATACTTCTTACAACATTGCACCTAATTATGATATATTTATTAGGTGTCCTCATATTTGTGTTACCTTCAAGGTACCATCATTCTTTCATTTCTTTATATTTTCATACGACTCCCTTTGTGCAATCAGTTGGTTTATTGTTTTGATGCTTTATTCAATGATTTCAATAAAAATTGTGTTAAATAACGCAACCACAAAACACATCACACCCTGACCCAACGAACGCCAAGCTGAATACTTGTGGTAGGGATTGCGAGCACCCCTCTACACCTTCACACACACACACAAACATACTGCCCCTCAGGTGCAACCACATCAGCCGGATCGCCCTCAACTAGAACTCATCGGTGGCTACACTGCGGTGCGTCCCATGGAATATAACCGATTTAAACGCACTAACGCTATGGAGCACACACTCGCACACACACGCGGCACCATTTGTCCACCGTTGAATAGCAACGGCAATGTGAGTTTTGTTGGCTTTTCAGACCGTTGGCTGGGACCTCATGCGGTGTTAAGATGTCACACATAAATCTTTTCCGCATTTTTGCTGCCATTGCCATTGCATTCTGGTCATTCTTACCTGATTACCTTTTCGACTGGACCGCACTGCATCACCACCACCGCTCTTGCTGCTGCTTCTTCTGCCACACAATAATTGCTTGAGTGGACTAGTGGAGTGAGTATGTGCGGTAATGTCTCTGGCTTTATGCGATTGTTTGGCTTGTTTTTGTAATTTTTGATTGGCTATGGTGGCGGTGAGAGTTAGGACGACTCAGGAATATGAAGGGTTGAATGCGTAGTCATTTGCTATGGTTTCTGTTTGTTGTTACTGTTTGTTGTTCTAGGTTATTGGTTATGATTGTTTTTATTATAGTTTAGGTTTTTGTTTCTTTTTCTACCTACCTACATTGAAACACCGCAAGTAACACCGCTATCATGTTACATAATCCAACTGCTCATCCTGTGTCCAATATTGAGTGTTTAAGTGAGTGCTAGACTATGACGTAACAATGGGAAAACAGTTGAAAGTGTGTAGGCGATTCATAAGGTACACACTTTCAAGATATTCTTTACTAACTATTTAGTAGCAATCTGAACTCTTTGGCCTCAGCACAGTTGTAATCATATGAATTGATGCTCGATCTCAGCTGGACCGGTCATTCACCGTGGGCAGGCGTGTGAGCTTCCTGATGTTGCTGTATAGCTTTTTATATTTACATTTATTGGACGCCCTCAACTCCTCGATATTGAATATACATCAAACCTAGGCGGCTAGTGGGACAATTGTCCGAAAATCCGAGAACCAAATTCACACAGATTATTACACTCTTTGCTTTAGCTCTCGAACAATGAAAAGCATACGCTTTTGCATCGGCGCTTGCCAGTGAGCGAAGGAGCAAAAAGAGCTAACATAATTTGATTGGCGCGATGACCGCTCGTTCACTAATACATCCTCACTTCCATTTATGCCGGGCCCTGATATACGTACGTACACACTCAGGTAAATTATTGATTAATGAGTTATCGTTTTGATTGTGTTGGTGTAGTGCCAATTTGCACCTCATACAATCAAACGAATAGCACACACTGCCATTGGTTTTAGTGATACCGGAAAGCGGTTGATGGTACCCGCTTATGTTATGTAAAGTTAACTAACTGTCAAGTAAATTGAAAATCAATTGGTCGCCGAAGGACGGAAGTCTTAGACGCAACAGTCTAAGCCATCAATGTGAGCAAGTTTCACATTCAACACAAAACGGTTTCCACGAGCATCTCGAAGGAAATGCCTTCATGAGAAATGAGTCTGCCTTCAAGAAATGTTTCGTAGGAAGAAAAAAAAAGGACCCTGGTATAAGCGTCATCGTGCCCAAAGAGTGGACAACAAGTGTTTGTTTTAGTCCGAGAAGTCAATTGAGAAGTAAAGTCCTCACGAGGAACGACGATCTCGGTGTATAAGTCTAAAACCATGGACAGTGCCGAAAGAAGATAAGATGGCCCTTAGAGAGCTGGAAAATCACTCCAGAAGATTTTTGGACCTTCAGGGTATGCGAGTGCACCTATTGAAGGAAATTTAATAATGAGCTCTGCTATCTTTAGGTCTGCAATGGCTAGGCAGAGGGTTATCCCTTATTCTGCGGGTTAGGGATTTAGAACAGCCCGAGTGCGGCATAAGAGCTGACTAATATGGCCCTTAGAGAGTTGGAAATGCTGCTCAGAAGTTTTATGGACCTTCAGGATACGCGAGTGCAATTAATGAAGAAAATTTCATAATGAGATCTGCTGTCTTTAGGTCTACAATGGCTAGGCAGAGTGTATCCATTACCCTACGAGTTCGGGGTTTAGAACAGCCCGTGGGAGGCATACGGGTCGTAAGAGGCGACTAATATGCATACAAGTAATGACGTGCAACCTGATGGTTGATCTTTCGATATGATGCCCCCCCCCCCTCCCCCCATCACATTACCCATCCTATCCTTCCTTACGAAAAGAAAGGTGACATGACCTAGAAGGTTTTATTGGTCATAAATTGCTACCACGACTGTCAATTTCGGCATCACTCCCCAAAACCTTCAGAGAGTGTTAAGGTCGTTACAACAACAATAACAACTGAAATATGGAAGGGAGAGCTTTTCACTGAGTTGGAAAAAATAAAATAAAAAACAAATAAACGTGTCAGCGTAAAAGCCGCCACGACAAGGTACCACAGTTCTTAATTGAACCGTACTCGGAAACCGGGTTTCTGAAGTACCCGGTACTATTCTGTATTTCTGCATCTTTGTACATATGTTCCAGGGGAAATGTAGTATCAATTTTCATTTTTTTCTATTTATACATGAACATCTATTTTAGCAGTTACTCACCTTCGGGCGAACTTTAGCTCCAGCACATTTCAAACTTTCCTCTTTCGCGCTTATCTAATCCGCTTCTAATAAATGGCTCATATGTTCTTGTCAGATTTTAAGCCGTTGGATATCGTAAATTTTTGCGGATATATACAGCCAACAAATGATTGGATTTTCTTAAAAACGAAATCATTTTGATCATTATTATAAATCCGTCCGTCAGCGCATATATTAAAACCTTTCAACAGCCACATCAGATATTCTGGTTAACTTTCACAAAAGAAATGAAGAATTTGGCGCCAAAATATCTCAATTAATTTTATTAACTAACTATATAATGACCAAATTATGAAAATAATGATACCGTCAAAGACCAGTCTGAGATATGCTAAATGGACTAATCTTAATCTTTATGTGAATGGACCGCCCATGTGTGCAAGCTTGCAGCGGGTTTTTAGTATGATAATTAAATTATGTAAAATATTTCATAATGAATAGAGACTTACTTAAAATACTAACTACTGGAAAACTAAGTTTTATCAAAATCGATGCACCTGAGAAAGCTTAAAAGCACAAAATTCGTAGAACGTAAGGCATACATGTAACTGGAGCTATGAAGAAGAACAAGTGGGAACTTCTAGTGTTAAGCTGTGTAGAGTTATAGTTAGAGCTGGTAAAGTAACTTGAAAGATCGTATTGTTTGGTGATAATTTTTAATGGTACTAATTTAAAAAAAAAATTTAAAAAAAATTAAAAAATATCAAATATCAATTCAGCTAAAGTGATCCGTGGGCAAACCTAAGTATATACATTAGGGTGACCCAATAAAAAAATGTTAACCGACTTAAAATTTTGAAAGAACACTAAAGTTACTAGAATAATTGTACCATGCTTTTTTAATATTCTCTTTTTTAATTTATTTTAAAATTTTTCTATTTTATTTTAATGCATTTAATTTTTTTTCCTTTATTTCATTTTATTTTCTTTTATTTAGTTGTTTTTAATTTTTAATGTCATTTTATTTCATTAAATTAAAATTTTTTTATTTTTCTTTTCTTATTTTACTTTACATATTTCATTTCATTTTATTTAACTTTTTTTTAATTAGCTTTACTTTATTTTATTTCATTTTTTATTGATTTTACTATTTTTATTTTATATTTTTTGATTGATTTTACTTTATTTTATTTTATTTTATATTTTTTTTTTTAATTTTTTTTATTTTTTATTTTATTTTATTTTTTTTTATTTTATTTTATTTTATTTTTTTATTTTATTTTATTTTATTTTATTTTATTTTATTTTATTTTATTTTATTTTATTTTATTTTATTTTATTTTATTTTATTTTATTTTATTTTATTTTATTTTATTTTATTTTGATTTATTTTATTTTATTTTATTTTATTTTATTTTATTTTATTTTATTTTATTTTATTTTATTTTATTTTATTTTATTTTATTTTATTTTATTTTATTTTATTTTATTTTATTTTATTTTATTTTATTTTATTTTATTTTATTTTATTTTATTTTATTTTATTTTATTTTATTTTATTTTATTTTATTTTATTTTATTTTATTTTATTTTATTTTATTTTATTTTATTTTATTTTATTTTATTTTATTTTATTTTATTTTATTTTATTTTATTTTATTTTATTTTATTTTATTTTATTTTATTTTATTTTATTTTATTTTATTTTATTTTATTTTATTTTATTTTATTTTATTTTATTTTATTTTATTTTATTTTATTTTATTTTATTTTATTATATTTTATTTTATTTTATTTTATTTTATTTTATTTTATTTTATTTTATTTTATTTTATTTTATTTTATTTTATTTTATTTTATTTTATTTTATTTTATTTTATTTTATTTTATTTTATTTTATTTTATTTTATTTTATTTTATTTTATTTTATTTTATTTTATTTTATTTTATTTTATTTTATTTTATTTTATTTTATTTTATTTTATTTTATTTTATTTTATTTTATTTTATTTTATTTTATTTTATTTTATTTTATTTTATTTTATTTTATTTTATTTTATTTTATTTTATTTTATTTTATTTTATTTTATTTTATTTTATTTTATTTTATTTTATTTTATTTTATTTTATTTTATTTTATTTTATTTTATTTTATTTTATTTTATTTTATTTTATTATATTTTATTTTATTTTATTTCATTTCATTTTATTTTATTTTATTTTATCTTATTTTATTTTATTTTACTGAATTTTATTTTATTTTATTTTAATTCATTTTATTTTATTTTATTTTAATTTATTTCATTTCATTTTATTTTATTCTATTTTATTTTTTTGTATTTGTTTTTTAATTACCTTTACTTTATTTACTTTATTTTATATATATATATTTTTAATATTTTTTATTTTATTGTATTTGTTTTAACTTATTTTATCTTATTTTATTGTATTTTATTATTTTTTTATTATTTATTTTTTTTAGATTTTTTATTTTATGTTAATTTATTTTTATTTTTTATATAAACATTTTTTTTTTCATTTTGTTTTATTTTTTTTTTTAACTTTTTTATCCTATTTTGTGTTATTTCCTTTTATTTATTTTTTTTATTTTACTTTATTTTTTACTTTTTATACCCAGCTGTACTTGTACACAGGGTATTATAACTTTGTTAGGATAACGGTTGGTTGTACAGGTATAAAGGAATCGAGATAGATATAGACTTCCATATATCAATATGATCAGGATCGAAAAAAAATTTGATTAAGCCATGTCCGTCCGTCCGTCCGTCCGTCCGTCCGTCCGTCCGTCCGTCCGTCTGTCCGTTAACACGATAACTTGAGCAAATAATGATATATCTTCACCAAATTTGGCATGCGTACTTATTTGGGTTCAGAATAGATTGCTATTGAAAATGGGTAAAATCGGACCATAACCACGCCCCTTTTTCGATATCGAAAGTTTCGAAAAACGTATAAAATGGGTTAATTCAATATTAGAAGCAGCTACAATGATAAAATTTGCAATATGTATTGATTTAGATGTTCTAAGGCCGATTTTATAAAAATTTTTGAAAAGGGGGCGTGGTACCGCCCACGTATATTTGAAGAAATTTTAAATTTTTGACTCTTAATAACTTCAGAACAGTTTATGCTAGTATAACGAAATTTCGTAGAGGATATACTATTGTTGTGGTAAATTCAGCTATAGAAAATAAACGAAATCGCTTCGCGACCACGCCTACTTTTTCATAAAAGTTATATTGAAAGGAGGTGGAAATATTGAAAAGTCCATATCTAATTAACTGATTTCGCTATAATAATATAATTTGGTACATACATCAACTTTCATATTCTTTACATAATTTTTTCAAAATTTTGGAAAGTGGGCGTGGCACCGCCCACTTATGAGTCAAGCAATTTTTATTAATTTTAACACCATTAACTATACAAAACAAAGAATAACAGCATTTTATGTGCACAGCTGGGTATGTAATGTTCGGTTTCACCCGAACTTAGACTTCCTTACTTGTTTTAATTAACTTTATTTTATTTTATTTTACTTTATTTTATTTTATTTTATTTTTTTTTATTTTATTTTATTTTATTTTATTTTATTTTATTTTATTTTATTTTATTTTATTTTATTTTATTTTATTTTATTTTATTTTTTTTTATTTTATTTTATTTTATTTTATTTTATTTTATTTTATTTTATTTTATTTTATTTTATTTTATTTTATTTTATTTTATTTTATTTTTATTTTATTTTATTTTATTTTATTTTATTTTATTTTATTTTATTTTATTTTATTTTATTTTATTTTATTTTATTTTATTTTATTTTATTTTATTTTATTTTATTTTATTTTATTTTATTTTATTTTATTTTATTTTATTTTATTTTATTTTATTTTATTTTATTTTATTTTATTTTATTTTATTTTATTTTATTTTATTTTATTTTATTTTATTTTATTTTATTTTATTTTATTTTATTTTATTTTATTTTATTTTATTTAGTTTTATTTTATTTTAATTTATTTTATTTTATTTTATTTTAAATTTTTTTTTATCTTGTTTTTATTTTTAATTTTTTTTTTAGTTTATTATATTTTATTTTATTTTTATTGGCCGTTAGTAAATATATATATATTTTTTTTTGACTATTTTTGATAGGCCTAGACCTCAAAAATAATCAAAAAATATATATATTTATTTTTATAAATTTTTTTTTTATTTTTTTATTTTGTTTTATTTTTTAAATTTTTTTTTTTTAATTTTATTTTTTTATTTTATTTTATTTTACTTTATTTTTTTATTTTTTCATTTTATTTTATTTTTTTTTTATTTTTTTTTTTTAGTTTATTATATTTTATTTTCTTTTTTTAATTTCATTTAATTTTTCATTTTTTTTTTTCTTTACTTTTTTATCTTATGTTCAATTGTATTTTATTTTATTTTTTTTTTTTATTTCAATTGATTTTCTATTTAAATTTATTTTATTTTCTTACTATTTTTATTCCATTTTACTTTTTTGTTTTCTTTTTTCTATCTGGGCACTCTAATGTTCCAACATATCATGTTCTTTTTCAAATATTGTTATCTATTTAGAGAATTTATTGAAATTAACAACAATAACAATTAATAATAAAAAAACAACAAAATCGATGCAGAAGAAATGCACACTCGCGCCCCAAAATATTTCCAATTACTTCGAACCAAATTCTATTTTATTTTAACTAAAGGAATGTCAAAAGTTACATATGTTTGCTCCAAGTATTTGGTATTGGTATTCTCTAAGCTGCCCAGCAAAAAATTGGTAATCGCTTATAAATGTATAGCATTCCAGAAGGCATTGCCTTCGAATGTATTATAACTCTTTCACTTCTATTATGCATTACCAGTAATGCGTAGTAGAATAAGATTTCGATGAATTTGTTGGTTTACATTGCCAAGCATTTTTCGCTTCTGTGTTGCATTACTGGGAATGCAAAGTAGAATGTGACGCGAAATATAAAAATTCATGGAATCCCGTTAAATTCTGCCGTTAGTTCATGCAAATCATGTTTGGAATTGTTTGATTTAATTGAAATTGAAGTCAGTAAGTGAAGTGCTGTTTAATAAAAAGTGAGTTTAATAAAAAGTAAAAGAAAAAATGCTTAGCAAAAGGCAAATGAAGCGTTTAACAAAAAATAAAAGACAAGAAATAGATGCAAAATTTGTTAATAATAGTGAAAATGTGAATTTAAGTAGTGGCAGTGCAAAAAAAGAAAAAGGAATAAATAATGTTGTGCTAGGAGTTGAAAGGGCCAATGAGGAAAGTGGCGAGGCAGTCAATGATGAAATCGGGGTGGTAGTCAATGCGGAAATTCCCGGGGCAGTAAAAGCGCGATCACTTAGGGAAAAATTGAAAGACTGGTTTTTCCAATTTTCGCCTTCGCATAAATGCGTTTCCAGTCTTTTAGGTATATTAAAGGGTGAAAATCTGGATGTACCCATGAGTACTAAGACCCTGATAGGTGAGGGGGAAAAGTGTGTCACTCGTACAGTTTCACCAGGGTTGTACGTGCATATTGGGTTGGAAAAACAGTTGGAAAAATTAAAAGAGGAAATTATTCAGGAGAGCTTAGAGGTAGTGGAGATTGACATAGGTATTGATGGGTTGCCTTTGTTCAAAAGTTCATCAATGGGTTTATGGCCTATACTGGGCCGAGTGTCCAATCTCAAAGGAAAGCCTGTGTTCCTTATTGGAAGCTACGTAGGGGAGAAAAAACCGTATATTGTTGATGTATTTCTTCACGATTTTGTGGAAGAAGTAAAAAAATTATCAACAAACGGTTTTTTGTGCAATGGCAGTCAAGTCAAAATCCTCATAAGAGCTATTTGCTGTGAATTAATTTAATTTAATTTTTTATATGATCTAATTTGATTTAATTTAATATTATTTAATTTATTATTATTTAGTTTAATTTATTTTTATTTAATTGGGCTGAATTTAATTTATTTTAACACTATTTATTTTAATTAATTTGATTTAATTTATTTATTTAATTTATTAGAATTTAATTGATGTGAATTTAATTACACTATTTTATTTATTTAAAGTGAATTGAATGTGAATTTAGGTTAATTTAAGTTGATTTACGACTTAAGAGAGAATTTCAAAATAAAAATTTGAACTTTTTGAAACACCTTGTTTTTTTATTCTGTAAATTGGAAAGAGATAGGCATTCTACATTCGCTGCTTTGTAAGGCATTGTTGGTTCGCTGACTTTGCAGCTATGGAGCAAGGCATCGTTTCTTCCCTTCTGTGGATGAAACGCATAAGAGCTTCCCCATCCGCTTTTTTGTAAGGTCTTCGTCACTCGTGTATTTTGAATCGTTTCGACAATGTGTGCCCCGTCAGACATTCCCCATTCGCTTCTGTGTAAGGTACTGTTTTATCGCTTACTTTCCAGCTATCGAGCAAGGCATTGTTTATTTCCTTCTATGGAGGGAGTGTGTAAGGCCTTCTGCATCCGCTTCTCTGGTAAGGTGTTCGTCGCTCGTTTCTCTCGAATCTTTACGACAACGTGTGCCCCGCTCGATTGACGATGATCTAGATTGTAAGGACTTACTCCCAATGACATGCCCGTGTTAAAGTAATGAGTTATGGCAGGGAGAGTGTAAGCGGTTGACAGAGTTGGTCTCCATTCCACTCTAACTTACGTGGTAATCGAGTTTTTTGCTGGGTGGTTTATGTCAAGCTCGGTTGTGCACTTCTCAAATTACAACCCGAGAACATTAGTTAGACAGTTGGCTGCCAGAATACGTGCGAGATAAGCAACTTAAACAAACAACAAAGTGCACATTTGTGGTCTGAGAATGGTCATCTTTTGGTGTTTGTTGTTTTTGTTTGAAAGCGTTATAAAAGTCAAAATACATTTGAGGTGATTAAGTTGAAGACGATACAATTGCAGAGGAACAAGATATTCAGTTAGTGCATACAATTGAAATAAGGATACAACAAAAACAACTAAGAGAGAGATTAAAAATAAAAACGAAAAGAACAAATAACAACAACAATAAAAGTCATGTATTCTTATTTCTCACATAATTTTTGTTTGATTTGGACTTTAATTCGAAAGCGCCAGACTTAATCATTATATGAAGAAGAGAGATTGTGTACGAGGGGTGGGTGATAAGCTCGGGTTGAGCCCAGTCAAAAACATCAAGACGTTTTTCGGTAGATCATTTCAACGAATTTGAGTCCCCGGACACAAGAACTAACTCTACGGGGTCTAACGACGTCGTTTCGTTAAACTTTTTGTTTAGGTGGGCCTGTACTTGGGATCTTCAGATGAAACGCTTTCATGGGACTTCGACACCACCTTACATAAAATTTGACAATTATACGAGGCTGAAATCGTAAGAGCTCAAATTGACACCAGTCAAAAACACCAAGTTCATCTTGTCTTAGGATGAACTTCTGATCGAAGGTGGAGTCTCATGATCTTTAGGAAACTGGAACGAAAATCCACGTAATCACGAGCTGTGTAATTGAACTCCTCGTTAAGTTGGTCATTATCATCACTAACTTTTCTTTTATAGACTCTCTGATTCTTCATATGTTCCCGGACTTGTTTTTCAACTTTCCGGAACTAAGGGTCTTGAGAATCAAAGGGGGCTTTATCCATGTACTACGATCCTGAGTTTACATTGTTTTTCCACTTTCCGGAACTAAGCAAGACCGATATCACAGGAGGCTTCTTACTACTTCAGAGTCCATTCAAATGGAACATGTTCTCTGGTTTATCGGCAGTGGATTTCTATGATCTCTTGTACACCAGAAACCTTCGCTGGGCCGAAAAATCTCAGAGTACCACCTCTCAGCTATCGCCTAGGGAGTGCGCACTTCTCACCTCTCCGTTAAGCTGAACATCATCTGTCTTGAGTTTATGGCTAAAGGATAAGGAACAAGCATCCTTGAGTGGAAGGAAAAATCTCAGTGTTTGTTGTGCAACAGAATCAAGTACCTCGGTTTTATGATTGACAGCAATAAGTCCAGAAGGAAGTGGAATGGGTACATAATCTTGTATACGGATGGTTTCAATCTCAGGCGAGAGAGCTGGGTCAGAAGTATTCTTTGATGAACTCCAGGTCAGCCAAATATTTAGACTACCTGATCACTGCATCATCTTCCATAATAAGCTCTTTAACTTAAAGGGAATTTGCAGTCAATATCCAATTATTAAATCCCATTGGAATTTTGTTTTACGTGGTGGGTCCGAAACCCTACGCACAACCCGTTTCTCGGGGAGTTGGATTTAAGTTATACATTTATATAGCGAGCCGCTAAGACAGATGCCCGTTTGCTGTCGCACCTCATGATGACGATAAGTACTGATGAAATCCCCTGGCAAGCCCTTAAACCGATTATGTCGGAGTGGCCTTGTCAGGTTGTCGCCTTCTCACATCAGTTCACCACCGAACGGATTATCAGTGGCTTCCAGAGCATACGACGCGGACGTAGTGAGCTGCTTGGACTGCACATAGATCAATCGCTCTAACCATTCCCAGTTCAATGGCGGTCAGAAACTTTCCCCACTTGCATGAACTTCTGCACACGGTCCCATCCTTTTTGATCGGGCAAAATCGCCTAGGCGGTTAAAGGCTATTTTAAGTAAGTAATTCAATTAAAGCTCTACCCTCAGCCACTGTGGAGTAGAGGGTCTTCAGGGGTGGGCTGACCCGACCGGTCTTTGCTTCGGACTACTTTAAAATTACAATCATTTCAGTGCCGGAGCATGGCAGTACATTAGTAAATAATAACGGAGATGTCTTGGTTCGACCGGGGACTGCACTGACAGCACCCTTGCAAGCAGCTCCTTCTGGCTAGATGTCGACGTCAAGCGATCAGTGGAACTGCCGGATTCAATATAGCTTATATCTCAATGGTGATAGAAGGGTTGACAAGAGACTCGCGCTATGTATTTGGTAAGCCTAGCTGTTTTGGCTGTATGGAGGATGACGAGTTGGAATCATCGATACTTAGATGCCCAGGCTTTTCTTGGCCTAGATGTATTTGAGACTCCTTCTTGTAGCATCACCGAGGGCGGGATTTCATGGAAGTGTTCCTACATAGCCATTCCCCACTGAAAGCCTATGTGATTCGTAGATCAGCATTGGATTGTGGGTAAGTTAGCTCAAATACATGGAACCCAGGAATCTGACTACAAAAGTTTCGACCAGAAGAAGTAATTAGGGATTATTGATATCCGTCTCGAAACTCCTTACGGAAATTGATAATGTGGATTAGAGACTTCCAAAAAGGTTCAACTTAGTCTCGTCGGACTAGAACCTGAGTGTATCGGTTCTATATCTCGGAAGATTTACACTCAAAAACACGTTTCAGGAGTGTTCTTTTTTTAATCTCTATGACTTTTTTCGACTTCCGAAGAAATTTATTCACCGCCCTCGATGGGCTGCGTTCAATACTCCTCCCGGACATTAGACACTAAAAGGTCAACCGATCCCCAACCAAGATTTCCTCATTACGGGGCCTTTTCAAAGAACATTAGGAGTCCGCCGAAAATACGTATTCCAAAAACCAGGCTCAGTGTGAGATCTCTTAGAACACAAAACTATCAGGACTCCCTCGTACATCACACTCAACCAACCATGCTTGGTACAACCAAATCCAAGCAGCGCAAGAAATCCGTTTAGTGTTAAATAAGAGTGCAAGAATCGAAATATGTCGCCAACTTGAGACGGTATTGTATTATTGGAACGTAAGCCACACATTGGGCGGCCATCAAATTAACACAAAGCTCATATTCAAAGGCGCACTCAAATTTGGACGCCACCGCTGCTATTGATCGATCGAGCGATAAAGAGCCCAATTTTTGTTTGTTTTCGAAGATCCATCCAATTCAGCCAAATACAAAAGAATCACAATTCTACGCGGCATCGCATGTGAGCGCCTCGTCTGAATTGTGGCATCATTGGGATCATTATCGCGCCTTTTTTTTGAGTGCGGCTTAATCCTTCAAGATCGTTGATGGTAGATAAAAAAAATTGAAGATGCGTATGCGTGCCCATGCGCATTCCAAATAATCAAAATGAGAATTTGGGATCGGTGATCGCAGGTCGCTGTTGGTTGGTCGGTGCAATGTTAGTAAATACGCTTTCCAATGAAGATTCTAAACAAGCGATTAAAAGTGAGCCAACAGCGCAGAACATTGGGTTACGCGGGAATAGGGAGCGAGTTTACCTTTCGAACGTGGTTTTTGTTGGTGATTTTTTTTTTTGGTTTTTGGTTGGGTGTTACTACATACCTCTGGCTCTTCGACTCAGTTTTAAGAAGCCACATATTTTTTTTTTTTTTTTTTTTTTTTTTTAACATGTTTTGATTGAGTACGGTTTTGGGCAATTCTTGATATCTCGAGCTCAATTATGTCACGAAATTGTTGACTGTAGTGGAAATTTAAAAAATTTCGAAGGGTGTTAGGTGAAATTGCCGAACAATATGGCACGTTCTTGTTTAAACGATCATTTAGTTTTATGACTTTTAATTGTCTAAAAATTTGGGTTAACGAACTTTTTGTTTGATTGAAAATTGAATTTATCACCTTAACTGACACAAGTCAATATTAAGAGATTTATAGCCAACGTGTGTAATTGCATGGAGGCCAGTTATGAATTTTTTGTTTGTTTGAAGGAAAGTCAATTAATATTTTCAACTGGTTTTTGAATCGAGGGCGAACGAGATGAATTAGTATTTGGTCTATGAGAGAGTACGATGATCCGGCTACGGGTATACTGGGTAAAGACTTCATTCATATCTTGAACTATACCTCACTGAAAACTTAACCTCCCACGGCCCGCGCATCTTCTTTGGCTGGGACCGCGCTAAGCATTACTTCAGGTAAGGAAGCGCATTACGTGACCTCTGTGGATATTCTAGATACTAATTGGCTAGACAACCTTCTTCCCGTGGAGAACTTTCCTCGCATATCGCCTGACTTTATCCCATCTAGCATTTTCGCAGATTATATTATGTGTGACACTGCCAGGGGCAAGGTTGCCAATTGTCTCTTCCACCAGCCTTCGTTCTTGAGCGAAGGTGTGACGTAGTACGTCGTCTATGGCTTCACAGACGCACTTCGGGGTTTGAACCTTGCTCATTCTGTGGAGATACTTGCGGAAATAACCATGTCCGGTTAAAAATGGGGTCAGGTAGGATTCGACATCTTCATGAGGCCGCTTCAACCATGGTTCTAGTTCGGGGATAAATACCCTGGTCCACCTGCCTACAGCGCTGCTGCTCCATTGTAGTTTCCAGCGCCGGATCGATTCACTCCGAGCTTGCGCTGCGGCAACATCTCTACGTATGCACCTCTGCACGAGTGCCATAAATCATTTTTCTTTCTTCAGCGAGGAGATATATCGGTATAGTCACCGCGATGACCAAAACACCATCTGCGGTGCTGAGGCAATTCTTAGGTCTACGTTGAACCGCGGTTATAGCGGGCCAATTCTTATTAAATTTCTTTGCATCAACCCAGAATTCTGAAGCGGACGGAAGCAGCTTTCTTAAGCATGGCTTTGGTCCGCCTGTATTTGCCATTAGCCGTCTTAGACTTGCTATTGTTTTCACATCCTTCTCGCAAGAGCTTCTCAAATGCTCTGAGAAGGTCAGCTTGTTGTCCAACTTCACCCTTAGATATTTCGTAGAGCGGCGCATCTCTATCTATTGATCCCCAACAGTCATGTTAGGATCACGATCTCTGTCTTCGCTGTAGCCAGCTGCAGACCATGATAGTTCATTCACCTGTCTACAATGCGCATGACTTGGTTAAGTTTATGCTGTTCAAGGTCGCAGTTTCGTGCTTTTATCACATCAGCCACGTCATCTGCAAAAGCGACGAGGAAAGTAATCTCTGGCATCTACAAACGAAGAATACTGTCGTACGTAGCATTCCAAAGGTCAGGTCCATTGTGCTGCTCCTCCCGTAAGCTTTACCTTTCTTTGGCCCTGCGTGGTTTCGTACATCAGCCAGCGATCTGTTAAGTAGTTTCGCAACATACATATGTACCAATTAGATATCTCGATACCTTGAGCGAGCGTTCAAATGGGGTAAGCATGCCCTCCCACCTGGAAGAGGTAAATACATTTGTATCATCTAGCGTTACCAATAGTACTATTGGTGTTGCTTGGTGACTTACTGTATCGGCCTTCCGACTGCCTCTTTAACTTCTACGTCTATTGTGGAGTGCCCTTTTCGATGGGAGAGTCCCCCCTATCGTCCATGTTTGCCGTTAGGCGCAGCCTTATAAAGCTCTCGATCATTTTTCCCGTTGTGTCGAGCATAGATAGAGGACGAAAAGATGATGGAGAGTTTGAGTCCCCTTTGCCATTTGGGATAAGCACAAGCCGTGCTGTCTTCCATCTCTTCCGCCAGATTAGCTTTATAGAAATTTAATTAAAATAAGCTAAATTATAATAAATTAAAATAAATGTGATTTAGTTTTTGAGAAGGAAAGAAAACAAGTATTCTTACTGCGCATCTCTAATGTACGTGCATCTTACATCAACTCATTCGTTGACATATTTCTAATTTGCTAAGTCTGGTTCACTTTTAGCCGCTAGCGTTCGACGGCGCATACCTCAGGCCATCCCGCATGCATGCAATAATCCTAGGCATTATCAACACTTACACATACCTACTCACACCCATTCTAACTAGTTAACAGCACAACCGCCCCGTGTCAAGGCTACTTTGACGCTTGTGGGAAAATGTGTTGAAACCAGCCCACGATACGCCTCAAAGAACAAAACTCGTAATCAGATGACAAGACATTCCAAGTCGTTATCGCTGCAAGTGACTATAGTTGTGTTTATGGGCTACGGCAGCATCGACTGCTGCTGTGCTAATCGCAATCACTTGAATACCTACTCCCTCTTCAAAGTAGTTAGAATATTATATTGACACTTCATAACTTTTCAATGAAATTATTATTATTATTATTAGTTATTATGTGTATGAGTATTATTGTTACCCGGCAAGAGATTAAGATCTATGCATATCTAATCTTGACAATAACGTTTTTATTTTTTGTTTGCCTCTTGTTTCTGCGTCCCAAAAGAATTTCGCTTTCTGCTGTGCGTTTGCGCCTGCGTGCAAGCTGAGTGTCCCAAAAAAAAAGACATTGCTTCGATGTAGAACTTACAATCGTTTCTTGAATTGGTTATTATTGTTATTGGTTTTGTTACCACATATGTTTGTATGTTTGTACTTCCATATATAGAAACTTAGTAGACACTCATGTATGCCCAGTTAGCCGACAGCACAATCCTCAGGAATTCGGTCGATTCATTCGATGAAGCACTACTTCCTTGCCTGGTTGCTCTGCGTTTAAATGAGTCGTTCAGAGATATACGGCTTTAGGCCCCATCTGCTTCCCTTGGCTACTTTGGATTCCAAATTTTGGAGTATAAAAATATTTGCATTTCATTTTCTTTGCATCACCACTTTCTTTGAAGAGATCACATATGTATGGCAATTCGCTTCGGCATCTGAAAGAAATAATTATTCTTTAAACACACGTCATCAATAGTTTAAATTATAAAAAAAACATAATTCAATTACTAATCTTGCGAAATATGATCAATTGCAAAATTTTGCCAAATTACAGCGAAATTCGATCAGCTGTTTCAATGTACATATGACAGGTAAATGAGTTGCCATACGGTTAAAAAAAAACTGACATAATTTTTTACTTACAAAGTTGTCGCAGAAAAGTTTACTTCACTTTATGTAACGAGCTAGCGAACTAGTTCAATTAAAACACCTAGCTAGTTAGTTCTTTAGTTACAATGCCAAGAATTTGCAAATCGCTTTCTACATGGCCTTTCCAAAGGAATTGGGCCCTCCATCTTCTGAGCTGGATTTAAGTTAGTTTAAAACCCAGTATTGAAGATTATACATATGTACTTCGAAAATAATTTAAGTCAGAAGCTGCCCCTCTGTGTTTGTCCACAACTACATATATGTATGTATCGTGAATTGCTCGTCATCTTAAATGAGCTCATAAAAATTAGTTTATTACCAACAACCGGCAAACCTACATTTTTCCTCCGTCGATTGTTTGTGTGGTTTTTGCGGATTTCTTTTTCTGCTTCTTCTTGTTCTTTAGCTCACTTAGCTCATTTTAATTACTATCAGCTGAAAGTGAAAAATAAACGAGTTTTCATAAGAAGTCACAACAAAAAATAATAAAAGTATAATAGTAATAAACCATTTAATTTAACAAATATTGAGATTATGATTATTGAAACAAAGCCCACGATACCACACATGTTACGCACAACTACCCGTCCTCCTTGCGACCACAACACAGACACACTTAACCGTTGCATTTAGTGTACATCCTCTTAGCGGTAGAAGTCAAGTCCATGCAGTGCAGTCGTGCAGCGGTGCATCCGTGCAATTTGTTAAGTCATAAAATTGGCCTCTTGTTGGGGTAATAAAATGCTTGTTCACGCCTTTCAAAATTGCATCATTTCACATTTGTTTCGGCTCACGTTCAATTGATTTTTCGAAAAGGAAGAATATCGTTGCGGTCTTTTAGCGCTTTTTCAATCGTTTTGCGAAACTCAAACCAGAATGTCCTGCGGCAAAGTGTAAAGTAAATGTTTGGGAATTGAGTTCAAGTAATTCAATATTTATGTATATGACATTAGGTAGGTTATTATTATGGATTTTATGTCAGTTGCAATTCGTTGGTAATAAAGATGTTTCAATTAGTTGGAAAAGGGAGTAAAAAGAAAAAAACAAAACGAAAAGTAACGGAGTAGTGGAAAGTTACATAAGCGCCTTAGCGATGTGAGGAACGCATGTTTGAGCTGCTGCAGACAAGTCGGGTTGTGCAACAAAGGCTTCGCTGGCTGTGTCATCTACTCACTCGTAAGAGCGCTGCGGTCCAAAAGGTATTGACTCAACCTGTTCTTTTTAAAGAGTAAAAAGTGGACCCTGGTATTCCCGCATGGCGTCAGTTATCGCTAAAAAGCAAAGATTTTGGTAGTTTTAGCACAAAAGAACTCATGAACTAAGTCATTTAATTGAACTAGTTCGCTAACTCATCTCGTAAGGCATATCACCGATTTCTGTGACAACTTTGTGAGTTGAAAATTTTTTAAGTTATTCGAGACATATGGCAACTCACTTTGTTGTCATAATTCGAAACAGCTGATCGAATTTTTCCAGAATTTTATAACTTATCAGGATTTGCAGGACTTGTTATTCAAAGGCAATGGTAAGTTCTGAAATTTTGTTGTTTTTGAAGTTAACTTCTTAGGCGGCGTTAGAAGTTTTGATTGAGAGTAAAATTTGAGAAAATGGCTGATGATGCAACGGAAATAGAAATTGTAGCCGACTTTCAGGCGTAGGCGATTTTCACCACGATGTTTAGCTGTGCAAATCAAATAGGAGGTGAAATTCTCGGATCTAGCTAAAGCTTTCGGCAGAATCAGTCCGTCCTGTACTTGCCGGAAAAGGAAGAGACTGACAGCCGAGTAGGATGTGTGTATTTTGCATGTAAAACGCTAGATTGACAAAGTATCAGTCAACGGATCCGGCATCCTTTGCCAATTTTCTATTTTGACGGAACGACAGCTGCGTGACAAATGTCAAAATCAATTTTACCGCCAATTCGACAACGCGTTTGTGAAAGTTGTGAAAAAACAAATTTAACCAAAGTAATTTTTAATTATTTTCCATGCTTTTAACCGAAATTTTGCATTTGTTATGTTTTTTTTTAATAATTTTCGTTTTGCGCTAATTACTTTGTTGACATATTTGTGTACTTCAACATGACGTACGTCAATCCACCTATACCGATTTTTTTAATATATAGCTAGATATGTATCAAATCAAAGGTATTTTCGAACGTAATCTAAATAAGATAATTTCAATCAGAGTTGCCACCTAACCGCAATTTATTTTTTGTACATATATCTCGGGAACTGCTTGACCGCTTTGTATAAAATTTAGCACATAGACAATTTGATTCATTCTAAGAATATATATGGGTGTTGCCACCTAGGGCGGTTTACAGGGTTGCCACATATCCCTTTTTATAATATATAGAGCTAGGTATTCCAGCTAGGTATCAAATGAAAGGTATTTTCTACCGTATTCCATATAAGATAATTTCAAGCAGGGTTGCCACCTAATCGTAATTCTTTTATTTTTTCGTATATCTATAACCGCAATTTATTTATTTTTTGTACATATATCTCGGGAACTGCTTGACTGCTTTGATTTTATACATGGGTGTACCCACTTAGGACAGTTTACAGGGTGGCCACCTATCCCAATTTTTTTTAATATAGAGCTAGCTATGCCTATATGGGTAACAAATGAAAGGTATTTTCGACCATATTCCAAATAAGACAATTTCAAGCAGGGTTGCCACTTAGGGTAGCAACCTAACCGCAATTTATTTATTTTTTTGTATATCTCGGGAACTGCTTGACCGATTTGGATAAAATTTGGCACATAGACAATTTGATTCATTCTAAGATTACATACATGGGTGTTGCCACCTAGGACGGTTTATAGGCTTGCCACCTATTCTGATTTTTTTTTTAAATAAAGAGCTAGATATGCCAATATGGGTATCAAATGAAAGGTATTTTCGGCCGTATTCCAAATATGACAATTTCGCGCAGGGTTGCCACCCAACCGCAATTTACACCCCTTTTACAACTCTCCTTCCTATCTTTCTTCGCCTTCATACTATCTCCCTCCCTTTTCTCTTCATTCCCCTCATTCCTTCTACCACGCCCCTCTTCTTCTATATTCCCGTATTAGCCCCTGTTAATTTTGGCATAATTCGACTCACCTACCGAATTTGAAGGATAAAGATATTTTCGAATGGATCGTTTCCCTGGTGCACTTTCCGGAAGTTAGAAATTGTGAATCTAAGCCATTCTGGAATACACCTTATTCATATTTCACTATTTCTGAACTTAGAAGTTAACTTCTTTCACGTGTACTCGCTACACGCGTTTTTTTTTTTTAACTATTGAAAGTCGAACATGGAGTCACCTTAAAGAATCGCCTGACATATTTTTGAATGGAGACTCTGTCCCCCTGTTAGAAGGTTTAGTTGTGCCGACTTGAACGTATACCAGTTACTTCCAGTATCGTGCCAAGTATTTCGAATGCAACCTACCCAACATTCTCCTGCTGCTAATACGCCGCGTCTGCCTTTCTCTTTCACCCCATGATACTTCTTACTCCCTATGCGTTCGACATTTCGATTAACTTAAAAATATTTTAATCTTACAAATTTTTATTACTCAATTTTCTTATTAATTATTGAACTTGGAAATTCGATAGCACACTTTCCACCCAAAACTCGCTTATGGATCCCCGTTGGGGCGTTGTGATTTATGCGAGTTACATGGAAATATGTGGCGCGACATAATAGTTTCCAATAATTGTTTTTATTGCCATGGGCGTTTAGAATGTCAACGCGGTTTAAACAAAATATATTGAAGAATTGAATTGGAATTTATGATGTCGCTAGTTAAAATGGTTTATTAAGGTCAGCAGGATAGCGAAAGGATGTAGTCAACAAAGGAACGCTGATTTAGGGAGTTTTATTGGTAATCGTTAGCTTGTCTAAATATTGAATTTATTCGTTTCAATATTATTTCAATATTTTTGGTAATAATAGAGATTTGTGCTTCATTAACTTTTACGAAGCTGTTCATCATTTGTTTAATATGTGAGTCTGATACAGCCCGAATGGCTTTACTCTTCAAAAGCAATGTAATTTGAGCTAAGTTGGTACCAGGTAACAACTAATATTTGATTTACTTATGGAATGAGCTAATTATTTGTACAGCTTGACTTCATTTTGACCGTGGTAGCTCTGTAGGGTAAAAGCTTTCTAGTGACGTTGGGTTTTTTAAGCTCAGTCGAAGGTTTAGTTCACTTCTAGTTCATTCAATACATTGAACTAGTTTCTTAGGAGTTATTTTTGGTTGTTGAAAATGAGACAGGTCCATTTAAATCCTCCGCTTCAATGTTTATCTTATCCGGTTACTTTGATGTGATTTCACATCACAGGTTTATCAATAGATTTTGAAAAAAGGCTACTGTGACTAGCTGGCGTGACGTAAGATGTATCAATGTGATGTCAAATTGACGTGATCTTGATGTGATAATGTTTACGAAGTGGACCTAAAAAGGTAACCAATTAATATCAGAATATCAAATCAAATAATTTCATACTATCGCAATTCTTTAAAACTATGCCACTGACATTATGCTTGACATTATTTAATATCACTTACTCAATTGGCTTAAGTATATGGATATCATGTGATATAATTTTGAGTTGATTTGGTTTTGTGTTTTTCCGACAGGGTGGATACTAGATGTATATTGGAACGATTTTTCGTCATCCCTTGTCAATTTTGGTTTTGTAACAAACCGGTTTCGGCGATCCGCCATCTTCAGTGTTTGATTTCGTTCTGTCTGATATCATTTTATTCAGCTTGATATTAAAGCAATATTTCTACATATGCACCTACATGTTTTTCTGTTCTTATACATTTAGTATGCATGGAAAGACGTCGAATTAAGTGGTCAGGTAACGCACACTCCCATGATGTGACATCACCATCATCATCATCATCATTTTCCTTAACTCTTATTGAAGCATAGGGCCTCGACTACCGACTTGAATCGTATCCTGTTTGGTGCTGTTCTCGTGACATGAAATGATATAACATGAAATGTTTTAATTGATTGCATGGAAGTGATGATCACATGGTTATTGAGTCATGTGATGATCATGTGATATTAAACAATATATCTGCATTCTTACTTTTCGGTTTTCTTACATAAGAGTAGGATCAAACAGGTGATATGCATCACACACTCTTTATGATGTGATTTGATAAACTGCTTAAAAGTGATGATCACATGGTAATCGCGCGATGTGATGATCAAATGACTATTTTCTGATATCACAGAGATTGAAATAAATATTTTTCTTCTGACTTGTAATACTTTGTATTTCTTTTTTACAATACAATCATCATGTTAACATGAATACCAATATCAACTAGGCGCCACTGTCCCCAATTGTTAAACCAAAATTCACTGCCAATTAATTAATAAAAAAAATAAAAAATAAAAAATTTCATATGTGCATTTCAATTAAAATAAACTACAATACTACAAGAACTTGGCATAAAACCGAAAAGCAATTTAATAAGTACCGCGCTACAAATATGAGTATTTATGTAGGAATGCAAAAAGCGCGATCGGTGATGATCACATCATGACGCACGCTCTGATTGGGTTCATTTTTTTTATTCTCGCTTGTTAAAGACACATATGGACTCCTTCTGCCTTCAAATAGTTTTTCAATATCACAAGAACTTACCTACTCCGAAAAACGATCATGTTCGCCGATCACCACCTTAATAGTACATTTATACTGCACCAAATTTGGCGAATTTGAATGTGTCATTTCGAACCTGTTTACACTGGCAAATTTGCATTTGGCTTCACCTTCCCTGCAAGAATCTTCTACCAGAATACAAAGCCACCGAAAGAAAATGCACCACCTTCATGTTTTAAACACATGTAGAGTAATAATAAATGAAGAATCAAGAAGGCTTCTCTCTTTTCTTAGTGGAACTGGTCCAATATCATAAAAAAATAGTTGAAATTGTTATTTAGAACTGTGCATAATGCAAAAGTTTTCACACGTTAATTACCCATTAAGGTTCTTGCTGGGCAATTCTAAATGTGGAACACAGGCAGGGTTGCTATTTTGAGGAATTGTGGATTGTATTGTTCAGCGAATGAGGCCAAATGCGATGGAATTCCAAATTTGGAAAATGAAATTTGTATGGAAAACAGCGCCAAATTTGCAATTTTTCGCCAAATTTACCAAATTTGGTGCTGTGTAAATGTACTATTATAGTAAGATCACATCAGCATTTTGTAGTTCTATCACCCTTTATGACCTGTTGCTAACATATTTGCCCTTTTTATCAACATTTATGTACTTACATATTCTACATGTGAACATTCGCCAATAATACATATTTCTGCAATATTTATGCATTTCAACCCATTGCCATCTTCAGCAAGATATTTTTATTTTCTCACTTTATTTTATTTGGAAATTGAATCTAGTTGTGTAAATATTGGTTTTGCATTAGTTTGTTTGGCATCGTTTGCTAACAGGGATCAGACAACTCACAACTCGTTTGTTACCACATAAATTCTATTTTATCTACAAATATTTTCACTTTTATTTGATATTCTTGATGAAGAAATGCTGATTGCGTTTGGCGCGTTCGTTGCCTATGCTGGCCCTATGCTGATGCGGTATGCCTAGCCCTTCATAGGTTGGCAAGGAAAACAAACATATCCATAATCCATGCATGCACACATTTCCAAAAAAAAAAAAATATAAAAAAATAGGTGTAAAGAACTGCGAGATTATAATCATTGGTGTGATTAAAGATCTATGATTTCGAATAATTTTAAATATGTAGGGTATGTGCGCTTGCCACCGGATACTCAACTTATTTCTCAACGTGAGGCCCTGACCGAATCGGAGAACGAATTTCTTTGGTTCAAGTCCCTGGACAGCAAAAAAAAAAAGTTGTTTAGAAAATTGTCCTTAAAACAGCAGCAAGGGCGGAAATATCAGGCTCCTCACTGTGACCAACTTGGTCCATCCATCGGAGTGGCGGTCTTCCCCTCACCCTTTTCCCAATGGCGGGTATCGTGCCTTATCTATATGTAGCTGTGTATAGGCAGCTCCTTTTCGTGCTACCGAAGGTGGTTCGAATATCGACAAAGAAGTCGTAAAATCTTCATTCACGGATTCATGATTGTTGATTTGTTCGGATCTTATCTGCGCTTACCTGTTACTGGAGGTAGTCATGTAGTCATGTGCAAGGCCGCCAAGAGGGGGGGGGGGGGGGGGGGGGGGGGGACAGGGGGGAAATCAAATCGCACACTGTTGCCAAATTCTGTAATTAAGTACCAAAGTAGGTGGTTTTTTTTTGTCGTTTATTTAATAATCTTTTCACACAGCTCAGCTACTGCGGAACGGAAATTTTTCGAACTAAGCTTATTTAAAACTAGGTTACGAAATAATTTTGAATTTCATACTATCAATACCATAAAGCTGAACTACAAATGTATCCTTAACGAACCAAAAACCCTTATTTGAAAATATGGATTTTTTTTTAAATTCATTAAGAATAAGTCGCTTCGAGTTAAGAATCTTTGCATATGATTGCTAAGAATTTTACTCGCTTGTCAAGTTTGTTTTTGCTCTTGCATTGAAACTTTTTCGTAGCAAGTATGAGACGGCTTTGAATAAAAAGGGCATATAATTTTGTATTTTGACAGAAAAATATGTGACGCTAGAAAGAAGTGTCTCCAATTATTTAACAGTTTTCATTGTGCAGATGTGTTTATAATTTGAAAAAAGTTATTTTATGTTGTAATGCCGATATCGTTGAATTAAAGTTAAAAGCTGATATGTGAAGCATACGAAGTAAAATATATTTTTTAAATTTTTATTTTCTTTGTTAACACAATGAACCTGCGTTTTGAACATCTTGGTAATTTTTTGGGTTTTTTTTCAACAGCTTGGTAATCCTCTCTTTTAGGCCTTTGGCAACCGTGTACATAAATTCCGTGATATTTCAGCATCATATTTTTGATAGTTTAGAATTCAAACTTAGATTTCCTTGGAAATTTGATTTTTTAAGGAAAATTAATTGAGTGTGTTTATCAGCTCAGTATGCTGCAAGTGGAGTAATTAGTGTGTTTTTAGTGAGTGAAGACAGAACTTAAGCAGAAAGTGAAAGTGAAATTATTTAAAATTTAGGCTCAAACCCACATTATACTGTATTTATTGATTGTTTGTTAAATTAACTAACATTTTCAGTCTGAACTCATAATGTATCGCCACAAATCTGGAGCTCAAAAGCGAAAAGAACGAGAACAGAAGAAAAAAAATGAAAAAGAAATGGCAAAAAAACAAAAAACCCTTTTTGGATTTAGTTTCGGCAACTCAAATGCCGGGAAAATCGACGAAACACAGAATAATACTACTGATATTAGCCACGATCAAACACCTGAGAGAGATTTGCAGCTTATGACTTCTACAGCCAGTTCCAGTGTTAATATAAGCGCTTCCGATTCTTCGGGAAATATAAATGAAGCTATGAGAAAAACTGAGAATCCCGAAAAAACCATTAACTCTAAAGACTGTTCTACAGAAATAATTGAAAAAGAGCCAATTTCTGACGGAGAAGATAAGGCTATAAAAACAAATTCACCAGACGCATCACAAAACGATCAACACTATCTCTACGATTACGATATTGGAACCTTAAAAACCGAGTTTGTGCCGCCCGATATAGTAAACGAAGTCGTTCGTCGTGGTCACGCGAAAATGCCTGCTTTTTTTCCACGTGATCGATTAAATGAGCCATTTCCGCTCTCGCTCCTATACATAACCTTCCCTAATGGTGAAATCGTCAATCGCGATTGGTTGGTATGGAGTAGCAGCATGGATGCATTTTACTGTTTACCTTGTCGATTACTAAATACTAATAAGCTAAATAGTTCTAAGCTTTGTAGTCCAGAAGGATATTCGAAACATCAATCATGGAAAAAATTGTATGACAAACTGCCAGGACACGAAAGAAACCCCGATCACGTTCAGTGCTTCCTTCAATGGCGCTCAACGCAACGTCGTATCCAGAATGACAGCTCTCTTGATACACTTCTTGATGAGCATATTACCAGCAAAACTAAAAAATGGCAAGAAATCTTACAGCGGATTCTGCACACCATTATTTTCCTTGGTGAAAGAGGATTAGCTTTGAGAGGTGGAAGCAATCTTGTAGGAGAACCAAACAACGGTAATTTTTTGGGTATCCTGGAGCACATCAGCTATTACGATCCAATACTTCGCGAGCATTTGGAAAAAGTTAGATTCGCTCAACAAGAACACAAACGTCTCCAAGTGCATTATCTTTCTGCATCTATTCAGAATGAGTTCATAGATATTTGTGCTCAACACGTAATTTCAGTAATATTAGAAGAAAGAAAGAAGCCCAAATACTTTTCTATTATCGTCGATGCTACGACCGATACGAGTAATGACGAGCAAAACACTTTTGTTTTGCGATACCTTAATTTTAACTCTTTGAAAAAGACTTTTACTATCCAAGAACGATTTCTGTGTTTCGTCGATTACACTAAAAAAACTGGAGCGAAACCGCCAATTTGATTTGTGATACTCTGGAAAAATATAACATTCCTTTGAAAGAATGTTGTGCGCAGGGATATGACAACGGTAGTAACATGAAAGGTGAAATTAATGGTGCACAAAGTCATATTATCAAGAAAAATCCGAAAGCCGTTTATTCGCCCTGCGCCGCTCACAGTCTGAACTTGTGCGGTGTCGTAGCTGCAGAATGTTGTACAGCCTCAATCACCTTTTTCGGAGTGGTTCAAAAGTGTTTTAACATATTCAGCAGTAGTGCAAAACGTTGGGAAATTCTCAAAAAACATGTACCAGGTTCACTTCACAAACTCTCAGACACAAGATGGTCTGCAAGAATCGACGCAGTCAAACCCTTTGCAAAACATCTCAAAGGATTGCAAAACGCTCTAGAAGAATTAACTAAATTCGATTTGACTACAGAAACTAGGAGTGATATAAACGGAGTCCTAATGTACATAACCAAGTTTGAGTGTATCCTCATGTCGTCGATTTGGTGCAAGATTTTGAGCTCCATCAATGAAAGAAGCGTTATTCTACAAGGCACAGACGTCACTGTCGATATTGAAGAAAAAATCTTGACAGCTTACTCTCAGATTTACAAGTCATTCGTAACCAATGGGACAGCATTTTGCGTGAATGTGAGAACGTAGCCAGCGGATTAGATGTTTCAACATCCTTCCCTTTAACCAGAAAGAACAGACTCCGAATATCTTCAGATGAACATCAACGAGATGCCATAACTGATTTCAAAAGGAACACATTTTTAGTCATAGTGGATTCAGTGATTTCAGGAATTTCTCGTCGATTTGAAGGCATGAAAAAGCTGAATACAACATTTGCTTTTTTATGGCAATTCCCAACGATGGAAGAAGACGAACTTCGAAATTATGCTACGATTTTTGTGAAAGTACATGAATTTGACGTTAAAAAGGGTTTAGAAGATGAAATAATCCATTTGAAACACATATACGAAACTAATTTTGAAATAGCCCTTACACCATTCAATTTGTTGAATGCAATTTTTTCCCAGGATTTACAAACGCTTTTTCCAAATATTTGTATCGCGCTGCGTTTATTTTGCACAATACCTGTCACAGTTGCTGGTGCTGAGCGCTCATTTAGTGTTCTTGCGAGGATAAAGAACTTTCAGCGCTCGTGCTCTGCACAAGATCGTGTTTCTGGGCTAGCTACTCTTTGTATAGAATCTCGTTTAGCAAGGCAACTAGACTACAATGCTTTAATTCGGAATTTCGCCGCCAAAAAATCAAGAAAAGTTAATTTATAAGTTTAGCCACATATGTATAAAACCTTCTTGTATACATGTATTACTTTGAACCCATTTTCTACCGGTTCTAGTTTCCGTTGAGATAATCGTGTGAAATTGTATATGGTGGATATTAGAGGACTACTGATCATCCTTACCAATTTTCAAGCTGATAGGTCAACCGGGTGCGCCATTATGGACTGTTGCGAAAACGCAACGCTGGTTGAAAAGCTGTGAAATGTGATTCATATAAATAATGTAACTAACATAAATCTCTCGGTGGGATTTTTTCTTGATTATGCTCTTTATTCAAGTAGTTATGTATATGTTAAGTTTACAACAAATGTTTTGTTAAAATTACGAGGTATATTACTTTTTCTTATTACCTAAATTTCTATGATACTCGTCAAAACATTTTGGATGTAATCTCAAATTACATTTTTTGCATTCATAAACAGTTTGCGAGTGGCACATAGCACATCTTTTACGTTTGTTACCTGGAGGTTTCCATACCACATGGTCACGAAAATTTGACTGAGTTAGTCCATAGTGGCCACCACCATTTTTTTCCGCGAATACCAACGCGATAGTTAGCTACAGCATTATCATGTAGGTCTACCCCTCCCATATGTTGATTGTAGTCATGAATAAGTCCAGGTTGTTCCACAGATACTTTTTTTTCTCAGCTTTGCACCAGCGTTGTGTGATATTTACAGGTTCGACAGATTTGAAGTTGGAAATTACGGTTACTTCTGCATTATCTTGCCATCGAGCAACAAATAATTTATTATTTATCTCGGAACAATAGTCATATTGGTGTTTTATGAGTTTTTTTCCTGTGCTTAGCATTTTCTCTGCACCGCTGAGACAATTCGCTCTTACAGTTCCAGTTGCCCTAAAACGTCTCTCATTCAACAAACAAAATAAATAATACGATGAAAAAAAAATTATCGAAATATATGGCGTGATTTTCTGGATTAGGAACGTTTTTCAACAATGATAGAACGACTGAAGCTCCTAAACCTATATTCTTGTAATATGGTACAGTCGATCCTCCGTATGGTGCTGCTGCATATAGATAACCATTGTGTGAACAAAGAGCCCAATACTTGAAACCAAATCTAATTGGCTTGTTACGAATAAACATTTTGCACGAATGTCGACCAAAGTAGGGTATCATTTGTTCATCAATGGACAAAAATGTTTCGAACTCATAGATTCAACGATGTTTCTTTTTAGTGATTCCACAGCTGATTCATCAGGTGGTCCAAATTTAAAATCAATACGTTTGGTTTTCTTCCAGTTTGGTGTACCGAAACTTTTTTTGCAGTGTACCCAGTGTTTTTTGTTCAACTCGATGATTCAGCATCAGGCGTTCTAACTAAACTTGATGCATGATGATCTTCCACATCTGATTCATGTTCAACTTCAAATTTCCCACATATATCCGTCGTAGCTGGTACTTCTGTAACCATCTCCTTATCGTCAATTAGTTCCTCGTCACTCACGGCATCAACATCAGCCGGTGGAATGTATACGACAGAAGATATTTTTTTCGAAGAAGCTTTATCCATTTTCCGTCGTTTAGCAGAAACTGCTACCTCTTCGCCTTCATCTTCACTGATCGTTGTGTGTATGTAGGATTATATTTCCCCAATAGTCAAAAAACGTCGACGATTCATTATTCTTCAACAAAGAAATTGGGTAAAGAACAACATTCAAGCAAACAAATACCAAAAACACATTAATTTTACCTAAAGACGATATGTAGTATTGACGAAATACTTTTATTTCACTATTTAGTAGCACAAATAACAATGAAAGCACTTTTTAGTAGCACAAATATCAATGAAAGCACTTATTGTACAAATTGTCACACAAAAATTACATAAACATCAATTTTCCCGCCAAAAATAATGTCATAGAGACTTTGAAGTCATATGCAGCGTTTCTACCAGTGTTGCGTTTTCGCAACACCTATTTTTAACAGCTGATTTTTGCAGGAAAACGTCAGCTGCACTATCTGGTGGTATGATAACGTTGTTGTTTCAGATTTTATTTTCCAGAAACTGGTATACAACTTAAAAAAAAAAACGTGCTTAGTTCGCAAACCGTGTTGTGAAAAACTTATCATTTTGTACATATTTTTTTTTAATCATAGGGACTTGAAACGTACCCCACGTAAAAAATTGTGTTCCATATTTATGAAGCCGGAAGTCCAAATTATAACGTAAAATCAAAAAATGTACAGATATATTTTGTTTTACTGTAGCTATGAGGGTTCAAAGTGGCCGTTGAGAAAACGCAACGGCGGTAGAAAATGGGTTAAATAAAAAATGAGTTCACTAAAAAAAAAATACTTCATATAGGGGGCCCGGAAATTTCGATCCCCCCGGGCCCGGAAATCCTGTCGACGGCCCTGGTCATGTGTCTAGTACACGCGAAGTCGATCAGCCTAAATCCGTTTGGCGAAATCCCACCTTGGAGGCAAAGTCTGTCGTCGATATTACGGGGGCAGTGTTCAAATATTCGTTCCAAGTGCTTGTAGAACCCACACTTCTCTTCCGTCGAATCGTGTGTGAAGTTAATCGAGATGTTGAAGAATCTCGGTTTTGTTCGGAATCCGAACCGGATCACTTCCGTAGTCGGTACGACATTTGCCATGACGGTGATCTAAAATAAATGATATCCAAGTTTTTGTGTTTCTTTTCATTGGAGTTAGGTTAATTGAGAGTTTGGGCGGGGGCCACACACTTGTGTGACGCCCAGACGGCTTAGATACACCAGAGGGTATTGGAACGGAACATATGTATGCGCAGAGGGAACCCCAAAAAGCGAATACTCCAGGGGTTGGCGCTATACTTACCGAGATTCAGCCGCACCCAAGGCGATATCTTCAGTGGAGATTATCTTCACTAGTACTTGATGGAAAGCCTAAACCAGCTAGCTGATAGAAACACCAGTTGACTGACCTGTGCTCCAGACCACAAACGGATTTGTGAAAACTAGTAAGCCGATATCAACCATCAAAGATAAGCCACGGTAAGGCGAGATACACCAGAGAGTTCAACACTAGTCTCAAACGACATGGATGCGAAAAGCAAACAGAATATCTACTATGGAGATACAATACCAATCGATACTGGAAACTACATGCTCAGGGGTCACCTGCTTAAACTAGGCATATGGCTAAAATAGTCTCTGCCGCAATCCCGAGCTCCCGAGATTTTTCGGGATTATCTTCGATACCGTCCAAAATTGCGGGGAGATGTATCGAAACACTCGTTATATATCATATATGACCTCGGTAATCCGAAAGCAAAGACTCGATGTTTTATTTCTGTCAAGAGATATTTCTATTGAGAAATATGGTAAAATTTGTGTTTTTTTGCTATCAACTTTTCAATCAACCAAAATGTTGACTTCCACTTTCGGATTACTGATATCGAAGTCAAAACCCGCCTTTCTGTACTTCTCCCGGCCTTTTTCGGACAGGTAATGACGTGCTAACTCGATGGTTGATCTACGGATATGATGCCTCTCACTTCTCATTACCCATCTTCTCCTTCCTCATGGATGGAGGGATGACATGACCTAGAAGGTGCCACTAGTCAAATCAAATCGCTACCACGAAAGTCGGGCAGTACCGCAAGGAGTACCGCAGCGTACCGGGTTCATATCCGGCCAAAGACTGTCAATTTCGGCATAATTTCCCAAAATCTTCGGGAAGTGTTTTTGCTGTTAAAAACAACTACCACAACCACATATTTCTATAACAAATTTTATTTCCATCTATCTATTTCAAACTTCGATTTTCAAAAAGAAAAAATCTATGTCCACACATAGCTGTTTCATTTCCATTCATTCCTACGAACACAGCTAAACTTAACAGCTGGCAGCACCATTCGACCATCATCTGTTTTTCATTTCTCTTTGCGTATTCTTCATAGCAAATTTGTTAAAATTGTTTCCCAGAATGGCTGCATTTTGTAGATTAACAAATCGTGCTTTAAATTTAACAAAAACAACTATACAACAATTTCAAAGAAATGTTCATAAATTGTCCAGTGCTAGAAATGTGCCAAAAAGTTATACAAAATATTTGCTGTTTGTTGGTGGCGGAGCGACGGCATTTATGTTGGCCAATTATCTAAAATCAGAGGAGGTGCAAGCTGGATTCGGTATGCGAAAGGTAATCGATAATGTTAATAATAGGAAATTTTAAAATTATTCAAACACAATATACACTCTTTATTATAATGAAGTGAAAAGTTCAGGTGCAGGAAAAGTCGATGATGTTGGGTGATTTTTTGGACAAGAGACGTCGTGCGCAATTTCTATTTATAATTGTATGTATGTATATATGTAGAATTTTTTTTGCTACTTTGCTTTCCACTTTTCGTCCACAATAACAACAGCTGTTTTTTGTTTTGGTATTCCCACTTTTAAGCAAAAACCAGCACAGGAATGGAGCAACAATTTAAGGTTGTTGAACTTTTGCAATGATAAAGTGAGGGTGCAGGTTAAGTCGAAAGCAAACCAAGATTTAACAGTGGTATTTCAGGGCCCAGTTGATCGAAGTATCCTTCGTAGGAGCGTGCACTGTGGTGGGAGCATACTGGAGTCCCCCCTGCAGGTTAGGGGTTTAGAATATGCTCGAGGTAAGCGTACCGGTCGTAAGAGGCGACTAATATGCACATAGGTAATGACGTGCTACTCGATGGTTGATCTACGGATATTATTCCTCTCACCTCTCATTACCCATCTTCTTCTTCCTCACGGATGGAGGGATGACATGACCTAGAAGGTTCCACTGGTCATACCAAATCGCTACCACGACAGTCGGGCAGTACCGCAAGGGAGTACCGCAGCGTACCGGGGTCATATCCGGCCAAGGACTGTCAACGTCGGCATCACTCCCCAAAACCTTCGGGGAGTGTTTGCTGTTAACAACAACAACAACAACATGCCTCTCATTACCCATTTTCTCCTTCCTCATGGATGGAGGGATGACATGACCTAGAAGGTTCCACTGGTCATACCAAATCGCCACCACGACAGTCGGGCAGTACCGTAAGGGAGTACCGCAGCGTACCGGGTTCATATCCGGCCAAGGACTGTCAATTTCGGGATCACTCCCCAAAACCTTCGGCGAGTGTTTTTGCTGTTAACAGCAACAACAGCATACTGTAGTTGCCGTAGAAATTTTCAAGATCCAACTCACCTGACTAGGCAATTCGTAAAATATCATCTAGTTCAAACCACAAAAGTCGGTAAACTCCTTCAATGCCATTCCTTTCGATACCCCTCACAGTAGAAATAGTGAGCAGTGTTCTCCGATAGACCAATACATCATAGAAGAAAATCGACTTTGTCCGACACATCATTCAGAAAATATGGCAATCTTCGAGAGAATCCCAACATGATTGTTGTTGCTGTTATTGTTTTTGTAACAGTCCAGACAGGGTTGTACTGATGTTTACAGTCCTTCTCCGGCAATGAATCCGGTACGTTCTGTGGAAAAGTTCTTTGTAGTACCACTGGTACTGTACCAGTCCAAATGCAGTGGAAGCGATTTTACCAGTAACTGAGTTCGAAGTGGATTTTAGTCATTTCTTATCAACTAATTTTTGCAGCAGGGTGTAGAGTAGGTCGCCGCCCCGTTAGTGCACCCTGGGTAACGCTAAATGTCCTACACTGCTAGTTTCTACGTATTACCGGTTCTACGAGAACGGTACCAGTACTTGTGCTGTACCCATCGTACCGAAACGACCCGGGCCTTTTTTATATCGTCCCCCATAATACCAACCACTTATTCACTTGCTCTACGGAGCCCACTCTTCTAACATCCATCTCCCTTTGGACAATTTAGGCTAAGGAAAAGTACGCGTTGGGCAGGACTACACCTCGTTACAACAACAACAACAACAACAACCTTAAAGGAGCATGCGACTAATGCCAGTTTTGATTTCTTAAGATGGGTTCTAGCTTTTCTTTGAGCATGTCCCATGCCAGTTCCCGTAATGGTACGACGGAACAAGGGTGTTACTCAATTTATTTTGACATAGATTTGCAGGGAAACCCAACTTAGACATGGAGAAAGAGAGACAGCTGCTTTTCGCGTTATCTTGAAAAAGGCAACGGCTACCGACTCCTTGTATGGATTCTCTACAGGATTTAACTTATCGGGAATATCTGGTCGATAATGAAATATATTTTTTGAGTAAAAGATGACAAGTAGAGAGGGTAAATGTTGTCTAATAGGAACGATTTTGACAACAACAATATGAATAAATTCAAAAAATGCCCCTTTAACTCGAGTTTAAGGCCCAACGTGAACGCCATATTAGACACTTTAGGAGATATTTCCGAAACCAGTTAAGATATTGAAAATTATCGCATCGGTTATTGCAGCACTCATTATCAACTTTTGTTTGATTACTATGTATATTGTACTAACACATTTTAGCACACCCTTGGTGCACTTATTGATCGATAACTCCAAAACCGACCTAGTTATCGTAATAGGCGATACCTTAAGTGCATTCAATTTCAATCAGAGGTATTTGAGTGAACATCCACAAACGTAACTACAGGCAGACAGGTCAACAAAAGTTTTAAAATCTGTTGGTTTGGATTATACTGGAAAATAGTCCTTCATATCAATTTTTTTCTTTTTTTGAATATCTGTTACAATTTTTTTTTCAATTGACCATGAAATCAAGTCATAAAAAAGCCACAAATTCAAGTTTACTAATTGTCTGCATAAAAAACTTCCATTGTCCTACCAAGCCACCTAAGTTTCTAAAGAATTTGTTATGACCTGCAATCGTATACAGAGTCGTAGTTAAGCCACCCAGTGTGTAAATTATGACGGCGCTTAATCCATGGCATCGCAATGTCAAAGGCGCCACACCACAAACAATAGCACTCCCGCCAAGATCAGTCATAGCATAGCGTCATACATACGAAAAGTAACAAAGTTACGAATAATGAGAGTAACACTTACAGATCAAAACACCCACACTTCATCGACAATAGAATTATTCCCTTAGGTTGATTTATGCATGTTTTTGACTATTTTTTTCAACTGAAATTGACAATTTACAACATTGCATACAAGTGATTTACAGACATATTTATTTATTATCAGACATGCTACTCAAATTTGAATGCAATTAAATTTTTGAATGATTTACAATTGAATGCAAAAAGGTGGAGCTTAAATTGTTTAGCTGTCCTTCGCACAATGTCATAATGCGCCTTAGCAAATGTTATTATGGCTGAGATATATAAAATCTTTATGTTGATTTTCTTCTTCAGCTGTTGCCACCGACGATGATGAATATTTGTAACATGATTATCTCGTCTGCCACTGTGTTCAATGCCACCTACAAAATTATAACATATATGTATGTATGTAAATTTGATTTTTACTAAATATGAATGAATATAGAATCGCAGACATGCATAGATACAGGGTGCATAAGATCTTCAAAAGCCGTAGAACTTTGGCTATTTAAAATCTATTATTATCCAGCACTCTGTTAATAATTGTGCGATAAGGCTTACATGGGTAAACGATTGCAACTAGGAATACGATTACAGTAATCCTAATCTCAAATACGATACCATTACCAAACCATTACCATACCATTACCATACCATTACCATACCATTACCATACCATTACCATACCATTACCATACCATTACCATACCATTACCATACCATACCATACCATACCATACCATTACCATATCATTACCATACCATTACCATACCATTACCATACCATTACCATACCATTACCATACCATTACCATACCATTACCATACCATTACCATACCATTACCATACCATTACCATACCATTACCATACCATTACCATACCATTACCATACCATTACCATACCATTACCATACCATTACCATACCATTACCATACCATTACCATACCATTACCATACCATTACCATACCATTACCATACCATTACCATACCATTACCATACCATTACCATACCATTACCATACCATTACCATACCATTACCATACCATTACCATACCATTACCATACCATTACCATACCATTACCATACCATTACCATACCATTACCGTACCATTACCATACCATTACCATACCATTACCATACCATTACCATACCATTACCATACCATTACCATACCATTACCATACCATTATCATACCATTACCATACCATTACCATACCATTATCATACCATTACCATACCATTATCATACCATTACCATACCATTACCATACCATTATCATACCATTACCATACCTTTACCATACCATTACCATACCATTACAATACCATTACCATACCATTACCATACCAATACCATACCATTACCATACCATTACCAATACCATTACCATACCATTACCATACCATTACCATACCATTACCATACCATTACCATACCATTACCATACCATTACCATACCATTACCATACCATTACCATACCATTACCATACCATTACCATACCATTACCATACCATTACCATACCATTACCATACCATTACCATACCATTACCATACCATTACCATACCATTACCATACCATTACCATACCATTACCATACCATTACCATACCATTACCATACCATTACCATACCATTACCATACCATTACCATACCATTACCATACCATTACCATACCATTACCATACCATTACCATACCATTACCATACCATTACCATACCATACCATACCATTACCATACCATTACCATACCATTACCATACCATTACCATACCATTACCATACCATTACCATACCATTACCATACCATTACCATACCATTACCATACCATTACCATACCATTACCATACCATTACCATACCATTACCATACCATTACCATACCATTACCATACCATTACCATACCATTACCATACCATTACCATACCATTACCATACCATTACCATACCATTACCATACCATTACCATACCATTACCATACCATTACCATACCATTACCATACCATTACCATACCATTACCATACCATTACCATACCATTACCATACCATTACCATACCATTACCATACCATTACCATACCATTACCATACCATTACCATACCATTACCATACCATTACCATACCATTACCATACCATTACCATACCATTACCATACCATTACCATACCATTACCATACCATTACCATACCATTACCATACCATTACCATACCATTACCATACCATTACCATACCATTACCATACCATTACCATACCATTACCATACCATTACCATACCATTACCATACCATTACCATACCATTACCATACCATTACCATACCATTACCATACCATTACCATACCATTACCATACCATTACCATACCATTACCATACCATTACCATACCATTACCATACCATTACCATACCATTACCATACCATTACCATACCATTACCATACCATTACCATACCATTACCATACCATTACCATACCATTACCATACCATTACCATACCATTACCATACCATTACCATACCATTACCATACCATTACCATACAATTACCAATACCATTACCATACCATTACCATACCATTACCATACCATTACCAATACCATTACCATACCAATACCATACCATTACCATACCATTACCATACCATTACCATACCATTACCATACCATTACCATACCATTACCATACCATTACCATACCATTACCATACCATTACCATACCATTACCATAC
>CAXKVI010000001.1:162126873-162153752 GCA_964058755.1 Campiglossa producta
CCATTACCATACCAATACCATACCATTACCATACCATTACCATACCATTACCATACCATTACCATACCATTACCATACCATTACCATACCATTACCATACCATTACCATACCATTACCATACCATTACCATACCATTACCATACCATTACCATACCATTACCATACCATTACCATACCATTACCATACCATTACCATACCATTACCATACCATTACCATACCATTACCATACCATTACCATACCATTACCATACCATTACCATACCATTACCATACCATTACCATACCATTACCATACCATTACCATACCATTACCATACCATTACCATACCATTACCATACCATTACCATACCATTACCATACCATTACCATACCATTACCATACCATTACCATACCATTACCATACCATTACCATACCATTACCATACCATTACCATACCATTACCATACCATTACCATACCATTACCATACCATTACCATACCATTACCATACCATTACCATACCATTACCATACCATTACCATACCATTACCATACCATTACCATACCATTACCATACCATTACCATACCATTACCATACCATTACCATACCATTACCATACCATTACCATACCATTACCATACCATTACCATACCATTACCATACCATTACCATACCATTACCATACCATTACCATACCATTACCATACCATTACCATACCATTACCATACCATTACCATACCATTACCATACCATTACCATACCATTACCATACCATTACCATACCATTACCATACCATTACCATACCATTACCATACCATTACCATACCATTACCATACCATTACCATACCATTACCATACCATTACCATACCCATACCATACCATTACCATACCATTACCATACCATTACCATACCATTACCATACCATTACCATACCATTACCATACCATTACCATACCATAACCATACCATTACCATACCATTACCATACCATTACCATACCATTACCATACCATTACCATACCATTACCATACCATTACCATACCATTACCATACCATTACCATACCATTACCATACCATTACCATACCATTACCATACCATTACCATACCATTACCATACCATTACCATACCATTACCATACCATTACCATACCATTACCATACCATTACCATACCATTACCATACCATTACCATACCATTACCATACCATTACCATACCATTACCATACCATTACCATACCATTACCATACCATTACCATACCATTACCATACCATTACCATACCATTACCATACCATTACCAATACCATTACCATACCATTACCATACCATTACCATACCATTACCAATACCATTACCATACCATTGCCATACAATTACTATACCATTACCGTACCCTGTTGGCCTGTTATATAGAACACATTTTCCCCTACATAGTGTCATGCCTAACTAAAAAAAACCAAAACTCGACTTACGGCACTTGCGCTTCAAGGGGCTCATATATCACCCGAACCCTGTATGCAAGCACACATGTTATATTTAAGCCGCGCATCGACGTCTAGCAAAGGATGATGTCAGACAATTAAAAAGAATTATCACCAACCAAAAAACTCTAGGTGGGCTCAAGTATATTTAGAATAACAATTGAAGCTTGAAGTAATAATGCATGGATGAATTACATTATAATTTTTAAGAATGGGAAATTTGAATTCGAAGAGGCATTCCTTTTTACACCCACGAAACTTCTGCGACTCAGCAGGCATATCCTCACCTACACATACAAATGCTGCAAATCTGCTGCGATTAAGTTGTATGACAGGCTTAACAATGTGTATTACAAGTTTTAATTGTTGGTAACTTTTACATATAGAGATACAACATAAAGGCATTTGTGTATGAGACGCATGCGCGACGTCTTCTAGATAGGTTGTCGAATTAAAAATGAGCATCATAAAAAGATTGCACTTTTTTTGGTCTATTCAACTTGAATTTGGTTTTCAGTAGGTATTTTAATTAGGGGGATTCATCAAACCTTATAAACACCTAACAAAGCGGGTAAACGTATAAAAAAATTTTTATGAAACAAAGTTTACACAAATTTGATAAACTTTCACGACGATTTTGGTATATAAAAAGGTGCGTAAATTTATCCAATTCAATGACGCGGTTCGACACTGGACAAAAATAAAATAATATGCTAAGAATGGGTCGAAAATTACTTTTTTAAAGAGTATTTCGAAATAAAAAGCTTTTGTTTCACATCAGATGCACATAAATTTATCTAAGGCGTCCATCTAACTGAGCTGATAAATGTATAAATTTACGCATTTCCTAAACTTTGCGGTTACATGAAACCCCCTATTGTTTTGGTTTCGAAAAATTTACATTTTTAATTTGTTCATAAATGCAAAAAGTATTCATACAATTTTGTTTAATTTCCACTTTATAGGTGCGTTATGGCATTTTAAATGTACGTAAGTCATTTCGTGATTTGAATGTCAGCCTTTAAATGGCGATTCATTTCCAATTTATTAACATTATTAAAATTAATGAAAATTGTCTATTGTCTGCTGTTTAACGACAGCTAATAACAATAATAATAACCATAACGATCAGGAGAATATGAGAATATTAATTTATTAAGTTTTTAATGATAAATTATTGGCCTACAATATTTGTTAATCAAATTTAATTATATCATAAAACACGAGTCAGGTGTTCTGCGAAGCAGAGTGTTTCCGTCCCATTTCCTGTCCCACATCCACCTTTCATTCTTATGAAATTACCTTAATTTCCACTTCATCTCGCTTTTTTCTGCTTTCCTTCGATTTGGGGTCGTTTTCTCATTTAGCCTTTTCAAAGTTCACTATTAATCTACCGGCCACGTTTTCCCTTTATTTTGATTAGATGAGAAGATTATCCTTAATTCTGTTCTCGCTCTATCTCTCTATGTAGCATTTCTACAGCCCTCCCAACTTCCTTTCATCTCGCGCTCTACGTCGAGCTGTGTGAACTTTTCGCAGCGTAGTAAAAAAACATATATGCAAATAAACAAATCGGCATAGAGTCTATGCGATAATAATATATAATATATCTAGTAGATTGTTTCTAGAAACTGATCGACAAAGCCTTCATAGAAGAGTCCACATAAAATAAAAGTACCAGGGTGACCAAGCTCACTCGGTTTTTTCGATTTTCCCAATGGTCTTACCTACCTACATTTTTTCCAATATTCTCACTTACCCACAAATTTTTCAAAATAGATTTCCGCAAAAATATCAAATAGGTGCCAACTTTACAGACCGCTTCGAGAGGCAAATGGGTCAAGGTAGTAATCTGAAAATTGGTACGGAGCTATATGATATCAATAGAATTCTACCGAAATGAATAGGAGTTTTGAGAAAGGGGCGGCTTATTACACAGTACAACACCCAAAATATCCCTGAGGATTTCTCGTCGGTTCCTAAAGCTTTTGGGTGTGCTGAGTCCGAATATGAAGTCAGATGTTTCGGGTCACCCTAACTTTTCTCTCCGGAGGGTAGTTTGTTCAGAGATCGGCAGTAACATTTTTTTTTTCTTTTTAAATTTTCTTCCCCTAATAACTTCCTATAGGTTCTCCAATTTTTTGCACTATGGAACATCTGTATGCTGCCAAATAAAAACAAAAAACAAAATTAAATTATGGATCATTGACCCCAGGAAAGTTGTTAAATTATTTGAAAAGAAAATTTTTTTACCCTTACCTATCTCTTTACAAACCAGAGAGAGAAAACCTAAACCAAAAAATCTGACTTCGGTTTGAGCACAGCCAAAAGCTACAGAAACCGTTGCGAAACGCAGTGGGATTTTCAAAAACTTCGATTTTGTTGTACAGTGTTACCTTTAAAAGGAGTCATGGCAGGGGTCTGAAAAGAGAGGCGTGCCACCACTAAATTTACAAGTTTAGTTTTTCACGCTGAATATGTCTGAAAATTGGAAAACGAAACATGGCACTCCCTACACTAACAGAACTATTCTTACACCATGTTTCTAAGGGAACTTGCCACAGAATATGAAAGCAATACAAAAATTGTGACGGAGTTATTGAAAGTAGCGTCCGTGACACTTTCAATACAAAACCAATGTTTGGTAAAAAATAGTGCAGAAAAAAATTTTTGGACATTACGTGTTATATCATAGAATAACGTCAGATAACATAGCATAACGCTATAACATAAACCATAAACTGACATGTTAAAGCATAATATAATAAAATGACATAACATAACAAATAACATTGTGGCGCGTAACATTTTTAAATAACACGTTATCGTAACAAAATATAACATGTTATTTCGTAACACTTTTAAAATGAAACTAAAACCAACAAATGGAGCAAAAAGATGTTATTACTAAAAATAATATAAAAAGTCCTAACTACTTAATGCAGAAACCAATCAAGGTCGAATTATAAATGTTACTTTTTTACAAGTTTGATAGAAGTATAACCATTAAGGCTCCTATATTAGTTCACTTCACCTCTTCAAGGAATGCAACATATACTTTACTTTCTTCATCTTCGTTCTTATCCAAATTAGTCGAAGTGCATAATCAGCAGCTCAGATATCAATCTTTGTCATTTATTTCATTTATTACAACATCTTCATGCACTTTCTTTAGAATTCGCAGAACATGCATACATTTTAGTATGTATGTATGTATACAAAAATTTATGGTATAGTTCCTTAAACATTAATCAATTCAACACCGTTTTGTGTATGTTTTCATTATAAGCATTTACAAAATTGATTTAATACTTAACTGTTTAAATTGCAAAAAGTATAGAATTACCAAATTCGACAACACATTCATTAACTGTAAAACAGGTTATATGTAAATGAAATGTTTCAACTAAATGTTTCCTTAATGCTAACTTTATAACTACATACAAACATTTACATACATATTTGCCACTTTTTCAAATAATTTTTTTTTTTACTTTCTTTACGCCCACACAGTCCGATGAGGAAAATATGCTCAAAAAGTTGACCTCACGTGAGCGGCGATTTATTAAATTTGCATCGGTTGAGTATGATGGACAATTGTATATGACGCCACAAGATTTTTTAGATTCGGTAGTGGAGCAGGAGCCAAGACGTAAGTGTTGTTATTCTTCTTATTTCATAACATGATATTGAAGCATGCATACTTTAAAACCTCCAAATCATTTTTTAAAACATTTGAGTTTAAATTTTAATTTTGATTTCTCTTTCCAGCACGTCTCAAACGTCGCGTTTTGAGTGATCAAGATTTGCAAGTTATAAAAGACAACACACCACCCCTGAAGAAGGGTTCAAAAATGTTTTTTCGAACATTACGTGATAGAGGTAATATATTTAATTGAAGTAAAAAAAATAAATAAGGGTTATAGGGTAAAGGGGGGAAATGAAATGCTATAACACATTTTCTAAAACTTCTTTTTTTCAAATTTCAGGCATTGTCTCATACACGGAATATCTCTTCCTCTTATCTGTTTTGACAAGTAAGTGAAACATACATTTTTGGTATGTATTTAACTTGGTTACTATCATACTTTTTGTAGAACCAATTTCCGGTTTTCGTATTGCATTCAATATGTTTGATACAGATGGTAATCATCGCGTCGAAAAAGATGAATTTCTGGTGGTAAGTATATCTATAAACTACAAACGCTTTAGTAAAAACTTTATATCTGCTGTGGCAATACATTTCAATTCAATCGATCATACACATGTATTGCACCTATCGCACACTTAATCAAAAAGAGTCACAACTTAAAATCAGAGTAACTTTCAGTTAATTGGTTCTAGATCGCACAAAAGTCATAATAGCTAAAAAGAAAAAAATGTTATGTACTGGCTGTACTACCTTTTATTAGCTAATCTATGTCAAGAAAGCGACCTAAAAAAAATTTGAGCCGTTTTTGATTTAGGGTGCGATATGTGACGATTCGCTCCAGGATAAAGTCGTACCCATACTTATTTATTTCTATGTGTTGAACTCAATTAAAATATTATTTATTTGCATATTTTGATGAATACTTCTCTGTTAATTATTTAATTTCTTAAGTTATTTATTATATATATTATATTATTTTCATTTAATTAATTTAATTTTTTTTGTTTTTACGTTTTTTATTTAATTCAGATCTTAAGAATTTTGGGTGGAACCTTCAAACAGTCCAGATTCGATGACGAAACAAGTAGACTTGTAAGCATACATTTTTAACTTTTTTATTTTAACAGGTGAATTGGATTTTAAGTATATTGGGGAGGAATACTAAATTTTCTTATCAACGGAATATGGTTCAAAATGTTTATAATTTATATATTTGTATATATATTTTTTTTACTTAATTCCTATTAGCCAGCAGGAACAGTTTCGGACGACATAACATTACATAGGTTATTGACTTAATTAAATTTGTAAAAATTTTGGCTGCTTGCAATATTGTCATTACACAGTGCAACAGAACTTTGCAACAAAGTAACCTCGTGACATTTCTCAATTGTTCGACAAGCAGAGAACCAAATTCACACAGATTATTACTCTTTCCACCTGACCTCTCGAACAATGAAATTGTGGCTGCTCTTTTGAGAGCGCTCCAATCGCACTGACCAATGAGTTCATGTCGTTTGTTAAGATCAGTCAGTTGCTTGCAAGCAACGAAGCAACAATATACGATTTTATCTCGCTGCTTGCTGGTGAGCGACAGAACAAAAACCCTTTTCAAGCTGAACAAGCTCTTTGATTTAAAGCTCTTGTGCTCCTTTTTTAAGGTTCGGTTCTCTCTAAGAAACTCTTTTAGAATGGTAAGGACTGTTACTAGCAGAAATCCGGTAATGGGCTCATAGAATATTCGAACCCTGGATTCTAGCCCTCCCTTACGACAGTCATACCTTACTGCGGATATATTCAATTCAGGATTCAGTTAAGGAACGGACGGACGCTACGCTAGAAAATTATACTACATCTCAGAAGTTTATTGCAGAAGGTCATGTCTCAGCATTCTGTTGGAAAACGACATATCACAGAATTTTGTTTGATGTGTAAACATCTTTGCGCTGGGAGTCATCAAAAAAAGTTATGCGTAAGATGTAAGGTGGAAAGGAAAGAAAAGAAAGGGAAGGAAAGGACAGGAAAGGAAAAAAAAGGATAGTACAGGAAAGGAAGGAAATTGAATCGAATATGTTCGCAAATCATTCTATTCCCGAACGAATTTGGTTTTCACATCGATTTCGCTCTCGAATACTTTCAAAAATCATTCCCGTTCACAAATAATTTCCGAATTGGCTCTGGAATTTTTCTTACATTCGTCCGCGAATCATTCTCGAATTTGTTCGCGAATCATTCACGAATGGCTTTCAAAATCGTTTGCGATTTATTCACGAATGCGTTCGCGAATCATTCTCGAATTCGCTCGGGTTTAGCTATCAAAGCATCGCTTCTTCGAAAAATTTAAGGAGCGCCCTAAATGAGCACCTAATTTCTGCATATGTTAGTTTTATGTTCTGCTTACATTGCTCTACTAGCTCTAGGGATCTAAATTTATGTTCAGAATACCCATGTTTACACATCAAACTTCACCAGTTGTTAGTACTCAGCCCTATTTTTGGAAACGCTTCATCACAGTTAAAATTCGATTGATTGAAGACGGCATAGTCAGCTTTTAGATGGTAAATTCGGTGATCTTCCACCAGGGCATGAAAATAAACTGTACAAAATACTTTTCATTTCCCCATCGAGTAGCATGTCATTTAAGTTTTGTACAGTTTATTACTTTTTGGAAACGTTTGCTTTTTGTTTGTGACAATACCAACAAAAAAAAATTTATAAACACAAACGTTTCAACCCACCCGACCAAGAATCCTATTTAAACGAACATCGGAGATTTATGATAGTTTCTCGTAGCTTTAAAGTTCGTTAGATACAAGAGTCTCGGTTTTAAACGGGTGTTAGGAAGTTCAAGAGAATTGTAATAGTTTCTCGTGACTTGAAAGTCCGTAAGATATAAGAGTTTCGGGTTTAGAACGGATGTTAGAGAGCTTAAGAGAATTGCGATAGTTTTTCGTAACTAGATAGTTCGTTAGATATAAGAATCTCGGGTTTAAAACGGATGTTAGAGAGCTAACGAGAGTTGCGATAGTTTCTCGTAACTTGAAAGTTCGCTTGATATACGAGTCTCGCAAATTAATCGGATGTTAATATTTTTTTATCAAGCTTCATGTTTTCTGTCAATTAAATGAAAAAAATTAGTTGAATTAAAAATGCTAAAATAGCAGAAGCTCGCCGTTTTTTCCTAGAACGCTATGAGGAAGAAGGTAATGGGCATGATTTATTTCGAATCCTACATAAGTAAGTTTTTTATATCCTTTGAATATTTAAATTTCAAAAAATCTCACAATGATATCTCTTCCTAAACCGTTAGGACTTGAGGAAGACTCCTCTGTATGGCTATATCTGGCAGATAGAAACTCCAGGGCGACATTGCATCACGAGCCGTAATCCAAACTATTGGTGCCGCTACCTCTTGAGCCCTCTCTCTGTGCCGAAAACTTATCAAAACCAACGATTGTTTTAAACATTTACTCAATGTACATTAATTATCTAGTTATATCTATTTGTATTAATCTTTATGATTAAAATGATATTTTACTATAATACTTAAAATAAAACAAAAAAATTAAAAAAAAAAATGTGTAAATTTTGAATGTGGAATGATGTGGAACTTATCGTTATCGTAAAAATTCTCGACCCGTATTTGATACTGTTTGCGATACTTTCTCGATAGTGAAATGGTACCGAAACGAGATCAGTCCATTTACAGCTCAAATACGAATCGTATTTAATACTGTTTGCGTACTTTCTCGATAGTGTAAACGTACCGAAACCAGTTCCGTTAGCAATCCATTTACGGCACGAAAACGAATCGGAAAATGTATCATAATCTGATATCGAGAAAGTGAGCTCTGCTGCCACAAACTGGGCGAACGGTAATACTTTTACGATAGTTTTGCGGAACCCATTCTCTATACATTTGTCAGGAAAATTATTGCTAAAGCTTCGAAAACTTAGGCATTTTCGTGAGCGTTGGTCGGGTGGGAATTGATTGAAGAAAAATATAAGTGTTTGAATGTATGTTTATAGAGAACAAAATATTTTTTTTATTTTGTTTTTTATTTTGGATGTAAATTTCAAAAAATGTATTTTACAGTTTTCAAAGTGAACTCAGCTTTTGGATTTTGTTTTCTACTGAACTATGAAAGTAATAAACAAAACGAAATAGTACCGTACAATAAAGTTTATTTTCGTACACTGTCTTCCACTAGACACTTAGCAACAGATTTCGACATTCGAATCCATTTTGGAGAGAATAAGTTTTGAAATCATGAATGAGTTACTCTGTTGCATAAAAACTATTTATTTGTTGTACTGTGTTATTTCTATGTTGTTCTTATCTTTTGTTTACTGTTAAATAATTATATTATTTAATTTAGTTATTGAGTTTAATTTGGAATAAAGAAACCGCAGAAGCATATTATAAGCAAGCTATGCAAAAGAAAGAATCCAATAAAAATCCAACAACAGATAAGATAAAAATAGTAAGTGAATTATATCTGAAGATTTTGTTGGTTTGTTTAAAATTTCGTTTGTTTTTTCTTGCTTTCAAACATATTTTTTATTTGCGTTTCCTGTTTATTACTTACTTATTGATTTGAAGAAAAATTTGAAGTTGGGTTCGTAAATGCTATATTCTTTATCTTATAGCTTCTGTATAAGTCCCAGTGTATCAGCGAGACCCCCTTTACTCCAACACTTTGTGAGTAGAATTTATCTACAAAGAAAACATACTGGATCCATGCTATGTTAAATTATGTATTTTGAGTTTTTACTTATGTAAATGTATGCTTTTATTGTATTTTTTTGTTTTGTTGGTTATGTTATTTAATTTATTCTTCATTATCGCTATACTGCTAATCTTTTAATTAGGGTAAGTTTACACGTACCTCTATTCTCTGTTCTGTGTAAACTTGCCCTCAAAAACTTTTTTTCTATTAAACTATTTTGCTAATTGCATGATATCAATATTTTATGTTTTTGTACTAAAACTAACATGCTTCTGCTAGATGGAGAGAATTTTTAGTGGTGTTTGGAAAGGTAAACGACGCCCAAAGGACGATCAGATGAAAAAGCAGACTAAAGATGATGAAACAATTCAGCGCTCACAGGTATATATTTATTTCTTAAAATGGAAACAGAAAAGGGTCAATACTCCATTAGATAATCAGGCCAATCCTAAATAAACTCCCGGAATTTTTCATGCGCCACCTAGTAAGTTATTTTTTTCTGACAGTTTTCGATCAAATATATGTGCCAAAACGATCGAAACCAAATCATAAATACGAATTTTGCAAATATAGCGGCTACAGGGCCACCTAGCTGGGAAAATATAGCTCATGTTGAGAGGACTTATCCAAAAAGTAATCTGGCCAAATTAGGCGAAACCCGTCACAGCGCCATCTAGCGGGAAAAGTAAAGTCTATTCCCTACAATTTTTTGTATATAGATAAGAGGTATGAGACAGGGAACAAAATCCGGAAAAAATTTAGAATCGACCATAGAGTATGAATTCACTAGAAAATTTCAACCCGACTTAATTTTTGAAGAAAAGAAAGCAAACGTTTTGATTGAAGATATAAAAAAAATTCCCTTTTTGAGAAGTAGATCCCATTTTGGTGCTATGTTTCTTCATGAAAAGAGATTAGTGAATGGCTTCAATTATTTAATTTTTCAATAATCGATCTCTAAGTTCAGTGTTTGCTGGGATACGTCATGTTTACAGTAGCTATCTTTTATGCTTTTTTCCTCTTATCTATATTGGTTTGGGTGTTTTTGGGATAATTTGATTTCTTTCATAAGTTTTTATTAGAACTCAATTGGAGAACTACAAAAATATCTCTCTTTAAAAAGTAGATCCCATTTGGTTACTGGTTCTTTGACATAAAATATTAGAGAGTTATATAATTTTCTCTATCGATCTCTAACTTTATTATTTGCTGGGATATGTCATGATTACGGTGACCATGCGTCATTTTAATTTTTAAGAGCAGTTCGTATTTGACGCAAAGCAGTCCAGCATCATTTTCACGATTTCTAATTTGATTTATTTTAAAGGAGTATTTTAAAACCTGATTGGAGAAACAAAAAAAAACAATTTTGGTACTGTTTGTTACTGATGAGATTAGAAAATTGGGTCAGCTATATAATTTTTCTTCAATCGATCTATAACTTAAGGTGATGGCCCAATGCGCGCTTGCTTTGCTGGCTTTGCCTCGAGAAATGTCAAAATTCTTTTGAACTCTACTGAAATGTATGAAAGTTGGCCCAGTGGCAGCCTTACTTTGCTTGCTTGAAACGCTTCAAAGCGTCGAATAGCCCAAAGCTTCGCTGTTTGTCTTGTTGTTGCCTTGTTTGTCTCATACTGTATTTTTGACAACTTTTGTAGCTTCTATTGGGCTATCGAAGCTTTAAAAGGAAAGCAACTTAAGCCTAGGTAAGCAAGGCAAGCAAATCAAGCGTACATTGTGTCATCAGCTTTAGTTGCTTGTTGGGATAGGTCAAGATTACGGTGACCATCTGTCGTCTGTTTTAAAGTTCAGTCCTTATGTGACACTTCTTTTTATACTTCATTTATTTCTTTCATTGGTCAGTCGAAGTAGAGAAAAGCACTATTTTAGCAAATTTCTCAAAAATTGCCTATTCCAGAAATTCTCCCAAAACACCCTGTCTCAGCTGGTTTTTATGTATCCAGAAGATAACCCTGTGTCGGCTTTTACAAAAGGTCATTTAGAAACAATAGCTTTGATCCCTTACTAAAATCCGCTCTCAGTGCGAGAGCAACACCAAAGAGTACGGGATCGCTAAAATGGTAGAACTGTCAAACTTATTCGCTTGGCAGTTCTACAAAAAGTAGTCAGAATTTACCAGCAAAAAATATGCTGACTAAATCTTGCAACTCTCTGACTGGAGAGAACTAAATTTTCTGCTCTCAGCAGTCAGAAAATTGGCGTACGGGATCACTTTCCTGTAGTTCGTGACTGTTTCTAACTATTTCTGACTGTCAAATTGGTGTAAGGGATCAGAGCTTATTTCTGAGATAGCATTTTTCTAAACGATTTATTCACCTTAAAGCTGAAGAAAATAGTTCAAGCAGTAGATCAGGCGTAAGATGGAAATATGTTTGCCTTAACATTTTTTGCCTTTATTTGCTTTTTTGAGAAGCTGGAAAAGCATCTCTTACTAAACAAAAATAACCTAACCTAAACAAAAATAAACTACAAGCAGTACAAACTCACCAACTTACCACATTTCACTTTCAAACTCACCACACTAGAATCTAAAACAATTTTTTAATTCATAATCAATCGCAGGACGATTACATCGACGATGAGGAAGGTTTGCAGCGCAAACATCGTATCGACACAACGCTGCAAATACATTTGTTTGGCAAAAAGGGTAATCAGGATCTCAACTATGACGGCTTCTACAAGTTTATGGATAATTTGCAAACTGAAGTGCTTGAATTGGAATTTAATGAATTCTCGAAAGGCAATGTTGCCATAACAGAAAATGATTTTGCTAAAATTCTGCTGCGTTACACATACCTAAATACCGAGGAGTATGATGCCTATTTGGAACGTTTAATGGATCGCATTAAGATGCAACATGGCATAACATTCGAAGAGTTTCGCGATTTTTGTCGTTTTCTTAATAATCTTGAAGATTTTGCTATTGCAATGCGCATGTATACGCTGGCTGATCGCGCCATATCACAAAGTGAGTATGAACATTTTTGGCTAAACCATTTAATAATTCGCTGCCTTTTCGCATTTAGGTGAATTTTCGCGTGCCGTTAAAATTTGCACCGGTTTTAAGTTGAGCAAGCATTTGATTGACACCGTGTTTGCCATTTTTGATGATAACGGTGATGGTATGCTATCCTACAGAGAATTCATAGCAATTATGAAAGATCGTGTACATCGCGGTTTTAAAGTAAGTGATGGTCACATGCTTTTATACAATGCCAAAAATGATGATTTTGTTGAGGTGAAAGCTCCACTATTGAATGTGTTACGTCGATATGCTTGCCGATATTTTGATGAGAAAGGGTGGTTTGTTTAGATCACAATTGGGCGCATTAGAGCACTCCATTTTTCTTGCACACTAAAATTTGAAAATTTTATGATAAAGATTAAATTTTCCATGATTGCAGACACAAAATTTATATTTAGAACAACATAGTTATTAGTATCGGAATACTCACCTCATGCATATGTTTTAGATCTAGCTTAAACTTTAAATTATTTGAGCTTGTTTGTTAAAATTAGGTATGTACTTAGATTAGCTATTATCAGAAGTCTGTGGCTTGACATTTTTTACGTTTATTTTTTTACTCTTATCTACTTTAATTGATAAATTGAATGTTTGTGATATTAACCTTCATAAGTTCTTCATCTTATTATCCACTCATTTCGAATCAACTGCTCTCTTTTACCAAACCAAAAAGTAACCATTACTAAGAAAACTTTTACTATGTGCCTTTTGACTAATTACACTGGGTAGGGGATCTAGCCTAACCTTTTTGAAGAAATTGAGACATACTTAAAAAAAACTACATACCCCGTTTTTCGTAGTTAGCCTCCAAAATTTAGTTATGGCCTTACGAAGTTCGAAATCAGACACCTTTAATTTTGCTTTTTCTAATTGCTGTATTTGAAAAATTAAAAAAAGGAAAAATGTGGGCGTGGTCGATTGCTAGCCAGTTTTTGTTTTAAAAGTTGCCAAAGGCGTCAAAACTTATATCTTCGAAAAAATTAAAAGCCGTATGTTTAAAATCCGTATGTTCGAAAAATTTCATGCCGTTGTAAAAAAAAAGTATAGCAGTTAAACAAGGAAGTAAGGCAAACCACGCCCACATTTTTTCCTTTTTTTAATTTTTTAAATACAGCAATTGGAAAAGCAAGTTTAAAAGGGTCTTATTTTGAACATCGAAAGCCCATAACTAAATTTGGAGGCTAACTTCGAAAAACGGAATACGTAGTTTTTTTATGTATGTCTCAGTCTCTTCAAAAAATTGGTTAGACTCCATACCCAGAAAAAAAATTAATTTTGCTGTATACTGTTATCGTACATAGATTGCCGCTCATTTGAATACACAAACATTTTTTTCGAAGTTAAACATCTAAGGCTTGCACATCTTTTTATCTCAGTGTCAATTTGATACACGTATGAGTTTAACCTCTCTGAGTTAAAGGGATAACTTCGCGCTAAATGGAGTATTTTTGAAAGGCTTTCAACGTTGCCTTTTGGAAAAACTTTTGTTATCGCCCTAAAGTTTTGCACTTTTTATCATACTTTTCGCACTTGTAGTGTCTTGAACTAACAGTTTTGTTTCTTTAATTTGTTAATTTATTGAATTTAAGCAATCAATTATTTTTTCGCAACTTCTCCACAAAAATACTTCATACTCTGGTATGTTATGGCGAAGTGATGCTTTTCTGTTAAAGTCTAAGATATAACCTATTATTATTTAATTAACTCTTAAATTTAATTACAAGTTTTATACTCATAGTTGTTCATTTTTTTTTTTAATTTTACCAATAAAACATAACACTTTTAACATACATACATACATTTATTGTTTTATTAACATTTTTTGGTTTTTTACTTTTGCTTTTACACATAAACACTCAGTATAATGTTCCCCTCAAGCAGTCAAGGTCGGTCCTACATGTAGGGTAGAGCCAGGTGGCATCCTCCCATCATATGGTTTCTTCTTCTTCCTTGAAAATCGAATCGTAGCTGTCAAATTGCTTATGTTGTTGCTTTGTCTGACATTTTCAGTTACAAGGAGTGTGTGCGTGCGTGTAGATCTGAATTCGCTCGAACCCACCTGTATGAATTCGCCTTGGGTAGAGTTCAGATAGATCAGTAATCAAGAGTCGGAAAGGGGCCGTTTCAACAAGCCCTTCAAAAATTCAATTAGTCTGAGATGCGTCCAGGTTGGACCAGGATGAGATTGGCGATAGATAGAGAGCAGACACTACCGAGTCAAAGTTCATGCTGGATAACTAAGAGCTTAAACTATTACAGTAACCTGATTGAATTGCAAACCAGCTGCGCATGATTGACCTTGTGAAACGCTTTTCTTTTTTAGTGCTTTAAGTATTTAAGTGCTTCTGGCGTTACGGGCGACGGTGGTGCTACGCATTTTGCATAATCAATTCTGACGATCGGCTAATCTGAATTTTGCTATTTAATGAGAGAGTTGGACTGTCTCTAATGTCTTCACTGCTATATGGCTCCAATACGTTAGCTGGTCTCAAGCAATGCAAAAGTGGTCATGGACAGATAAAATAGGTACTTAACTCCCTGTCAAGTTCGGGATTGTGAATATAGTGACAGCAAAAAGCCCTCGCGCAGCTTTTCCTATCCGACACAACCGTGGCACCAAAGGTGATGTTTTTCGCTGTGTCGGGTTTTGCAAGATATTTGACAGTGAACCATAACTTGCCAAAGTCACAGAGAGGTTTGCAGGTTGTTGCTGTTGTAAACATACTTCACCCTGCCTAGTCGGAAGATCCACTTATAAAAAGTTACTTGACGGATCAGACAAGGTTGTACGGATGTTCACAGTCCTTTGCCGGATACGAATCCGGTACGTTCCGGTGAATAGCACCTTTTGGTACTAGCCCGACTGTCTTGGGAACGATTTCGTTTACCCCGTAGTCAGGGTCGAAGTGGATTTTAGTCGCCTCAACGACGGGCATATTCTAAGCCCCTCACCCGCTGCGGCAGGGGTTACAGGTCTTTAGGTGTTCCACCCAATTGACGTGTTTGTGTTGATCAGCCAGCTTTATTTCCGAATTAGGATCCATTTAAGTTGAACAAAAAAATTGTAATCCCGTCACAAAAGTTTGCTTCCGATCGGAGACCTTTAAGACGAGTCGCACGCGGGTTAAAGTTTATCACATATACCAGTTTGTCCCATCCTAGTGTAAAATGTAGACATGTTTGTACACATATTACTAAGTACACACAGAGAAAATTGAGCTGGTGATGGATAAGAATTGACCGTGATTTGGTCATATCAATCAAAATATCTGTTGATTCAACCAAAATCAGTGTCAATTCTTATCTATACCCAGCTCATTTTTCTCCGTGTAACCACTATATGAAATTTAATGGTTTCTTCGTCGATGTATTGCTGGAGGTATATCTTGATATATGGAGCATAACTTTTTTCGTTTCGAACATCACACGACAGCGGTCTATAATATTTGGTTCTATCTTTACAATTTCGTTATACATAAAAGTATTTTCCTTAAGAGTTAACTATTAATCCTATAATTCGCTTTTCTTTTTCGCAGTCCAGCGCCAAATCCGAAGGTTGGGATGCTTTCCGGCATTGTGTGAAACATGAAATGAAGCACTCCGTGGAGCATTAGAAAAAATAATTTCGCATCTAAAATCTAGTCTTTTAATCTTAAGAAATGTAACTTCCTCCATAAAGAGCAAATAACTCTTATCGACACAAGCAGTACTCGCATGCAGCGGCGCTCTCAACAGCATTATTTTTCTATCCAAAACGGCGAATTTTCAGAATCGCTGCTTTTATGGCATCTATGACTTGTAATGTGAAATGGAGACCTAAATTCAAATAATAGCTTATAAGAAAAAAATGAATATTGATATTCGAACGCTCAAACAATTTACAGTAACTACGAATTTTTCGAAAACTGCATTACATGTCGACAGCAAAGGTAATTTTGATGGAGTTTAGTTTTAGTATTTTTTTTTTCTCAAGGAATGAAACCGAAACCCCGAATGTAAGTTTAATAGCTGTTGTGGCCTTGCTTCCCGATTTATTAGCGAAATATTAATTTTGAAGGACGAAGCCGAAACTAGAACTGAAAAGTCTTCCCAAACCGGTAAAAGAACAAGCTATAAGCCGAAATTGATTTCGACCAATGGTATTGAAACCCAAAAACGACACGAATTTGGTACAATAAACTTTTAACTAAAACGCGTTGGGACCCCGCTACCGAAGCAAACCCGAAACCGGAACCGAAACTGAAGCGAACAAAAAAATTAATTATAAGGAACGAAATGGAAACCGGAACTAAAACTAAAATGCTTAGCTAACCAATGCTGAAACAAACTTAATGTCGAATTTAATTTTGAAAAAATTAAACCGAAACGGTACTGAAATAATGTGCAAAACCCCTACTGCGCCAAACCCGAGGCCGAAGTTAATTTTGAAAATATTAGCATGCTCGTCGGTTTCATTCCTTGGTTCAAGCGATTCAATGTATTGTCAAACTACTTAAATGTTTGAAAAGTTGTTAAATAACATAATTGAAACTCTAAAATGTTTTCAACCCAAAGTATTTTTTTAGACAATATGTTTATAATTGTATGTGCTAACCCGTATATGTTTAAAAGCTCAGCTTTATATTTTTGTATTTTTCAGAAAAGTTACTAATTTATTGCAATGTTATGTTTGTAAACATATAAGTCTTTATGTTATTTTTTTGTTTGTTAACTTATTTTTGTTATTATTGTGCAATATTTTTCAATAAAATATAAGCGTGCAATATGAATATTGCATTGCAGAAATTCAAAAAACGTCAAATCATTTGGAAAATTGTAGATATATGCAGATTCTTTGTAAGCAGGTAAGTATAATTCGACTGTTGAGAAGATCTCTCTATTAAGAAATATCTTACGCCTTATCTCCGATTTTTTTTTTTTTTTCAATACAGCCCCTTTTCAAAATTTATTCAAGAACGAGATAAATGGAAATTTAATAAATTTTCAGCTTTTTTGAAACTCATTCTGCTATAGTGCTCTCTTGAACAAAAATTTGTAAATACAGCTTTGCTGAAACAAGTTTTTAAGTAGGGGTATCTTCCACTCATCGTAGTATAAATCTGTTCTTACTTGAAAACCATCCATTCTCCTAGTTCATTAGTGCCATAAGGCTTTTCATTCGTTAGAGTTTTCAAACAAGTCACAAACATAACCCTCTCTGGGCTCATCATACCGAATGCGTAGTACGATCATGAGTGATTTAAACGGAAACAATGTTTTAAAGTAACAAAAATTACGCTCACTGATGTGAAGATTCGAAGTGATACTTTTGAATGTGCCGAGTTCTTGACTTTCTATCAGGAAGCTTCTTACAACACGTTAAAAAATAACCTTAATTTAAAAAAAAATACTTAAAAAATAAAACATAACTTTTAAATTAAATTAAGCTAAATCAATAAAACACAAGAAAAAAATAATATAAAGATTAAGATATATAAAAGAAAAATAAAAATAATAATTAACAAACAAAACGCCAGAAAATTACAAATTATAATTTTTTAACAATAAAATAAAATGTATAAATAAAATAAACTCCGATACTAAAATTTAAATCTATATTTCTAAGTAAAATATAAAAAATCATTATACCAATTTTTTTTTCGTTTTTTTTTTTTATTTTTTTTACACTAATCAAAACTTTATTATTAAATAGAAAATACACATACAGTTTAATATTTGGTTAACAATTGTAAGGAATAAATTTACAATAATAAACTATTAATACTAAATTATATTAAAGGAAAGTATTTTATACATATTAAATAAATGTGCTCTTACAAATATATATGTATTAGAGTGGTTAAAAAATTTTTTTTTTTTGAAAATCTAAAACGCTATCCCGAAATATGGTTCCTTGTGACAAAACAAGAGGCTGCTATTTTTTAGTTTTTTTTTTTTAAAGGTGCTTTAGAGGTCGCGCTACTCGTTTTTATAAAAAAAAATCAGATGCTTGCAAATTTAATTTCATTTTAACATGTTTAAGTGCAGTAAAAATTTGCGTTTTTGTGTGTTGTTATTCTGTTTTCATTGACGAATATTCCTGCAATTCAATAGCCTTCTTGGATGAGTAGAAAGGGTTTAACTCCTGAAAGTATGTTTCGAAATTGAAAACGGTGCAACTAAAACGCCTACACTGACACCATTGCGCATTAGTTTTTTTGGATATATTTCGCATTTAGAAGGTTTATGACATCGCTGATTATGAATCCGATGTTAGTTTTTTTAAATTCAAAATGGCGGATCCAATATGGCGGTGAGTTTTTTGAAAACTAATTGAATTTTATTGAAACTTGGTACTCGGGGGTTTATGCGTTGTCTGATTACGAATCCGATATCGGTTTTTTATACCTTTCATGAACATGAAATGGTATTATAACTTTGGTCCGATGTTTGTAAATATGAGAAGAAGAAGAGATAGACCCATCAATTAGTATACCGAAATGATCAGGATGACGAGATGAGTTGATTTAGCCATGTCCGTCTGTCCGTCTGTCTGTCTGTCTGTTTGAACGCAAACTAGTCCCTCAGTTTTTGAGATATTTGGCTGAAATTTGGTATGCGGCCACCATTTTCCAATATAGGAATCATTTGTCGGAACCAGCAATATCGGACCAATATAACATATAGCTCCCATACAACCGATTATTCCGATAAACGGATCTTGGGCTATAACTCCTGTAATTAAACACGTAGGAACGTGAAATTTTGGACGTATTGCTATTTTTATATGTGAAATATAGATGTTGAAAATCATCGAGATTGGATAAATAATTCACATAGCCCCCATACAATCGATTGTTCCGATAAACGGATTTTGGTAGATAACTCCTGTAATTATATAGGTAGGAACGTGAAATTTCGTAAATGTTGATATTTTAGAATGTGGAATGTCGATGTTAAAAATCAATGAGATTGGACCAATATAACACATCGTCCCCATATAATCGATAGCTCCGATAATTTCGGTATGAGCTAAAGTTAAATTCACACAGGCTGTACTGGGGATCAAACAGTGAAAATCGTGACGCTTATTCATGAAAGGTATTTAGCCTTCGGCACAGCCGAAGACAGCTTTCCTTACTTGTTTTAATTCAAAATGGTGGATCCAATGTGGCGGTGCATTTTTGAAAACTAATTCGACTGTGTAAAACTCGTCACTGATGGATTTATGACATCGATTTATATGAACTAGTATCGCTTGTGATCGAAAATTCGACCAATAAAAACTTAAGAGGGTCGTGGGGTCGCTAGCCCCGTACCCCCATCCTTAAATTTCGGGGACGCCCCTGAAACGCAGCCTCTTTGTTTGTCATAAGGAACAATAATTGGGGGTAGCGTTTTAGAATTTCCAAAAAGTGCATATTTGTGAACCACTCTAATATGTATAGTACATAAAATTTAGTATTTCTAAGATACACACATAATATCGACGTGCCAAATGAAAACTAAAAATTTTTTATTTTTTTGCGAAAATTAACACTTTTATTTTGTGTCTGACAAAAACTAACACTTTTGGATAGTACATTCCCTTCAGACGCAAAATAAAAGTGTTAGTTTTCGTCAGACACAAAATTTTCGGTGTTAGTTTTCATAAGGCACGTAATAGCACAGAATCCAAAATGTCATTTTTTTTTTTAAATTATAAACCGATAGAGTAAATTCGTTAACTTGGTAAGCTTAACGTCTGCGTTGAAATATTTATTTGATGATACAACATGCATACAATATCATTTCAATTTCAGTGCTATTTTTTATCAGCTACTGTACATAAATAATCTTACTTAAAATAAAAATGGATCACTTACTAGATAGTTGCACTTCTAGACGTAAACATAGTCGAATGTGGAATATAAATTGTTTGAGCATAAATTACGCCAGTGAGTATACATACGAAAGCCTCAGTAGAAAAATATAACTAAATTTTTAATCAATGTTTTGAAAACATTTGCAAATCGATCCACCTGACATAAATCTTATTATTTTTTTGGATAACATTTCCACAGACGATTTGAAATACATACAAGAAATTGTAATATAACTCTATACAGCAAAATCAACTTTTTTTCTGGGTATGGGATGTAACCAACTTTTTGAAGACATTGAGGCACACATAAAAAAACTACGTACATCGTTTTTCGTAGTAAGCCTCCAAAATGTAGTTATGTTCCTTCGAAGTTCGAAATAAGACCCTTTTAATTTTGCTTTTCCAATTGCTGTACTTAAAGAATTAAAATTAAAAAAGGAAATTTGTGGGCATGGTCTGTTTGACTTATTTGTTCTATTGGTATGCACTTTTTGTTTTAAAAGTTGCCAAAGAGGTCAAAAGTTGGATCTTCGAAAAAATTAAAAGCCGTATATTTCAAAAATTTGTTCAACTGATTTCGAAAAACTTCATGCCGTTGTAAAAAAAAGTACACCAATCTAACAACGAAGTCAAGCAGATCACGCCCACATATTTCCTTTTTTGTATTTTTCAAGACATCAAAGGGTCTAATTTCGAAATTCGAAAGCCCATAACTAATTTTTGGAGGCTAACTTCGAAAAAACGGGGTACGTATTTGTTTTATGTATGCCTCAATCTCTTCAAAAAAGTTGGCTAGATCCCATACCCAGCCGGCTGCTTACTGATACTCGTTCAATCAAAGCATTAAGATTTATTCGAGCTAAGTCAACTTACAAAAACACACTGACACAAAACTTAGTTCGTCTTTGCACTGAGCCCGTCATATATTCAGCAATTATTTTATGTATAAAGTATACATCATTTTTTTTTTTTTTTTTCAAAGCATTGCAAAAGAAATACAATTTCTAATACAATTCTTAAGTTTAACAATAAAAGTTATCACAGACAAATTACGTGCATTTGACAGACACTTTTTTCTGATTTTAACGCAAAGAAATTTCGAAGTACACAAAAGTTTTGAATAATTGCTGGAGCTCATACCGAAAGTATACTTAGATTAAGATGTTGTTATTTATATAGGATACAAGTTGGGAAGCTTAAAATTAGTCTTAAGATTATAAAAAATTATTTCACTGACAAAAAGATATGAGCAAGCAATTATTCAAAGCTATGACTGAAAAATATCGATTATTTTTCTAAGCTATTTAATTTTTATTTTTTTTTTTATATTTTGTCTCGGTGACTCTGCTGAGTGAAAGATCACACTATCTAAGCTGCCTATTTTAAAGCGCTCTAGCTCAAAAAATGATAGAAAAATACTCTGTCTCAGAAGATTAGAATTCGATTGAAGAACGTACCTAAATAAGTTCAATAGGTTGATCTTCCACTCAGCCCTAAACTGTAATAACATTTATAAGAAAATATTCTTCTTCTACGAATTCATTCAAAATGTTCAAAAATACGAAATTCTTCAAGGGGATTATATTCACTAAATCTATTCAAAAGTGAATGTTCGAATTATGTAATATTGAAATTATGTAGGATTTGGTAAAGTTTTTCGAAAACTTACCATTAAACCCTCCTATTTTTGAAGTAACAAATCAATTCAAAAATTAGAAGCTGTATCGAAATTTTGACAGCATTCTTAAATAACTTCGAATCGAATTTTAAATTCATGTGAAAACTATTTTTAATTTCGAATAAGATATTCTTGTTGCTGTACCAACGAAACAAACAATTATTTATGGGCTCATACTAAGTTATTCGAAAATGGATGTTCGAATTCTGCAAAACTCGAACTGAAATTGTGTAGAATTCAGTGAAGTTTTAGGACAAAGTTTTTCGAAAACTCCAAAGTCAAACCATTTATTTTCGAAGTAACAAATCAATTTAAGAATAATAAATCGATCGAAAATATAGCTTGATCCCAATTGCTTGATCTTCGAAAATTTATTTTTAATTTCGAAGTAAATATGTAAAAATTACACAGCCCCACAAAAAAAGTGTCGGGGTTGGGGGATCAGACCCCCCTTTCCGTATTTATTTTGACGCGCTGAACACGAATCCGGTGTCCGTTTTGATCCAGCACGTCTGGATTATTTTTAACCTCAAAAAAAAAACATGTAAAATATTTAGTGCTATGCGAAATTTTTGAGGTTAGAAAAAAATCCAGACGTGCTGGACCAAAACGGACACCGGATTCGTGTTCAGGGCGTCAAAATAAATGGGGAAAGGGTGGTCTGACCCCCAACCCTGACACTTTTTTTGTGGGGTGTGTTATTTTTGATTTTCAATTATTTATATTCAATAAATCTATTCGAAAGTTAATTGAATTCGAATTATGTAGAGCTCGAATTAAAATTATGTAGCGTTTGATAAAGTTTTAGGATCAAAAAACTCAAAATTTAAACCCTCTATTTTCGAAGTAAGAAATCAATTTAAAAGTAGTAAAATTGTTAGAAAAATAGCTCGATCCGAGAATTTTACAAAAATCTTAAATAACTTCGAATCTAATATTAGATTCAAATGCACTCAACTCCGAGACAAGAGAGCTGCAGATGAGTAATTTGATTCGAAACTGTTTTTAACATATTTTTAATAAAATAAAATATTTAATACTCGTTGAGTTTTGAAAATAAAACCAACAATGTTTCAAAACTAAATTGCAAATCTTTTGTATTCTCGATAATTTTTGAGCAGGACTTAGTTATGGTGTTTTTTAATATAAGAAAAAAGTATTACGGTTAAAAAAGAGTAATGTAAGTCAAATTCGAATACATAATGAACAGATTTCATTCGATATTAGGATGTGTAAGCTGAGTAAAAATTTTCGAACTTTGATTTCGAAAAGGATCCAATCTAGTATATATATTTCAAAAATTAGCAAAATTGGACTGGCCATCTGTGATTAATAAAACGAAAATTTAGAAACTTCGAAAAGATTATTATAGCTATAACTATCAAAATTATTCGAATTTCGAAAAAAAAACTTGAACGGAGTTATTTAATTAAAAAACATGAGTATCGAAAAAATGTTAGGTGGCTCACTTCACACATTTTTGGTCAGCTTTTTGTTAACTTCACCCTCCTGCGCACATGAAAGAAGAACGGTATTAAAAAAGGTTTTTAGCTTGGTGATGATATAGGTAGCTTATATAAGAAAGAAAAAAAGAAAAATATTGAGAACTAAGTTAAACAAAAGTCGAAATTTTCTTATAATCATAAAAATATTTAAAATTTAAATAAGAATTCGAACACACAGTTTTCTAAATTATTGCACTCAGTTAAAAAAAGATTGATCCCTTTCATACTCTGCATATCATAAGATCAGTTCTGTTCTAGAATTTGACGTAGACTCAATTTCCGAGTGGATGCGAAAGTGCTAACATTCACTTTGAACAGCTTCTCATATACGAAAAACAGCATGTGATGCACCAAATTTTTGAGTTTTCAAATACCCACAAAAAAAAAGCAAAAATATATATTAAATAACTTAAAACTTATCAACTAAATACGTACTTACTACATATTTTCTTAAAAATAAGGCTTCCTCTTCAAACTAATTGTCTTCATTGCCCTGTTTACCCGGCAACGTCCATGTAACATTCTTCTCCTTATTGCCATCATTCTTAGCATATGCGAAATTCCGATTTGCTGCTTTACCATAGTTCCGACGAAATTTAAAATTTGCAAACACATCACGCTTATTATTACCAACATCATCCTCTGTCACTTCAGCGGTAGCATCAGCTGTCCCAGTAGACGTTAGCAAGTCTAAATTACGTTGCAAACCAACGCCTACCAAATCACCATCTGATGCTTTGCGAAAATTGTATACACCTTTACGCTGTTTCAATTGTTGTTGTTTTTCAGGTGTACGCGGCGTAACACGTTTAGGACTAGCGCTACCCTCTTTAGCGCCAGCTGCAGTTTGTTTCAACAAATGTTTGGGATCGTGTTGCAGCGAGGTAAAAAGATTGTCATCGGCATCAAAGTACCATGGTCGACTAAATTGATAATCGGCATTGTAATAATGTTTGAATATGGGCTCATCAGCACAAATACTAAATGCATGATAGGTATGTGATATTAATTCTGGAAATTTATTTATCCAATAATTGGTGAATTCATTTGGCAAGCAACCAAGCTTTTGTTGCACCTCAGTAGAGAGATCGTGGTAATGGTGTTTCTGTTTGGGAAGGAAAAAGTAGTGATATTTATGAGTTATAAATAATTTTTTTTTATTCTTTTTTCTTGTTTTACATTTTTCTTGCTTTACGTTTTATTATTTTTTTTTTCTTTTTATTTTTTTGTTTTATTCACTTTTTCCCATATTATTTTATTTTTACCTATTTTATAAACCTTTTGTTCTACACTATTTTATTTTTATTTTTTTATTTAATTTTAATTAAATTTTTATTTTTTCGTTTTATTTCCTTTCTTTTGAATTTGATTTTTTTTATCACAAATATTTTATTTCATTTGATTTTGTTTCTGTTTTTTTATATTATTTTATTTTATTCATTTATTTATTTTATTTAAGTTATTTTCCATTTTATTTCTTTTCTTCATATTCTTTTTAATTTTTTTCAGTTTTTTTTTCAATTTTTTATTTAAATTTCTTTTTTTTCATTTTTTTTCATTTAATTTTTTTCATTTAATTTTTTTTTTTTTTTCATTTAATTTTTTTATTTTATTTTTTTCATTTAATTTTTTTTTTTTTTTTTCATTTAATTTTTTTTTTCATTTAATTTATTTTTATTTTTTTTATATTTTTTTATTTATTTTTTTTTTATTTAGTTTATTTTATATTTTTATTTCTTTTTTCATTTAATTTATTTTTTATATTATCCTTTCCATTTTTTAACTTTCTTCATTTTTTTTCTTTTCATTTTTTTTTTTTTCATTTAACTTTTTGAATTTTTTTTTTTTTTTTCTTATCTTTTAAATCTTTTAAAATTTTTTTCTCATTTTATTTCTATTTTTTTCATTTTATTTTTATTTTTTTCATTTTTTTATTTTTTTTTCAGTTTTTTTATTTTTTTTTTTGGTTTTTCAGTTTTTTAATTTCTTTTTTTTTGGTGTTTTTTCAGTTTTTTTTTTGGTTTTTTTCATTTTTTCAATTTTTTCTTTTGTTTTTTCAGTTTTACATTTTCTATTTTTTTAAGCATATTTTATTTATTTTTAATTTTATTTTTTAAATTTTTTTATATTTTATTAATTTTTGTGTATTGTTTTTTATTTAGAAGGAACGCTCCGTTTTAAAAAATTTGTTCTACCTTTTGAAAAGGAATGTAAAACATCGAACATTCTTCCTAGGTCCGTCAAGCTGCACCCCCCCACGACGGATTTCAAATTTGAAAAGCTAGGAATTATGTGCTATTTATGTGCTAATTTGTTCCCAAAAAAAAAAATTTTGTGCTCAATTTTTAAGTACTTTTTTTAAAACCTCAAAAGTGGGGGGTGTAGCTTGACGTCAAGCCACAGAAGCGATGGGATTTAAGGTAAAATTTGTATGTGGGAATTATGTGCTATTTATGTGCTCCAGGATTAGCTGTTCGGGGTGCCGAAAAACAAAGGCTGTGGGCAAAGGGGGAGGGGGTCAAAATCCCCCATCACTGGATTTCCAATTGGATAGGCCAGGAATTATGTGCTATTTATGTGCTCAACATTTCCAAAAAGATTTTTTGTGTTGCTCAATTTTTAAGTGTTTTTTTGTTAGCTTTAAAATTGGGTATTTCAAGTAAACGTCAAGCTACACCCCCCCCCCCCCCCACAGAAGCGATGGGATTTAAGGTAAAATTTGTATGTGGGAATTATGTTCTATTTATGTGCTCCAGGATAGGCTGTTCGGGGTGCCGAAAAACAGAGGCTGTGGGCCAAGGGGGTAGGGGTCAAAACCCCCATTGCCAGATTTCCAATTGGATAGACCAGGAATTATGTGCTATTTATGTGCTAATTTGTTCCCAAAAAAAAAATTTTTGTGCTCAATTTTTAAGTACTTTTTTTAAAACCTCAAAAGTGGGGGGTGT
>CAXKVI010000001.1:162153952-162533952 GCA_964058755.1 Campiglossa producta
TTTTATTTATTTTTTTTATTGTTTTTTTATTATAGTTTTTTTAAATGTTTTTTATTGTAGTTTTTTACTTTTTTAAATTTTTCACTTTTGTTTTGTTTTTATTTTCTTTTTTTATTTTTCTTTTTATTTTAATTTACATGTTTTTATTTCTTTTATTTTATTTTATTTTATTTCATTAAGACGTTTACTTTATTTTTAGTTTGTTTTAATTTTTTTTATGTTTTTATATATCTTTTTTCTTAATTTTTTTATTAGTTTTTTTAATTTTTTTATATTATTTTTATATTTGTATTATTTTATTTTATTTATTTTTTTTTTGTTTTATTTTTTTTTTTTTTTTATTATATTTTCATTTTTTTTTTTTTATTATATTTTCATTTTTTTTACCTCTGTTTATTATAATTTTCTTTGACGTCTGTTTATTACGTCTGTTTATTTTATTTTAATTGTTTAGCTTTAATTTATTTTTAATTATTATTATCTAATTTTTCTATTTTTTTATTTTACTGTATTTTATTTTTTACTTTACAATAATTTTTTTACTTTTCAATTTTATTTTGTTTTATTTTTTTTTTTTTTGTTTTTTTTTCTAAATCTGATAGACCTTAAAAAGTTAAGTAAGTTTTGCAGTAAAAAAGACTCACCGTTCGCTGACCGCGCATCATTTCGGGCGCAATCCACCCATCTGTGCCTGTGACACCCGAACGCCGTGAGAAACTTGTCTTGCCAAAATTCAATTTCTTACACAAACCAAAATCAGAAATCATAACGCGCACAGCGCCATTAACATCCGGCAATGAGAGTAAAACATTCTGCGGTTTAATATCTCGATGTACTGCAAGAAAAAATGTTTGCCATCAGCAAATGGTTGTATATTACTTCTACAAAAATACTCACCAATATTCAACGAATGCAAATGACTCAGACCAGCTGCAGCTTGCCTTAATACATCCCAAACATTAATTTGTGCGCGCAACTCCAAACAACGCTCGCTCTCGGTATAATCTTGTAGTGTAGCCGCGCACAACTCCACTGCTATATAACGAAATTGACGATCTTGTTCGGTACAAAAATAACGCACCACATTCTCGTGCGCATCACTTTCACGCAACAGTGCCACCTCGCGATCGGCGAATGTAAAACATTCCGGTAGCAGACGCTTAACCGCCACCGAACGCTCTTCAAAAGTGCCTCTAAATACGAAGGTGCCCTCACAACCTTTACCCAGCACTTCATTTGAATTGAAGGATATTTTGCCAACACGTATATTTCCCTCGCCCAAATCAATTAGATCCAATGCATTGATATTACTGCTACCATTGCTACTCTTATGCGTTGAAGAGTTAGTTTTCGAACCATTTTCGCTTTGTATTTTCAGCTCACGCATCGTACTGCACATATACCAGAACATGGCGACCATAGTCAATACTAAAACGATTAAAATTTGATGTACTTTACCGCTCGGATGATCCATAAACCAATCATTGAAGAATTTTTGTATTTTACTACTATTCGCCAAAATGATCCGTTTAGTTTTATTGAAGGCATTCGAAGTTGTTTCGGTTTTCAATTCAATTACTGGATCAGTTTGTATGCCAATTTCTGTTGAATGCTTTTCGTTGTTCGTGCTTGGTATGATACTAAAACCATTCGGGCCAACAGTGGTAACATCGGGGTAATGATTAATTGTGGCTAGACCTTGTGCGCTCTCATCTTTTGATGGTGATGGTGATATTTGTAGATTACCATCATTTGGCATATTATAGTGACCAAGCACGATTCCCGCATTTTTACGTATTACATCATTTAGGTAAATCATTTTAGAATCTTCTTCATCGCTGGCAGTATTAGGACCATCCAAAAGTTTTATCGGTGGCGTAGTTGAAATACGTGGTGTATCCTTATCCACTAACGATGGTATGGCATACAGGCCATGACGATGCTCACCCACATACAGAGATTGGCTGGAAATAAAAACATTTTAAAAAGCGATCGGAAGAATATTCGAAAATTTATAGGCCGGTATATCATTAGCCGGATAAAATCGTCAGTTTTAGATTAAAAAAAATGTTCACATTCACACGTCACAATTGGATTAAAAGTTTTTTGTCCGAACTAAACATCCCCAAACACTAAAAAATCGGGCCGATACCACTACTGGTACATGAACCGGCTTATCAGATTGTCAGAACAGTGACTGAAGCACTCCACGAAGGTTTTGGGCAGTACTACCGGCCTGTCTGGGTAAAAGTTAAGTACGCTTGGGAAATATAGCCCTATCGAACGTTTAGCTGTTTGATTTCAAATCACCTTGAATAAAGAATCACTTTAATTTGTGATTTGAATCATCAACCGAATCAAAGATACTATTTGCTTGTGATTTGAATCGTCAACCGAATCAAAGATACTTTTCATTTGTGATTTGAATCATCAGCCGTATCGAAGATACTTTATATTTGTCACTTGAATCTTCAACCAAATCAAAGATACCGTTTACTTGTGATTTGAATCATCAACCGGATCAAAGATACTTTTTTGTGATTTGAACCATTAACCGAATCAAATATATTTTTTATTAGTGATTTGAACCATGAACTGAATCAAAGATACTTTTTATATGTAACTAGCTGACCCGGCAGACGTTGTTCTGCCACAAATTTATTTCCCTGCATGTTTCTCTAACCCGATCTCCATTTCTATTTTAATCCATATCCCTATCTCCTTCGTATAAGAGGAACCACGCTCCCGTTTTCGTTATCCCCAGTTTTTTTTTGGAGGTGGTAGGGCTCGATGGCATACAGCCTCTCACCGAACTTCAGTGTTCTAACCCGAATACTTCCAGAGATACGGACAATGAAAAAATCCATTTGTATGGGAGGTTCCACGCTTCCTTTTTCGTTATCCCCAGTTTTTTTTTTGGAGGTGGTAGGGATCGATCTCGTACAACCCCTCACCAAATTTCAGTGGTCTAACCCGAATACTTCCAGATATACGGACAATGTAAAATTCCATTTGTATGGGAGGCGCCACGCCGGTGACCATCTCTGGAAGATATCTAGTGCATGTGTAAAATTTGGTTACTATCGGCTTATTTGTTTATGAGCCAAGCGTGTCCATACATAGGTACATAATTTGAATTGTATATATATAGATTTGAGGGTTGCGAATAATCGAATTCTGCAAATATTTGTTTTTCAAAGAAATTCTGAGACAGAACGTTGTTCAAAAAATGTAGGCTTGCGCTCAGTCCAATATCTTAAGAGTTCTACCCCAGATCAATCGTTTAATTTCACATACTCTCAACATTATATTCTTTCCTTAACACTTTTTTGCAATGACTCTAAAATACTTAGTAAAATAATCTAATCTTAGTTACTATCTCCACAATGAAAACGTTTACCCCAAGAATACATAGACCCCAATTTTTTGTCTTGACTATGTTGCAGTGTCTAATATACTTACAACAATTTAACCGTGTTAACATTGCCGCCTTTGGACTCTTCCAAAATAGACACGAAAGCCTCATCTGACACCGTAGTAAAAGGCACACTTAATAGACCCTCAGCGCCAAGCAAGAAAGCAGCAACTACTGGACTCGTAAGATCATGTTTCCACAAAAATTTGCCATTCTTGCGATCCAAAGTGACAATGTTGCCATTTGATGTGGTGGTCAAGTGCAAATATTCTGTGAAGCACAAAAAAAAAACGGTTAGCAACAATTCTCTCATTTCTAAACTTCAAAAAAACTCACCATACTCTTTGGATATATCCGGCGTCATTGTGTGCGCACTATAATCATAAAATGTTATATTCCATGGTTTGGAATTTTTTTCTTTAGCCAAACTATCGTACATCATCACAGTGTACTGTGTGCGTCCTAAATATATCGATCGCGCTGTACTATGCGCTGCTTTATTTTCCCTATCATGTTTTGCCTCATTTTGTGTAGCGTCAGAGTTGCTTGTACCAAAACCCATAACAGTTTCACGTTTTCCTGATTTCGGATCAACCATAAACCAAGTATCGCTCTTTTTGCCCGAATACAAAATGCCATCGGATGAGCGACATGGCGCATTGGCCACCAATTGTGGTATCGTATAGGGTAACTTTTTTAGATTACCCATATCACTGAGTTGATAAATGCTGCCATCACGTGGATCTGGTAAATATTGTGGTACCTGCACATTTTGTTCTTGATCGGCACGTACCGGTGGATCTGAGGGCGAAATATTAATTAAGACTAAGGAATGTGACAACCTCAGGATGATAAAATAAAAAAGAAACATATTTGCTTTTTAAATAAAACTAGCTCTTCTCTATGTGTTTAATCTTTAAGTACTCTAATTTGACGAGACCTACAGTTTTCAGACCGATTCCAAAGGCATCTGTTAATAAAGATTCTGGCAAAAAATGCAGCTCGGGAAGCCCTGTACTTTTTTGTCTTCCTTTTTACACATATCATTCTTTTTTTTCTCCATCTCTCTGCCCCTCTTTCTCTCTCCCTAGCTCCCCCTCTATCTCTACCTCTCTTACTCTCTCTCCTCTCTAACTCTCTTTCAATCTCTCCCTTTCTAACTCTCTCTCCCTGTCTAACTCTCTCTTCCACTCTCTGACTCTTTCTCTTACTCTTTCTCTCTCTCTCACTCTCTAACTCTTTCTCTTTCTCTCACTCTCTAACTCTTTCTCTCTCTCTCTCTCTAGTTCTCTCTTTCACTCTCTAACTCTTTCTCTCTCTTTCTATATATAACTCTCTCCCTTCTCTTTTTCTCTCCCTCTCTATCTCTCTCTCCCTCTCTCTCTATTTCGGTTTCTCCCTAGCCCTTCCTCTCTTTCTATCTCGCTGTTCCCCGTCTCTCTCTTTATCTCACTATCCTTTATCCTGCTTTTTTCTCTTGTTCATTTATTCTCCCTTTTATCGCTCTTTTCTTTTTTATTTTTCTTGTCCTTCTTCAACTTCTTGTTCTTAATTTCCTTCATATTATTTCTCTCGCAATAGCTTTTATTTTTCCATTTGATATCTCTCTCCCTCGATATCTCTCTCTCTTTTCTACCGCGAACGCCCGCCCCCCTTTTTTCTATCTCTCTATTCCTAATTTTACCCCTCTTCTTTATTTCTTTTTCCAACTTTTTCCCTTAATTGCTTGTGTTAGTTCATACCCCTCCCCCCCCCCCCCTCCCCTCTTTTCTCCTCTTTTTTCGCACTACCCTCTTTCTCTCAATCGCTCTCCTGCTTACCTTTATCTTTCCATTCTTAATGTCATCCTACTTTTTTCTCTTCCTCCTACTTTTTCTCGCTCTTCTTACCTAAATTAACTATTCTCTGGAAGAGGGTTCGAGCTGAAAATTACACCCAGCCTATAGGAAAGATAACACAATCGCAGCAGCCTATCTCTCTCCTAGTCTTCCACTCGCACTCACTCCCTTCCCTGCTTCCTATTTCCCTCTCCGTTTCCTCTTCTTATATCTTCACCGTTTTAAAAAAAAAATCGTTGCCAATAATGCTTGACTTTGAAATCTGCTTTCGTGGAACTTGCTCTTAGTGCTTAAATTGTCACATATTTGATAAGTTAGTAACGACAGGCAGAACTAATAACTTCGTGACAAAGTAGCTTGACAGATTTTTTTTTTTTTTGTCATCGACATAAGTATGTATATGTGTTTGTATAAAAGCGCTAAAAGAAACCGGGGACTTTTAGGCCGAACTTCTCACTCAATTCATGCTGCCAAAGTAGGGTGTTGATAGGAACACGTTCAGCTCCGGAGCGTCTCCGCCCATTACTTAACATAATAACTCCTCTTCTGATGGGAAAGGAATGAAAGGTTGCTGTGGTTGTTGCTTTTTTCAACGGTACAAGAAAGAAAGCGCGTGTATTTTTTAGGAAAACGCAATCAAAGAAATTTCTTCATAGAAAGCAGAACGTGCGATATATGCACCTGTACTATTTTAGATAAGTACGCATGAATGTAGCGCAAAACATGTGGAATATTTACCACGAACTGTGAAAACAGATATGTACGTACATATGTAAAGGGCCGGACTTATAACTTTTGAGCTAATCGTTTTTGGCCCCTTTATGTTTTTAATTTTCAAAATTTATGAAAACAATATTCGCTTAACAGTTGTTGAGACGTGGTTATCATGAATTTATGTTGTGATAAAAAATTATCACGCTCTCAAAGTCTCCCATCATACATATCTGAATTAATATCAGAACAAACGATGTCGAAAAAAGATGATCGGAAAGGATTTTAAGAAAAGTTTTTTTTTTAAATGTTGAATTATTGAAAATTTTGTATACCAGTCGAATAATTTTTATCAAGTTATTCTTTTGAGTTTTGGCGAAAACAGTTGAAAAATGCTACGTACCATACCAACTACGATGATTGCAATTTCGATCTTTTTGAAGGATCTTGTCAAACCGCTTTGTATTATAGCTTAAAACAACTTTTCAACTTGTTTTCGCCTGAACTCAAAAGAATAATTTGATAAAAATTATTCGACTGATTAAAAGCCCACACAATTTTCAAAGTTCGTAAATATAATATACACTCAAAAAAGAGTTTCCTTTTTTTAAGGAAAATTTCCCTTGTTTGGCTCCAAAGACATGGCTTCCTTGACATAAGTAACATTTTCCTTAATTTAAAGACTTTTTCCTCAATTTAAAATTTTTTTCCTCAATTTAAGGAAAAAGATCTTTAAATTAAGGGAAATGTTACTTATGTTAAGGAAGCCATATCTTTGGAGTCAAATAAGGGAAATTTTCCTTATTTCAATTTAAGATTTTTTTCCTCAATTTAAGGAAAAAGATCGTTAAATTAAGGGAAATGTTACTTATGTTAAGGAAGCCATGTCTTTGGAGCCAAATAAGGGAAATAAGGAAACTCGTTTATCAGTGTACTAACAATAACTAAATCTTGAGTTATTTTAAAACTGGGCCGCCATATGTAATAGGCATGTGACGGCCGTACGATATACTAGATTCCGAAAAAAATGAAATTTTCGAATAATTTAGACTTCTGACTCCAATTTTGGTTTCGACTTTGTGGAATCCCCGAAAGTGCTTGCGTCAATGGCTAGCAATGGCTATTAAAAAGTTATTCACTACCGAAAGAGATAATACTTTTCTTTCGGTTGCCATAGGTCATTTACGGACGATTTGTTATTCAAATATTATTTAAAGTTAACCTGTTAACCTGTTTAGAAACAAAATGTTTACAGCCGCATTAATCTTTTTAAATTCTACATGAAAAAACGGCCCTGAATTTGGTTTTTAATGAGTCGATTTCTGTAGAATAGAAAATATAGAAATCGATCAGAAAATTGTATTATCTTTACATGTAGAAACATTTAACCTTGTTTTATTGTATTATTTCATTTGAAATTCTGATCAATTTAAATATACTCATTAATATTTCGATTTCAGAATTCGATTCCGATAAATTTAATTCTCAAAATCCAATTCAAATTTCAATTCTAATTCCGGTTCCTGTTAAATCTCTTTGGTAACATATGTTAATGCACCCTACAACCCTTCTTATTTCAAGTTATTATTTTAATAGAAGCACAGAAACAAATCCATTTTTAATTTTTGTGAGTTGGACGCAACCGTGTTAGAAATAATAAATAATAATTATATGTAATGCATGTAATTTACGATGGTATTGAACTTAGCAATTAAATGCTTTTATAGCGCGGAAAAAATCGATAGAAATTATAGAAGTGTTTAAATCATTGACAAATGTTTGTTTTGTTAATTTATACATACTCGTACCTTAATAATATAGTAAGGTGAGGGCGTCACTTGCATATCAATATTTTAAGAGCAACGAGATAATCTCTATACATCAATTTGCATGCGAAACTAAAAAAAATTTCTTTATTTCGCGACTTCAGCGTCACCTAGCGAGCTTCTTTTTCACTGGTCTACCTTTGGGCGGGATACAATTTGCCGCTCTCATCTAAAGTCTGACGGCTGATTTATTATCTTTCAATTATCTTGTTATCCATTTTTTTCTTTGAGCACACGACATTCAAGAAAAGTATAGAGAAACTTATCATATTTTTTTCTGATTAGCTTTCTCGAAAAATTAATCATATTTCTTTGTGTCTAAGCTGATGTTAAATGGTGGGCGGCGAGTAACTAGTTTACTATTATATGTATTTAGTTATTGGCGAAGGAGTATGAGCTGTGGCACAGTGGTTGACGTACCCAACTCACACTCCGGCGGACAAGGTTCGCGTCCCGCCGCCACCGGCATTTTTTAATTATTATTTTTTTATTTATTTTTAATTTTTAATTTATTATTTTTGTTACTAAATGGGGGATTTTATATGCATCGCTGATTTAGGGGCGTAGATCCCGTTTCAAGCGTATGCATAGGAGGCTAGCACAATGCTAAAACCACCATTTGTTGAAGCAGCTATAAACTATGTATTCCGAAAATTCCATAAACTATCTGCGAATTACATTGGTATGTAATGCAGAAGATATGAAATTAACAAAACAATCATAGCTTATGCCGCGTAAACACTTTGTTAATTGATAGCTAAGTGGGTTTTGACAAAGCTCCATTTCGGAATTTACGGAGCTCCAGGCCGTAGTTTTGAATCGCCCGGCATCAGCTGTCGACTAGGGTTCTTGAAACTATGCGATTAGTTCGATTATCGAATATTCAAACATTCGATTTTGGTCCGACTGCTAATCTATTTTCACTATTCGGTTAATTGAATTCGACGATGGACGATTATTCGAATGTGACTAACCGAATTTTGAAAATCGACTGTTAGAACATAACTACATAGAATAGTTCGAATATTCGATTAATCGATTTTCACGAGCTCTACCGTCGACGACTCAGCTTATATTGAAATATGACCTTTTCGAAGCAAATTATAAGATATGCGTTCGTCAAACATTTATACTTAGCATTACCAGCCGACAGCACACTGTTATCGCTTTAAAACTTCAATGTATTGTAGGGGTGCATTAGACTGTCCCAATTAAAAATAAAAAATACATTTTACATAACCGGTCGCAGTTCGGTCCTAAGCTCAAACCAAGCAAAATTAATCAAAGAACCTGGACCAGTTACTAAATGCTGCTTTTGGAACCGTATTCAGCATTCAATTTTTTTGTTGTTGTTGTTAAGACAAAAATACTCCCCGAAGGTTTTGGGGAGTGATGTCGAAATGCCGCGGTATTGCCCGACTGATTCTAAACCCGCAGGAGGCAGAGCTGGGCGTCGTGTGTGTTTTTGACCGTGACACGAGACACGCACGCGTGTGCCCAGGTACTCGTGTTCGGATATGCGAAAATGAACGAAAATTCAATAAATTTTTAGCTGAGATAGGTTATTTTTAAACGAAATTTTAAGATAGGACGTTACTGAAAAAATTTTGGAAATATAACTATTAGGGGCTTGATTTGTGGGGGAGGGAAAAATCGGCAGTGGGGAAAATGTTCCACGGATCAATCTGATAAACTTTCCTAAAGAAACTGAACAGTTTTATTTTTTTCGTACGTGTCGTATTTTAGTGTGTTGCCCCCGTCCGTGTTAGCGCATACTTGCGAAAGTGTTTCGTTTCCGTGTCGTGTCGTGCAGCAAAAATCCCATCTCTATTCCAAATATTCTAAAGCAAAAACATAACAATGCAAGCTAAAATAGAATAATAAAGTCTGAAACTTCATAAATTAGTTTTTAGATTTTCTAAAAAAAAAAAAATATACCAAAACTGTAACTCGGCCGGGTTCAGAGTTATCGACTAATATGTGGAGCAGGGGTGACCAAAAATGTGTAGGTGCAATATGGGTATCAAAAGAAAAGTGATAGCGAGGGCAATGTGATTAATTCAAAATTCCCAGCTGTTTTCGGAGATATCTCGTAAAATGTGAGACTCACAAACAAAAGGGTGGGAGATTGTCGTAGGCCTACCTTTGGACGGGATAACATTTGCCGGGTCTGCTAATCAATAATATTTTCAAACAAAAAATTTAGCTTGGCTCAGTCTAATGTGCAAACGATATGTATTTATTGACGGTTTTAATATGTAGCGTCTTCTTATCAGTTTTGTTTTGCTTCATTTCTAGACAGCTTATTTAGTACAAACTAAAATTACATTGAAATTTGTAGGTATACTAGTTAACACACATTTATTTTACACCTGTGAAATCACAATTGGTTGAAGTTAATGCGTTTCGCATTTCTGCTGCTAGCAGACCTTCATAAATGGAAAATTTCAAGCCACCTGTAATGTAGGTACATATATATACGGGAGCTTTTTCAGCCTTTCAAACTTGTTTAAAATTTCTCTATAAGAATATTTATTAAGAACAAGAAAACTATTTAACTCCCGTCAACAGTCAGGTCTTCATTTCGGTATGACTCAGACGGTGTCTGCCACGCTGGCATCACTTCTTAACGTTAAGGGAGCGCGTTATTAATAAGATAAACGATAATCAAAAACTTAATAAACATAAAAGACTCCTTCTAGTTTAAGACTACGTTCACGTTGGGCCATAAGCTCAAGTTAAAGGGGCTTTTTTGAGTTTACGATTTCTTATATGTATTAGTTATCAAGATTTACACGTATTCATGAATAACGTTTTTAAGTACTAGCCCAACGGTAGACCTGAGCAAATTTGAACGCATCTACCCATCCGACTACAATTACCTCCGAGAGACATAAGGAGCCCTTTCCGTTAGCATTATGACGAGATCCGGCATCATATTACCTTGCCGTTTGATCTGCGGAATCATAAGCGGGCTCTAACCGACATCCACCCCGAGTCGGTTGACACTTTTGTCGGATCTCACCCTGTGAACCCCGTTCTAAACAGTCTCCCACCCGATATTGCTGAAGAAGAACGCACCTTACGAAGGGAGACAAGAGTCACCATGGCACAGCTTCGGTCTGGATACAGTGTGAGGTTAAACTTTTACTTATCCAGACTGAATGATACAATTTCAAACACATGAAGGGCATGTGGAAGGACCCCTCATGATACCCTACATCTCTTCAATTGTCCAATTGAACCTACTCTTCTAACCCCTCTGTGCCTCTGGTCCAACCCTGTTGAAACTGCACGTTTCCTTGTACTCCCGTTAGAAGAGCTTGATGTAGATCTTCGGAATGATCATACACTCAAGGCAGGACAATGCATTGTTAACAACAATAGCAACAACCTCTCACATTATAAGATATATTGCAGAAACCAGTTGAGAAATTGAAATTAATCACTAATTGCAGCATACATGAGCATATTGTGAACCCTGTCTGCTCCACATATCAGCCGATAATTCCGAAACCGGTCAAGTTATGGAAAGAATGGATTGAAGTTAAAGAAGATTGCTAATTTAAGTTAAAGAAGATTGCTACTTTATTTGTTTTTTGTGACCACAATCAAAGATGAGTAAGAGTACATAGGTCGTCTCCCCGTTGGTGCACCCTGGGTAACGCTAAATGACCTACATGGCCTACACGGCTAGTTTCTTGTATTGCCGGTTCTACGAGAACGGTACCACTACTTATGCTGTACCCATCGTGCCCAAAACGACCCGGACCGTTTTCTTATATCGACCCGGCCAAGAGCAATACACTCGGGGTGACCCTGCCTGACATTTAGGTAGGACTACACCTCTTTATAACAACAACAAAAACATTACAATCCCTGAAGATCTGGAAAATACACCTCCGGAATTTAATGTATTTTTTTTTTTTTTTCAAATAGTTATAACTAAATTACAGTCATAAGTAATGTATGCCAGTTGCGGTTAGCTAAAGCTACGTTTACACTGCACCAAATGCGTCACTTTTGGCCAAGTTTTTTCGAGACCGTTCATCCGCAGATTGAATTTGATCACCAAATTAGGTCGAATTAAATTAAATTCATCTAATTTGGCAAACAAATTCATTCTGTGGAGAAACATTCTCGAAATAACTTTGCCAAATGCGATGCATTTGGTGCAGTGTAAATGTATCATAAGTCATCGAATAATTTGACGCATTACTTAAATATGCAGCAACAAAGAAAATGTTTGTTTCAATTTTATTGATGAAAAAATGACCAAAAAAGCTGTTTATATAAATTAGCAAATTTTCTTACAACAAGCTCAGTCAAGATACTTTACTACTATTTGAAAGCATTCATAAACAAGATACCGATGGAAAACGGTCGTTTAAGGCGAATTTCATAATATCTACTAAGTAATATTATGAATTTGAAAAATTAATAGGTACTATTCGCCTTTGCTCATTCTAAAGTGTATCATAAATATCATAAAAACGAAGTGCGTCGTCTAATGTGTACAACAAATGATTTTAATTGTGTGAACAAACCTATGGTGAACGCGTGTTTTTTTAATTTTATTTTTTCCCATGAAATTTAAAATCAATAATATCAATAACAGTGTCATTTAATCGAACTTGTTCAATAAATAATTTAATCTATTCCAGCTCAGATAGTAAATCAGAAATAGGTACATAATTCATATGTATCTACATTAAGCTTCTACAAAGCAAGCTCAAGAGTTTCATGACACTAGCATGCGATGTTGGAGCAGGAGGACCACATTCCCATATACAACGATGGCTCTAAATGAAACGGTAGAGTTGAAGGAGGGGTTTTGTAGTTCCTTCTAGACTAAAGTTTTCGCAATCATGGAAGCCACTGTTTGTATAAGAAAACCAGCCCGCCGGAAACCCCACGGTTCTTACTACATATTTCAATTTGGACCAGACACTAAACTGTCGCCTACCTATTCAAGAGATAGCCCAACAGAATCCTGAAACCTCACATGGGTGCTGGTACACATGGGCATTTAGGGAAGATGTAAGGCAGAGAAACTTGTTAGGCCGGACACCACCAAGGTGATTCCTCCTAACTGCAAGTACAAATCTGATGGGCATTTCGTTCTACAGTCTTATGGGCGTTTAGCACTTATTTTCAAATGACGGTCAGATGTTTTAAAGGGTTAGGTATACCCGCCACCGTATACGCTCCAGCGACAAACTAGTAAAAGATGGCAACAAACACCAGAATGTCGGGCAAGAGATGCCAAAAAGATATCTCCAAAGATTTCGTCATTTCTACAACCTGTAACTAAAGGGTTTGCATTCTAAAGTAATATAAGTACTAAAAAAGCATCGCATTACTGTGAAACACGCGGAAAGTCTGGAGGTACCGTGTCGTCGATGCTGCAGGAGTTTCAAATATGACGCTGAGTGGGGGTTCACTTTATGGGCAGCCTCCGCCAATGGGTTTGCTGTCAGTGGCCTAAGTGCGCCCCTGCGGCATTCTTAACCAAGGACTGAAACCGAAACCGAAACCGTAACCGTAACCGATTAAAACCGATTAATTTTTCAAAACCGAAACCGAAACCGTAACCGTTATTTTGATCTGGAAAAGACCGAAACCGAAACCGTTTCAAAAGCCGGAACCGGTTCCAAACGGTTTTGAATTTTCTCAATACCTTACTTCTGTGAGTGGGCACATAGGTAGTTCCTTTTACAAACAGGTACCCTGAAAGTTTTCATGGAAGATTGTCGAGCCACGTTTTTCAAAATTCTGAAAGAGGAAGTTTGACTATAGTTGAATGAAGCGATCGAAACAAATTTACGAGATCCGTAAAAGAAATGTTCAGCCTTGTCTCAGAAAGCGCCACTAATTTCAATGTTTTTAACGATTTATACATTTCATTTGGCTTCCATTTTTAATAAAAAAGTAGAGTTAACTTTAGGAATTTGTTTTGCAGAAATTTCATCCATGCATAGCGTTAATAAATGTATTATTATATTGGAGAAATCCCATCATGGCCGCAGGAAAAAAGTTATGAAAATTCAGACCTATTTCGTAGCTACATAGGTACTTGAGTATTTTAGTAGTAACATTTTTTTTTCGTGTTTTTATTTGGAAACCGAAACCGGAACGAAACCGTAACCGAAACCGAAATAAATTTTGTAGAACGAAACCGGAACCGAAACCGAAACACGTTGCAAAAACCGAAACCGAAACCGGAACGTTATTTTAATCGGTTTCAGACCTTGTTCTTAACCTAACCTATGGTATGTCTGTCGAAAGAAGCGACTAAAATTTTCGATTGGAAATCGGAAGAATAGTACCCGCTGCAGTCGAACTGGAACTATAGATTGCTAATACTGTTTTTGTAGAATCACTCTTGCCAACAAGTGTTACTTTGGACTAAGTAGACAATTGAGAAGTAACATCCTCTCTCGATAAACAAAGATCACGCTCTATAAGTCTCTCATCATACCAGTCCTGATTTATGGCTCGGTATCATGGACATTATCAAGAGAAGATAAGATGGCCCTTGGAGTATTCGAGATAAAAGTTCCCCGGAAGATTTACGGTCCTTCCCGTGATGACCAGGGCGAGTATCGAAGGCAATTTAACGATGAGCTGTACGAGCTTTACGCAGACCTGGCCAAAGTGCAGCGAATTAAAGGCTTCGCTGGCTGAGTCATGTTATGCGAAGAGACAAGGTGCTCCAGCACAGAAGGTTTTCCTATCGACGCCCAGCAAAATTAATTCTTTCCCGGTTAATTTACGGCAAATTAGCGGCAAAATATGAAACAAGTCCGGTTTCGATATCTTGTCTCTAACACCGTTTTCATTAGGATGCTTAGCTAAGTCGATATCAAGTTAGGAAACACCCCAAAATTCCGGGGAAAAATTACCCGGCAAAATTAATTCTTTCCCGGCAAAATAGCGGCAAAATATGAAACAAGTCCGGTTTCGATATCTTGTCCCTAACACCGTTTTCATTAGGGTGCTTAGCTAAGTTGTAACGAAACTTCGTACATGAAAAAGTCCAAAAATAATTGCCCGGCAAAATTAATTCTTTCCCGGCTATATTACGGCAAATTAGCGGCAAAATATGAAACAAGTCCGATTTCGATGTCTTGTCTCTAACACCGTTCTCATTAGGATGCTTAGCTAAGTTGATATCAAGTTAGCAAAGCACCCCGAAATTACGGGAAAAAATTACACGGCAAAATTAATTCTTTCCCGGCAAACTCACGGCAAAATAGCGGAAAATTATTCACCTGGTCCCGACTCGAATGCATTAGGGTGCTTAGCTAACTTGACACTCATGAATTCGGCAGCACAGTATGGGGATGTCGCTAAAAAGGAACGACTAGGGTGCATTGATACGAAACGTCCAAAATCGCCTAGGCGGTTAAGCGACAATAAATGACCCAAGCCAAGATTAGATTAGAACTGTTAGTAAGATGGCCTGGGCTCAAAGAAAGGAGTGGATATCTAAAGCTATCTTATAAATAGTATTTGTTAGGATGTAATAAGTGTCTGTTCTCAGTAAAAAAAAAAAAACGGTCGACAAATATCTAAATTGAGCAATATTACATACATACATACATATTTGTAGTAGATAATAATTACCATCTGCTATAGTCCAACGTATTTCACTTGTTATCGGATCGATGGCTGTTAATCCGCCCCCTAATGTAGAGAAAACCATTAACGTTTCTTCGTCGCGCGCCAAATCCGTGCATGCCTATTTAACAACATATAATTAAGTAAAACGTTCAATTTCATGCCATAATCATATTGAAGCGGTAGTGCCACTTCATCACTTTTCATAAATGATGACCAATCTTATAAACATTCATACATATACATAAGTATTCATTGTTTTGTTTATACATTTATGTACACCCACCTCTCGCATGCGAAATACTCGCAATTGTTCACTTGCCACACCATCATTTGTTGCACTATTATTATTTTGTGTCGTTGCATCTGTTGTTTTTAGTTTTGTTGCAGCTGGTGTGATTGTTGCTGTTGCCAGCGCGGCTGATGCAATCAAAACATACAAACCGCAACAAAGTACGTTGTTCCATTGTAATGAGCACATCGTCTTCCACGATCGCGAATTCATCCCCGCCCACCGACTAACAAATAATTTTTTCTTCATATTTTACACTAGTTTTTCACAGCATTTGTTTTCGGCTTTTATCATCACTTTTTTAGAAACACATTTTGTTTTGAGCAACTTAGTTGCATTTTTTATTTGCTGAAACACTTTTTTATGCTTTTAAGCACTTTTTATACAGTTTTTTATTAAATTTATTGTACACCGCAATTAATAAAGTTCGCCATTATTGAAGATTGAAACTGAATGACAGCAAATAGCAACAAATGAAGTGAACATAGTGAATTGGAACACAGTGTGTTGCAGAGTTGCTATCAAAGAGGAAATTTTTTTTTGAAAAGTTCAAAATGTGGCATCCCTGCGGTATAGTGTTGAAAATCGCTAAACTAGGCCCTTACATTGTACTTACCATAGAATCCCGAAGCTATCCCGAATTATCTCAGAACTATCTCGTGACATGTTGCTAGCAATTTTCATTTTTTTATGTCATTAAATTTTTGTTTATTTATCTCTTTTCTGTTATTTTTCCACTTTCAAGGGTCAATGTCAAAAAATGTCACTTTTCGCACTGTTTTAAAAGACATAGACAATTAAAAAAGTCGTAAAAAAAGTTGCTAATACCATATTGAGCAATATTTTCATGTCGTGAACTTAGTACTACTTTGCCGTGAAATACAAGCGAAATTTCACGACAAGAAATTTTGCATTGACTTTCACAGCTTTTTCACGTGAAACGCGAAGTTAGTACCTAGCTTAAGGAAAAGTTCACGTGTGAGCAGGGCTCACTAGAACAAAAACAATATCAAGAGATATTTCAACTCAGAAAGTTGTTCTAAAATAAAATCCCAACACTGATTGACTGTCAAATTTTGACAGCACTTGGCGATAAAAAATGATTGTACTGTAAAATCAAGTGTAATCAACATGTAAACAGTCGAGCTTTTTATTCAATTTTTTTTCCTACAAAATTAAGCTTGATTCACACGGTTCGATGAACTGGTCGGTTTTTCGTCGTTCTACCTTGTATTTGAAGGTTAAATGAAAAATGACCAGAAAGTTAAATTGAAAATCGACCAGGAAATCCTTTAGGGATGATTTAGACGGACCGAATTGCTATTTACACGGTGGAACGACAAAAATAGGCTAGAGAAATCGGCCCGTGTAAATCAGCCTGTAGCGGTTTTTTTTTGCCAGGTCCGAAAAGCTTTGGACAACCCCTTTTTTAACGAGTTTTTCACATCCCTTCTCCCGATCCGAAAGGGTGTGAAAGTAGGTCGCCTCCCCGTCGGTGCACCCTGGGTAACGCTAAATGACCTACATGGCCTACACGGCTAGTTTCTTGTATTGCCGGTTCTACGAGAACGGTACCAGTACTTGTGCTGTACCCATCGTGCCGAAACGACCCGGGCCGTTTTCTTATATCGACCCGGCCAAGACCAATGCACTCGAAGTGAGCCTGTCTGACATTTTGGCAGGGCTACACCTCGCTACAACAACAACAACAACCGAACATATTATGGTCAAAAAATCGAAAAATTACCCGGGCCCGATACTAAAATTGGGCCGGGATCCATTTTATACATGTGCAGCACATCTTTCTGAGTTATAAAAATAATACCCCTGGGCTATGCCATGCCATGTCCGGGTGCGTACTACACCATTCTGCGTACACGTTTTAGAGACGGCCTAATGTGATTACAACAACCACATGAAAACTTGCAACTTTGATTTATTTCAATAAATGTTAAATAAAAAAAATAACCTGCGACCGCACGGGAAACCGATAACTGCGAAATTGGATATCGCTGCAAAGTACCATTCCTAGTTTTACTTAGCAGTGTTGGCAACCGCAACAGATTTACCGGCTTTTTTTTCGTTATTGTTGCATTTGGTGTCATATTTTGTGCAAGTAGGCTGATTTTCTTTGTTCATGCAACAAATATATTTTCTTTGTTTTGTCTAGGACTTGTTATCTAATCAAATATCTGCAGTAAGTTGCAAATAATAGAAAAACACCCAAACAAGTTCAATTTTCAGCAAACGTCGCATATCACAATTTACATAAACCCAATTCATTATTTTCTTTTCAGGAGATACCAGCAATGAAACAGGCAAGTCATCTGGGCACGTATGCCCTTTTGCTTTTGGCATTAGCAGCCACAGGTTGTGCAGTTCAACCAAAGCAGCAACGAAAATTAAAATATCCACGAAGTTTTATAAATCCCTATCCACGTTTTGAAGAGTACAACGATGGTGGAGATCCTGGCGAGCCACTCTTTCTAACACCACTCATACACAATGCAAGCATACCTAATGCAAAAGTACAACAAAAAGCGGCCGTAATTGGCAGTCAATTTCATAAAGTTGAAAGTTATGCTGGATATTTAACAGTCGATGCGGGACATAAATCAAATATGTTTTTCTGGTATTTTCCCGCCGAGGAGAATCCAGCATACGCGCCAGTAGTTTTATGGTTGCAGGGTGGGCCAGGTGCATCGTCGATGTTCGGCTTATTCGCCGAGAATGGTCCATTCGAATTTGATGCACATGGTCATCTACAAAAGCGCAATTATACATGGAGTCGCACACACAATTTGATATATATTGATAATCCAGTTGGTACGGGCTTCAGTTTTACCGGCAGCGATGATGGTTATGCACGTAATGAAAAAGATGTTGGACGTAATTTACATGAAGCTGTAATGCAATTATATGAACTCTTCGAATGGAGTAATTCGAGTGGATTTTGGATTACGGGTGAATCGTATGCTGGTAAATATGTGCCAGCATTAGCATATCATATTCATTTGGTACAAAATTCAGTCGATACACGTGTTTATATACCACTCAAAGGTTTAGCCATTGGTAATGGTCTCTCGGATCCATTACATCAACTCAAATATGGTGATTATTTGTATCAATTAGGTTTGATTGATGATCTGGGCTTAAAACAATTCCACGAAAAGGAAGAAGCAGGTAAAAAATGCATTGAACAACATGATTTGGAATGTGCTTTCGACATTTTTGATTCACTTGTCAATGGTGATCTTACGAACGGTTCACTCTTTCATAATCTTACTGGTTTTAATTTTTATTATAATTATTTGAAAACCGAAAATGACGAACCAAGTGATGCACTTGGTAATTTCTTACAATCCTCAACGACACGTCGTGCCATACATGTTGGTAATATGACATTTCATGATTTGGATGTGGAAAATAAAGTGGAAAAGTTTTTGAAAAAGGATGTCATGGACACGGTGGCTCCATGGATAGCACAACTTTTAAATGATTATACTGTCTGCATTTATAGTGGTCAGTTGGATATAATTGTTGCATATCCTTTGACGCGCAACTACTTGAATCATTTAAAATTCGCTGATGCTGACAAATACAAGATAGCAAAACGTATGGTTTGGACTGTGGAAAATGAAATTGCCGGATATGCAAAACACGCTGGTCACTTGATTGAAATTTTAGTACGCAATGCAGGCCATATGGCTCCGGGTGATCAACCAAAATGGTTGTACTGGATGATTCATCATTTGACTCATTATCACAAGGTAGCATAGAGCTGATGTTGAAGTGGGTAATCGCAGCCACAATCATTTTGTATGCGATTAATATTAGATATATTTAATTTGTTTTAATCATAATAATAAATGGGTTACCGAGTCGAATTGGACCAAAGAATAGAAATTGTTATCAAAGCAGAATTAAATAAAAAAAATGGTTTCTATAAAAATAAATTGGTTTACATAGCTTAAATTTGGGTATGGTTAATTGAGTGCCACATGATCTTACTATCGGCATCTTTGTGGTTGTTGCAGACAGGGCGAAGCCCAAAAATTCTGAATATCGTCATAAAGCTCTTCTAACAGTCCAAGGAGATTGCCCGTTTGTTGTTTTTGTTGGCTTCGAGACCTCCCAACTCGATCGTCAAGGTAATATATGGCAACGTCAGAAACAAGCAAGCTAAGCAAAAAGGGCTTATAAATGGATTCCATTTCATGACCACCAGAAATGCAATATGTACTATGTATTACAATATTGGTTTAGAAATAACTTAAAGATTAATTCATCATATCATGTTTTCAGCGCATTTTCCAATCCTTTAAAACGACGTGCAACCAAAAATAATTCAGCAGAGTCTGAACGACTCGACTCCGGTTTAACACGTTTCACATGTTCATAAAAACGTTCCATATCTTTTTCAAGTTTTGCCACATTACCATTTGACCATAATTTAACAACTAAATTAGCCTCAGGCGCAGACATCGCTAACGCAAAACGCAGCACAGAATAACACAAATTCATTATATTCTCCTGATCCAACATGCGTACACCCGTTGCATTTGGTGCCATATCAGAGAGTACGCAATTCACTTGACGGCCAGCCAATGACTCACGCAGACGCTCTTGTGCAGATGTCGAGGTAAAGTCCATGCCGCAAAATAGAGTGGCACCCTGCGAGAGCAACAATAAAAGTAAACAAATTTTTGAAAAGGAATTAAGTATATTATCGCATACCGGCACAGCATGCAAGTGCAGTAAATCTATGCTAAATACCGCTCCTTTCTTACAGCCCACTTTAGAGCCGTTGGCATTCGTGCGTTCCACGGCTATTTGCGTCCAGCTGCCTGGTGCAGCACCACAGTCCAGCACATTATCGCCGTAATTGAGTATTTTGAATCTATCGTCAATTTCAATTAATTTGAAGGCACTTCGACAGCGAAGATTCATCGTCTTTGCTTTCTCAACGTAAGGATCGGCTAATTGGCGTGTCAGCCATTCTTGTGAACTTTTACTTTTTCCTTTGAGATTACGTGGTATCTCTTTGGCGAGATAGTTTTGTGTATGAATGAATCGTTTAATAAATAATGTAGATTTCTGCATGATGTAAACTGGACAATGTTAGAAATTGATAAGAAAAATCATATGAAAACAAAGAACAGCTGATTGTGCTGCCGTTGGGTATAATTGATATCAGTGCTGCCATGTTTGCTTCTTTCCGCCCTAAAGGCTCGTTTACACGGGTCTATTTTTCGTCGTTCCAAATTGTAAATAGCAATTCCCCTGCAAATATCGTTTGATTATGTGTTCCAAATTTTTTATATTGGAGTGATCCAACAGTAATCCTTTGAATACCTCATCGGACCACGTTCAGCTTTTTGAAAGTTGATCAATGGGCGCGTTTCGAATGCACAATAGTTGTAAACTGTTGGATCGGTTGATTAGTAATCGGTTTGGTGATCGAAATTGTGCTTTCGAAACGATACGTTGAGTCAGATGTCAGATAGCATCAACAAAAATATAAACAATAATTTTGTGAAAGCGTCTGAAAGCGTGTGAAGTGTCTCCATCACTGTTTTTATTCATTAATAATAAATAAATGGAAATTTGCAAAAAAAAAAAGCGCCGAAGATTTTATTTACATAACCTAGCTATCGAACTGTCAAACAATCGATAAATACGTTGAGTGAAGGTAGCGAAAAAATTTTATGATTAGCATTTTGACGTAAAATTCAAACTGTTTGATGGATCAGAACTACTCAACTGTGCGGTTCGAAAGTAATCACTGATTACTTATCGAAACATTTGCGCTTCGAAACGCGCCCATTGCTCGTGCCGTATCAACGAAAATTAATTGGAGCACAATTTTTATATGAAAAAGGATTACATTTGGAGTGCTCTTTGGATAGGAAATAGAGTACTCTCGATTTTTGCAGGGTTCCCTGCTAACCAGCAGAGTATAAATTTTTGGGAAGTTAGCGGTTCGCGTTTCCCAAAAAGGTGGATAAAAAAGCGGGCACTTTTGTTCAACGAAGCTCATTTTCTACCCCGCTGCTAACCATTCTCGGATAATTTCCATAGAAATTACTGGATCGCGCTTCCTAGAAAAAGAGGGTAAAAAGTGGATAATTTTGTCCATGTGAAAGGGTAAATTTACCTTCCTTTTTTTCAGTCGAAATATCTTTCAAACTACTTATCTGATTAGAGAAAGTTTAAAGGCTGATTAACAAAAATCGACCAGAAAAGCGACCCGTGTAAATCAGACTTAATACCAATAAAGGTAATAGTCTATGTTGTTGTTGTTGTTGTTAACAGCAAAACACTCTCCGAAGGTTTTGGGGAGTGATGCCGAAGTTGACAGTCCTTGGCCGGATGTGACCCCGGTACGCTGCGGTACTCCCTTGCGGTACTGCCCGACTGTCGTGGTAGCGATTTAGTATGACCAGTGGAACCTTCTAGGTCATGTCATCCCTCCATCCGTGCGGAAGAAGAAGATGGGTAATGAGAGGTGAGAGGAATCATATCCGTAGATCAACCATCGAGTAGCACGTCATTACCTATGTGCATATTAGTCGCCTCTTACGACCGGTATGCCTACCTCGGGCATATTCTAAACCCCTAACCCGCAGGGCACAAATAATAATAGGTAATAGTCTACTTTAGGCTCGGTGTTTCAGTACAAGTTTAAGCCACAGGCAAAGTTGACTAGAGTTTATCTCATACAAATTGACCGTTTAAGCTAAGTTAAAACTCGAACTAAAGTTTAAACCTGCATTAAAAAACCGGGCCTTAGCTGTCAACTGCTAATAAATTAGCTAAAATTATGGGGAGAGCTCAAAAGATTGGTTTTGGTCTCAGGACTTCCTTAAGAGATATTTGCAAGCAAAGTTGCAAGTTTTCACGTGGTTGTTGTAAACACATTAGGGCGTCTTTAAAAACGTGCAAACTAGAATCAAACCCGGGTCATTTTTCGGTTTTTTGACCATAACTTTTCGCTAAAACAAAAAATTAAAAACCCGCTTCCAGATTCGTGATCCTGAGGCCAAAACACGTTTTTGAGCCCTTTCCCATAATTTTAGCTAATTTATTAGCAGTTGATAGCTAAAGTTGACTTTTTTGGATGTTTTTAGGCACAGTCTAATGTAATTACAACAACCACATGTAAACTTGCAACTTTGATTGCAAATATCTCTTCAGAGAAGCAAAATATTAAAAAAAAAAAACGCTTCCGGATTCGTGATCCTGAGGTCAAACCCCGTCTTTTGGGCCCCCTCCCATAATTTTAGCCAATTTATTAGCAGTGACAGCTAAATTATCAAATAAATAATTTTCGTGCTTGGGAGCGAGCAATGCATGGAGGGCAAAGGAACATGCCTGATACATTTATCAGCTGTTCTGTTGACCTACGAGAGAAAAATAAGTTGACGCTTGACGAAAAATAATTTTTGTTTATGAATAAATAAAAAGTGAAGTAAATAAACAATGGAATTCGATAGCCCGGATGTTGAAAAGGATTTCCCTGGCTTGTATGCCTCCGAAAGTGGCGATGGAAAATCGAAAAAAAGCAAAGAGGATAGTGATTGTAAGTGCAATGGTTTCTAGCATACTATTTTTAATTTGTGTGCATTGACAAAAAAAACAAAAACAATAATTTTCTACATTTACAGATAGTGAAGGTGAACATGATAAAATAAGCAAAAAAGATATGCTTATTGGCAGACGCAAGGATAAAAAGGATAAGGGCAAAGATCGTGGCTATGCAGCATTGGAGGGAGAGAGCTCACCAGAGGAGGAATTAGATGCCAAGTATGTGCATACATACATGTACTCGAAGATGATATATGTATCATAATTTTTTATATTGCAGAAGCCCATCGAAATCCAAAAAGTCTAAAACCTTTAAGTTCGTCTCATCCAAAAGCAAGGAGAAGCGCGAGAAGTCACGTGATAAGGAAAAACCAGAAAAGGAACCACGCGATGAGGAAAAGCCAAAGGATAAAGAAAAGCACGAAAAAGATAAGGAACATAAAAAGAAGGATAAAGAGCGTAAGGAGAAAAAGGAAAAGTCTAAAGAAAAAGATAAGGATAAGGATAAAAAAGATAAAAAGGCTAAACAACACACAAGTCTTGCCTCGGAGGAAGTGCTCGAATTAGGTGATGTGCAGCCTGTTTTTGGTGTGTCTATTAGCTTAGCAACTGAACGCAGTCGCTGCCATGATGGCATAGATCTGCCGCTAGTTGTGCGCGATTGCATTGATTATCTACAAGATAATGCACTTAAAAGTGAACAAATTTATAAAATCGAACCATTAAAGACACGCATTCAACACTACAAACGTCTCTACAATAATAGAGAACGACAACCAGACACCGATGAATTGGATATGCCAACAGCATGTGCATTGCTGAAATTATTTTTACGGTATACCCAATAGCTTTGTTTAATTCTTGCACTCGTTCAGCCTTTAAAATTAAATTTTTCTTTATACATTTACAGTGAACTACCCGAACCAATCTTAACAACAGATTTTATTTCACGTTTTGAGGAGGCAGCTTCGATTACTACACCCAGTAAGCAACTCGAAGAGTTTAAGCAATTGCTCGACCTTTTGCCTAGCTGCAACAGAACTCTACTAACTTGGATACTATTACACTTTGATGCTGTTGTACAAAATAGTAAACATAATAAATTAACAGCCGAATCGTTGGCGATGCTGTTAAGTCCACCAATGCAGATGTCTCATCGTTTGTTAGTGGTTCTCTTATCTCAAACTGGAACTTTATTTTCAAATGTATCTCTTATCAAGTAAGTGTAAATATTTAAAGAATTATGTTGGCATAAGTGTACATCATCCAAGGTATTTAGCAAGAGCGTAGCCAGGTTTTGACTAAGGGTGGGGAATGACGTTTTTAGAAATTAAATCACGCTGATTTATATTCCACCAAGGGGTTTTTCTACCAATGGGAATTCTAAGCCGCTGGGGCGAAGTTTGTATAGTGAAGTTAAAATCACGTATTGAAAAACTTAGGGAGTGATTTGGCTGTATAAAAATTTCGCGCCTTGGGAACGCGGTGTATCCAAGCAAGTACGTATTGTGTGGAATTAAAATACAAATTCGAGAGGTCAGTGGCCTCACTGAACCCTCTGTATACGACCAATGTATCTAGAATAGATAGCAATTTTAATCACTGCAGCATTATTAAGCAAGTGTTTTAACCAATTAATCCAAACCAATATGATGGCTCTGCGTAAACCCGGTAGACGGCTCTATAAATTTGTGAAATTAATAATTAAGTAAAAATTAATTTATATATAAAAAATTTAATATCTTTTTAGTTACATCTTTCTCTTTTTCTTCTCCCCAGATATATTCCACCAATTACAGCATCAAGTCCGAAACTACCCGAAACTCCAGAAGATATACAAGTAGAATTGCGTAAGCAAGAAAGCTTACTTGCCCAAATACATGCTGAAATGAATGCTGGGTTTGTATCGAAAAAACGCGAAGAACAACTCTGGGAGGTACAACGTATTATTACACAACTAAAACGGAAACTACGCAGCTTTGAGAAACGTCAAGAGAAGTCGCTAGAGGAATCACAACTACTCAATACAAGTGTGCAACCAAAAAGCTGTGACACCACAAATGCAAAAGCCCCATTAAAACGACAACCGAATACTCTTGCTCAACAGGCGAATGATTCGATTAATAAAACAAAAACAATTGCTAGTAAGGTTGCTTTCACAGAAGATGAAACTCCACCAAAATATATAAGCGCGGAGTCACCAGAAGCTATAGCGACAAAGAAATTTATACAACAAGAAATAGCTGATTGCATACCAGCAACACCGGTTGTTCCAGAAGAACCAGCACCGCTTGCTTTGGATGGTACACATCCGGATGGATTTTATATGGATGAGGAAACTTCATTTTTAATGGTACCGAAATCGCATCCCGATTACTTGCAACTTGTGCAATTACAATTGGAAAATAAAGAATTGCTAGCATGGAAGACACAATTGCAGGCACGCATTTCAGCCGAACGTGCAGAAGTATTACGTTTAAAACAGCAAATAGCTACAGCTACGTCGGCAAAGAAAATTAATACTCATAATAGCAGTAATATGACGACAGCAGAGGAGGCAGCACCTAGCGGTGATGTTGATTATGAAAAGGTCATCGAACATTATATGCGCGAGAATACGTTATTGGAACAAAAAAAACAAATTTTAGCTAAAGAGATATTTGAAGAAAGGCGCGAATGTATTGCTTTACAAGTTGAATTAGCATTGAAACAATTTTAAAAATTTCCGAACAAATAATACACGCTTATACTAAGCTTATATACTACAAGGTATGATATTCATAAATTCTAAGAAAATTAATAGTATTTTAGTATTACTATAATTATTTTAAAACAAGCGAACAAAACTACTTTTTTTTAGCGTAGAGTTATTGTAAGTAGTGATTATTAATTTTAACGACAACTATCTAATATTTTAAAATAACAGTGCTTTGAATGTTTATAATTTTTAATCAATGATCAAATTAATGATAAGTAAAATAAGGATGATTATATCGCACACCTAAATCTAAACAGCGATAAAAATCAAAATGTTTAAAAAACTCGAAAAACCAGCTGCTTCTCCCATATATCCCAATGGCATTTTAAATTTTCAACAGCTCTTTCCTCGGTGAGTCGTTTAGCTATTAGTTAATTGAGTATACAGATCGGTGGGTATTGAATGGGAGAGCGCGGTTGAAAGTTTGAAAAGTTGAGATTTTTGAATTAGCTCTCTTTAGATCTAGGTGTGCGATACCATCATTATAACGACGGCTGAGTGGAAGATCACCCTATTTCAGTATTTGGTTTTTGAAAATCGACCTATCTCAGAAACTTTTCTTTTTCAAAAACTCCCTATTTCAGCTTAAAATGTATTGCATTTTCGTTCAGATGGGGCATTTCTGAGATCATATTCTGAAATAAGGCGTTTTAAAACAAATTCTGAGCTAAGGAGTTGTTCAAACAAGTTTTAAGATAAAGCGATTTTTTTTTTAAATATTTTGAAATGGGCTGATCTCAGCAGCCGACATATTGCTTGGATTTAAATTCTTTGTTAGGAGCTAAATTATTAATTAAAATCAGTAGAAAATTTAATTACTAATAACAACGTTTTTGCAGAGATTGAGACATACCAAAAAAAAAACTACGTACCCCGTTTTTCGAAATTAGCCTCCAAATTTAGTTAAAGGCTTTCGAAGTTCGAAATTAGACACTTAATTTTGCCTTTTCAATTGCTGTATTTAATAAATTAAAAATGTGGGCGAGGTCTGCTTGACTTCCTTGTTCGATTGGTATCCAAAGTTGTCAAAGGCGTCAAAATTTAGATCTTCGAAAAAGTTAAAAGCCGTATGTTTAAAATTTTTTTTAAATTGATTTCGAAAAACTTCATGGCGTTGTAGAAAAAAGTATACCAATCAAACAAGGAAGTCAAGCAGTAAATGCCCACATTTTTCCATTTTAAAGTTTTTTAAATGCAGCAATTGGAAAAGCAAAATTAAAAGTGTCTAATTTCGAAATTCGAAAGCCCATAACTAAATTTTGCAGGCTAACTTCGAAAAACGGAGTATGTAGTTTTTTAGGTATGTATTAATCTCTTCAAAAAAGTTGGTTAGATAGATCCCATAACCAGAAAAAAAGTTGATTTTCTATATATTGTTATTAATATGTAGTAATGATTAACTTGGACGTCATACTTATTGTAAAGTGTATAATTATTAATCTCGACGGACTCTTTTTGGTTTTAAAATTTTTAGGCTGACACAAAGAAGAAAAAATGGAAATTCGAATTTTTTCGAAGTTAAGACCGTTAAAATTTTTGAACTTTCATTTATCACTCGAGACGAAGCCAGTTTAATTATAAAACCAGAAAAAGGAGACAGTAAAAAAAAAATCTTAATACACTTCAGAAATTCTTACTCATAATTAATTACATTAAAAAAAAAAACAAAATTGTATTAAATTTTCTTCAAAATTGAGTAGCACTTTTAAAAATAGTTTAATCAAATACATATGTGAGATTATTGCAACTACTTGCTAAGTATTTAACTGTATTATATTCAAAAATTTGCTTAAAGCAAAATATATATTAAACAATTTAACTATGTAAAAATATATGCATTGATTTTTATCTGGAGATGGATGGTAAACATGATCTTATATTATAATTTATTCAGAGATTGTGGCGTTTCGAAGGTCCGTCAGGTCATCGTCTATAATAACAAAACCCGGCTGGGTATTGGACCAAATCAACTTTTTTGAGGCGATTGAGACATAAATTAAAAAGAATTTTCTCCTTTTTTCCAAAATATATGTAATAAACTATTTGGTTCGGACTACTTAAAAAAACCCCTTAAAATCGTTTTATCCAAGGCAGACTGTATCGTAGTGCTACCAACCTTAAGTAAACATCTGTATCTGACAGAAGCCGTCATTATATAGACGTCAAAAGTCTAGCAATATCAACACATACCACCACAACTATATGTGTTATCTGAATATTTAATGTTCGACTGCGCATCCGCCGGCATGCTGCTATCACCAACGTCGCTGCTTAGAATGTCAAACATATATACCATTAATTTTGCTGCTTCCGTGTACATTAGACTGAACAAAAAAAGTGTTTTTTTTTTTAGTTTTAATTATATTATGTATTTTTCAAAATGCCGAAAAAATACTGTTGAAAGTTTCAGACCGTAATATCGCAAGTTTTATTGTAAAGATAAATCAAAATTTTCGTTTTTGAGATTTTAAGATTAACGTAAATAACCGATTGATGAGATTTTTATAATGGAGTTCTATAAAAATAAAAATAAACATGCCCATTCTAGATAAAACCCCTCACGGGTTTTATTACCTTTCCCTATCCTCTATTGCGAATAAAAAATTTGCCCACTAGTTGCTAACTTAAACCGAATTCTGAATTTGTAATATCATATCAATTGTCATTTGCTTTCTAATATTTGAAATTCGTCTACTCCTTCGTAGAGATAAGAACTGTAGGATTTTTTCCGCTAGAATGAAAAAAAAAAAAAATCCAAGGGAAAAACATTCCGGGAGAATATTAATAAATATTACTAAATTTAGAATTGGCCTGAAAATTTTTAATCCCTTTTCCCAAAAAATTTCAGTTTTGAACTACATCTGACTTGAATTTTGTGAACTGAGCCACCTACAATTTTTTCATATATTTTGATGAAAGTTGGTAGTATGGCTCACAACGATTAAACAAAAATACGTATATAAAAATTTTTCGGAATTCGAATTATTTTCAAAGTTATAGCTATCAGCACTTTTCGAAATTCTTCACTTTTTCACGATTTTCTCACGATTGGTCAAAACGATTTTGCTAATTTTTTAAATATAGATATATCAAATATGGTATCTTCTACCAAATCAGATTTTTTTGCAAATTTTTCGCAACTTTCAACTTCTCCATCGTGGTCAGATAGCGCTTTTGTATGATGTTGGGCATTGCATTAGTAACTATTAGCAAAAAAAAATTTTTGGCACTCTAATTTACATTTACATTTTCTACCTTCATAGTACACAGTACGTAGAGAAAAAAAAATTCATATAAAAAATTAACAAGTCTGTAAAAAATGTAAATAACTCCCGCTCCATTAGAGTGCCAAACAATTTTTTTTTTGCTAATAGTTACTAATGGAATGCCCAACAACATGATTCAAAAGCGCCATCTGACCACGATGGAGAAGTTAAAAATTGCGAAAAATTAGAATCGTCGTTTGGTAGAAGATACCATCTTATATATATATTTATAAATATTAGCAAAATCGGTTTGACCAATCGTGAGAAATCGTGAGGGCGATCCCGTTTAGAAAAATTTCTTTTTTCTAAATAATTTTTTATGTTACTTTTGCCGGGCATCGTACCGCCACGACTTGGTGTAGAAGGCCGAACACTTAACCGCTACACCACGGCAGCACTCCTAAAATAAGAGCAATTTGTAAACTAAAAAAAAATTTGCTTTTATTTCATTGAACAAGTAATCGATTTTAATTGAAATCGAATAATCTTTGAGTGGCGATTATTGGAATAATCTAAAAAATTCAACTAATCGAATAGTGAAAATCGATTTTCAATCGGACCAAACTCGAAAATCGAATATTCGAATATTCGATTAATAGAAGAACCCTAAAAAATAATTTCATTTTTTTTAATATTTTTCAAAAATGCACTATCTTTTCAAAAACACTATTTCAGATTTTATTCAAAAATGCCCAATTTCGAAGTTTTTTTCAATAACGCCCCAAAACGTTCTACCTCATCTAAAAATTTATTGAATTTTCGGCGTACTGGGTTAATATCCGGCCAAGGACTGTCAATTTCCGCATCACTCCCCAAAACCTTCGGGGTGTGTTTTTGCTGTTAACAACAACAATCCCGAAAAATAATATTAAGGTCGGAAACTTTTACAGTATTTTTTTTTTTTTAATTTTAAAAAATAATCGGCCATATTCTGATTGTTTAAACGAGAGTCGTTCGAAAACAAGAAAAATTTGCTAATAAATCGACTATCCTTTCGACCAAAGAGAATAAGAATTTCCAACAAAAAAAAAATTTTTTTGGATCAGTCTAGTGTACTCTGCTCTGGTCACGCAACATTGCTGTTGTCGTTGGGAATCTGCTGACTTCGCTGCTCTAGTGCTTTGCAAAAATTTCCAACACACAAGTATTAGTACCAACTGAATACGAAGGTAGGCCATCAAAGCAGGAAGGATTTTGGTTCGTCAAGTAAAAGCACCAAATTTAATAAAATCAAATAGCAAAAATGTTGAAGCAAGTATCCAAACAATTAGCTATCCAATCCGTGAGAGGTTTTGCCACTACTAAGCAGGTAAGAACTTGCAAAATTGAACCCATTATAAATTTGTTGCAAAGTAGTTTATTTGAATGTCATACTTTGACATTGGCTGTTTACGTAATCAAGAATTGTAAAATTTGTATGAATAATTTTAGCAAATTAAAGTGCCAAAAGTTAAAAAAAAAATGTATAAAATAAGTGTTGTTCACGCTTTATTATTTCAACAGTGTTTGGTTTTTAAATAACTTGAAAATTTTTGTCATTTATATTTGCAGAACAATTTCAAGGTCACCGTATGTGGCGCTTCCGGCGGTATTGGTCAGCCATTGTCGCTGTTATTGAAACAAAATCCATTGGTGACAAATTTGGCTTTATATGATATCGTGCACACACCCGGCGTGGCTGCCGATTTGTCCCATATTGACACCAAGAGCACCACTGAAGGGCACATGGGAGCCGATCAATTGGGCAAAGCGTTAAAGAGTGAGTACACGTGTGATATACATACATACAAGATATGCTACTGATATATGACTACTATTGTGCATAACAGCGGCTCCCAAACTTTTTATTAAACGTAACCCACATTTAACACCGGTTTGTTTTTAGTTTCCAATAGCAACTGACTAAAACTCCAGAAGACTACAATTTAGGGTATTAGTTTCCTTTAGGGGACAACTCCTAATAAATTTGCTAAAAATATGGGAGATACCTCAAAAGACGCGTTTTGGCCTCAGGATCACGAATCCGGAAGCGCTTTTTTAATTTCTTGTTTTAGTGAAAAGTTATGGTCAAAAAACCGAAAAATGACCCGGGTCCGATACCAAAATTGGGGCGGAATCCATGGTATTTATGTGCGAAACACCTTTCTGAGTTGGCGGCCTTCGGCCGTGCTTATAAAAAATAACCCTGGGCTACGCCATCCCAAGTCCGGACGTGTGACATAACCGTGGCTACCGCGGCGGGACTTTTTTTGCACGTTTTTAGGGACAGTCTAATAAAATTACAAGAACCACATGAAAACTTGAAACTTTGATTGCAAATATCTCTGCAGAGAAGCAAAATATTAAAAAAGCGCTTGCGGATTAGTGATCCTGAGCCCAAAACCCGTCTTTTGAGCTATCTCCCATAATTTTAGCTAATTTATTAGGAGTTGACCCCTAAAGGAAACTAATATCCAATTTAGATATGTATGAATGAAAAACTTCTGTCGAAGTAGCTTACTAGCACCCATGTACATTAGAGTGGACCGATTTTTTTATACTTTTCATGAACATGAAATGGTATTATAACTTTGGTCCGATGTTTGTAAGTATGAGAAGAAGAAGAGATGGATCCATCAAAAGTATACCGAAATGATCAGGATGACGAGATGTGTTGATATAGCCATGTCCGTCTGCGCGTCTGTCTGTTTGAACGCAAACTAGTCCCTCAGTTCTTGAGATATTTGGCTGAAATTTTGTATGAGGCCACCATTTTCTAATATAGGAATCAATTGTCGGAACCAGCAAGATCGGACCGATATTACATATATATATCGATTGTTCCGATAAACGGATTTTGGGCTATAACTCCTATAATTATATAGGTAGGGTCGTGAAATTTCGTAACTATTGCTCTGTTAGAAAGTGGAATGTCGATGTTAAAAATCGATTAGATTGGACCAACGAAACACATCGCCCCTTCATTTCCTGTCGTATCTTTTCACTTCCTTTCCCCACCTTACCTTTCATTTCCTTTGCTTTCCTATCCTTTCCTTTCCCTTCCTTCGCTTTTCTTTCCCATCCTTTCCTTTCGTTGATTTTCCTTACCTATCGCTTTCTTTCCTTTCTTCTCCTTTCCCTTTCCTTTTTTCCTTTCCTATAATAAATAATAATAAATTCTAAAAAAAAATTTTTTTCATAAAAATTCGTTGAATTTTTGGAAATTTGAAACTCGCGTTGAGCACTTTGTTCCACTAATAGTAAAATGCTGAAATTTGCACAGATATTGTGAGCAGTTAGGGTAAAAAAATTATTTAAGGAAAAAAGCCTTTAAATTAAGGAATATTTTAGAAGCCATGTCTTTAGAGGCAAAATAAGGAAACTTTTTTCTGAGTGTATGATGCCTCTCTTTACCCATCTTCTCCTTACGGATGGAGGGATGACATGACCAATAAAGTTCCACTGGTCATACAAAATTGCTACCACGACAGTCTGGCAGTACCACAAGGGAGTACCGAAGCGTACCCGGTTCATATCCGGCCAAGGACTCTTAATTTCGACATCACTCCCCAAAACCTTCAGGGAGTGTTTTTGCTGTTAACAACAACATGTTCCAAGATTCAAGTTACTCACATAAATATCTGGATTTCAACACAGCTTTCTATCTGTTCGACCGATTTCTTATCTACCCCCATGTTGTTGTTGTTGTTAACAACAAAACACTCCCCGAAGGTTTTGGGGAGTGATGCCGAAGTTGACAGTCCTTGGCCGGATATGACCCCGGTACGCTGCGGTACTCCCTTGCGGTACTGCCCGTCTGTCGTGGTAGCGATTTGGTATGACCAGTGGAACCTTCTAGGTCATGGCATCCCTCCATCCATGAGGAAGGAGAAGATGGGTAATGAGAGGTGAGAGGCATCATATCCGTAGATCAACCATCGAGTAGCACGTCAATTACCTATGTGCATATTAGTCGCCTCTTACGACCGGTATGCCTACCTCGGGCATATTCTAAACCCCTAACCCGCAGGGTTTTTATCTACCCCCATCTTCACCCACTCTATACCTTGCATTTAACCTAACTTATTACACTTGGATTAGCGAGTTGCATATATTTTATTTATTTTTATTTTCACTTCCAGATGCCGATGTCGTTGTGATACCTGCTGGTGTTCCCCGCAAACCTGGCATGACTCGCGATGATTTATTCAACGTAAATGCAGGTATTATTCGTGATATTGCTAATGAAATTTCCAAGAGCTGTCCAAAAGCTTTGGTGGCCATTATCACCAACCCTGTTAATACCTGTGTACCGATTGCCGCTGAAATTCTTAAGAAGGTAAGCACTTTTTCCATCATCCATTACCGGAGTATATAAAATAACACTCAAATTTATTTACAGGCTGGCGTCTATGATCCCAAACGTTTGTTTGGCGTCTCCACTTTGGATGTGGTGCGTGCGCGCGCCTTCATTGGTGCCGCTTTAAATGTTGATCCACAACAGGTCGACATCCCCGTCATTGGTGGACATTCCGGTGTCACAATTTTACCCATCATTTCACAATGCCAGCCAAAATTCAAAGGCGATCAAGGCACAATCGAAAAATTAACCGTTCGTATTCAGGAGGCTGGTACTGAAGTCGTTAAAGCCAAAGCTGGCGCTGGTTCGGCTACTTTGTCTATGGCGTATGCTGGTGCACGCTTTGCTGGTTCGTTGTTGAAGGGTTTGAACGGTGAGAAAGGTGTTGTAGAATGCTCTTACGTACAATCCACTATTACCGAGGCGGCATTTTTCTCTACCCCATTGGTGTTGGGAAAGAATGGTTTACAAGAAAATTTGGGTCTACCTAAAATGAATGATTTCGAACAGAAATTGTTGGCCGCTGCACTGCCAGAATTGAAGAAGAACATTCAGAAGGGTGTTGAATTTGCCAATGCCTAAATCATAGCAAACATTTAGTAAATTAACACACTTACACATTTAAATTGTATGTACTCTGCCGATTGCCCCCGCGATATTTAACTAAAGAAACAAGCGTATTGTAATTTTTGCAAAACAAATATTGGCAATTTTTTTGTTTAAGATAAAAAGTGATTTGCAAAATGTTAAGTTAAGTTATTAACCCCTATTATTGAAGAAAATGTAAACATAATATAATTGACTTATTTTAATTGTTGTGGTGCTCCAAAGATTCCATTAGAGCTATCTAAAGTTGATGTAACATAGTGGGGTATACTTAACTTAGTGATATTAATATATTGTTAAGTGAAATATTTGTATATAAAAAGTTGAACAACAAATCATTGTATTCGAAAACTAATGAAATAATTTAGCAACATCCCATCACCACAACTATCAGAAGAACCTTTTGAAATTATAAAAAGAAAAAAAAAAACTAACTTAAATGCATTTGTAAAATTTATTTCGGGCTGTGAACAGAAGCTTGGGTGTGAGCAGAATCTTGGTGTATAGTTTGCCATCATACACCAAATTGAATTACCATCAGGTTATCATAACCTCTAACGAGATTTTTAGCCGAGCTTCTCTTTCCAACTTGTAGTGTGTTGCTTTTTGAGTTTTCTTACAAGTTGGCGGGACCTACAGTTTTATGCCGACTCCGAACGGCACTTGCTAAGCAAATGAATTTTTTGCTGAAAAGCTTCTCTTGGCAGAAATACACCCGGAGAGTTTGCCAAACTACTGCCGAGGGGCGACCCCGTTTAGAAAAATTGTTTTTCTAAATAATTTTTGATGTTACTTTTGCCGGGCATCGAACCGCCACGACTTGGTGTAGATGGCCGAAAACTTAACCGCTACACCACGGCGGCCGCCAAATTGAATTGGTCAGCTCAAACAGGGCCGAAGGATATGATGTGATATCAAACCAGTTAAAGTCACATCGAATCGGGCTGTGAACGGAACTTTTTAAAGAAACTTGTTTAAAGCGCACCCTTATGCATGGTTATGATATCATACACACTAGAACTATTTAAATTGGTTTCAGAACAAATAGGGCCGAAGGTTTTGATGTGATATCAAACCAATTAAGGTCACATCGAGTCGGGCTGAACACTGAAAATATTTTTTTTAAGTTACACCCTAATGTTTAGCATATTATTATACACCAAATTATTAACTACTTAAATTGGTATCAGGGCTGAAGCATATGATGTGATATCACACCAATTACGGTCACATCGAATCGGTGTGAACAGAACCCTCGAAATATTTTTAAGGCATACCCTAATGTATATACATGTTATAATCAAGGTCTGAAACCGATTAAAATAACGTTCCGATTTCGGTTTCGGTTTTTGCAACGTGTTTCGGTTTCGGTTCCGGTTTCGTTCTTCAAAATTTATTTCGGTTTCGGTTACGGTTTCGTTCCGGTTTCGGTTTCCAAATAAAAACACGAAAAAAAAAATTTACTAATAATAGGTCTGAATTTTCATAACTTTTTTCCTGCGGCCATCATGGGATTTCTCCAATATAATAATACATTTATTAACGCTATGCATGGATGAAATTTCTGCAAAACAAATTCCTAAAGTTAACTCTACTTTTTTATTAAAAAAATATTAAAATGGAAGCCAAATGAAATGTATAAATCGGTAAAAACATTAAAATTAGTGGCGCTTTCCGAGACAAGCCTGAACATTTCTTTTTCGGATCTCGTAAATTTGTTTCGATCGCTTCATTCAACTATAGTCAAAACGTGGCTCGACAATCTTCCATGAAAACTTTCAGGGTACCTGTTTGTAAAAGGAAGTACCTATGTGCCCACTCACAGAAGTAAGGTATTGAAAAAATTCAAAACCGTTTGGAACCGGTTCCGGCTTTTGAAACGGTTTCGGTTTCGGTCTTTTCCAGATCAAAATAACGTTTACGGTTTCGGTTTCGGTTTTGAAAAATGAATCGGTTTTAATCGGTTACGGTTACGGTTTCGGTTTCGGTTTCAGTCCTTGGTTATAATACACCAAATTATTAAGAATGTACTTAAATTGCAATCAGTTCAAATAGGGCCGACGGATATGATGTCATATCACACCAGGTCACATCGAGTTAGGTTGTGAAACCAGAGGAGGACATTTTTTCTTAGGACGTACATATATCTAGGGTGCGTCCTAATTTATAGATATGTTATCATACACCAAGGTATGAATTACTTACGTTTCTATCATATCAAATAGGGAAAAAAGATATGATGTGACATCGCCGCAGTTAAGATGACATTCATGCATCGATTGATATCATCAAAAGCTCAAAACTATATTATGTGAAAACATAGTAGCCTGTGAGTTTCTTAGGACTTACATTAGAGCTTGCTGAATCCCCAAAATCGACAACGACTACAACAGTAATATCAAACGACTAAATTTCACTTTGAGATCATACATCATATGAGATTTGATTACCTTGGGAGTGATGACATTTTTGTAAGTGGGCGTATCCATTAGACAAGGTTCAGTACTACTAAAACAACAGCAGTTGGATAAGGATAGTTAAATCAGTCAATAATGATGCCTCACTCAACAAAAGTTCACATTTGAGGTGATCAGGTGATATCACACCACATCCTATGATAGCACATAACTTTAGAAAACTTCGGTTTTGTACTGGCCGTTTAATCAGAGTGCAGTACTTTCAAAACAACAGATAAGATGGCACAACTCAATACATATTTAACATTTGAGCTGAGCCAGGTGATATCATATCTCATAATATCACATGGTAGTGGTCGGGCCGATTAGGCAGAGCGCAGTTCTGCTCAAACAACAAGAGTTCGATTATGACGGATGAGTCAGTCAATAATTAAGTAAAAATCAATAATATTTCAGATCAAATCATATAACATCACCGTACATCTTATAGTATGACATCGCATCACGTATGTGAATTACAGTAGGGGTCGTGCCCATTAGGCAGATGGCAGTACTGTTAAGACAACAGATTAGGACGCACCACTCAATATTTCACATCAAATTTGAGCTTACAAGGTGATATCACATCACATCATATAATATGGCATCACATCATTTATGTGAGTCTTAAATAAATTTTGAGCTATGAGTAAGTTTTATAGGATCTACGCTTCTATATATGTTATCCTGCAAGTCCAATTACTGTGCGGTCAATATTTTCCCAAGAGCAATAATCTCGAGGACGACAGAGAAAATTAATGTCCCCATCAATTAAAGAAGGACTTCACCTCTCAAGTATCGACTCAGACCAACCACTATTTGGAATCTCCTTTGCAACCAAAAAAATTTGAACCAACTTTTTTTCCAGTGTACCTACTACATGTTATTCAAAATCATGGCGATACTAGGTATGACGCGCAGAGTTTGGTGGCCTATCAGTCAGCGGGGGCAAAACGATTGTTTCTCGCAAGATTTGAAATTTCTGCCTTTAGACAGTCCTTGATTGGCGGAGTACCTACTGCTTGTACAAATCAGAGTACCTATGGATATCTCGGAACTATAGAAAGATATTTCTAGGAAGCCCTCGGATCTCTCAAAAGGCTAAGAGTCGTACACTGGCTTCATGAGATAGTATTCAGGCCGATACTCTTTTACTCCCGGCGCGGATCTCTTGGGCTGGTTTGTTACTTGTTAAAAGTTCATTTCGGACTATATTGAAATCGGGATTCCGGGGGCCCAACCTAACCTGAGGAGGTATGAGAAATAAAAGGCAGGTGCAGGGTTTGCATCCCAATAATTCAAAAGTCTTTATAGTAAATATTCCACGGTGTAACGCACACCAAACAACGCCCTAATACGTACACGACCAATACAAATATGCTCAATTAAGCTTCGTTAAAATCAATTAAGCGTCCCCTATGGAGTGTTTGTGTTTACCCGCTCATTGCCGGTATGTCGGATTGCTGTTGAGCGCACCGATTGACGCGTAGGCCAGTTAGAGTCGTTAAAGTGTGAGTTTTGGAATTTTTCATAAGTAATAATAATTTTTTTTTTTTTTGATGATTTATAACAAACCATTTCTTTTGCACGTGCATCCATATGAGAACAAGTACGTACTTATGTCTATGGAGCTGCTCAAAATTATTAAAGCTTTATTGACCAAAAGTACTTCTATAGCACTTCGAGAAAAAATAGGCTACAGAAAAAAAATGGTGGCGGAGGCCAAAGTAGATTGGATCTACTATCCGTTGGATAGGTCAGGTTCCAATCTGGATATCTTACGCAGCCCTTTGAAGTAGTCTTATCCACATCCCTGGACTTAGATATCGATTAGGGGTAGACTAGATAAGTAGGCCCATTCTCTTATCTCCAACGTTAGAGGACAACTCGAAAAACATTGTGCTCTCTCTCAAATGGGCAAATTCTCAAGTCGAAAAAATCATAGTTCTCCAATCGAGGTCTAGTGTCATTCCCTAATGGGACTCCAACTCTCGACAGTCACGCTAGAGAGATAGCAAAATGTTTACCCATCTGGTTGGGTAATGTTCTGAAAATGAACAAAGATGCTGCGGCTCAGAAGACAGGTTTCGAAAACAGTCATATGAACATAAAAATAGTCCCGAAGTAATCCCAAAAATGATGGAGAAGGAGTACCGAAATGATACCGAAAATGGTCCAGGAAAAGTGACAAAATTAGGGCAACCCCAAAGAAATCGTGAAGACAATTCCGAAGAGGCCACAAAATACGATATAATAAAAAAAAACAATCCAGAAAATTCCTGAAATGATCCCGAAATGGTCCTAAAGGGATCTAAAAACAAACCAGAAACCAATTCCAAAAAAAGTCTCAAAAAATTGCGAAGTGATGCAGAGAGGAATCCGGAAATTGTCTTTTAAAGGATGAAATAATAAACGGGTTGACCACGCTGGCTGGGTCACGAATAATCCTAAAAACCTTCTGATAAAAAGCAAAATGATACCGGAAAAGTCTCGAAATGTTCAAGAAAATGTCCCAAAAGATTTTGAAAATAATCCTAAAAAAGACCCGAAAACAATTCCATAGCAGCCTCGAGAAAAGTAACTAAATGATCCCAAAAACAATCCAAGTGCCACAATAATCCCGAAATGGTTACGGAAAAACCTTAAAATGATCCCATGAAGAAACCGGAAAAAGTCCGGAAACAAGTTCTAAAAAATATCGAAAAAACTCTGTAGTGATTTAGAGAGGAATACAGAAATTGGATGAGATATAGCAAAAGGATTGACTGCACTGGCCGGGTCACCACATGAACAATCCCGAAAAACTACCAAAAAAAATTCTGAAAAAGTCACGAAAAATTCCGAAATTGTCCCGAGAGGAAACCCGAAATACTCCTAAAGTTATTGTGAAACGATCTCACAAAGGTCCTTTAATGGGCCCGAATAAAACCAAATAGTTTCTTCAAAAGTCCTATTTGGTCCAGCAATGATACCAAACTAATTTAGGTTAAAGTCAGATTCTCTGAGGGGATTTGACTTAAGTTTTATAGAGACAGTTCAAGATATTTGCTGGTATTGTTCGGGTCAATGAAGGGATCTATTCGGGAACATTTCAGAATCACTTCAGGACTATTAAGGAATACCTACAGAATTTTTTTAGGGATCATTTAGAGACCGCTTTGTGCTTTTATCTAGTTTCGAGATTATTTTCGACATTTATTTTTGGAATTCAGGGAATAATCCTTGCTGGTATTGTTCGGGTCAATGAAGGAATCTTTGTGGCATCATTTCAGAATCACTTCAGTACTGTTTAGGGATACCTACATAATTGTTTTAGGGATTATTTGCAAAATGATTGACTCCACTCCCGAAATGCTCTTAAAGTTATTCCGAAACGATCTCACAAGGATCCTTTAATGGGCCCCGAATAAAACCCAATAGTCACATCAAAAGTCCTTTTTTGTCCAGCATTGCTCCCAAACTAATTTAGGTTAAAGTGAGATTCTCTGAGGGGATTTGCCTCAAGTTTTATAGACACAGTTCAGGATCTTTGCTGGTATTGTTCGGGTCAATGAAGAGATCTATATGGGAACATTTCAGAATCACTTCAGGACTGTTAAGGGATACCTACAAAATTGTTTTAGGGATGATTTGGGGACCGCCTTTTGATTCTTTCTAGTTTCGAGATTGATTTCGAGATGATTTTTGAAATTCAGGGAATAATCTTTGCTGGTATTGTTCGGGTCAATGAGGGGATCTTTGTGGGATCATTTCAGAATCACTTCAGTACTGTTTAGGGATACCTACAGAATTTTTTTTGGGAATTATTATACCCAGCGTACTAGTACTAGTACCAAGGTATTATAATTTTGTTCACAAATAATCGAGATAGATATAGAGTTCCATATATTCCATAAGATGAGTTCATATCCGTCCGCCCATCTGTGTACACGATAACTTGAGTAAAAATTGAGATATTTGCATGAAATTTTGAATACAGGTTACTTTCTGGCCAAGGTAGGTTGCTATTCAAAATGGGCGAAATCGAATGATAACCACGCCCTTTTTTCGATATCGAAAATTTCGATAATCACATAAGTTGACATATCTCGGTAGCTCAAATGGCTCAAATGATATAATTTCAGAGGTGGTCATAGGTCTTATGATTTTCCATAAATTTTTATAGTGGGCGTGGCACCGCCCACTTTTAAGGGAGGCGTTTTTGAAAATTTAACTGGTCGTAACCTTTAAACTGATTACGATAGAACGATGAAATATGGCACAAAGCATACTAGTATCGTTGGGAGTATATCTGATGAAATTGAATAAAATCGCTCTCCAACCACGCCCACTTTCGATATCGAAAGCTTCGAAAATCACCTAAATTGATATAATTCGGTAACGGAAATGGCTATATAGGATGAACCCCCAAGTTATTCTATTATGATTTTTTGATAAATTTTTTATAGTGGGCGTGACACCGCCCTCTTCCAAGGGATGCACTTTTGAAAATTCGACTGGTCGTAGCTTTTAAACTGATTACGGTAGAACGATGATAATAGGGATTAACCTGATGTAATTGGACGAAATCGCTTCGCAACCACTCCCACTTCCAAAATGGAATATTTCGAAAATCATATGAAAACTACCGCTGTGTTTTTAATTTTCGGTTTACCCGAACTTAGACTTCCTCACTTGTTATTTATTAGTCTCAATGGAGTTATCGGAATTATGACCTCTTGCGACACCGGCTTAACCGTGTTCAACCGGGTCGTCCAAAATATCTGCATGATATCTTCGGCTATAGTACTACGTATTGATACAGGGGTTGAGCCCTGGGAAATCTGATGCCACCCTAACGTATATGTGTACCAATGCAATTCTTTATTGAATTAAAATAGTCGTGGGATTTGCAATTCAATATCGAAATAGCCACGCATGTCTTAACAAATCAAACATATTCGCAAAATAAAATTTAAAAAGGGTTTCCCGAAACTGTGTAATCACTAATTGCTTGAACAAATTAGAGATGAACTTAAAAATGCCACAAGTTTGTGTAACAACAAACTGGGCTGAATGCAACCCATTAAAAGTACAACAGCTCAGCTCAAAGGTATTAGTCATTTTGCGGATCGCGCGTTCACCCATGTCAGGGGTTGGTTGCTGGTGTTAGGTACTGTTGTGTGTTTGGCGTGCATTGTAGGGCCCACGCGATTTGACAGCCCAAACGAAAACACAGAAAACATGATACGGTAAATATATTTACTCATCTCATTTATAATGAACACAAAAACATATTGCACGGCTTAGTAATTCGATTTGAAATGATGTTTTCACATGAAATTTTTAAATCTACCCGTACAATTAGGGTGAAATTCCCACAATCAACTTACTGGCCTTTGATCAAAGGCATCAACAAACAAACATTCAAGTTTTATTGCTTTTGCACAAATACCTAAGGACGTGATCGCATTTAAAAAAATTAAGTCTTAAACCCTTTTAAAAAAAAAATTACAACGCATGTTGTAACAGCAATTAGGTAACAATGATTTTTTTGACAATAAAATGCGATTTTCATTTTCCTAATTTCTTTAGGTGTAAACATGCCTTTAATGGTGGGAGAATTTTATGCTCCTAGGTCTACCATTTCCCGCCCAAAGATCAACGCCAAATTAAGATTTGGCGTGGCACTTAGAAAATGCTATTAAGGGATTTTCTAAAAATAGTTTTGTGGAACGAAACGGAAACTGGAAAAAAATGAACGAAATCGAAATTAATTTTGAAAAATCAAACCGATCCCAGACCAAAGTTTAAGCCGAATTAGTTTTGAAGCACTTATGCGAATTTGGAACAATAGAGATGAGGAACGAAACGGAAACTGGCACAAACCTGAACGAAACTGAAATTAATTTTCAATAGCCAAACCAAACCAAGAACAAAGCTGCAAACGAATTTATATTAATGAACTTAACCAAATCTGGAACTAATACCGAAAATATTTATGTGATTGTAAAGAACGAAACGGAAACAAAATAAAACTGTTACTCGAAATAATTTTTGAGAACCAAACCGGACCCCGAAAAAAAAACTGAAAATGAAACTAATTTTGAGAATCTAAACCGAAATCGGAACTAACTAAGACCGAGAAAAAAAATTTGGAGGAACGAAACGGAAACTGGCACAAAACTGAACGAAAGCGAAACTAACTTTGAAGAAACAAACCAAACCCAGAAAAGAGCTGGAATAGAATGAATTTCGAAGAGCTAAACCGCATCTAGAACTAGCTGAAACCGAGAGTAAGTCTGAAGAACGAAACGATCACCGAAACAGAAAAAAATCTGTTGTTGAAATTAATTTTGAAAAACCAGTTTTAATTTTAAAGAATTAAAAACCGAAACCAGAACTACCCAACACAAATTACCAGCAGGAAACGAAACGGAAACCAAAACAGGAAAACACTTTTACCACAAAAATATTTTTTAAGAAGCTAACCGAACTTAGACAAAAAAATTAAAGCTAAAAGTATTTTTGAAGATCTAAATCGAATTCGCAACTAACTCAAATCTAAAATAGTTTTAAAGAACGAAACGAAAGACGAAACAGAAGAAACTGTCATTCAAATTAATTTTGAAAAACCAAACCGGACCCAGAAAAAGCGAATTAATTTTGAAGAACTAAAGCGAGGCTGGAACTTACTGAAAAAAAAGTTTGGAAAAACAAAACTAAATAAATTTTAAAAAATCTAAAGGCGACCAGAAAAAAGCTGAAAAGGAAATTAATTTTGAGCAAGCAAACCTAGATAGTTTTGAGGGACGAAGCGGAAACTGGAGCGGAACTGGAACATGAAACTTATTTTGAAGAACGAAACACAAAATGGGCGGTGAAATTTACAACCGAAACTATTTTTAGGAATAGATGCGAAATCGAAACCGAAAGTTTTTTGGTAGAACACGGAAATAAAAATTGTGGTGAAACTGTAATCGTTTCCAAAACAGAGAACGTAAAAAATTTAAATAGAACGAACAGATAGCTTAAAAAGTTTTGCGAAACCGAAACTTTTGCAAATCCGAAATTTATTGCAAAACGGAGACCGAAACTATTTCGTTAGAACAAACCGTAGCCGAAACTTAAAATCGGAAACTTTTGGCGAAGCGAAGTAATTTGCAAAACAGACCGAAAGTATTTTCGTAGATCGTGCCGGAACCAGATCTGCAAATTTTTGCGAAAGCGAAACTTTGGGGAAGCCGGATTTTTTTGCAAGATGGAGACCGAAAGTATTTTGGCAGAACGAACCAGAAACGGAATTGAGATGTTTGCGAAGCCGAAACTTTGCGCGAAACAGAAATATTTTGCAATCCATAGACCGAAAGTATTTTGGTGGAACGAACCCGAGTTGAAACCGAAACGTTTGTTTACACCGAAATGTTACCCCCTGCGGGTTAGGGGTTTAGAATATGCCCGAGGTAGGCATACCGGTCGTAAGAGGCGACTAATATGCACATAGGTAAACACGTGCTACTCGATGGTTGATCTACGGATATGATTCCTCTCACCTCTCATTACCCATCTTCTTCTTCCTCACGGATGGAGGGATGACATGACCTAGAAGGTTCCACTGGTAATACCAAATCGCTACCACGACAGTCGGGCAGTACCGCAAGGGAGTACCGCAGCGTACCGGGGTCATATCCGGCCAAGGACTGTCAACTTCGGCATCACTCCCCAAAACCTTCGGGGAGTGTTTTGCTGTTAACAACAACAACAACAACACCGAAATGTTTTGTAAAGAAGAACCAAAAAGAACTAAACGGAATCGCAAAACCGAAAGTTTGAGCGAAACGAAGTGTTTTGCAAAACAGACCGAAAGTGTTTTGGTAGCACACGTGCCGGAACCAAATCTGAATTTTTTGGGAAAGCGAAACTTTTGGGGAAGCCGGATTTTTTCTGCAGAACGAACCAGAAACGGAATTGAGATGTTTGCGAAGCCGAAATTTTGAGCGAAACCGAAATATTTTGCAATCCATAGACCGAAAGTATTTTGATGGAACGAACCGGGATTGAAACCGAAACTTTTGTTGACACCGAAATGTTTTGTAAAAAGAACCGAATCGCGAAACCGAAATATTTTACAATCAATAGACCGAAAGTATTTTGGTGGAACGAGCCGAAACCAAAGCTAAATATTTTTCGACACAGCAATTTATGGCGAAACTAAATTAAAAAAAAAAAAAACAGAAAGGAAACGGAAGCGAAATTGAAAATGTTTGCGAAACCGAAACTTTGAGCGAAACCGAAATATTTTGCAATCCGGAGTTGAAACCGAAACTTTTGTTGACACCGAAATGTTTTCTAAAAAAAAAACCGACATAATAAAAGCGAAACAGAATCGCTAAACCGAAATTATTTTGCTAGAACAAACGGGAACCGGCACTGAAAATGTATGCGAAACTGAAACGCCGGAACTAAACAAAAATTTTAGAAAAAAAAAATGGTAAAATTACAAAATCCTTAATGAATCGGCTATATTATTTCAGTCAACACAAAATTGTTGAAATTTCGTTGACCAGTGTATTCATTTCATTAATAAAAAACAAAATACATAATCACATTAAATTATAAGTTGTTGTCCTCTTAGCCTGAAAAAAATCATTGAAATCGATACAGTTATCTACAACAATTACGCCAATCACTATCAATTAAATGCCTTTGACCCCAGCACTAAGCTCGTTGTAATATTTCGCATAGCAAAAAAAAAAAAGTGGGTGTTCACAATGATTATGAGACGTGGTGTTGTGGGCTCGTCTGAAGCCAAGCTCCCAAAGTGTTCCAACGCCGACGCCACATAAACGATTTAAATTCAACTGATTGTGTAATAAATTGAACTGAGTCCATATACAAAAAAAAAACAACTTCAGAAATATTAATTCTTAAACCCAGTAACCTAATTTAATTTAAGATATATGAAAGCATTGTTGTTATTGGAACGCAGCATCTGTTGCAAGGGCTACAATTTAACACAATTAACGGTTACTCTTGATACGTAAAACGTCACAGAATTACTGAAGGTTGTTGACGTTGTCACTAAATGAGCTAAATACCCGCAGCGGATTGATTGGAAGGTGGACGAACATTTTTTGTATTAGTCAGCGATCTAATTGGAGATGAGCTGCTTTGTTAAGCGAGGTATTGTCTTTTAGATCGGGTATCTCGCCGTGAAGGATTAAAGGGAGGATCTTCTATATACATATAGCTTTCAAGCTCCAACAGTGGGCAGAGAGCAGCACCTTAATCTCACAATACTCCCCTTGTTAGAAGTGCATCTATCTTTGAAGACCAACACTTTTTTCTGAAGCGGAGATGATGATGTCACGGTGAAAATAAAAGCACTTCCATAAATTCGAGAATTTTTTAGGTTGCGAAGAGCGTATTAAAACAAGGACAAAGGACCAAAGAAACCAGTGCCGAAACGGGAGTGTCTTTTTTATAATCTCCCACTTAACAGACGTTTGTAAATGCATGTCCACTAGCAATTTTATATACATATTTCAGAAATGACTACGCTGCAATACCGTTATTATTATTATTGCCTCTACTTTCGCCACTTAATTATTGGATAATTAAGCCAATTGATCAAGGTCGTATGGAATAAGCGGTGACATTTTTGGCGCGCAAAGCTTTCATCAATACCTTTTAAGTATATTGTACTATATTCTATTACGACAAGGTATAGGGCCTCATTCTTTATGACGAAAGATAACCCAGCCGAACGATTCTTAATTTCGGTGCGGAGTTTACTTTTATCATAAAACAAAGTTGTGCCTAAAAAATGTTGACTTTCTTTACTTTCTAGTCGAGTAAAGAGATTACATTTTTTATGGAATAACCCAAAGAGAACCAACTATGTATATAAATCAAGGCATGTCATCGATTAAAATAATGTTCCGGTTTCGGTTTTGTTCCGGTTTCGTTCATCAACATTTATTTCGGTTTCGGTTACGGTTTTGTTCCGGTTTCGTTCTTCAACATTTATTTCGGTTTCGGTTACGGTTTTGTTCCGGTTTCGTTCTTCAACATTTATTTCGGTTTCGGTTACGGTTTTGTTCCGGTTTCGTTCGTCAACATTTATTTCGGTTTCGGTTACGGTTTTGTTCCGGTTTCGTTCTTCAACGTTTATTTCGGTTTCGTTCTGGTTTCGCTCTTCAACATTTATTTCGGTTTCGGTTACGGTTTTGTTCCGGTTTCGTTCTTCAACATTTATTTCGGTTTCGGTTACGGTTTTGTTCCGGTTTCGTTCTTTATAATTTATTTCGGGTTTGTAACGTGTTTCGGTTTCGGTTTCGTTCTTCAACATTCATTTCGGTTTTGTAACGTGTTTCGGTTTCGTTCTTCAACATTTATTTCGGTTTCGGTTACGGGTTTGTAACGTGTTTCGGTTTCGGTTTCGTTCTTCAACATTCATTTCGGTTTTGTAACGTGTTTCGGTTTCGTTCTTCAACATTTATTTCGGTTTCGGTTACGGGTTTGTAACGTGTTTCGGTTTCGTTCTTCGACATTCATTTCGGTTTTGTAACGTGTTTCGGTTTCGTTCTTCAACATTTATTTCGGTTTCGGTTACGGTTTTGTAACGTGTTTCGGTTTCGTTCTTCGACATTCATTTCGGTTTTGTAACGTGTTTCGGTTTCGTTCTTCAACATTTATTTCGGTTTCGGTTACGGTTTTGTAACGTGTTTCGGTTTCGTTCTTCGACATTCATTTCGGTTTCGGTTACGGTTTTGTTCCGGTTTCGTTCTTCAACATTTATTTCGGTTTCGGTTACGGTTTTTTTCCGGTTTCGGATTCCAAATAAAACTCGAGCACAAAAAAATGTTACTACTAAAAAACTCAAGTGAATATCGAAGTGCCATACGAAAACTAAAACCAGAATTTTTGTGTCTGACGAAAACTAATATGCAGTGTTCATGCAGAGTTTTAAAAGCAGCGTACATTTCGAAAATGCGTTCATGATGCCGCATTTTGAAAATGCGCATTTAGCTAATTGTCGAATGCTTAAGGTGCGTTCCTACATCGCAAGTGAAAGTATGCTTGCCTTTTCAGATAAACCCCATTTCTTTTATAAAAGTGAGTTCCTGGGTAAAGAAGCCGACTTTCTAAACAAACTTTGAAACTCTTCACCTCGAAAATTGCAACTTTTAACAGGAAAAATTATTCCATAAGTACGTTGACTTGCTAGGTGGGAAGATATCCTTAGATAAACAGCGGTTCGCCCAAAAGTATGCAACATTTTTCTTTCACTTTTTCTTCATACAAGGAAATTTTTGTTCGTACTGTATCTTCGAAGATGCTAAAGCTAATGCAGAAATAAAGTAGCATTTAGTTGTGTTTAGCTTTCAAAATTGTATGGAAAAAATGCTGCTTTTTGGGCTAAATCTTGTAATTTTTGTTCGATGCCTTGATTTAACTGTAGTCAAATTTCTTTTTTCAGAATTTTGATACTGATGTTAAAAGGCTTCTTTTGTAACCTTTTTCGATAATCATCCATGCAAATTTTTCAGGGTACCGTTTTTGTAAAAAAATACCTGTACCCACCAAAAGAAGTAAGACTTTAAAAAAATTCAAAACCGTTTGGAACCGGTTTCGGCTTTTGAAACGGTTTCGGTTTCGTTCTTTTTAGATCAAAATTACGGTTACAGTTTCGGTTTTGAAAAATTAATCGGTTTTAATTGGTTACGGTTAGGGGTACGGTTTCGGTCTCGGGTTACGGTTTCGGTTCTTGATTTTATCATAAAAATATTTAAAGTTCTACAAAAAAATTTTGATTTTCCTTACTTTCTAGTCAAGTAAAAAAAATAAATTTTTTATGGAATGACCCAAATAGAACCAACTATAAAAAAAAATATACAATATACACACACTTTTTTACATTCAGCACTCATTGATGGCTAAATTTTAATATAACACACTCGAGGTGGCGGATCAATTTAAGAGATTACTTGAATTTAATCGACTTACAGTTATCTCTAGGTCAATATCACGCTTCATTAAATGTAGCTATAGCGAAAAATCACAGCCAGAGCCTATTTAGCACATTTGTAACTGATGCATTAGCGATGTTTTTTAACATATCACATATATTGATTATTTTAGGATCATTTAGAGAGATAAGGATCACTTTGGGATAGTTTTGCGGTTATTTGGAGTTCAATTTTGGATTCATTTGGGACTATTTTGGGTTCATTTTCCGATCATTTTGGAGTCGTTTTGGGATAATTTTGGGAATATTTGAGGGTCTTTTTGGGGTCGTTTTTGGATTATTTTAGGGCCATTTGTGGATAATTTTGGGGTTATTTTCGGATTATTTTGGGTGTTTTTGGGGTCATTTTGGAATAATTTTTGGATCATTTTAGGGTCCTTTTGGGATCATTTTTGGGTCGTTTTGGGTTCGATTTCGGATCATTTTGGGAACATTTAAGGGTCTTTTTGGGGTCGTTTTGGGATTATTTTAGGGTTATTTTGGGATTTAAGTAGAGTTAGCGCTTTATTGATAGCACCGAGCTAGATCGGTCATCCAGGTTCCAATTTAGTTAAAGAGTAATGTCTTAGAATAAAGAATATAGACATAAATTTCGTATGAGTCCTGTTGGGGAGATTCAGGAAGTCCAAGTCACCCGTCATCTATTTTTCCTTCTCAGTCGGGTATAGGCACTGACCGGTTTGAATATACACAAATTCTCGCCTGACTATAGACATCTTAACGCAAGCTTCTTTGAGGTCAAAAGTCAAACAGCGTATCCGCTATGTCATACTAACGCCGTTATTCCAACTATAGCCGGTAGTTTTTTAAGCGGCACATTTTGTTACCGAACATTTTAAGCACTTGTTTTACTGCTATTCTGAAACATCCCTGCAATCAAAGCAACTAGTTGAAAACTAGGTACTTTATAGCTAGTATGTCCACCAAGCCCAACTAGTCAGCCAACTGTCTTATTTCTATATAAGCAACTGGTATTTTTGACGTTTGATGTCGTACGATATGTCAATTGTCAGATTTCGACCAGAACAAACCAGTCATCTACTATTCATGAAATACTAGGATACTAAAATATACCAGAATAATACCAGTTGTAAAATTCCAGTTTCATAGTAGGTATGTAGTTCATAAGAGAACGAAACGTACTAGAAAACTTTCATTCTAACCATACCAATATGACTTACCCTTTCTTTTATCATTTGCCTTCATATTCAAATTATCCCGATTTTACGCTTCATGTGTTTCAAGATTATTCTTTAGAAAAAGCATCTGTGAATTCTACGAGAAAAAAAGAAGCAAACGAAACGTTTCAAATGATTTTTGAAAATTTTTCGCTTGCTTTTCGAAAAATTTTCGTTTCCAGTACTCCAAAAAAGTTGGTCCAATTAAAAAGTCGATGTCCTAGGATTGGACCACCTATACACAATTAGTACTCCATAGAGTACTCCAATTTTAAGCGAGAGTTGGAGTAGGTGTTCCTCTCTCGCTTTGTTTTTTTCTCCCGCTGGAGTGATCTATTTGGACTTTTTTTTTGGTAAAATACTGTTGTGGGGATTAGGTGGTCAAATCTTAGGACATCGCTTTTGTAAATTGGAGCACTGTTTTTATATGGAATTGTTTGTTTTCTTGGAGTAGTATGGGAACTCCAACGTTTTTTACAGGGTGCGAAAAAATATTCATAAGGAAGTGCCATTTCGGGTATCTGCAGGTAACGGTACTTTAGAAAAACTTTTTTAGGCAGAATACGAAAAGTGTGCAAAAGCTGTTTGTTATTCTTGTTACCGGTAATAAGATCAATGCTACTTGACCGGCATAAGACGTTACAGAAGATATGGAAGAAATGGGTATAAAATGTTATTTTCGATCATTTCTTGTTAATGGGGAAAAAATTTCCATTTCAAACTAGTCACATCATATACGAATCTTCATAACATCTATCTTTGTCATAGACTGACCAACGAAATAAACACAAAATAAAAAGTAGAGTAAGATGGGGTACTGCGGTGACAATATCAATGCAAATGTCTGCTAACTATTCTTAACTCAATCTTAAATATTTTTTTGTTAATAAAACCAACTTCAATATTCGCATATAGAGACGATCAAGAGAATTATGAATAAATGTTGAAATGCTTTTTCAATATTCAAATGCTATGAATAACAGATCGACCGTGGCGTTGCCGAAATTACCCGAATTTACCCTAAAACATGCAAAAGTATCTTAAAAAAATGTTACTTAATAAGATCCCACACGATATCACAGGAGAAAACAAATAAATGTAGAATGAAAATGAGAATAAAACGGCCATTTGCATATACATGTACTAAGTGTATGTACATTAGGCTGGGTCACCTTGGGTTGGTCGATTTTTTCCGCAACGGATTCTATATAAAATTACAAGTCCATTATTTAGCTCATTATTTCAAAGTCAATTTTGATGCCGCACAATGCCGAACTACCTGAGGTCTTATAATGGTCGATATCTCGAAACATTTTGGAGATATCAAAGATGATTTTCATTTTTTTTTTTTTTCAATATAAAATTCAAAACGTCACATATCATGAACTATGCGAAATTCGGGTTTAAAAATGTAACCTAATAAAACACTTACTGATTCTAGAGTTCCTGATCGTAAATAAAATTTATTGAAAATTCCAAAAACTGAGCCGAAACCGTAACCCTAACCGATTAAGGAAGATTCTTTTTTAAAGCCGAAACCGTAACCGTTATTTTAATCTGGAAAAGAACGAAACCGAAATCGTTTCAAAAGCCGAAACCGGTTCTTTTAGTCGACACTAATCGACACTTATTTCCATTTACAAAAAAGTACCCTGAATAATTTTCAAAGAATATTGTGAAGCAAGGTTACTACCCTTCTTGGCCTCAGTATTGATATTCTGAAATAGGAAATTTGACTATAGTTGAATGAAGTCATGGAAAAAAATTTACAAGATCCGAAAGCACCGCTCATATTAAAGTGTTTGACGTTTTATTTCATTTAGGTCCACTTTTTCAGTGTAAATTTAAACCACAGGCAACGGTTGACTAGAGTTTATCCCTGCCAATCAGGTCACTTATACTAAGTTTTAACTCACATTGAAGTTGCACTAATATTTTTCTAATAAAAAAAATAGAGTTGACTTATAGAATTCATATGGAGCAGGAAACCGAAACTGTAACCAAAATCGGAATAAATATTGAAGAACGAAACCGAACCAAAACCGAAATAAATGTTGAAAAAAGAAACCGGAACTAAACCGAAACACGTTAAAAAATTGAAACCGGAACCAAAACCTAAATCCGAAACCGGAACGTTATTTTAATTTTACATTATACGGGATTTTCTACAAGCAATTTGTTCTCAAATAGTCGTAATAAACTGCTCAATTCAGTTTGAAGACATTTTTGAAATTTTCTTTGAGGCAAAATTTTCCAAAATCCTATCTGGTATAGCCAAATGACCTGATAGTCCGGTCAATATAGACATAAAAATAGCGGTTAAATAACAATAATTGCCCCAGAGCCAAATTTTTGCATACAGCTTGGGTTTACCTTGAGATAGAAAACCTGAAAAGGCCTCATCGATCCCATATGTGCTAAAAAAGTTATCGAAAGATCAAAATTTTAGGTTTTTGGACTTTTCTCGAAAACGTTAAGTTGTTTCGAAAAATTATCTGAGACCAAGTTGTAGACCTGGTCCTAGCATTTTTCTCTAAGGGTAGCCAATTCTGAGATATCTCGACTGTAAAATTAGCTCTGAAAATTATATGAAAATATATGCCACGTATGGACTTTTCAGAATTTTATCGAAAAATTTAGTACGCGAAAACAATTTTTCTTTTACCGTTTATTTGTGACGAAGTTCCCCATCGACAATGAAAATAGTCGAAAAAAATCAAATTTTCTACGCATAAAGTTTTCAAGAAAAATCCTGCATATTTTCATATAGTTTTCAGAGCTAATTTTACAATCGTGATATCTCAGAACCATATTTGTAGAGAATTTCCAAGTCTAAAACTTGGTCTCAGGTAATTCTTCGAGAACATTTACCGTTTTCAAAAAATTTCTAAAAAGCCTAAATTTTGAGCTCTGATCCCGGATAACTTCTTTAGCACATATGGGATCCGATGGGGGCTTTTGAGGTTTTCTATCTGCAGTTGAAGCTAAGCTGTAAGTAAGCACTATGATGAGATCCGGCATCATATTACCTTGCCGTTTGATCTGCAGAATCATAAGCGGGCTCTAACCGACATCCACACCGAGTCGGTAGACGCTTTTGTCGGATCTCTACCTGTGAATCCCGTTCTGAACAGTCCTCCACCGGATATTGCTGAAGAAGAACGCACCTTACCAAGGGAACCAAGAGTGACCTTGGCACAGCTTAGGTCTGGATATAGTGTAAGGTTAAACTCCTACTTATCCAGACTTAATGATACAATCTTAAATACATGCCCTGCATGTGGTAGGACCCCCCCATGATACTCTACATCTCTTCAATTGTTCATCTGAACCTACTTCTAACCCCTCTGTCCCTCTGGACAAACCCTGTTGAAACTGCACGTTTCCTTGGACTCCCCTTAGAAGAGCTTGATGAAGATCTTCGGAATGATCATACACTCTAGACAGGGCAATGCATTGTTAACAACAACAACAACAACAACCTTCAGATAGAAAACCTCAAAAGGCCTCATCGATCCCATATGTGCTAAAAAAGTTATCGAAAGGTCAAAATTTTAGGTTTTTGGACTTTTCTCGAAAACGTTAAGTTGTTTCGAAAAATTATCTGAGACCAAGTTGTAGACCTGTCCTAGCATTTTTCTCTAAGGGTAGCCAATTCTAAGATATCTCGACTGTAAAATTAGCTCTGAAAATTATATGAAAGTATATGCCACGTATGGACTTTTCAGAATTTTTTTCGAAAAATTTAATACGCGAAGAAAAATTTTCTTTTACCGTTCATTTGTAACGAAGTTCCCCATCGACAATGAAAATAGTCGAAAAAAAATCAAATTTTCTACGCATAAAGTTTTCAAGAAAAATCCTGCAATTTTTCATATAGTTTTCAGAGCTAATTTTATAATCGTGATATCTCAGATCCATATTTGTAGAGAATTTCTAAGTCTAAAACTTGGTCTCAGGTAATTCTTCGAGAACATTTACCGTTTTCAAAAAATTTCTAAAAAGCCTAAATTTTGAGCTCTGATCCCGGATAACTTTTTTAGCACATATGGGATCCGATGGGGGCTTTTGAGGTTTTCTATCTGAAGTTGAAGCTAAGCTGCATGCAAAAATTTGGCTCTTAGGGAATTTTTGTTGTTTCTAATGTCTATATTGAACGAACTATTTGGTATAGCCAAATGTCCCGATCTAATGTTTTCATATACAAAACTGCATCAAAAGTAACTTGATTGGTGGTAGTGTTTTTGTATTTCTATAACACAGTGCAAAGTATATCCGTTTTTCTATACTTTTTTGTAATAATATTATTTGTTAAAGCCATATTGTGTTGTTGTTTGGGTATTTGCAACGCTTACGAGAACAAGGGTGAGCGACATCATTCGAAATTTAGTTGTGATTGTTTCTTTTGTTGCGGTTTGATCTGTTCTTGATGTTGTTATTATATTTTTTTTATTTACATATAATTTTGGGTACTTGTATTATTTTATTATTTATGAGAATGTCCCAGCTTAATTCAAGCTAACGCTTCCCAACTTGGAATCACAGTAGCAACTAGCCACTATAGCAACTACAAACGAGTATAATAAATACCATTGTGAGTAGCATTAACGATCGCTCACAATAACCAACATAATTTCATTTATTGAATTCATTTTTAGAACAGAAAGGCATAAAAGAATTTGAAAAGTTACGAGAATGAGGGTCCATCTTTAGGGGTTTTAGAATTGCAGATAATATTTTAGTTTCAATTTTGTATGTGAGGTTCTTCAATATGGTTCTAGAGACGAAAAATTCAGCCTACCTTCTAGACTTAGTTAGTTCATGAACTAATTAGTTCATAAAACAAGATCGTGGAAGTGATCGCGGGAACTAGTTCCCGATTTCAAATGAACTACTTGAACTATGTAAAATTTTCGTCAAACCAAACCAAAACGTGTGCTAAAGTAACGTCCCTGCCAACCAGGGCTAGCCATGATGAAAACAAAATCACAAATTAGTGCTGTGCATACCAAAAATTACTGTGGGTAAAACTATATATCGAAACAACAACACATAACTCCATTATTTTCGACACGAATTAAAAACTCCAACATGGTTAGAAAAAGAAGGTCGCCGAATAAAATTGCCCACTTTTTTATCCTATTTTTGGGTTAGCACTACCCAGTAATTTCCCAAGATTTTATTCACTGCTAGTTAGCAGCGTTTGTACTTCCGGACATAAGGTGGTATTTTTTCCTTCAAGAGTCAACTGCAAGAACCCGTTGAAAAGTGTAGGAGGAGATATCAAAATACCCGCCTCTGGATTATTGATACCTACATAGGTCAAAAGGCATCTTTTGATACCCTTCCCAACATTTTTGAATGTGTTTTATCAGATTTTTCCTAAAATAAACAAATACTAATAAATGGTCGAAATGAACTGAATACGAACTACATGAACTAGTTCATTTTGGTGAGCTGATTTGAAATCTCTGATCACTTTAATGAACTAAAATTCCGAACTCTACTATCTTCTCAAAACTGGGAGCGGTGCATAAACTTCGCCATGATTCAAAAAATTAGTACTACTAGGTTTCCGCATAAAAAAGATCCTATCAAGCGATCTTCTGATCAATGGGGGCGCTTTTTCAAAGAGAGGTGTGTGCGTCGGTTCTCTTGTAATGGGTCTCCTGCTGGCTTTGGAGTATAGCGAAGATCTGGTCGAGACTTACCAGGTCTGAATCCCACCCGATCAGACAGATGATGGGCTTCAGTCTTTCAGACAATACGCTTTATAAAACTTTCGTTGCCATATTGAGGAAACTGTCGCCAACACTGCCCTGTGAAATTTTATTGCTTGTCAAATAGGCAGTCTTACAAAGTCTCCGACTATATGTATTTTTCGTCATTTAAAGCATAGAAGAAGGAAAAATACAAAACAACTAAAACTATTTCGAAAAGTTATGCCGGACTTTTTAAATTGATCTTAATGAAGCTTAATTGGTTGCATATGTTTGAGTGCGTCAGCCATCGTACGTATACAAATGGATGCACATGTATGTACATGAATTCGTATTATCATGCATACGAGCCATCACACGTGGTTGCCACTTTGGTCCAAAAGAGGTACGTTTTAATTGCATGTTTATTTATGAGGAACTAAAGCTCCCTCTTTGATTTGGGACCCAAGTTTGACTGGGTACCTCACATTTTAGCTGAACTCCTATATCCTCTAACCATTCCGAAGGATCTCCTCCGCTGCGGATACCATCACTCCTGCGCAACTTCAGAAGTTTATGGGGATTCTACTACTGGCTTGTTGTTGTTATTGTTGTTAACAGCAAAAACACTGCCCGACTGTCATATGTGCATATTACTCGCCTCTTACGACCGGTATGCCTACCTCGGGCATATTCTAAACCCCTAACAGGCAGGGGCACTTCTACTGGCTTCCTACCATTTAGGTCCAGAAGTCTTGAAAGATGATGAAGATTGTCTTTCTCACATGAATTCCTCAAGATCTTCAGACCAATTAGCGTCGTCCCGTTCCTTCTACGCTAGGACGTCTGATCGATCTGTACCAAAGGCCGTATGCCTTACTGGGCGGTTATAAAATAAATAAAGTGTAAACCAGACCACAAGGAACTTGCTCAGGGTGATCTTCTGGACATTAAGGAGACATTCAGCAAGATCCCTTCCAAGGACTACCGAATGAGCTGTAACTAAAATTCCCATTTCTAGGTCATGAAGGTGGAAAAGAAACTTGATGGTTTCTTGAAGGTGGGACCAAGTTTAAAAGGACATTCATTTTTTTTGGAAGCTATCTCACTTTTTTCATAAGTAAAACCTCATTATTTCGAGGAAAAATTTGAAACAATTGGCAACGCTGGCCTGCCTTTGGTTTGACTTGTTGACATCGAGATCTCCATTATAAAGAATGGCGGTAGCGACGACGCCATATTTGAAACTTGTGTTTGTACATCCATTTTTTATTTATTTATTTTTTGTACATTTTTATTCTAATGGCTTTTCACAGCTTCAGTTGTTGTTAGCTGACATTTACTTATTTGCTGACGTAGTATGAGCGACATGGATCACGATCACTATCGCTGTTGTATGAAAGTGTGCACATGAATTGTTAGTTCGTTAGAACGTCTTGGACCTTTTGTGTGAACTCTACAAAGAAATGTTTACATACTTATAGAATTCTGACATGCATTGGCGGAAAACTCAAGCCCTTACACATCAGTATGTGCGGCTGTGCACTTACTTTATTGGCGCTTCACCACATAAATGGGGTTGGCCGTCTAACAGAGGACATCAGTTGCATATTCGATCTTCACCGAAGTATTTCACCCTCACGGGCTAAAGGCTTAGAGTATATCAACGATATGATCTGTGGTTTGATCGGACTAAAATCCTCGACCCGAAGGCTCGACGAGTCAAACTAGTCGTTCCCGCGGTAGCTGGACAAGGTTGTAGAACCGTAGCCTGTCGGATACATTCCAATTTTCCACTGCTGAATATTAGGTCGAGTTGCGGTTTCTCTTAGCGATGTGTCGAGATTACAACTTTTCAACGTGAAGTACGATTTACGTTTATCGATCAGCCTCAGTTCAACGCAGGGGGGTGGAGGGCGGTCAAACCTTACCGAATGAAACTGAATGACAAAGCCCAAGAAAAAATATAGTTACTTAGCAAATATATAAATAACCCCTCCACCCCCCTCTTTGGGGAACTTTTATGAAGAGCTGGGTACGCCCTTGATGACCATAATTCTCTTTCACCATGAATCCGACGCCAAATCTGCACTTTTCTACATGACCACTCCAGTAGACGTTACAAAGTATATCTATTCGTATCCTCTTGCCGTTGTTGTTTCTTCTAGTGACAAAAACACTTTCTGTAGGATTCGGGAGTGTTGTCGATAGTGGCAGTCCTTTGAAGGATATGGAACTCAGGGGCGATTTGGTATGACTAGTGGAACCCTCTAGGACATCTCAACCGCTCTTTAGGTAAGGAAGAAAAGTGCTGGTAATGAGAGGTGAGAGTCATCGTATCCGTAGATCAACCAAAAAGTTGCACGTCTATTCTCTTTGTGGCTCTTAGTCGTCTATTATGACAGACATGCCTTACCGGGGGTATATTTTTAACCTCCTGTCCCTACCATGGCGACGATGTCAGCCTCCCTTTCCCGTCGACTTAGCCATCCGTGCCGGAAATTCCGGATGCAAGCCTTCAAGTTTTAGGCCTTTCATTGTTTGTAGGATTGTTTCAGCTCGGCGAACGTTCAGGTACATATTCGCCGAAGTATCTAAAAATTGTTGCTGCCTCTTACGCACCTAAGTAAATTCTTACTCCAAAAGCTAGTGACCCAACAAATCTTTGAACCCCTTTACACAATGCAACTTAATTAGCACCACCATTAACTCTTTTGCAAATAAATTAAAACAATTATCACTTTAAAAGAAAGAATGTGAATGTATCGAAACATAAAAAGCGATATCTAAATATTTTGTCTTCGATCTTCAATCAGCAACCCTTCTTGAGGTAAAAATTTGTGAGTTCAGCTACTTTTTATAATTATGAAGGTATGCACATTAGAGCGTTCTTTTTTTGCACGACATGATAAAAATTTTATGAAAGACGACTTCTAGAGGTCGATGATCCTTCGGAAGGGGGCTATGCCTCCATAGCGCGATATTTCAAGACTTGATTTTAAAACTATTAAATTTCGTTTAAAAAATGGGCACTTTAAAACCAATTCTTAGATGGAGCGGTCTGGAACCAAGTTTTAAGATAGGGTGTTATCGAAGAAATTTTCAAAAAGGAATTTCCAAATAAATTCTGAGATAGAGCTTATTTTTTTAAATATTTGTACCATTTAAAAAGAGATGATTGCAAAACTAGTTTGCATGAACTCATATTTTGATTCATTCTCAAAAGCTAGTTTTAGTAAAAACCCGGTTATTCGGGCGAAAAACCCGGTTAATTCGGCTTTCAAAAAATAACGATTACAAAAACCCGCTGTAGACCGGTTACTTTTACTGATATTAGGTTAGGTTCAAGTGGCTGCCGGAGAGGCATACTTGGGTCAGTTTTAAAAGGCCCGTTGTGATACACTAGGAAAGTCAGTCCCGGGAGTCGGTCATTTAGAAAATCCCTGCGTTGTCGGTATTCTCCACATAGCAGTATCCCAGGACTGACGAACCATTTAGAAGGCCATCAAGTCCATTATGTTCAGCTTCGCAACCTATGATAAAATGGCAGAACTAGATGTGCCCTACCTTTGGGGGAGACCCGAAAAAGCGCATTCTCGCCCCGCTTAAAGACGGGCAGTTGCAGATGTGGTCCTCCACCGTTTCCTCCTCCTCATTATCTTTGCAACTGCTACAGCATCGTCGTACACCTAGACTTGCTGCGTGCCTACCAATAAGGCAGTGCGCGGTTAATATCCATATTAAATTGGAGCTTTCCCTCCTTCTTAGGGTGTAAATGTGTCTAAATCTTTTTAGACCCCATCTTTCGTTGGCTTGACGTGTGTGCTCCTTCAGTTTCCATGTGGCAAACGGCATACCCACCCGCTCTTTATCCCGAAGAACCTGCGTGGTCGTGCCCTGCCTAGCAAGTTCGTTTGCCCTACAGTTTCCCTCGCTGTTCCTGTCTTCCGGAACCCAAGTGAGGTTCACGCGGGCGGTTCTGTGGGGCCATCTCTTGAGGAAATCGACGACAGCTGAACGTCAGTTCAGAGTTGATCGAGTAAGGGCCAAGGGATTTGATGGCCGCTGAACAGAACTTAGTTCTTCCTTACTCTGGTGCTTGTTGATTGACCCTACTCATTTTCCTTGATTTTGTGTGCTCTTCTTATGCAGATGATTATCTTATTACATTTTCTCATAGAAACATAACTCTAGGTGGTCTCTTCCACTTAACGGGCCACTGAACCCGATGAACCAGTTCACTTGTCCACTGCCACATATGAGATCCTCGTTTCATTCCTCACTGTTGGTGTTGTTGTAAGAGTACTTCGCCCTGCCTAGTGGGAAGATCCACTTATTTATTTATTTATTTATTTATTTATTTCAATTACACAGTCAATGGTAACAAAACCTTACAGACTAGAAATACAAATTTTCTTAAAGATAAACTTAACAAAACTTAAAAATAATGTAATAAAGAATACACATTCATCGTAGTATATTATTAAGTAGCGATTTAAAAATTGATTTGGGCAAAGAGAAATCAATGTCTAAAGAATTGGAAATAGTATTGAATTCAGTCATTGCCCTTAAGATGGGAGCGTTAGAGGCATAAAGGGTCCGAACACAGTCCGTGTAAAATATATTGCTGTTACGAAGAACTCTTTGTGGGATGTGGAACCGGATAATTTCCAGGAGACACGGTGCGTCAATTGTACCGCTAATAATGTCAAAGACAAACGACAACGAAAGAATGGTTCTCCTGCATTGAAGCGATTGAAGGTTTATGAGTGCACATCTGGCAGTATAGGTAGGGATCGGTTCAGTAAACCTAAGAGACCGTAATGCGAAACGAACAAAAATTTTTTGTACTCGTTCAAGCCTCTTAATATGGCATTCATGATACGGCCTCCATATAAAGCAAGCATATTCAAGCTTAGAACGAACGAGCGAAGTGAACAATACTTTAAGAGTGTATGGATCAGTAAAATCGGAGCTAAAACGTCTGATAAAAGCTAATACTGAATATGACTTAACAATGACAGAGTTTAGATGGGTAGTGAATAAGAATTTTGAATCAAAGACTACACCTAAGTCTTTTATCTCGTTAAGAGTAGAAAGGCGGGAACCGTCAATGGTATAAAAAGTGGGAGTGGAACCCCGCAACTTTGAAAAGGTAACTTGGAAGCACTTTCCAATATTCAGCGGAAGGCTGTTCGCATTACACCAGGCAGCAACATTGTTTAGATCAGACTGAATCTTAACTGAGTCGGAAGACTTTGAAATTGTAGAGAAAACCTTTAAGTCATCAGCGTACAACAGAAAGTTAGCATGTTGAAAACAAGTTGAGATGTCGTTAATGAAAATTACAAACAACAAAGGCCCAAGAATGCTCCCTTGTGGCACCCCGGAAGTGGCAACAAAGGAGTTGGATTGCGCGTTATCAATGACAACTACACAGTTCCGTTGATCGAGATATGAACTAATCCAAGATAAAAATATCGAGTGAAAGCCAGTGCTGGCTAGTTTAGAAAGCAAGATCGAATGGCTGACTTTGTCGAATGCCTTTGAGAAGTCTGTGTAAACCGTATCGACTTGAAGGCGGTTATTGAATGCTGACTGGCAAAATTCAGAAAAAACCAGTAAGTTTGTTACAGTGGATCTACCAGACATGAAGCCATGCTGATTGTCACTAATAATGCGCCTAACGGCAAAATACATTTTCTGTTTAACAATGTATTCGAATAGCTTCGAGATTGTTGAAAGCTTGGCAATGGGCCTATAGTTGGCCACATTGTTTTTACTACCACTCTTAAAAACTGGGCTTACTATACTTATACAAAGGTACGTGACAGACCAGAGAGGGTTGTACTGATATTGACGGGATATGAATCCGGTACGTTCCGGTGAATAGCACCTAGTGGTAGGTACTAGCCCGAATGTCGCCTCTTATGACAGGCATACCTACTTTGAGTATATTCTAAACCAGTAGTCGGCACGGAGAGGATGCTTTCTATGTTAAAGCATTGGAGTTTTCCTCCCAGGAAAGTAATTGCCGGCCTTTGTTCTAAACCCCTAACCCGCAGGGCACTCTCTTCCCTATGGGGAATGACGGTATTGTCCGATCCGGAATTCCCCTACTTTCCGAACCTATAGCTCATATCACGAAGCCTTAACTCTTGTATTTTTAAAACGGCCTAATGACCTTAAAACTTAGAAATTCGGATACCTCGCAAATTACACACATATTTGGCATATTTCTTTATTCTTTTAAAAAGTGTGAAACTTCTTTTATTTGTTCCCACCACACCCCTTTCATTTTCTAATTTTCCATTTTCAATTTATTTGCTAGCGTGAAGAAAATTGTTATCTCTACTTGACTTTGAATTGATTGATGCGGCGCGTGTAATTAACCAGCTTGAATTGTGTGAAGATGATAAGTACGAAGTTTCAAGAGCAACCCAACCCAACCCTGCCCAAGTGCAACCAACATTTCACACTTCACCTTTTAAGGACCTTTTAAACCTTCATAAAACATTTACCCACTCCCCTGTCACATTAATACCAAAAACAAAAATATAAAATACGACAACAAAGATGCAGAGAAATGTGTGTGTTGCTTGTCGACGATCGCTTGTAATCGCATTTAACGAATCCTTAAACAAACCGAACTAATAACCATTCAAGCCGAAGAGGCAAGGACATTTAGGTTGGCCCTTCATTAAGCTACCAGCCACAATCGCATCGTATCGCATCGCATGAATGTAATATTTGATATCGTGTGACTAAATGTTTGCGTTGAATTTGTATGTTTGTTTGTTGTGTGTGCGTGTATGTAAGTGCAAAAAGGTCGAAGGAAAAGAGGCGCCCGCATCGTTAGAAAACTGCGGTTGATATGCTTGTGCGATGGGATCGGTTCGATGCAGCGAGATAGTTTCTGCATCATACCGCGAAATAAAGTATCAAATATTTTTATGAGATTTTATCTTGTTTCTGGTTGTGTTTTTTTGTTGTTTTTGTTTTCGGTTTGTTGTATAGTTTGTTTGTCTTAATGTGGGAAATTTAGCGAAATTATTGACTTATTTATCAAGAGAAAGGCAGCAGCGAGGATGGAAAGTGATGGAAATCCAAGTGTTATTTTCACGCAGTAAGGGTATTTTAATGTGACTATAAAATTTACGTCTTCTTGCTAATGTTGCTTTTTTTCTCCCATTGAACTTACACGGTTCATTATGTTTATATTAGGGACTCGTTGGTAGCGGTCGTGTGAGGCTACGTCACGCACTCAAATAAAAACAGCAGTACCCGGGGTGACCGAGCTTGCTCGGTGCTATCAATTTAGCGCTTACTTTACTTACCCAAATTGATCCCAAAATGATACCAAAATTACCCTAACATAATCCCAAAATAATCCTAAAATAATCCCAAAACGACCCCAAAAAGACACTTAAATGTTCCAAAAATGATCGCAAGTTAATCCCAAAATGACTCCAAAATTATCCGAAAATAACCAAAATTGTTCCAAATTATTCCAAAATTGAACCCAAATGATCACAAAATAGCCCAAAAATTATTCCAAAGTGACCCCTAAATGATCCCAAAATAATCCAAAAATGATTCCAAATTACCCCAAAAACACCCTTAAATGTACCCAAATTTATTCGAAAATGATCCCAAAATTATCCAAAAATGATCCCAAAAGGATCCTAAAATAATCTCAAAATAATCCTTAAATAATCCCAAAATGACTCCAAAAATTACCCCAAAATTGTCTCAAATTAATCCAAAATTCAACCCAAATGTTTTCAAAATATCCCCAAAATGATCCTAAAACAATCCAAATATGATCCCAAAAATATACAATACAAATACAATACGCTAAAATAGTAACCCTGGGCGACATGCCTTCTTGAAAATATTTTAGTTGGTATGTCGGCGAAAATACTTTTCATTTGATACCCATATTGGCATATCTCGGACAATAATTTAAAAAAATTGAGATAGGTAGCAACTAGGGATGTCAATTTTTCGGGTTTTGGCCGTCCCGGGATTTTCGGGATATGCTTTTACAAATCCCGGGATCCCGGGATTAGTCCCGGGATTAGGGATTCGTTATTTCTAACAGGTTTGCTTCAAAAAGACTGGAAAAAATGTTTGTGAAACTGTCAATTTTTAAATAAATAACAAATAAAATTAATTAAATTTATTTATCCCTTATATTTTTTATTTACTTTTAATGTATTTCATTTGAATAAAAAAAAATAACACACTTCAATAGAAAGTTATAAAATATAAATAACTTATTATGTTTAAGTATAAAAGCACTTAAACATTTTGATATACGTACATACAAACATTATCACATACAAATATGATAAGGTGCATCAGCCTATCTACACACATAAATATGTAAAACTATAACTATAAATAATCAGTATGCTATTTTAATAAACTAGTTCGTCTTACAAACGCACTCAAATAAGTTGATTTTAATTCAACAAGCTGAACCACTTCCCCCCACCAGTGGGAAGAGGTTGTCAGTTAATAATATTAACATATTAAGTATTCTTTTTTTTTGTAGTTGAACTCCTACATTAATATAAATGTATTAAACAGTTTAATAATGGTAAGTATTAATTAAAAAGTAAAAAAAAATTTGGTACATTCAGCGCGCCTCTTCCCAGCCAGCAAGATACCTTACATTTTACGAACATTGCGTTTTACGAGCTATTCTCGAATCAGCAACAACTAAAAACACAAGCTTTTTTTATTTTGTCAAAAAAAATAAAAATTTTAATTTCAAATTCAATATTTTGAAAATACGAAGTACGTTTATGATCAAAAAACGGACGTATAGAGATTCATAACAGCCTAACCTAATATAAACGCACGGACTGAGTTTTCTGTCAAAAATGTCTCATGCACATACAACTTGTATGGGAGTAGCCGAATTTGAACGCACTGCCTAAAAAAACCTAACTCAATTTTTGTTTTGCGTGACATTTCGATTTGACGTAAACTCTCAGAGCGCACGTCGTTGACATGTAATTCTTCAATTTGATTGCACAGCTGTGACAACCAGCTACTCACGCACGCACATTTGTTTCGGTTAGCAGCAAAAACGTCGTGCATGTTCGTGCGACAAATTCAGTCCGTGCGTTTATATTAGGTTAGGCTGTAAGCGAGTGCTTCTTCGATACATTTACGAAGCCTCGAGGGCAAAAAACATTTTAAAGCGAAACAGTATTCGTATGCGAATCGAAAAAGTATTCGTAAGCGATATTTTATTAGAGTTTTCTTCGAAAAAACATCCATTTACGAACTCGTTTACGATAATTTTGCTGGCTGGGTTCTTCCTCTAATTTTTAAACATTGCTTTTAAAAAATGATCTTAAAACTATTAAAGCGTTTAATGTTTTGTCTGCGAGTCTTGACCTGAACTTATTGCAAATGTAGCCCGCCGTTGAAAAGCATCTTTCCGCCTCAACACTTGTGGGCTGAATTGCAGACAAATATTTATAAGCTTTTTTCAAAAACATGCCTTTCTCTCCCCCATTAGAGAACAAGTCTATTTCTTTAGATAATTGTAAAGCCATACCATATTTTTTTTATTGGGACAAGTTTGTGTACTTTTCATTAAAAGGTTATTTAATTTTGCTTTTAAATCTGTGGGCTCGCTTATAATTATTTCTTCCGTTTCATTATTTTCGACATCGGTGGAAGCTTGACTTAGTAAAAGTATTTGCTTTAACTCCTCTTTTACAGTGCCCATAGATAAGCTTTCACCGAATCTGTTTGACACAGATCTCCATTCGTCAAAAACTACGCAAAATTTTTCACCTTCTTTTACGAGCTTTTCAATTTCATGTAAAAATCCTACTCAAATATTTTCGTAATAGTTGAGTACAATACTTTGTATAGTGTTTCTGGATTTTGGTAAATCGAAGCCATTACCTCGCATTACATCGCGTAGATCTTGTGATTTGGTGAAAGCTGAAAAAGCAAAACCATCAACAGCCGTCATCCTAGCTAAAACAGCTTCCATACTCCTCTCCGTTTTATTACTAAAAAATTTATGCAACTTTTGCTGTTTACAAGGTACAGGATTGGCTTCTGGAGCTTTTGTTTTACGGCACACAACAATATTATGTTTTTTCAAATGCGTGTGCAGCCCTTTTGTTGAGCCACCTTTCGTTAATAATATTTGACTGCATTTTTTGCACTGAGCTGACTCGTCGTTGTCGCGCGCAACTAAAAAATAGAACCACACGGAAGATTTCTCTTCCGCCTTTGTTTTATGTGCAACAAAACCTGTACGAAATAAATTTCAATTTCATTACAGTGATTCTTTATTTAATGAAAATGTAATACTTCGTATAAAAATGGATGAGTGCGAGGTATTCCACTTCACCGAAGTTATAAATATATCTATATTTACCTGAAGTGGACGGCTTTTCAGTCATATTTAATTATTCTTATTATTCATCAATCAATTATGCGCGCAAAAATAACAATGAAACCAGCTGATTTCTACGTCAACAGTGTTGTAAACGCTAACCCAAATTTCAGTGTGGTTTCTTTGCTATACAAGAGGGATTTTTCTCACATCCCGAAAATCCCGGGATTGCTGGAACACAATCCCGGGATTTTCGGGAGCTTAAAAAGGGTTGGGTGTGTACAGGGTTGCTACTAGGGATGTCATCCCGGGATCCCGGGATCCCGAAATCCCGGGATCCCGGGATGACATCCCTAGTAGCAACCCTGTACACACCCAAGTAGCAACCCCCAAGTGAGTCTTAGAATAAATCATACTATCTACATATATGCCAAACTTCATCCAATTCGGTCAAGCTGTTCCCGAGATAGTACCGTATATACGAACATACAAATATACTTCGGTAAGGTGGCAACCCTACTTGAAAATATTTTAGTTGGTATGTCGCCGAAAAAACCTTGCATTCCATATCCTCATTGGCGTATCTTGTTCCATAATTCAAGCCGAGCCTTTATGCCGGACTTCATTTAAAACCTTTATATGTATAATACCTTAAATATATATAATATGATTAGATGGCAACCCTGGCAACCTTATTTATAAATATTTTGGTAAGACTTTTCATTTCGTCCCATATTTTTATTTATTTGTCTATCCGATATTAAGTATATTGGAAACAACTTCATTCGTAAATAATGCAAGTACTCCCACTTATGTATGTTAGTGTTGCCACTTAGTGTGTTTTTTAAGATATTCGAATTTCATTTTTTCAAATTTTGTAAGCAGACCTCTGCCTAAAAGTTGAAAAACACGACATGTCAATGTGGGATGAAACGAAGAGTATTTTACCAAAATATTTATAAATGGGGTTGCCATCTAACAATCTTTTCTTATCTTACTAATATATAAAAACGTAAGTTTGTGACTGACAGCAGATGTTTATGGTTCTTTAACGTCTGAAACAATGCCCCGATCTTTACGAAATTTTGCAGACAAATTCTAAGAGTATAAAGTCTGCAACAGGCATCATGAAATTTCGATATATTTATCGATAACAGAGTTATCGGTAAAAATGTGGTTTCGGGAATAATCGCACAAAATTGGTATCAAACGAAAGGGGATGACCACAGCTTTTATTTGAACTCTGTTTCATTTCGATATATTTATCGATAACAGAGTTATCGGTCAAAATGTGGTTTCGGGTATTCACACAAAGTTGGTATCAAACGAATAAGGAAGATCACAGCTTTCATTTGGACTTTTGTTCATTTCGATATATTTATCGATAACAGAGTTAAGGTTGTGAAGCTGAAATGAGGGTCGCATTTTATAAATGAAAAAAGTTAATGTTTGGGTAGGACAACGTCTGCTGGGTCTGCTAGTAAATATACATATATACATAACTCAACGTCGAAACCGAGCCTCTACGCCGGACTTTATTCAAAACCTTTAAGATTGTGTCATTTGATTCTTTTAATTGAACCCCCCGTGAGGAATTCCAGCGCACTGGGCCCTGATAAGACTTTTTTTGCAAAACCGTGGTTGTTCTTCAAACGTGAAATGTCAAAGCGGCGTTAATTAACCTACCAATCAATAGGTTTTATCGTTAATAAGAAAATTCATAAACCAAAAAAAAAAAAAACCTTTCGGATATCCCAAATCCTTAAACACGTAAGATATACATACATAGATACATATCTGCATCTCCTACTTTTTTGAAACTGCAAAACAGTACATATCAAACGATAAAATTAAATTTTCTCATTCCACGTCACAGTCAGAGTCGATTCATAAATTGCATGCCAGAGTCAAAAAAACAATCTACATACTTAATCAACTTAGCTATGGTGACCTATCATTATACATATTTTAACTTTTATTGCTACAACCATTTCTTGTTGATGGTACCACAAGTCATTCAAATTATCACCCCAACCACCTAAATGAGCGGACAATATTCAAATCGTTTTATCGATCTTTAGAATTGATCTCACACACACACAAAAAAAGCGGAAAGCAAAAATTACGAACTCTAGCGCAGTATGAGACCCATATGTCACACAATACGATGTATAACTTTCAAGATAAACTCCCCCTAATGCAAAAATTGAATATATTATAAGAGTTGGGTCGCATGCATAAGTATTTACTATGAGTACCCTTTGCGTGAGTACTTTGCGTCTGAAATGGTCCTTACATCATAAATATTCCCTTCAACACTGTTTTGAGCATTCTATTTCAACAACCCCATAAGCCGCCCAAAAAAGAAGATCACACGAGAAATGTAATACTAGCAAAAAAGGTTACACGATCATACGAGTCCCGATGAGACATCGTCATCGTCATCGTCGTCAGTCAATCAAACTCAGCATGACACGCGCTACTTTTGGCTTGTGAGGAATGGAAAATGCAATTTTCAACCCCCTAATGAAGTGGTAAGTGGCTTTTTTTTTGGTGATGGAACGTGAAACCACCAAAAGTTCCGATATACGCGTATGAAGGAAAATAAATATGTATTTGGGCACAGTGAAACGTTTTTAGTTATGTTGGAACATCGTTATCGTGATAATAGCTCATATACATATGTACAAGGAAATAATAAGATGAGGTGGCAACCCTAGGTATCCACCCTACTTAGATGAATGTATATTTGATAAAAACGTACAGAACCTTTCCTTTGATACCCATATTGGCATATCTAAATTGGCTTTTTTAACTTTGGACGAGCGGCAACCCTGTAAAAACATCCTAAGTGGCAATGCTCAAAGAGAAACTCTTGAAATCTAGCACACTATCTATGTTAATGCAAAAGTTCATCCAAATGTGTCAGATATTTTCGGAAACAATAGCTCAAATTCATACCAACATTAATAAAATATGATAAGGTGTCAACCCTGTTTTAAATTCAAAAATGTCGAAAACCAAAAACTTCCTAAGTGGCAACACTTTAGTGCGAGATCCTAGATTGTAGCAAATAATCTATAATAAAAGTTCCATGGAAATATTTCAAGCTGTTTTCGAGATAAGAAACATAAAGAATAAACTAAATATAATATAATTAAGTGGCAACCCTGCAGGTTAGGGGTTTAGAAAATACCCGAGATAGGTATTCCTATCGTAGGAGGCGACTAAACTCCACTTCGACCCCGGCTACTGGGTCAATGAAATCGTTCCCAAGACAGTCGGGCTAGTAACACAAAGCGCTATTCACCGGAACTTACCGGATTCATATCCGTCAAACGACTGGCAACATCAGTACAACCCTGTCTAGTACCTATGTCAAGTAACTTTTTATAAGCGGATCTTCCGACTAGGTAGGGCGAAGAACTGCTACAATAACAACAACAGCAACAGGTGGCAACCATAAGTAGTAAACAGACTGAGAAATATTTTTGACAAAGTCGACTTGAAATACCTTTCGTTTGATACCCATGAATGAACAAAAACATTGTTTCGATTTTATCGAAATAAGCAACCAAATCTCGATAAAGTCGATGAACTTTGACACCATTTGACATAATGAAAACCAGCCTTAAAACGATACCGTTATAATAAATTTGTGGTTTTTGACAGAATGACGTCATATTAGTTTGTACTCAAAACCAATGATTGCCACCTCACTTCACTTATACCGCTGCTGTGATTCGAAAAAAACGGTGTTGTGGGGGCAACCATGAAATAATTCAAGATGGCCGACTGAGTAGGACAGCGGAAGTCGTGGGTCTGTTTGATACCCATATTGTCAAATCTCATTGCATTTAAAAAATATGCATATAAATCGGTGGCAGCTCTGTAAAAAAATACTAAGGGACAACAATTAATCAGGAGAGCTTGAAATAAGGAATATATTAAAAAGTGTATCTATATGGGTCACGTCGGTTTCGGGTTTGGCTGGCAACCCTGAGCAGAGATAAATATAAAGTTGAGCATCAAAATAGAGATAGGATAGAAATATCGATAGAGATAGGGACACAGAGATATGGATAGGGGTATAGAATGAGAAAGAGATTGAGAAAGAGATCGATACAGAGATAGGGTTGAGGGAGGGGGAGAAGAGGTTGAAAAAAATTAAAAATACAACAACCAAACAATTCACCAAAATACCAACGAAACCAGACCACTGTGCGACCAAAGCCAAGTTAGTAATTTGCTTAATTTTTGGCCTGCCGTTCGACGAGGATTTTTAAAAAATACAAACATCTGAAAGTTTGTAACTGTGTAGTACTAAAAGTGGTGGTTGATATTTTTTAATGTTGCGTTATTTAAATTCTAAAAAATCGAAGCGAGTGCAACACGTGGCCCACAGCGGAACAACTGACGTAAACTGCAGTAGCAGCAGTACTCATGGATATGGATGAGTATCTTTGTTTACTAATGAGCTCAAAATGAATACAATGCTAGCAAAGACTTAAAAGCCCTAAAAAATAGGGTATAGCGGGTCGTACAATTTATGAAAAAAGATAGCTATGTAGATATTATATTGAACATGCCAGCAGGCATCGAGCACATAGACAGACAGGACAGGACTTAAAACATTGAATTTTTATGAACATGGGAAAAAAGTTGGGATTGACCAATAAAACACTTAAAACTTAAATTGCCGCTCTTCAATCAACGTAACATTTTTTGTTTTGTAAGGGAGAAGGACAAATTGTAGGACAAGCAGACCAAATGCGATATACTACACACAGCGAGCTAAGCAGTTAAAAAGAAGACATAATTTTGTTTTATCCCGGGTGTGTCATGGGAGCCTGACACCTTATCTTCGAGGATATCATGGACAGGAAGAGAAAGGAAAAGATGGAGAAGGAGAAGGAAACTATGGAGATATGGGAGAAAAAAAATGGAGAAAGAGAAATGATGAAACAAGAAATAAAATGGAAGAGGAAGAGGGATATAGAGCTCTAGATAGAGATAGAGATGAGGATAGAGATAAGCGTTGATGGATATGAAGATAAATATGAAAAGACAAAGACAAAGACAAAGACAAAGACAAAAACAAAGACAAAGACAAAGACAAAGACAAAGACAAAGACAAAGACAAAGACAAAGACAAAGACAAAGACAAAGACAAAGACAAAGACAAAGACAAAGACAAAGACAAAGACAAAGACAAAGACAAAGATAAAGACAAAGACAAAGACAAAGACAAAGACAAAGACAAAGACAAAGACAAAGACAAAGACAACGACAAAGACAAAGACAAAGACAAAGACAAAGACAAAGACAAAGACAAAGACAAAGACAAAGACAAAGACAAAGACAAAGACAAAGACAAAGACAAAGACAAAGACAAAGACAAAGACAAAGACAAAGACAAAGACAAAGACAAAGACAAAGACAAAGACAAAGACAAAGACAAAGACAAAGACAAAGACAAAGACAAAGACAAAGACAAAGACAAAGACAAAGACAAAGACAAAGACAAAGACAAAGACAAAGACAAAGACAAAGACAAAGACAAAGACAAAGACAAAGACAAAGACAAAGACAAAGACAAAGACAAAGACAAAGACAAAGACAAAGACAAAGACAAAGACAAAGACAAAGACAAAGACAAAGACAAAGACAAAGACAAAGACAAAGACAAAGACAAAGACAAAGACAAAGACAAAGACAAAGACAAAGACAAAGACAAAGACAAAGACAAAGACAAAGACAAAGACAAAGACAAAGACAAAGACAAAGACAAAGACAAAGACAAAGACAAAGACAAAGACAAAGACAAAGACAAAGACAAAGACAAAGACAAAGACAAAGACAAAGACAAAGACAAAGACAAAGACAAAGACAAAGACAAAGACAAAGACAAAGACAAAGACAAAGACAAAGACAAAGACAAAGACAAAGACAAAGACAAAGACAAAGACAAAGACAAAGACAAAGACAAAGGCAAAGACAAAGACAAAGACAAAGACAAAGACAAAGACAAAAAGACGAAGACAAAGACAAAGACAAGGACAAACACTGAATTCAGGGTTTAAATAGGACAATGTCCAGGATACTGATTTCGTATTCAAACATACGAACATTTCGGCATAGTTATTCCCATATAAGCAGATCAAATTATTGATTAAGTACTTCACACAAAGCTGGCAGCAGTCCTTTTTTTGCATTAGGCATTCAATCAAATGAATTCATTTGTTGTTTGTTTGATGATTTTAGACACAAAGTTAAAAGATCTTTCAAATTCATTACATCCTACTAAAATATCCCTAAAATATTCTCACACCCAAAAATTTTAACCAAACGGCGACGACTTCACTTTAAAAGTCTTTTACCATTTGACAATTGAGGGCGCGCAAGCGCTCACGCAATCTAACTGTTGTTAAAGCACAAAAGCAATGATCATTCGTATGTGGGATTGACACCCCTAAATGCAATCATCATCGTAGTCCAGCGCATACTCATGCATCATGAATGTCGAAATATATATTTATGTTTGTAGATGAGTTTGTACTCATCTTTGTGCTTCTAAGCATTCCTAAACTAATGCGTTGACTTTCGAATGGGTCGTTCGGGGGTTAGACAAAACGATACCAGACACAAGCAGTTCGCATGCCAAATCATCATAAGTATTCAGGAAATTTTTGAATGGTGAGAAACAAATACAAAAAGCAAATTATGTGCATACATACGGACATACATACAAATATCCCTGCACAAAATGTGAATAGTCTAGTTTGAGTCTCGGATGAGTCGCAAAGAAGACTTATCTCTTTATATGGGTTAAAATGTTCCCATTTGCTTTAGTGGTTTATATGAGCTCACTATCTTTAGAGAATAGTCACACGATTTTTTGCAGTGCCCGTAAAGTCATAACCGACGCAAAGTTGCCACTTAGGTAAATTTTAAAATGCTCTCGTTTTTTCCAACTCGTCCCGACCTGCCTTAGATTCGCTGTACTGTACTCTTGTCTCACCTTTGGCATTTCGGGAAGTGCCTTACGTTTTACGAAAAATTCTTCTCTCGAATACTTCAAAAGCCAACCCATCTTCTTTCGGTAGCGTCCATTAGATTGGGCAAAAAAAAAAATTGTTTTTTAAATATTTAAAAAAAGTAAAAACTTAAAACCAAAAACTTTACCAATGTTTCCGGCTTTATTACTCTGAAATGGCCCGACTGTCGAATATTTCACTCAGATCTTCCTTAGTGTAGATAGATCCTATATTTGAAGACTTTCCACCTAGGTGTTGTCACTGAGGGTTACCACCTACGGATATACAACCCATAAATATTTCAAGGCATAAATAAAAAAACTCTCATGTAGCAACATTCAACACATGTATGTAGTAAGGTATAGGCGTACAGGGTAAAAAAATGCTGCCAAAATTTATAATAGGTTATATTATGAATTCAATAGGGATTATTACCAACCGGTTTATCAAGTTATATATCTTTAAAATGCATCTGAGCGATAAAACCCAATCTTCTTATCTACATATATCTATGATCCGAAATTGTACCCAAAACGACCCAAAAACGATCCCAAAATGACCCTAAAATTATCCAAAAATAGTTCCAAAATTACCCCAAAAACACCCTTAAATAATCCCAAAACGACCGAAAAAAAGACCCTCAAATGTTTCCAAAATGATGCAAAAATGATCCCAAAATGACTCCAAAATGATCCGAAAATGGCCCAAAAATTGTCCCAAATTAATTCAAAATTAAACCCAAACTGATCTCAATATAACCCCAACATTATCACAAAGTGACCCCTAAATTATCCCAAAATAATCCAAATATGATCCCAAAAATATACAATACAAATACTATATGGTAAAATGGTAACCTTCTTGAATATCAGACATCGAATTGTTACATTTTTATTATATGTACTTAAAAAAAAGAAACAGTTAAAAAGTTTACGTTAAACGGTACATAAAAAAAGTTTTACGGAAGCTAGAAAAGGTGGTTAGCTACACTAACCACCGTGACTGAAAGAGTTAAAATGCATCTGAGCGATAAAACCCTTCTAATCTATATCTATGATCCGAAATTGTACCCAAAACGACCCAAAAACGATCCCAAAATGACCCTAAAATTATCCAAAAATAGTTCCAAAATAACCCCAAAAATACCCTTAAATAATCCCAAAACGACCGAAAAAAAAGATCCTCAAACGTTCCCAAAATGATCCAAAATTGAACCCAAAATGATGCAAAAATGATCCCAAAATGACTCCAAAATGATCCGAAGATGACCCAAAAATTGTCCCAAATTAATCCAAAATTGAACCCAAACTGATCTCAATATACCCCAACATTATCACAAATTGACCCCTAAATGATCCCAAAATAATCCAAATATGATCCCAAAAATATACAATACAAATACAATATGGTAAAATGGTAACCTTGGGCGGTAACCCTACTTGAAAATATTTTAGTTGGTATGTCGGCGAAAATACCTTTCATTTCATTCCAATATTGGCACATCTTGCTCCATTATTTAAAAAAAAAAATGAAATAGGTGGCAACCCTGTACACCCCCCAAGTGGCAACTCCCAAGTGGATAGTCAATCATACTATCTATATGCCAAATTTCATCCAAATCGGTCAAGCCGTTCCCGAGATAATACCGGATATACAAATATACTTCTGTAATGTGACAACCCTACTTGAAAATATTGTAGTTTGTATGTCGCCGAAAATACCTTTCATTTGGTACCCATATTGGCATATCTTTCTCCATTATTTAAAAAAATGGAAATAGGTGGAAACCCTGTAAACCGCTCCAAGTGACAACCACCAAGTTGATAGTTTTATAATCAATCATACCATCTATATGCCAAATTTCATCCAAATCGGTGAAGCTGTTCCCGAGTTAGTACCGGATATACAAATATACTGCAGTAAGGGTGCCTGTTCCTGTTCCTGTTCAAATCGGCCAAGCGGTTCCCGAGATAGTCTGGACATACAAATTTACAAGTTTAGCTCGTTTAAAGATATAAGATATAGCACTCCCTTGGATACATAAAAAAATCTGGCCAATCGACGAAATATTATAACAAATATAAGCCAGCAAAAATTTTACTTCATAAATGCTATCTTTGGATAGGTAGACAAAAGTTTGTGTGCTACAGCGTGCTACAGTTGGAATAGTTTTTATCAATTCCCAAAAAAAAATGTTGCCCATATTTGCCGCCCTTAATTTAAAGACGAAAAGTCACTTCAAAATTTTCACAAAAGTGACATGACGTATACGTAACATTTTCTTCTTAACGAATGTGTAGACATAGAGAAACAAATACATAATTAATGCCTACTATCATTTTTAGAACATTTAAGGGTCTTTTTGGGATCATTTTAGGATAATTTTGGAATTATTTTAGAGTCATTTTGGTATCATTTTGGGTAAGTAAAGTTAGCGCTAAATTGATAGCACCGAGCAAGCTTCGTCACCCAGGTACTATTTTCAAAAACGACAAGGCTTTAGCAGGATAGGAAGATGGTTTGTAGGCCCAAGTATCGTAGGGTTTGAATCGCGAGGGGGGAGTTTTAGAGTGTTTTTTTAACACTCTTTATTGCAAATATTTTATTTTTTTATTGATATTTTTTTTTTCAAGAATTTTCTTTTCTTTAGGGTTTTTATAATTTTTTTTAGTAATACTTTTTTTTATAATTTTTTCATAAAAGGTATGAAGCCTTCGACTTAGCCGAAGACAGCGCTTTCCTTACTTGTTTTTTATTTATTTATGAAACGCTCTATAATTTGTATGGTCTTACCAAAATTTCTCTCCGTGTACCGCTACAAAAATAACATTACCCCAGAAAAGCAAAATCAAAAAAAGCAACAATTTATATCGCCCATACTCTTCGCACTCGTTTACACATAAATCTGAGCAAATGTGACGCACTGCTCTGACATAAGCGCACACGAAACGTTATACAAGAACAACAAAAAACGAACTGTTGCGATTCGCCTACCCTCACATAACTGTGCTATGCTGCTTGCTGCATGCATAAAACGTTTATCGGAGCGGCCATTGCAATGCGCTGATTGGTCAAACGCCAACCAAAGTCAATTGATGGCTAAATTGAGTATAAAAAGGCAATCATCGTTTTGTGGGCACAATTAAGGGCATAGACTTTGTTAGCGATAGACACGCGTTGTGTGCAAGAGCGGTTGTTCATAGCGGTAGTAGTTACACAGTTAACTGCTATTTATAAACAGTATTGAATACGCGTTACTTTTAAACTTAACGAACTATGCGCCGTGTGTGCCAAATTGAAACTATTTCATAGACATTTGTTGAAACTGCTGCAACTACTGGCAGATGGATACTAAATAGTTTTTTTGATTTTAAATTGACTTAATTCCTTTTAATTAAAGCGCTTTGGTGTTACGAATTAAAAACTCAAACGAAAGCGAAAAAATGCAAAATATGCATAACTAAATTGGAAAAGTGTGCGGAAAATTTGTGTGCAAAGCGTCCACTCGTGAGTGAAGGAGGCTCACCACCAATCGACTGTCGTCTGATCTAACCACCAATTAATTCATTTAGAACAATTTAATTTTTTGTGCTACGCGAGGATTCGGATGGAAATCTAGCGCCACCAGCAACAACATTTTTTTACAATTGTATTAATTGATTTTGATTTAATTTTTACGCGCACATTGATTAATCGTAAAAATCGGATTAAGTTGTAATTGGATAGCGGGCGGAATAATTTCAAAAACATTCATATGAATGAAGACCTTTTCTTGGAAAAAGGCGTGTGAGGATATCCATTTCATGCCCAACTCGGAGCCAATGAACAAATTTTAATACAGGCAACAAAATAGATATTTATATCAAGCTTCTAGCAGTTATTTCAAAAAATAATAAAAATTGTCTATGAAAAATTAAAAAACAGTTCCATTAAAAAAAAAATAATTAAAAATTAAAAAAAAAATAATTAAAAAAATAAAAAAAAAAATATTCAAATAAAAATAAAAACTCAATAAAAAAAATTATAAAAAGCCTAAAGAAAAGAAAACTCTTAAAAAAAATTATTAAAAAAAAAATAAAAAATATCAATAGAAAAAAAATTTTAAATAAAGAGTATCAAACAAAAAAATCTAAAACTTGCCTCTCGCGACTCAAACCCCACGACATTTGAGCCTAGAAACCAGCTTCGTATCCTGCTAAAGCATTGTCGTCGCAGCAGCACTTTCCACAACTCTAAAAAAAACCCACATCCTTCCGACACTCTCACCCCCTCGCACTGATGTTAGACACACATTTTTGCATTAGCAACGAAGCTTTGAATAATTATCACTTGAATATGGAGCACGCCAACTTTGATGATCAAATATTTAATGATTTTTCTGGACCTTTGAGTCCTTTGGGCGCCAACAAGCCTTTAACACCCACCTCACACATCAGCTTAAGCGGTAGTGGACCACATGGTATACACGGCGGTGGTCCAATTATGCTCGGTCTACCACCTAATACAGTGCTACAACATAACGGCGGCAACAACAACAACTCAGAGATATGCAACAATCAACGCTTGCCCGACTGTAATACACTACTACCGGGTGGCTCTCCAAAACTAGATCCATATAAAACCGACTATGGTGGTCAAAAATTGGAATATGGTAGCATAAATAAGTTGGGTTGTTATTCGCCTACACAAAAATATGAATATATTAATAATAATCATCATACACGCGAACATCATGCCACGCATGCGCAACAGCAATACTCAGCAACACCACCACCACCGTCAGCACAAGCTGCAACAACACCAACAAGTAACGGTGGCAGCAGTCCTAATAGCCTTATACATCATAAACAGCTACACAATCATCATCATCATCATCAGCAGCAACAGCAGCAGCAGCAGCAATATGGTGATTATCATACGCATCCTGGCGTGAATGGCAACAAAATCGATTATTCACCCAACTCAGCTGTCGCTGCAGCAAAATTAGAATATGAGCATCATATGCAACAGCTTTATGGTTCAAGTCCTCATCATACGCCACATGGACAGGACTCAACTACTGTCGTGTTGAACGGTGGTAATGAATCTACAAGCAATTTAATCTCAAATAATATGACACATAACGGTGCTGGTGGCGTTGATGCTGGCGTTAATGTGTTAACGAGCGCAACAAGTGTGGTGGGTGTTGTTCAAGCAAATAATACACCCTCTTCTTCAGTTGGTAATAACAATAATAAACACAAGAAGTCAGATGAAATGTGTCAAATGTCAGCTATCAATGGTAACGGTAACGATGTGAATTCGCATGCCGTCGGTGGAGGTAATGGCAATCCTAGCTCGAATAGCGCGCCAGCAACACAATCATCGACAGCCAAACCAAAGAATGATAAGAAAAAGGGTGATCCGAATGGCATCAAGAAAAAGAAAACGAGGTAAGTAGCTACGCGAATTAGGGTGTGTCTGAAAAAAATATATATATATGTATTTTTCAGCTTAGCATTGTTTAGTTTCGATTTAATATCTAACCGAAAAAGCAGTCTAAAATTTTTTATTTGGTTTTTTTCAATATTTTTCAAGTCAATAGGGGTATTCTCTCTAAATTTTTTCCATGAAAAACACAAGAATTTACATTACTTTTGTCAAAATTGCAAAATGCAAGAATAAAAAACACCCGCGTTTTGATGTTTCATGAAAAAAAAATTTTTTGAAAATTTTCCAATTTTGACAATAGTGGCTAAATTTCCTGTGTTTTTTATGAACAAAATTTTGCCCCGCCAACTCACACTATTTTATTATTTTTATTTTATTTTTACACGTTTCGGTTAAAAATTAAAAAGCAAAAACTATTCGATCGGTCAAAATAGCCCATGAAATTTTTTGAAAACTATTAATATTTTCTGAAATATTTAAATTTAAAACTTTCCGGTTTAAAATTAAAACTTTGCGGTTTAAATTTTTTATTTCGTTCTTTTTTGTTTTTGAAAGATATTTCAAGTCATTGAGTTTTGACCCTAGACATTTATGTGTGCGATGTAGCTGAGTGGTAAAGCAGTCAGGTATGACACGGAAAATCTTGGTTCGAATCCTAGCCATCAGACAAAAAAATATTTTTTTTTAAATTGTTTAGACCTTTCTTGTTTAAAATTTAAACCCCATTTATTTAACCTATTTTTTTTTTAAATGGCCTAGTTTCAATTTGAAATCAAATTAAGTTTGGTCATATATGTAGTCCAAAAAAGTTTTAAATTTGGGACGCATTTTTAACCGTGTACCTTTAGTTCACTTAAGTTTTTTTTTCAAACAGTTTCTTCACTTCATTTTATTCTATTTCATTGTATTTTATTTCATTTCCTTAACTAAATTTTTTTTTAATAAGATTTTTTTATTGGAGCCCCGAAATAGGTACCACAATTCAGAATTTGGCACCAAATTTGTAGTCTCTTATTTTATATTTAATTTTTACTTTACTTTATTTTTATTTTTTTTTTAATATTTTTTTTTATTTTTTTTTTTACTTTATTTTTTAAAATTTTTTTTAATAATTCTTTTTAGTTTTTTTAATTATTTTATTTAACTTCATTTTATTTTGTTTTCTTTGTATTTTTTTTTTTAATTTTTTTAAATATTTTTTTTTCTTTTTTTCTTTATATTTTTTTTTTTTTTTTAATTTGAAGCATTTTATTGGTCTGTATATTAAGAAACTTTGACAAATTTTAACGACTTCAAGACCTTTGTAATTATGGTGAATTGGCATTTTTCATAATCATTCAGTTTCAATTAATTTTTTTTTTTTTTTTCATTTCATTATTTATTATTTTATTCGATAATCTCTTAATCAACCTCAAAATTTTAAGAAAAATAAATATTTTATAGTTTTCTTTTTTTTTTGAAATAGAAATTCTAACCTCATACCAATAATGTGCAATCCACCTTAACCCATATACACCTTTTAATTTTATTTTATTTTTATTTTTTTTTTTTTGTGATTCTAAAATCCACCTCACAACGTCTACAATTATTAGCTATACCTAACAGTAGAAAATCCATGTTTTATCTGACTTTTTTATGCTGCTTTTATTGTTTTTGTTTTCTATAATCCTAAAATCCAGCTCAAATATTTTTTTTGTTAAATTTTTTTTTATCTTATTCTATAAGTTATCCACCTAAAAATAATCAGCAATTTTTTTTTTTCTTATAATTTTCTTCTTTTTTTTTGCAATACCTACGATTTCCAACCTCATTCTAGCCGCAGAAAAAAACCTTCAACCCACCTTAACCCATATACTACAACTTGTTATTATTTGACGACACTTTTTTATTGCCGATTATTAGCTATACCTAACAGTGGGAAATCCATGTTTTTATCTGACATTTTTATAACATTAACCATTCGCTCAGTAGGAGTTTTCTTTTATCATTAGTAAGAAGTGTTAATTACTCAATTATTCTTTACACTGCGTCACAGTTGGAGAATTTTGTTGTTTCTTTTTATTGCCACCGTTGTTATGGATTATTAATGCAATAATTTTTCTGTAATAAACTCTCGTGTGTGTAGATTTGTATGTGTAAAAAAAATTATGTCAAGGGTTAAGCTAGCAGGATACATTAATTCTCGTGTATAGGTACGAGCAATGCCGGTGTAATTGTAAAACCAAGTAGAATAGGAATCCTGCGGACCTTCACCTTGTCCCAATTTCTCTACATGTTTAAAAATATTTTAAGCTAACTTTTATTGCCACGACTGTGTACAGCGAGAAGAAAATATTTCCGTGCGTTGGAATGAATTCTAAACTTTAAGTTGAACATTTAAGGGTCAGTTACATAAAGCTTTATTTTGACTTTACCTCAAACTTTGACTTTGACAGAAAAGTTCAGTATACGTATTTAAACGAAGCGTTGCAAATTGGAGACCTGAAAGTTGAAGCAAGGTTAAAATTTGGCAAACTCCCAAATTTTGCTTGCTTTGCTTGCTTTGACAATCAGATGTTGATGACTTTGCTTTAATTAAAGAATAAAAAGTTGGAGGAAATAATAATTAATTAATTTTTTCTCTATTAAATTAATAAATTAACCAAAACACATTGTAGCATACCTCTGAAGTTCGACGCAAAGTTTTGAGGTAGCAAATTTCAGGCGAGGTTAACAAAGCTTTATGTATTTCACCCTTTAGCAATAGATCTGTGAAAATTGCATTCAATTTTATACAGCGCTTTTTCAGTGATGGGCGAACACAGCAACGGCGATGGGACAATAATTTTACTTTCCGTCGGCTGTAGGCTTTCATATGTATAAGAATCACGTTAAACTAACAAGAAAGATCTGCCCCTGTGGGATAGGGGTTTAGAATATGCCCGAGGTAAGCATACCGGCCGTAAGAGGCGACTAATAGTCGATCCTTATTGTTTTCTGGAATTTTAGAATTATCATTTACGTGCAAAAAACGTAAGATTTAATCGAATCTGTTTCGGGATATGGTTTTTGATACTATGGGTACAGCCAGATCTTCGCTGGTACTCCAATAATGGCGATGACTTGGCAGGTGATGGTAGCCCATAAAAAAGTGTATGCCTATAAATGTCCAAAATTCACTTTTTTTGTAAATTCAAGGTTTTGTTTTTTTGTACCGCATATAAATTCGAATGAAATATGATTCCTTCCACAATAGGTTCCATACGAAAAATTGTGTTGGCGTTTCCAAATCGTCAAAAAAAAATCCCGTTACTGGTCCCTCTGCAGAGTCAAATTGTGAAACCACGGTGATTTTATCAATTTTTTTTCATTTTTGCAATGGTTCTTCGAAAACTGTGCTTCTGACGTTTTCTGACAATATATTTGTCTCTTAATTCTTCTTCCTGAATTTGATTTAGGACCTCAATCAAAAACTAATCTTCCTCGTTCGGTGAAGTCACCATCTCTTCATCGTCATCATCACTCTCGATATCCGTATCTTGGTCATTATCGATTGGAATTTCTTCCAAAATGGAAGCAATTTCATTTTCTGACAAAAATTTTCCGTGAACTCCAGCCATTATCCACTATTTTCTGTAAAAAGCTGCGTATAATAAAATCAGAAAATACAAGGGACAACAGAGCCCGACGGTACTTACAAGTCTACTTCGGAAAATCAAAGATCACTGGTAAACTAAGAAAGTAAAGTTCTTTGTATCTTCAAAACTAAACACTAAATTCACAAAACTTATACTTTACTTTTATTTTGTAGAGATATTTTAAGAATTTAGCAAGATATAATTAAAATAATACACCACTTGTTATTTGTGACATCACTATGGAAAACACTTTCTTGAAATGAGCATAAAAAGCAAAGAATCCACGAATTTTATCAAAAGTCCCGTTATATATGTTCTATGTTTTGTACTTTAAAGTACCGTTGGTCTACTTGCTGTAAAAAACTTACTGAATGCTTTTAAAGAAGCTAAATCAGAAGTGGTACTGGAGAGTACCGTCACGTACAACAAGGGGTTAACGCGCTGAACACGAATCCGTTTTGGTCCAGCACGTATGGATTATTTTCTAATCTCAAAAAACATGTCAAATGTTTAGTGGTATGCGAATTTTTTAAGGTTAGAAAAAAATCCAGACGTGTTGGACCAAAACGGACACCGGATTCCTGTTCAGCGCGTCAAAATACAAAACTGGGACTGTGTAATTTAACAGAATCATGTTAATTTAACACGATGTCAAGTTTTTCTTCATGTTAATTTTACAGGAAGTCATGTTGAGCTTCATATTAATTTTATAGGAAGTCATGTTAATTTATTCAACATGAGATTTCTGTTAAAATACCAGGAACAATAGTGTTAAAAAATAACAGCCTGAAAGTGTTAAAAAAAAGTGTTGATTTTACATGAAAATTATTCTGTTGTAGGTACATTAGAGTGGGTCGATTTTCTTGTGATAAATCGCCATTGCGGAAAAGGTTCTAAGGATCATTTTAAACCACATTGCTGAAGGAACTTTAGGTCTAAAATCGTTTAAGCTCATATCTAATCACGATTTTTTCTTCTGTTTTTTCCTTCCAGGACCACTTTTACAGCCTACCAGCTGGAGGAACTAGAACGCGCATTCGAACGTGCGCCCTACCCAGATGTGTTCGCGCGTGAAGAACTTGCTATCAAATTGAACCTCAGCGAATCGCGCGTACAAGTTTGGTTTCAAAATCGACGAGCCAAGTGGCGTAAACACGAACCGCCACGCAAAACGGGCTTCATTAAAACCAACACACCGCCCAACCCCTCAATGAACACAACACTGGGACCACCCTTCGCCACATTCCCACAAACGACCACTGTCACACCACCCGGCAGCATGGATAGTTGGACAAGCTATCAACCAGCCTACGAACTGAGTCCACAATTTAGTTTACTCTCACCTGCCGCCAGCCCATATGCCACCTACTCAAGTCAATATGGCACTTACGTACACGAAAGTCAACTCTTCCCAATGCGTCAATTTGAATACGGTAGTCCACCTAGACTGGATATGGGTGGCGGTGGCGGTCCAATCAATAGTGCCGATGATGGTAGTGTGGTGACGCATAAAATGCATACAACCGATGGTGTTTATGGTTCTTCGGCGTCAATGGATGATGGTAGCGTTTCTGCGCATATGGGCGATCACAATGTTGTTGTAATGCATCATCAAATTACCAGTAATGGGAAATATTTGAGCGGCGAGGAAGCGAAATATGTTAGTGTGGGTGGTGTGACGCATACGTTGAGTCCATTAGATGCCCATCATGCGAATGGTGGTTGTCATATTACCTCAGAGGGACAAGCACATACACTGGATAACGGTACATTGAAACAACAACAACAGCACTATGGTACGATCGTCGCCGCATCGGTTGGCGCTCAAGTCGAGGATCCAAGCAATGATGGTACGACGTCGTCTAGCGGTCTACAAACTGTGATTAAAAATGAGGGGGATGGTGCCAGTCAGGGTGCCAATGTGACACATAGTTATGTGTTGCCGCCTTTTTTGCACTAAAAGAAATGCTCTCACATCAAAAACAGCGTCATCATACTCACCAACAATCACAACAACAATGGGCAATTCCATCAATTGGTCCAAGCATTCATGAAGTTTTGCGTCGACGCCGCATTCAGGGAAGAACGCCTAGTGGAATTGCATCGAGATACTATTTTCAGCGTCCAAACTAAAGCAAGTTCCATTAAGTTGCACAGGTATTCAGAGGGTTAAGGTTCTAAAAACTTGCATGCTTGATCAATGAAGAGGTTTTCGTGCTAGAAAAAGGGTAGGTGGTTGAATATTTTTTAGCACATTGGGGATTTGTGGTAAAACTTTTGTTTAAAAGTGGAAATTCGAGACTTTTTTTTTGAAAATTGAAATAAAAGTTAAAACTTGAATCTTATTTTTTAAACCCAAAATAATAGTTGAAATTTTAGTTTTATTTTTTTTTTTATCCAAAACAAAAGTTTCAATTTGAACTTTTTTCAATCGAAAATTTGTTTTTTATTTTTTGAGTCGAAAAATAATTTTATTTTATTTTTTAATCAAAAATATAAAAAAAAATTTGAAATTTATCTTTTGGGTCCAAAATTAAGATTTATTTTTAATCAAAAATTTCATCGTACAATTTGGTTTTCAAATTTTTTGGCGAAAATAAAAGTGAAAATCTGACATAATGTTTTGTTAATGTAAGTATTACTCTTAAATTCCAATAAAAAAAAAATTGAAAAAAAACTTTTTTTCATAGAATTTCTAGTTTGTCAATCAAAAATATAAAGCCTAGCACAGATGTTTCTGCAGGAATAAAAATTTGTGGAAAGTTAAAACTTGAATATTTTTTTTTTTAACCCAAAATAATAGTTGAAATTAAATTTTTTTTTTATCCAAAACCAAAGTTGTAATTTGAACTTTGATTTTGTGTCGGAAATAAAAATTTAAATTTTATTTTTTTAATCCAAAACTTTGATTTTATTTGTTGAGTCGAAAAATTTATTTTTTTTTTTCTTTTTTTCTTAATCCAAATAAAAAAACGAAAATTTTAAGTTTATATTTTGAATCCGAAATTAATACAAATTTTCATCGTAAAATTTGGTTTTTAATTTTAATATTTAAGTCAAAAGTAAATGTCAAAATTCTAGTAAAAAAATTTAAAAAAAAAATTTCCAAAAAAAATTTGAAAACTACTTTTTCTAAAATTTTTATTTTGTCAATCAAAAATATCAATAAAATTTTGGCATAGGTTTTTTCTGCAGAAATAAAAATTTACCTGAATTTTCCAAAAAATGTGCTGAAAACTTTTCAAAATCGCAAGTCGGACGACACCTAAAATCGTTTTTAAGCCAATGTCAGTTAGGACTTTAGCGAGGCTTCACTTCATACTCCATGACAGCTGTCATAGCTTGATATCTGAGGCATAAACGTCAATAACAATTACTTCTGTTTTTTTTTTTCAAATACTCTACCTTGGTTTCATTTTGAGTCCTGTTCTATCACTCAATGTAGTACCTTTAAAAGTCATCTTGAACTGCCTGTCAGTCAAGTTTGACAACTAAAGTCTGGTTTTCATTAGGTCAAATTTTAACAACTTTTATTGACTTGAAATGAAATTTGACACCATTTGACATAATGAAAGCCAGCCTTAACCTATCACACTAAGGCTTCAGATTCAAAGCGTTGGAAGCGAATTCATTCTAAAGGTGGGTTCGTCCCTCCATATGGTTTCTTCTTCTTCCTTGAAAATAGCCTCGAAGCTGTCAAATTGCTCATGTTGTTGCTTTGTGTGACATTTCCAGTACAAGGAGTGCATGCGTGCGTGTAGAACTGAATTCGCTTGAAACCACCTTGTATGAATTCGCCTTGGTTGGAAGTCAAATTTTAATGAGCTTTGACATTTAGCGTATTTAATTTCTGTGTGCCTGTATTTCTAAAACCTACACAATTTTAAATACGAAACAAAAACAATAGATACTTACGTGCTTACGTTGTTATGTTCATATATTTTCTGATCTTCGCTTAACTGCTGAAGTTTGTAATGTCAGCGGCAAAGGCAAACGTCAAAACGATGTTGCTGACATGGGATTTAGAAAGTTTTTGATTTGACAATTGAAAAGTGTAAACGTGAGGAGCATTTCATGGTAAATAGGTAGTTCAAATTTAATCATATTGGTTCCTTTTCTTATTATAATAATTATTTAAGGCTATAAAGAATAGAATTAGGTGTGAAGTAGATTTTAAATTTAAGTAACTAAAAATTAAACTCTAAATATACATGAGGGTGGTATGCAAAAAATATCTTGTTTATCGAGAAACGAGTGATTTGATCACCCTAATGTATATATCTAGATTACTGGAAGGTAAATCAATTCAAAGCAACAGAATCCAGAGTCTTGCCATACTACATATGTAAAATTATTTTTAGTTCATATAAATGTTTGGGGCATATTTATAGTCCAAATTAAGTATGTAGTTAAAGTTAGTTTCAACTTTTTTGACAGATCGTTTGAATATGTACGACTAGCTGACCCGGCAGACGTTGTCTTGCCAAAAATTTATTTGCCTGCATGTATCCCTATCCCTATACCTTACCCTAACCCTCTCCCCAGTCACAACCCCAAACCAAGAACGATATGGTAAATCATAATGTAAATACAAAGTGATTTATATTTACATCAGGATTTGCCATCATTTTCTTAAAAGCAATATGAAAAAACTGATGGGTGCTGTCATTCATGTCTGGCCTTGTTTTAATTTAAAAAACAAATGTTGTCGGTGGCCTATTGTGGCCGAATTATGATATTTTAAAATTTGAATGAAAAAAATCGGACCAGTGGATCGGCTGTTTAGCTTTAATAAGTACATACTTAATTTTGACCATGAATACGCCCCTTTAATTTTAATCGGTCTAGTGGTCTATCGTTACTTTTAGTATGTGAATATATACATATATATAAAAAAAACTTGTATGCATTCCATGTGTGCCTTATTTTAGAAATTTAGAAACATGATTAAATATTACAAGGAAAGTAATATTTAATGTAAATATTTAAATGCATTCCAAATGTGTCTTCATAAGATACGGCCTAGTGTCGACAACAGGGTGTAGCCATAAGAAAATAATTACATCGTAGAGTAGGGAATTTTAGTTCATTAAAGTGATCAGAGATTTTAAACTAGCTCACAAAAAGAACTAGTTCATGTAGTTCGTTTTTAGTTCATTTAGTTAAAATATTTGTATTGGTTTCTTTTAGAAAATAACTGCCATGTCCAAAAATTTTGGGATGGGTAACAAAAAATGCCTCTTGGCGTCCCCATACACTTTTCAACGTGTTTTTGCAGTTGATTCTTAAAGGAAACAAATACTACCTTATGTACGCTAGAACAAACCCTGCTAACCAGCGGCAGATAAAATCTTGGCAAATTACTGGGTCGCGCTTACAAAAAAAAAAAGAAAACAGGATAAAAAAGTGGGCAATTTTGTTCAGGGAGGTTCGTTTTCTACCCATGTTGGAGTTGCTAATTTGTGTCGAAAATTATCGAATTCTGCGTTGTTATTTCGATGTTCACCCTAACCCACAGTCATTTATGGTATTGCACAGCCCTGGTTGGCAGGGACTTTAGTTTTGGTTTCTCCGTATTTTCTTATTCTTGCTAAATTTTATAAATTTGACAAAAATTTTACATAGTTTAAGTAGTTCATTTCCAATTTGGAACTAGTTCACGCGATTACTTACATGATCTAGTTCAATGAACTACTTAGTTCATGAACTACACAAGTTTATTGAACAGTATACCTACGCTGTTTGTCTTTTAATTTAACTCCGAAAAGCCAAAAATATATTAAAACTTAGTTGTATGTAAAATATGTACATATTTGTATATTTTTATTATTATATAAAATCATATACTGTTGTGAAATTGACAATATTCTCTCTTAATTTTTATGGCATACATTTAGTTTTTAGTTTTATTTAATACTAAGTAGTAATAGTTTTGTTCATCATTTATAAGTAATAATTTTAAAATAATACAATTTATATCATAATCACATTAAGTAGGCGCCTAAAGTTAGCGTGTCCGCATACGGAGCGAATCGTCATAGACGCGTATTAGACGCTACATTCGATTTTTGTACGCTTTGTTGCTGATTGAAGAGCTGCACACGAATCGGCAGCTGCACGAAAGTGGCAAAGCATGAAAGCTACATGCTGCTCAGCGTATGACAATGCTGGTCGCCAGGCGTCGTACGCTTAGAAAAGTGGAAGAATAAGCATTTGTTTACATTTTTCATTTTCGATTTTTGTGTGCCGTGGCTTTGCTTTCTTTTTTTCAATTCAATTAATTGTTTATTTTTTAAGAAAAAATGGAAATTTTTCAAAATTTGCAGAATCGAAGAAAAGATGTACGTCCATTACTGTGAAAACGTGTTAATTAATTAATATTGCAATTTTGACAGTTCTTTGTGTGCTTCTGCAGCGTCGTGTGCAGATCTTGAGACGCAGGGAAATTCGTCATCAATGAAATGGCAAGTACGCGTCTATGACGATCCGCCTCGTCTGCGGACTGCCTTAGTTGCAGCTTTTTGACTCGTAGATTATTGAGAATTGTGCCAAAAGGTCGCAACTTTGACTATATAATTATTATATGAATAATTTTAGCAAAAAGTATGTAATTCACTTTTCGTCAGTCCCAAATATTTTGAGAAAAACAAATTAAAAAAAATTAAAAAAAAAATGTAATAAGTACTTTAAAATTTTGTTCTATTATTACTATTATCAAAGTTTAATTTTAAATATTAATTAAGTATATGTTTGTATGTATCATATTAAGGAACAAAATAGTTAAAATTTATATATACTATTTTTAAATGTTTGAAATAAAAAAATTATAATACAAACATGTGACTATATAATTTGAATTCAGGATACATTTTTTTGGTACTTGTAATTTGTACTGATCTTCTAAAATCTTCAGTACTTGTTTTTATTTGGTAATATTTACAATATTCTCTTGTCTGGAAATTAGGGACCAATTACATAAAATTTTGTAGCGAAGCAAAATTTTGGCAAATCGGCGCAAAAACGAGGCGCGCATCTGTCAAAATTTCACAAAGTTTTATGTAATTGGGCCATTAGGGCTAAAGACCAGAACCATTTGGTACCCCAACATTTTTTTACATTTTGCACGCCTTTTTTCTATAGACATTTCTGTTTTACAATATTTTGACTCAGTAGCTTGAGAATATGTGGAAAAATAGTTAACTTTCGGGTCGAAACAGTTTTTTTGTATAAGATTTTAAGTCATTTATACGTAAATTTTCAGATTATATGGCAAAATAACTTTTTTTTTAATTTAGTTTTCATGGAAACCTTAATAGCTTCGTCAGTTTTAAATTTTTTTGAGAAAATTAACTTTCATTGCACTCGCAACAAAATTTTCTGTTGAATACCATTCAAGGTTTGTATAGGTTTCTTATAACATAAAGCATAGGGATAGCGCCAAAGTTTACCCACCTCGAAAAAAAGACGAAAAAAATGTGTTTGTGGGGCAAATACTACTACTTTTACCACTTCTTTCCGGTTCATATATAGTTCGTTAGAAAGGTCTATATATCTCTTCTATCGAAATCAAAAAATAGCAATCGGTTTATAATTACCATAAGTGCTTGAAGGTATGAAACCCCGGTTTTTGAACCCTTACTCAAGATTTTGGAGGTGTCCGTCAAATTTCTGGTACGCAGTTCTTCTTTATTCACCGAGATCTACCAGAAAAATGCTATCACTTCCCAAGTATTTTTTCGTGTTGCACAGTGTTGTTTATGTATTTTACTTATTTGTTTCCATTGAAAATGATATTGAGAATTGGAATAGAATTGAAAGTGACGAACTAATTGATTAAGATAAAGATGCCAGTGATACTGAAGAAACTGGTGATGAAGGTCAAAACGAAGGGCAGATCGAAAATTGTGTGAAAAGTAGAGAAGCTATTAAAATCTTCGATAAAGCAATGGCATGGGCTGAAGCCAACACACTTGACTATGCCGAGATATATGTAAATATAACATCCTGATCAGCTGTTTTATACATAGTAGTTTTAACTCTTCTCAACCCAGATCGTTTGACTATTGAATGTATAAAATAAAAAAATTTGAATTGAAGTTTGACTAAACGTCAATATGGATGGCGGCGAGTTGCGAATGCAACACTAATATTTTTGATCTGTGACATTGTAGATTGGAACTGCACTGGAACATGTATTCTGTGTGGTAATGAGGGACCAGTTGCAAGTAACACAAAATTTTGTATTAGATGGGAAAAAGAAGTAAACAACCAAGAAGCTGTCCAGAAAGGAAGTACTTGAATTAATCATTCCGTTGTCAAAAATCAGATAAACAGCTAGCAGTAGATGCTGAAGTGCCAGTTGTGGAAGAAAGATGGCTAGATGAGAAGTGGCTTGCCAGAATAGTGAATAGTCCAGATGAGCTCGAAAATTATGCAAATGAGTTGGCAGCCGTGGATAGCGAAGTTGCAGTCGTGAAAGAAGAAGAGTTAGAGGATGAAGTAGATGAGGTGGTAGAAGTATATATGAATACGTAACACTTATTCACCGTGCACATACATAAGAAAAAATGCACCTCTGTGTTGGTTTCTCTGCTAGAAAACAGCTGACTTTCGTTTACAAGTTTCACTGTTTATGTTGTGTACAAAAAAAATTGTCTGTGAATTTTTCTGAAAAGCCCACAAAAAAAGTATGTACATATATTATGTCTAAACGAAGTACAAATTTTACAACTAGTGAAATTGAATATCGGCTGGAAAGCTTTAAATATATAATAGAGTGCAACAAGACAGACCGTGTCAACTCTGAATCGAAAGTGAAAGCGTGGAAGGACATATATGTATTTTTGAGTATGCAGTTTCGTAGCCCATTAAATTTTACTGTGCAAGTTAGAACACGCTAAAAATTTTACTTGATTTTTTAGAATTGTTTGGCAAGGGTGTTGAGTGTTTTCTTCCACACAAGTCACAAAAATTCAGCGAAAATTTGTAGGGAGTTCTAACTTGCACATTCTTAGAGTAAAATTGTATGGGCTACAAAAGTGCATACTCAAAAATTTTCTGAAAATTTTTCCAAAAAAGTTGAAATTTTTTACATAAATAACGTACATAAAAAAAATTCTGACGTGTACATGAAAATCGCCGATACACGTGTATTTTTATTTTTCGTCCACTTTCCGAAAAAGTCTATTTGGTTCATAGGACAGAATGTGTGTAGAGCAGTGCTATGAATATTTATCTTTTGAATTCATATTGACTATGAAAAGTGGAATAATCATCAAACATATTAGTCTTCAAAGTAATGGGTACATTTTTAGTTTATCCGCAACTTATTGCAAGACGTTCGAAAAAAGCTTTATTCATCATCCGACAGGGTAAAAATAGTAGATACAACTTCGGCTAAAGTGTGCTGGGAGGGCCAAACAGGTGGATTAGAAGGATTCAGACAGAAAGGCTGGAGCATACTTAATCTTCTAGTTATTTGTAGAGAAGGAGACATACGAAATAGCAGGATGACGTTTTAAGCATATATAAAATCATGCAAGCAAACCTATACCTACATGGAACACCTTTATACAACAAATAAACGATTACGGATTGGATATAGAATCACCGTTAATTGGCTTAAAGGAAAAAGAAAGGTTTTTTTTGTCATAACAGAGTATTTAATTAAAAATCATTTTTTCGCCTTATTCCACGGACTAGCAATGGCCGATGACTTAACTACAGCAGTCAGAAAAATGACGGAGACAACTAGTTGACAAGGCTCCGATGACTATGTATATTTATCATTTGAATTCATATTGACTATGAAAAATGGAACAATCACCAGAAAAAAGATGCAACACATTCAGTCTTCAAAGTAACGGATATTTACTTATTTTAGGTTATCCGAAACTTATAGCAAGATGTTCGAAAAATGATTTATTTGGCCTGTGGGATATACCCATAAAAATGATCTAACTAGGAATAAATGGGTCTAGATCGAAATGCGAAAGGATGAAAGACAAGCTAAAGTCCTTAATTACTTCAGATTGTGACTCGATAAAGCCAGAAGAATCATATTCGGAATAGGCGGGTAAGGGAAAATTGGATAGCATAAAAACAACGTCAAATAATTAAGTTTCAGACCAGGGCTGAGGAGATAAGAAATTTCATGTAAACGCCCACGCTGATCCCAAATTGGCGGAAAAGCTTATAAAAGAGTGCAAGCACATTCCATAGGAATAGTTCCAGCGCTGCAGTAGAAATCGAGTAAAGGAAAATTACGCATGGCATTTTGCAAAAAAAAGGCAAAACAGCGAGAGTAGATGAGACGGTGCAAAAGCTCATCGATTATTCCGAAGGAAGACTACGAATCCTATCCGATTAAAAGGAAAATGCGGGGAAGTCCAATGAAAGTCCAACTGGCGAATTAATGGAAACAACCAATAGCATTGAGGCAATGGAAATATTTGATCAGTTAGATTACAAGAAAATGTAAATGATAGCCATGAAGAATTTGGAAGCACTACATGGACAAAAATGCGATGCTCAATAACTAATGAAAACCATAGGGGTTTAGCAGAAAGGGATCTCCAAAGGAATAACAAAATCGAACGCAAAGTATCTACCTAGAGGATAGTCCGAGGCGAATAGCGGACATATTAGCACTGGACTCCGACGCACGAAGCATGCCAATCTTCAAAATCGGATTGGCTGTGCAGTTAGAGTTTGCAAGAATTGACCGGGAGCGGTATCATTTTAAGTATATGATAGCAACAGCTAACAATTACGAAGTTGTACGAAATTTACTAAGGAATAATGTTGAAGGAACTGTTTAAATATTATAAACCACGTCATCAATAAAAAAAATTATTTAGACCAGTATCATCTCTCACATCATATAACGGTTCGTATGGACAAGTACAACATGAGGTGGCATTGGTAATTGATCGTGTGATGCGCTATGGCAACAAATTCAAACAAGGCTATACAGTTATTTCTCCATAAGATTTAAATTTGAATCCGGAACACATGGTAGGTGTATTGAGAATGTTGACATTTAAAAAAATTCAAAACCAAGTTTTTACAAAGTTGCCACCTATTTCAATATTAACTCGAATTTAATATGGACTGACTACCTGGAGTGAGGCAAAATACGTCTCAAATATTACAGCCACAATGAAGAAAATTTTGGAACAGGCCCAATTATAATTAATTGCGCTAGTTCGGTTAATATACTGCAGGAGTTGTTATTCAAACAATTTTCGTCTTTTAAAAAGACACCACCTTCACGGAGGTGAAAAAGTAAGCAATGATAAGAAGAAGTTTTTTATGAAATTTTAAGAGTTTCCTGCGACAATAATAGAGATCTCAAGCCTGAATATATTATATCTGATTTCGGAAAGGCCATCATTTTTGTAGCGGAATCATACTTTCCAGTACACACAGTGCGTAAAGAACATAAATGTATAAGAATGGCCGACTCGCTCATTCCAAATTTCAGCGAGTTGGCGCAAAAATCTGAAAGCGCAAACATCGGGAGCTTACAAAACTGGCAGCAGGAAACTCGCCATAGGTAACAAATGCTTATTTTTTATGGTGAAGGGCATAGTCGCTAAATGGTAATATGTACTGTCATATTATGTCGCAAAAACAGCCGCCAAATATGATGAGACTCACGATTTCTTGTTTGAGAATATAAATTTAGCAAAGGCTCATCAAATCAAACTGATATTACAATACACATATTACGTTCGTAATACATAACGGTCATAAAATGCATTTTATGTACATATGATTACAAACACTTAATTAAAAGCATACACAATAACTTTTCGAGCCACCCTAAAGCCACTACACGGGACGGAACAATAAATCTCGAGATTGTACGACAACTGTACAAACTGTACCATGCTAATAAAAACTTGAAAATGTGCCCAAAATTGACGCGATTTCATGTGCGGCCAGGGCCTTTTGAGAAAATGAGTTTAACCAGAGCCGTTCAGCTACTAAGCCACTCCGTATATGCCGGTATCAAAATGCTTAATGAAATACACAAATTTGATGAATTTCCACACACTTTTACCGTCGATCATACCTACACAAAACTTCATAGAGCGAATGAACGATTTAGTTGATGAGCTCGATTGCCGGTACAAAGGTAATAAAAACCCACTAAGGGTCCCTTGAGAAGAAATGATCCGGAAAAAATTAGCCGCCTCTTTGACCATGTCAGCTATCTAGAAACTCTAGAATGCAATAGGAAAATCCCGAACGTTGATGCTTTTATTCTCTCTGGTGTTAAAAAAATACAAAAGATAAAACTATTCTATCATTAAATTAATCAAAAGATATACGCTTAGTAAGGGCGCAACTCTGATAATAGCCTAATTTTCGTTCTCCCGAGCTCAAACAAAAAAAAAAAAAAAACGTTGAGTAGGTCGTGAAAATACATGGGAAACAACAACAAAAAATAACCTACCAAGTTAATATAAGCAGGTTGAGTTGAAAGCGCTAATGCAATAACCAGCCTCATGACCAAAGTTGTGCAATGTTGGAAAGTAAGGAAATTTCAAAAAAACGTCAAATGTTTATTTTTCAAAAAAAAAAACAGTGAACAGACTACAAATTTTATTCAGTGCTATCATCAAAACTTCTCTATGAGAAGCCGCAAACTAAGGAAATTTAGTCTTAAGGAACTTTTTTTTATTTAACAGAGCATTTCAATGAGTATGGAGTTCATCTAGAGAAGACCGTTCGCGAAACTTCTCCTGAAAGTAAGTATGTATATATTATGAGTTCTTAAATAATGGAGACCAATTTTTGTCCAAGAACAAGCGTTGAAATGATGAAAGAGTTTGAATGAAAACTTGGTGTAGATTTGTTTGGCAGTCTAAACATATCGCCGGTTCCAAAGTAAACAGATGTATTTACTTTTTAAAATTTTTGGGAAAACAGCATTTCAAACTTTTATTTTTTCATAGAACTCCATTGTAAAAATGAAATTTTGAATGCCGTTTCAAAAACAATTTAAAGTTTGAAATACTTCTGTTTACTTTGGAACCGGCGATATAAGCATTTATAAAAATCATATCTTCAACGCTAACTTTGCAACTTTTTATTGTCTTGATCTCTTTCATGATCTTTGCCCAAATAATAAGAATAAGAAATTTTTAAAGAAACAGTTCCGACTTACTATAACTTTCATTTTCAGGAGAAAACTTAAACAAAAAACAGCCAGAGAACAAATATTTTATATGGGCTTCAAATATTAATGTTGAAGCCCAACAATTGATAGAGAAGGAAAAGGGCGATGAGCCCAATGATGTAAAACAACTTCTGAGCGACTGCAAGGAAATACTTCTTTGGTCGTGCACAATGCGGGATAATTTCGGCTATGGACACGAATCCCTGCCTCAAGCGCTGCAGTGGAGTCTGATTTCAATACCTTAAAATCTAGGGTTTAAAAAAAAGAGTGGGACTAAGAGCTGATGAATTTATACAAATTCATTTAAATTTTTTAACTGGAAGTACAAATATAATTTTCGGTACGGACAAAAATTCGAATAACAGTGAGCCGAAGAAGCCAACAGGGTCACAGAACCCGAAGAAATTAACGAAAGCGACATAATAGATGAAGATATGTAAAGGATCTCTTGGAGGAGCTGGATTTAGCCGATATTTTAATTTTCGAATATTTAAACGATAAATCACACTGTCCTGCTTGTGCTAATGGACATAACAGAACTGATGCCCATAAGGGCGCTGTGTGTTTAAGACCAATCCATATTGACGAGTGTACCTAGGCGAGGAGGGGGGATATGGGGAGAAAAGAATTTTTGTAAATTGTTCAAAAAGAAATGAGAATGATATTGATGAAGTTATTTCATATTGCAAAACAGAGAATTGGAGAAATCTTGCTAGTAACAAAGAAAAGGAACCAAACACACCATTTTATATGAGAAAAAGTTTTTTTGAAAATGATTTTAAAAAACATATTAACGGATCCAAGTACTCATTGATAAACACATGCTGCTTCGATTCGATTCTCCAAATCTTATTAAAAGCTTACTGGACCTCTAGCTAGCCCCCCCCCCCCCCCCTTTTGAGGTTTTAAAACCGGGCGTCGATACCAGGTCACTTGGGGTAGTAGGCGGAGCACATAACCGCTACACCACGGCGGTCGCCAACATACCACATACCTAATAAACGTGCAACAACAACGGCATTAGTGCCAATACCGGGAGCTCCATCATGCTCAATAGGTTTTGGAAATATAGCATGTCGAAAAAACATATAATTTCGCACATTGGAAGCACTAAAAGCATTTTTCCTGTAAATACGAACGATGGAATTGATTATAGCCTTGTTTTAGAACTCCCGAGCTCAAAAAAACGCTGAGTAGGTCGTGAAAATAAGTAGGAAACAACAATAACTTTTTGAGCCACCCCAAAGTCACTACTCGCGACGGAACAATAAATCTCGATGAACGATTTATTTTATGAGCTCGATTGTCGGTATATAGGTAACAAAAATCCACTTAATGGTCCCATGATCCAGAAAAAATTAGCCGCCTCCTTGATCATGTCAGCTATCTAGAAACGCTAGAATTCAATAGCAAAATTCCGACCGTTGATGCTTTTATTCTCACAACAAAATTCATGATTGCGTTGAGCGAAGATATTACTAATACCCACAAGATAAAAATGCTGGGGAAAACTGAACCAGGCTTGAAAATTTCTTTTATAGAGTGCAAACAAGTCCAGGCATCAACATGCATCCATCAGCACATATAGTAGCCAAAGGCACTAAGTGTGAAGACGACGATAAAAAAATGGATTTTATTAATATTTTTTATTATTGATTTTAAACCCCAGCCTTGATACAATATTTGGTAAGATGATTTCTTAAAACCAAGAGTACGAGTCCTGTTATGAATTCGAGCATACTCTGAAAATGTGTCAGACCGAACAGGGACACAGATTTTGTAAAAAAAAGAAACGAGCAAATCATTTACCCATACTCAAATTAAAAGTGAAAAGTACAATTTATGATTGAAGGCAGCACAACAATATAAACGAAATAATTTCGTTTTGTTAATTATCAAAAAAAATTATAAAAAAAATATTTCGTTTCAATAATTATCTATCAGAAAAAATTTTTTTTCGTTGATGATCAAATCAAAAATTATCAAAAAATAACAAAAAAATTTTTTGTGGTTAACGTCAATTCATTTTGCTCAGATATCTACACTAAGCTTGGTCGGAAAATAATAAGTTAAGGAATACAAACAATGTTTTGGTAGAGGTATTCACTACTTAAATACATCAGTTTTTTTTTTGGAAAGAACTTCAAGTTTTCAAGATATGTAGAATAATCCAAAATCTAATTTTTTGGTCTCAAGCACCGTGCAGGGGTACTATGTGTAACAAGGCGGGTTGATTTGAAAATCACCCAAGTGACAAGGAAAATCGTATTAACACGTAATACACCGCATAAATATTGATTAAAAGGTGGGTTATGCAGGAATAGTTGCTTGGACGCAACTGAAGATCAGAGTGCAGCTGGTGTTAAAAAAATAAAATGCACATCATAAAACCTGATTAATTTGATAATATAATTAATCAAAAGTTATACGCTTAGTAAGGGCGCAACTCTAATACTAGCCTCATATTTTCGTCCTCCCGAGTTCAAAAAAAAAAAAAGAAAAAAAAACAATGGGTAGGTCGTGAAAATACATGGGAAACAACAACAAAAAATAACCTACCAAGTTAATATAAGCAGTGAGTTGAAAGCGCTAATGCAATAACCAGCCTCATTACCAAAGTTGTGCAATGTTGAAAAGTAAGGATATTTCAAAAAAACGTCAAATGTTTATTTAAAAAAAAAAAAAAAAACAGTGAACAGACTACAAATTTTAATCAGTGCCATCATCCAAACTTCTCTATGTGAAGCCGAACTTTTCCGCAAACTAAGGAAATTCAGTCTTAAGGAACTTTTTTTTTATTTAACAGAGCATTTCAATATATAATGTGTAAATATTTTCCAAAAACCCCGAAACGGGTTGTGCGCTGGGTTTGGGACCCGCCACGTAAAAAAATTTAGTCCAATGAAAAATGTATTAAAGCCTCGGATGAGAACCCCCTTTAATGTTGACGACCCGGCAAAACGAATAAGGCATAATGATTTGGATATTAGGGCATGTACCGGGAATGTCCGGACCCTTTCAAGGGACGGTACCGCTGCCCGACTGCAGGAAATGCGATGGACGGGACAAGGAAAGACGACCATCGGACCTTGTGACGTATACTACAGTGGCCAGACACGCGGCAAAGCGCGTGGTGTAGGATTCGTGGTGGGAAAGAGACTTCGCCGCCAAGTACTAGCGTTCACCCCCGTGGACGAGCGTCTCGCTGCGATCCGCATCAAAGCGAAATTTTTCAACATAACATTTATCTGCGCCTATTCGCCGACTGAGGAGACGGACGACGCAGAGAAGGACTCCTTCTACGATAAACTTGAACAGACTTATGATCGCTGCCCCCAACATGATATCAAAATCGTGCTCGGCGACTTTAATGCGAAGGTGGGCAAGGAAGGAGTCTTTGGTCCAACAGTTGGAAAATTTAGTCTCCATGATATAACATCCCCCAACGGCACTAGGTTGATTGATTTCGCCGCTGCTCGCAATATGGTCATCAGTAGTACCAGGTTCCAGCATAAACGAATACACCAAGCCACATGGCTGTCTCCTGATCAAAGAACAAGAAACCAGATTGATCATGTCATGCAGACATAGCTCCACCGTTCTGGACGTGCGTACCCTTCGTGGTCCCAATATCGACTCGGACCATTATCTTGTTGCAGCCAAGATACGCACACGCCTCTGTGTAGCAAAGAAAGTGCGCACAGTAACGGAAGGAAAGTTTGACGTCGAGAAGCTGCGCACGACACAGACAGCTGACAATTTCTCCACTCGACTCTCACACCTGCTATCGGAGAGCAATCCTCGACCTAACGATGCAACCGAGCAATGGAAGCATATCTCTCACTCATTACGTACCGCCGCTGGGGCCACTATAGGGTTCCAGCGAGCCCGCAAAAACAACTGGTACGATGAGGAATGCAGCACTGCCTCGGACAAAAAGGACGCTGCCTACAGGGAGACGTTGCGAACGGGTGCAACCCGCAGTGTATGGCAACGCTATCGTGAGGCAAAGAAGGAAGAGAGACGCCTTTTCAGAAAAAAGAAACGTGAGGCCGAAAGGCGTGAGTGTGAGGAGCTTGAGATGCTGGCTGACAGGAATGATGCCCGAAAATTCTATGAAAAGATCCGGCGGATGACGGAAGGTTTTAAGACCGGGGCAAGTTCCTGTAAGGACAATAATGGCGACCTGGTAACCGACGTACAGAGTGTACTTAAATTATGGAGGGAGCACTTCTCCTCACTGCTAAATTGCGAGGGAGACGTCGAACCCGATACCCCAATCCCTGACGATGGAAAAGTCGTCCCACCACCTGACTATGATGAAGTGAGGATAGCTATATCCCGGCTCAAAAACAACAAAGCGCCTGGAAAAGACGGACTACCCGCAGTGGCGTGCCTTCCATATAAGCCGAAAAGCCCGGCTTGCCTAGCTAATCCTCTATGAGCTACAATATGTTTCAAACATGTATTGTAACAGTTTCTTTAACGTTTACATTTGGTTTCACTAACTGCCAATAGCATAAACATATAAATAAAGCTCTTCCTGCCATCTGTCGGCTGATAGCAAAACAATTAACATAAAATTTTTTCAGCGCATATGATGGCATCTCTTACTTGCTTACTTAAAATAGCCTTTAACCGCCTAGGCGATGATTGCCATCTCGCTTTTACTTATTGGCTTTTACCTGGCTTTCAAATCCCTTACTAAAATGTCTTTTTGAAGCTACAGTTTTTTTGAATTTAGAAGAAATTTTGTATGCAACTACGAAGCCAGCTTCGTGCTGTTGTTACTATAAGCTTTAAAGCCAAACTGGATATGTATATACATATCTACAATGTTAATGTGCAAAGAGCTCTACTCAAAAATTATTGGCGCATATTTTAAAGTAGAAAAAAAGAATTCAATAGTGGTGATTGCTGTAATATTTTTTTTTTTTTGCTAGGCATAATAAAATATAAAAAATATTTTTTAGGTTTCTTAGGTCCACTTGCACGACGCCGAGTTATCTTTTTAGCTCAGAGTTAATTTGACATTAACTCTGAGTTAAAAATATAAATTTTCGTTGTGCAAGTGAGCCTTGGCTTCTGCGATGTATGTAAATGGGAAATAGTGCAAGTAAACCTTTTCCCTTGGATTGGAAAAGCTTAAAAAATCTGCAAAACAATAACTTGCCTATTGAAGAAACCTAAATGTTTAAGTTTTTCCCCGTGTGCAAAAGTCGATAAATATCTATCCTGAACTCTTCTTCTTCGTCTGAAATGTTCTTTGGCAGCAGTATGTGCTTTTGTTGGGGTTATAAGGACTGGGGCTTGCCTTGATTGAAACACGTAGGCACGCCACTGACTACCCGCCGAGCTGTTCAAACACGGAGGCGAAGAGCTGGTAAAAAGCATGCATCAGCTCTTATGCAGAATATGGTCAGACGAGTGCATGCCTCCAGATTGGAATTTAAGTGTGCTCTGCCCAATCCACAAGAAAGGCGATCCCGCTAACCGCACCAACTACCGCGGAATCAGCCTTCTTAATATCGCATATAAGGTTCTTTCTAGCGTATTGTGTGAAAGACTGAAGCCCATCGTAGACAAGCTGATTGGACCTTATCAGTGTGGCTTTAGACCTGGTAAGTCTACCATCGACCAGATTTTCACGATACGCCAAATCCTGGAGAAGACCCATGATAAAAGAATCGACACACACCATCTCTTTGTCGATTTCAAAGCCGCTTTTGACAGCGCAAAAAGGAGTTGCCTGTATGCCGCCATGTCTGAATTTGACTTCCCTGCAAAGCTTATACGGCTTCGCCAAATGACGTTGAGCAATACTAACAGCTCCGTCAGAGTCGGGAAGGACCTCTCTGAGCCATTTGAAACCAAACGAGGCTTCAGACAGGGCGACTCCCTTTCGTGCGATTTCTTCAACCTGATGCTGGAGAAGATAATTCGAGCAGCAGAGCTAAACCGCAATGGTACAATCTTTTACAAGAGCGTGCAATTGCTGGCGTATGCCGATGATATTGATATCATTGGCCTTAACAACCGCGCCGTAAGCGCTGCCTTCTCTGGACTGGATAAAGAAGCGAAAAAAGTGGGTCTTGCGGTCAACGAGGACAAGACGAAGTATTTGCTGTCATCAAAGAAAGAATCGGCGCACCTGCGCCTTGGCAGCCACGTCACTGTTGATAGTTACAAATTTGAAACTGTGAGGGACTTCGTCTATTTGGGAACCAGCATTAACACCGAAAATAATATCAGTCTAGAAATCCAACGGAGAATCACTCTTGCGAACAAGTGCTACTTTGGACTGAGTAGGCAATTGAGAAGTAAAGTCCTCTCTCGAAGAACAAAGATCGCGCTCTATAAGTCTCTCATCATACCTGTCCTGATGTATGGCTCAGATTCATGGACAATGTCAAGAGAAGATGAGATGGCCCTTGGAGTATTTGAGAGAAAAGTTCTCCGGAAGATTTATGGTCCTTCCCGTGATGCCGACGGCGAGTATCGAAGGAGATTTAACGATGAGCTGTACGAGCTTTACGCAGATCTGACCATAGTCCAGCGAATTAAAGCCCAAAGGCTCCGCTGGCTGGGTCACGTCATGCGAATGGACAAAGAAGCTCCAGCCCAGAAGGTTTTCCAATCGTCACCCGAATTCGGCAGCAGAGGAAGGGGGAGGCCTCGACTGAGATGGAAACAACAGGTGGAGGATGACTTGAACTCCCTTGGGGTTTCCAATTGGCGTCAGTTATCGCTAAAAAGGAATGACTGGCGTGCTTTGATAGGCGACGGCCAAAATCGCTTAGGCGGTTAAGCGCCAATAAATGATGATGAAGTGAAATAAGAGCTTGTTTCCTATTCAAAGGCGACCTTTCTGCTCTATATTTTGTAGATACCCACATTTTTAAATAGGAGTCTTAGCTTTTTGTAGCTGGGGCTCCTTTTATATTAAATACAAAATATGCAGCATCTGCTAATGAAAAGTTTTCTAACAATATTTTTCATTGAAAAAAGATTAGCAGTCTTGTTCGGGCAATCGCCGCGTTAACACCTATTATCGTTCTCAGTGCGCTTTACTAAGAAAGTAATAGTTAAAACTACCGCGTAAAGAAGATGTATGTTGAAGTGTATAATTTTGTTTTGTAAAATGTTTATGTGTTTCCATTTTACTTTGTTTGTATGAATGTATATGTTCAAGAGGGCGTACACTTGTTACTTGGGAAACAAGTGTACGTGACTCGTTGAAAAATTTATAACGAATTGTATTTTTTGATTTGTGAAAATTTGAAAATCAGAATTAAATATCTATCGAAGAAACAAGACGTGTAGGATACCTTTAGAAAATATTAACAACTGACGTAGAACTAAAACAATATGTAGGGGGCTAACCACCCCAATAGAAACCGGTTCCATGGTCTTGATCCGGATCCGAAAAACGGTTAAAGAAAGCTGAATCCAACTTTATGTACTTACCAGACCGTAAATCATCCGACGACCACATCCCACGCTTCCTTGTGGCCACCGCTACAGGTCCCACAATTGAGGATTGCATTAAACCACTTTCGGCATACAATGTTTTCCAAATTGAGAGAGGACTGAAACACATAACCACTGAATACACCCACGTGAAAGAGCTTAGGAACGGAGATCTACTCATCAAAACGAGTAACCTCAAAGCTGCTGAAAAACTTTATAAAGCCACACATATTGGAGTAATACCCGTAAAAATCACATCTCACAAATCACTGAACACCATCCAAGGAAGAGTATTCTCAAGAAATATATTCAACCTAACTGAAGAAGAACTTCTGGAAGGATTGGCAAACCAAAAAGTCGTTGATGTGAGGAAGCTAATGGAAAAAAACAAAGACAAACTGGTGGCAACCGGTGCAGCAGTAATAACTTTTGATCTAATCCGAAGGCCAGACACGCTCATGCTAGGCTGGGAAAGAGAGCGCGTGGAAGAGTACATTCCAAACCCCATGAGATGTAAAATTTGCCAGAAGCTAGGACACACAAAGAAATATTGTCAATTGCCAGAACTATGCAAAGAATGCATACTGCAACAACAACAATGTTGCTTCATCCGACCCCGCATGTCCAAACTTTCTTAAGCACAAAGCAATCAACAAAATTAAAATTGAGTACAGATGTACAGCTAGAGAAGCGTGGAAAACTTACAACACTAACCCATCGGCCTTCGAAATTGTACCGTACAAACAAAAAAAAAGAGAACCTAAACAAAGACCAACACATCACAAAGCCGACAACACCTGAAACAATAAAATCCAGCAAAGATAAAACATCAAGCCAAAACGATCACAACCAAAAACAAGCAGAAACCAGCAACAACAAACCCAAATAAAGCAGAAGCAGCAGCACAAACGTAATCAGCAGGTAAAACTGCAGCAAATAATCCAAATGAAGAACTCAATGACATTGAAATGTCTTTGATTCAACAGGGAAGTGACATGGAAATGTCACCATGCTCTCAACTTTATAAGAGATTTCCAGAACTCAAAACTATCATAACACCAAACACTTATAAAAACACTCTTCCAAGCTCAACACAAGAACAATAAATAAATTAACAACCTAATTCTGGCTTGCAGTGGCTGACAATTGTCATAGCTCTTTTTTGCACTTTCCTATTACAAATTATAGGAAAATTGAGATGGAGCTGTAACAATTGACAGCCGCTGTGAGCCAAAATAATGGTATAAAATAAAAAACTAAAAAATTATAAAACTAAAAGTCATAACAAACCTAAATTAAATGTATAACTCAAATGGGTATTTATATTAAGGTATCAATATCCAAGGATACTCAAAAAAAATTACACTTTAACACCTGGCTCAGTACAACAGACAGAAATAAAGTGAAACAATCCTAGCCGCCTCTTGCAGCTGCCACACTACAAGGTGTACCGCCACATCAAATTTACTGCTGCCACGAAAATACCACACAAATTATTGAATATAGATTAAATTTACGCAATTTAGTCACTAAGTACAAATTAAGATACATACATCGGGGCGATATGGCCTTAGTTGCCCTGTGCCATTAATATCTTTGTAAATTTATTTATCAAGTATAGCTTAAATAAATATGTAAATAAATCTTATCTTACTAATATTATAAATGTGAATGTAGCGATGTTTGGATATTTGGATGTCCAGACGTTTACTTCTGTTCCTCAATAACGTGAGAATGGCAAGACGGATTTTGTTGAAATTTGGTAGGCAGACAGCTAATAGTCTGGAAGGAGGTATAGGCTATTTTTTTTTTTTAATTTTGGGGTCCAGCCATGCTACCTTAACCACCTTAAATTTTCCCTACAATATGGATATCAAACGGAAGGGGATGACCCCAGGTTGGACTTCGATATATTTCGATAAATTTATCGATAACTGAGTTATCGGTGAAAATGTTATTGAACTAAAACCTTAAAATTACCTTACAATGTGGGTATCAAACGAAAGAGAATGGCCCCAGGTTTTATTTGGACCTCAATATATTTCTATAAATTAATCGATAACTGAGTTATCGGTGAAAATGTGGTTGCTCAGAAACCTTAAATTTTCCCTCCAATATGGGTATCAAACGAAAGCGGATGACCCCAGGTTTCATTTGGACTTCAATATATTTCGATAAATTTATCGATAACTGAGCTATCGGTGAAAAAGTTATTGAACAAAAACCTTAAAATTACCCTACAATATGGATATCAAGCGAAAGGGAATGGCCCCAGGTTTCATTTGGACTTCGATATTTTTCGATAAATTGATCGATAACTGAGTTATCGGTGAAAATGTGATTGCCCAAAAACGTTAAAATTGCCCTACAATATGGGTAATTAACGAAAGGGGATGACCCCAGGTTTCATTTGGACTTCGATATATTTCGATAAATTTATCGATAACTGAGTTATCGGTGAAAATGTTATTGAACTAAAACCTTAAAATTACCTTACAATATGGGTATCAAACGAAAGAGAATGGCCCCAGGTTTTATTTGGACCTCAATATATTTCGATAAATTAATCGATAACTGAGTTATCGGTGAAAATGTGGTTGCTCAGAAACCTTAAATTTTCCCTCCAATATGGGTATCAAACGAAAGGGAATGGCCCCAGGTTTCATTTGGACTTCGATATTTTTCGATAAATTGATCGATAACAGTTATCGGTGAAAATGTGATTGCCCAAAACGTTAAAATTGCCCTACAATATGGGTACTAAACGAAAGAGGATGACCCCAGGTTTCATTTGGACTTCGATATATTTCGATAAATTTATCGATAACTGAGTTATCGGTGAAAATGTTATTGAACTAAAACCTTAAAATTACCTTACAATATGGGTATCAAACGAAAGAGAATGGCCCCAGGTTTTATTTGGACCTCAATATATTTCGATAAATTTATCGATAACTGAGTCATCGGTGGAAATGTGATTGCCCAAAAACCTTAAAATTGCCCACAATATGGGTATCAAACGAAAGGGCATGACACCAGGTTTCATTTGGACTTCGATATATTTCGATAAATTTACCGATTACTGAGTTATCAATGAAAATGTGATTGCCCAAAAACCTTAAATTTATTTGGACTTCAGCATATTTCGATAAATTTATCGATAACTGAGTTATCGGTGAAAATGTTATTGCCCAAAAACTTTAAAATTGCCCTACAATATGGGTAACAAACGAAAGGGAAAGGCCGCAGGTTTCATTTGGACTTCGATATATCTCGATAAATTTATCGATAACTAAGTTATCGGTGAAAATGTGATTGTCAAAAAACCTTAAAATTTCCCCACAATATGGGTATCAAAAGAAAAAAGGGGCCATCCCCAGGTTTCATCTGGACTTTAATATATTTCGATCAATTTATCGATAATTGAGTTATCGGTGAAAACAAGATGGCTCAAAAGCCTTAAAATTGGCAAACAACATGGGTATCAAACGAAAGGGGATGGCCCCAGGTTTCATTTGGACTTCGATATATGTATTTCGATATATTTATCGATAACTGAGTAATCGGTCAAAACGTGATCGCCCAAAAACCTCAAATTATTTAATCAATCTACCTTTCCCCATTGATGGGAATTTTGAAAATTTTAAATACCCTTGGTAAATGCTTCAGTATTCAATAATATTATAGGTTTGTTTATTGGGCTGCTCTAGCTTAACGAACACTTTTCTTGCTCTAGGTTGCTCTATCTTTTGTTTCATGAGTACGCTCAAAACAAAAGTAGAGTAATCCAGATCACAAATTTCTGCTCTAGCTTTTTTTATGGAGTAAGCAAGGCGAATAAATTTACAGGTGACTTTTTCCCACCATATGACTTCTTCTTCTTTCTTGAAAATCCAATCGTAGCTGTCAAATTTCTTATGTTGTTGCTTTGTCTGACATTTTTAGCCACAAGGAGTGTGTGCGTGCGTGTAGAACTGAATTCGCTCGAACACACCTGTATGAATTCGCCTTGGGAGTAAGTTAGAGCAGAGAAGCAATTGTCAGTCAGAAAAAAATAACTCTTTGAAAACTTCAAAAAAATTAGCTTGCAAGAAAATCAATGTTTATGTAAACGTGAATTTGCATTAATTTTAAAGATTTAAATAAAAAACCAAATAAAAAGAAACTATCGAGATTCAAGTGTTTCATAGCATTTCTGCTCTGAATTGCTCTAAGTTGCTCTATTTTATTTTGACAGCTGCCCTGCTCTGCTCTGCTCTAACCTGCTCTGAACTTTTTTTTGGTCAGTAAACAAACCTTATATAATTATCAAACTTTGAAGTTTAGATGAACTATTCGATAAATGCTTTCTGAGACATTTATATCCATACTTAAAGCCAAAGCAATATTTAACTTTAGAAACCTCACTTCCAATCGATTGCAAGGATATGTATTTTAAATAAAACTTTTGAAAATCAATACATACTATTCTTTCAAAACTCTAGGAACATAGATAAATAATTGATCTTCCAACAGTTTTTTATTTGACCAATCTTGGTGAACTTCGACGACCGAATTTTTTCTTAAAATGTTGAAAGGGTGCTTCGCAGGGGCGGGCAAGGCCGCGGGTTATATACTAGTAAATAAATAAAAAGGATTAGTATCTATATTTTGCATACACAGAAATCGAAATTAATGTTTTTTTTTGCATAAATAGAAAGATTTGGATGTTGACTTTCTAAAATGGTCATTTTTAATTACAAAATTAATATATGTTGAAAAGTTCAGATCCAAACACATTTTGTTCATTGTTTCGGTTTGAGCTAGAATGTATGTAGATACCCACATTCTTAAATAGGACGGCAGAATTCACAAAAGCCCTAATTGACACATTTTTCGAAAATGAGTTTTTTCACATATTTAAGTATGATATATTAAAATACACACTCACTACAAATTTTAAGGTGATACTAGCAGTGAAAATGGAGATATTCCAAATTTACAAAACTATATTTGCTTCTCCTGTAAAATTTTCAGTTAGGACCCTTGTGAATTAAGGTAGCCATATATTCGGCGCAATGGCTCATATTCGAAAAACTATTTTATTTATCATCTTTGTTAATATTTTATATATATACAAATTTTTTCGTCGGAAAACTCGAGGTGATCTAAGGAAAATTCTACGTTTAAAGCACGCGAAAAGGAAAAAAGACTAAACTACAATTTTCTGAGTGACGCAATGGATTAAAATCTGGAACAAAATAATTTTTCGTAAATCTATATATGTAATCCAGCTACATAACTGTATCCGATAAAATTGTTTGCCCTTTTTTCCACTTATTCTCACAACTTTGAATCTATTTTAAGGCTGATTTACACGGGCCGATTTTCTGGTCGATTTTTGTTGTTCCACTGCTTTCTACTTTCAAATACAAGGTGTAGATCGATCGAGTTGCTATTTACACGGTGGAACGACAAAAATCGACCCGTGTAAATGTGCCTTTATGTACCGCAATTAGTCGATTTCTATTCGACCGACTGTATTATGACACTCTTAAATTTGCATTAGTGACAGCTAAAAAAACATACTATGAACTTATGCTTACCATACATTCAACTTTCTAGTTACATTTACTACGCTCAACATTGTTGCAGCTCAATCCATTACTGCGTACCAATTCCCAATCGGTACCCTTAAAAAATTCATGCATTTGAATTTGTTCGTAGTCTGCGCGTTCATCAGGCAACTGTTGTAACAATTTTTCAAGCAGATCTCTCGCGCATGCAGATATATCAACATATTCGGGATATTGAACAAGGCCATATAAATCAATATTGCCTGGATGCGCCGATTTAAAAGGCTGAAATAACAATATTTTTTAGTATTTCCTTTGAACTGGATAATTGCAGATAAATATGCTTACCAAACCCAGCAGCAATTCATATAATATAATGCCATAACTCCACCAATCTGATTTGAATGTTAGTGGTCTTTCAGGTGCAACATAGTGACCCTCCAAAGCTCTCAAACTATATGCTTTATGAATATAGCCTTCGGCATCGCTTATACCTTCGTTTTGATAAAAATATGTGAGCAATAATTGACCTTTGGCACCAAGTAACAAATTGTCCATATTGAGATCACTGTAAGAAAAGTTGCAAACAAATTGTATTCAAGGTAGGAAGAAAGCTAAAAATTACTGCCAAGAAGAAGAGATAATGGGTCTGCGGTTTAGCCGTGCTACTCTGGCTCGCAATGACTGACAATTGTTATAGCTGTATTTCCAATTTTCCTATAATTTAAATTTAAAATAGGAAAGTGGAAACAGAATGCTCTTACCTCAATATCACGCCTTTAGCGTGAAGTCCATGTATAGCTACTGCCAACTCCCGAGCCCATTGTTTTAGACAAGCCTCGGGCAATATAGTACATGTACTTATAATACATTGCTTCTTCAAGGGTGATGCTAACACAGGCTCTGCATATATCATAGATTGAGCTATCGACTGGTCAGTCAATGAGTCTGGTAACTCTTCTAATTGCTTGACTTGATGCAAAGTTTTCGATACTGACTGAAGCAAGTTTTGGGACGAACGCACTAATTCTGTAAACTCTGCAGAATCTGAAGTTGGTAAGTGTGGTGAGTCAGCAGCCGAAGAAAGCATATTTCTTTCTTGTTGCGTTAGCACAATTGTCTGTTGCTTATCTGTTTGCATAGCGCTATCAATTTCATTCGAAACCCCATTTAATTCAGCCGATATTGGACCATCCTCTTCATCAGGGAATAGTGATGAAAAATTCTTCGTTGCTCTTTCCGTTACCGTTGTTGTGGATTTATAAGATTGTACATAATAATACAGCCTTCCACCTTCAGCATGCTTCAAGAGTAAAAACACCTTTTGTTCGGACTGAAAGAATGCCAATAAGTCGACCATATATGGAACATTTTGTGGCAAAAAAATTGACTGCGTCGGCATATTGCTTGATGGTTTCTCAATACCTTTCATTACATATGTTACGCGCGGTTCAGGTTCCGTAACGCAATAAACCTGCATCACACTATCGCCAAGAACTTTCAAAACTTTATATTTGGCCAAGTGATTCCAAGGACGTTCAAGATATACCGCCAATTTATCATCATTACCACAATCGGTTATATCAATGGATAGTTGAAAGTTTTTTCGTACGCCACAAGTACCTTCGCTGGTATTTTCACATAAAAATTTATCATATATATCATCGGCGCGTGAGAGGTATTTCGAAACTTTTGTTTTTGCTATGAATTTCCGTTCATCGTTCGCATCATCTAAAAAGAAATGATTGCGATGCATTAAATGGTCAAAGTTGGGGGTTAAGGATCGCGATTGTTACACAATTACTAAAGGTTGCTAATTTAGATTCAACCCAAGTTGCATAATCTACAATAGGGTTCCTGAGCACGAAGAGAGAAGAGATCTGATGGGTTGTGCGAGTAGGTCCCCTCCTCGTTGGTGCACCCTAACGCTAAATGACCTACATGGCCTACACGGCTAGTTTCTTGTATTGCCGGTTCTACGAGAACGCTACCAGTACTTGTGCTGTACCCATCGTGCCGAAACGACCCGTGCCGTTTTCTTATATCGACCCGGCCAAGAGCAATACACTCGGGGTGACCTTGTCTGGCATTTGGGCAGGGCTACACCTCGCTACAACAACAACAAGAGATCTGATATCCATTAGAACTAGGGATAGGTATAGTGATGGGGATATGGATAGGGATAGAGTAGGACAAGTATCCAATAGAAAAGTTTTCCGGGAGATATATGGTTCTTCTGTTGTTGTTGTTGTTGTTAACAACAAAACACTCCCCGAAGGTTTTGGGGAGTGATGCCGAAGTTGACAGTCCTTGGCCGGATATGACCCCGGTACGCTGCGGTGCTCCCTTGCGGTACTGCCCGACTGTCGTGGTAGCGATTTGGTATGACCAGTGGAACCTTCTAGGTCATGGCATCCCTCCATCCATGAGGAAGGAGAAGATGGGTAATGAGAGGTGAGAGGCATCATATCCGTAGATCAACCATCGAGTTAGCACGTCAATTACCTATGTGCATATTAGTCGCCTCTTACGACCGGTATGCCTACCTCGGGCATATTCTAAACCCCTAACCCGCAGGGTGTTTATCTTGCAAGGGTGAGCGGTGAGCCGGAGGAGCATAATGTGGATTTGATAGCGACCCAAGTTTTGCTATCGCTACCCCAATTCGACAGCAGAGGAAGGGCAAGGTCTTTACAGAGTGAATGCAAAACCAGTGGAATTGGTTTATTTTGTTTCTGATTGGCGTCATTTAAACGGTTAAGTGCCAATAAACTAAAATTATGTTATACTACTCAGAAATGTATAAACATTTACTTACCTTTAGACCCAATCAGTAATAACTCCACGCCTCGCTTATAACGCAAATGTGCCTCTTTGTAATCCAAATTTGCTTCCGCCTGCACCGCCTTGCTGAACTCCAATGCTGCTTCATAAATATAATCACTATCATCGCTTTCGATTGATGCCATTGGCGTAAGGAAACGTGTATAATCTTTGCATGGTTGCTGCTCAAGCGTGTCTGCTGCAGGTGTATCTGTATGCCGGTCTTCTTCAGCATACTCAACAATTGATGAATCAGTATTAACCTTATTATCATTTTTACTATCTGTATTTTTACTATCAACATTTTCCGCTTCATGATTTTCGTCTGAGTTGTTGTTTTGTGTGGCCGTTTCAAGCAAAGCTAAATTAACATCGATACTATGCGGGTCGTAATGTAAATCAAGCTTATCACATATATCCTCAATTGCACCTCCAATACACGCCGAATGCAAACGATGTAATGGTGAAGCATTTGGTGTGACCGCTAAGTTGTTTGAACCACAAGTGGTCAACCCACCACTAACTCCAGTCTGCTGTGCCTCACTGAAGAATTGTGTGAACGCGTGACATTTGTAAAGAACTGGATGTTGTGCAGCGAAATCTAACAATTTTAGTATATATTCCTTGCGTCTCCTTATTACATCTGCATCGAAGCGTTTGAAAAAACTGCTATCAGTTGGCTCGGGTAGTTGACCTGGTAATTTGAGTGCACGATGGCGACGTGCAAGTTCGCGATGTAATCGCTTGATATCGTGGAAACGTTTCCATATTGTAAGACATGTTAGTGCCTGCGGTAGTGACCTTGGAAAAACCTATGGAAATTCGTTGTAATTAATTAATTATCACACATTTTTTTTGTTTTTAATATAGCTACTTACTATTGATGTTATCTTATAAATGGTGTAGCCGCCTTTGTGAGTTTGCGTATCTGTGACGGTGAAATTGTGTATCCATCCACCCAGGTTGGGAGTCATTTTATATGCTTTTACAACATATGTAACAGTTAATTATTAATTAAAGCCGTTATGGCATGAAAATTTTATGAAAAAAAATCAAGTTATTTCCCGTTTGTTTTCGGTTTCAGACTGTTCCTTTGTCACCTAATATGAACCCGACTCTATGGCTGGTTTGGTAGGCAAAGGAACGCAAAATTAGCAGTTTTGGACGCTTTGCTATGCTTTGAATTGAAAAAAGAACAACTTAAAGAACTATTGTGAATTAGTAGGACACCTCGTTCTAAAGCGGGAAACAGAGTCACTCCGCCAATACGTTAGTTGCGTGACGTACGTCAATTTTAGAGCAAATTCTACTTTTACGTATCCGTCGTATCTGGCGTTTCGCATACAAACACCCGCAGTCTACGTTGCTGTCAGTAGTTTCGGAACAAGTGCAGAATACATACATTTGTCCAAAAAAAAAAAGTTGGGCTTGAAAGAGGGTTGAAAGCTAAAGGGTCAGTTACATAAAACTTTATTTTGGCTTTACCTCGAACTTTGACTTTGACAGAAAAGTTCAGTATACGTATTCAATTGAAGCATGGCAAATTAAAGACCTCAAAGTTGAAACAAGGTTAAAATTTGGCAAACTCTCAAATTTTGCTTCCTTTGACAATCAGATGTTGATGACTTTGCTTTAATTAAAGAATAAAAAGTTGGAGGAAATAATAATTAATTCATTTTTTCTCTATTAAATTAATAAATTAACCTAAACACTCTGAATGCAAAGAAGTAAATAACGAAATCAAATGTGTAAAAGAGAAGCGTCAAGGCGTTCATTGTAGCATACCTCTGAAATTGGACGCAAAGTTTTGAGGTAGCAAATGTCAGGCGAGGTTAACAAAGCTTTATGTATTTGACCCTTAAGGGCCGTTTGCATAAAAGCTGACACAACATAGTTAATCAAATAGGCAAATATTTGGTCGCGTCGCGTCGTGTCGCTAGATGTGCCCGCACCTTTACCTTGAATTTAACGGTACTTATCTTTTTTGGCGCACTCGAAGGGTTAAAAATATATTCAAGGGCAAAGGTAAAAAAAAGGCCGCGCTTATAATAAATAACCTTGGGCTATGCCATGCCAACTCCGGGTGGTTTCCTGAACCGTGGCAACATGTCACGGTACGCACTCTATGGGCGGGGTCCATGGTATTTATGTGCAGAACAACTTTCTGAGTTGATAGCCTTCGGTCGCGCTTATAATAAATAACCCTGGGCTATACACTCTAGGGGCGGGATTCATGGTATTTATATGCAAAACACCTTTCTAAACCACTTTTAGTCCTTGTTTTTCACTCCAAAAAAAGTAACCCTGAGCCGATTACTTTTTTAACTTTTTATAATGGAAATACACAATTTTCATATAGAAATATGTGTACCAAATGGAAGCTTATTGCATTGCCTATAATATTTTACTATCTAATAATACCGTTAACGGGACATTTTTTCCTTTTTTAAACAGTTTTATTCATTTCCACTAATTTTTTTTAGAAAAAAGTGTACTACATCAAATGAAAAAAAAATAAAAATAAAAAAAATAAACTAATGGCGGCGATATACAAACAGGTTATCATAAACTCTAACGAGATTTTTTTCCGAACTTCTCTTTCCAACTTTTGGTGTGTTGCTTTTGAGTTTTTCCTACAAGTTGGTGGGACCTGCAGTTTTTTGGCACTTGCAAAGCAAAAGAATTTTTTGCTGAGAAGCTTCTCATGGCAGAAATACATCCGGAGAGGTTGCCAAATTCTTTTTCTAAATAATTTTTGGATGTTACTTTTGCCGGACATCGAACCGCCACGACTTGGTGTAGAAGGCCGAACACTTAACCGCTACACCACGGCGGCCGCCCGTGTCGCCCTAAGCTTAGTTTAAACGGCCAAATTGTATGGGATATACTCTAGTCAACTTTTTCGGTGCTCTGTTTAAAGTTACACTGAAAATAAATATTTTTGGAAAGTAGCTTAGAAGTCCTATAGACATATGTGCTCAAAAAAATAATAGTGGGCACCTTTGGACAAAAATTTCATGTATCAGAGGTATTAAGAGACTCGTATCGGTCACAAAAATCTGATTCCGCATTCCTAGTTTCAAATAATCCAAGTAGGTCCACACCCATTCTGACAGTGGTGGCGATCGGTTGACAGATTCGCAGTTGAAATTTCCTATAGAGATACTTTACACAATCAACACCTTATAACTATTGGGAATTCTTATTTGAAACTTTGGTTGCAGCCTTCCAAACGTGGCGCCAACAATTGTGAATGATATAAACTTCCACATACACAAACCACAAACCACCAAAATGAAATAATTGTGAATGGGGCGTTTCGTTCAATGTTTCGTCAAATCGCAAATCGCCATTTTGGTTCATGTTTTTGAATTTTTCGTTTTCGGGTTTTCACATTTCGTAGGATTAATTTTCAGACAGCAGCGGCGTAGCCATGGCTCAATAATTACTGGTTGTATTGACAGCTGTGGCTAACGGTTCTTTCATGCTTTGTTGATTTTTTATCACTCAAACTATCACCCTTTTTGTTTTCTTGTTTACATTCTTTGCAAAGTTCGTGGAAAAGCTACGGAATTCGTTTGCGTGTTTTAATGAGTTTTAGTTAATTTTTTTAGAAAAAAAATAGTTGTGAAAAGAAATTTAGTGAGTGGTTTGTGATAATCCCTTTAGAAAATGGGAAAAAACAAGTAAAAAGCCAGGAAAAATAAGTATATCGTTTGCTCACGTGTTTTTATGCGTTTGTTGTTTTGCCACTGCTTTTGACACAAAAGTTCGGGCCAAAACGGTAATTTCGTATTCTGTTTTGGGCGTAGCAAACGCAAATTAAAGTAAATTTACCACGAAAATAAATATTGTTAACATTTTTGCATTCGAATTTGACATTTGCAAAACGCCAAGCCGTTAAAATTTACCAAAAAAAAAAAAAAAACATTTAGGGCGGATTTCTCAACTAGCCGTCATCTTAACGCTCACTATACAATTTTATCGGGCAGTTCATGCTCCTGTTAAATAAAGGGCAAATGAACAGGCTGTTAACGACTAACCGGAGTTTAATTGACCTATTTTGTATGGTTAGCTGTCAAGTTAATCACCGATTTGGCGTTATCGGCTGTACTTATCTTTTTTGGTGCACTCGAAGGGTTAAAAATATATTCAAGGGCAAAGGTCAAAAAATAATTTTTTTCATTTCAAAATATCTTGCAAACTGGTGAACGGATTTTTAATGTATACTTTATTAACCCTTTGACACACTGTGTACTTAAAACGAACATAAAAGCAAATTTCGTCCAAAAACTATCAAATGCTTAATTTTCGTTTAGAATGGCCATCCTACGGCTATTAAAAGTTATGTGAACCATGATTAATAACCCAGGGCTACGCCATGCTAACTCCGGGTGGTTGCCTGCACCGGGCAACCTGCCACGGTACGCACTCTATGGGCGGGTATTTATGTGCAGAACACCTTTCTAGGTTGAGGGCCTTCGGCCGCGCTTATGATGAATAACCCTGGGCTACGCCATGCCAACTCCGGGTGGTTGCCTGAACCGGGCAACATGTCACGGAACGCACTCTATGGGCGGGTATTTATGTGCAGAACACCTTTCTGGGTTGAGGGCCTTCGGCCGCGCTTATGATGAATAACCCTGGGCTACGCCATGCCAACTCCGGGTGGTTGCCTGAACCGGGCAACATGTCACGGAACGCACTCTATGGGCGCGGTCCATGGTATTTATGTGCAGAACACCTTTCTGAGTTGATGGCCTTTCGGCCGCGCTTATAATAAATAACCCTGGGCTATACACACTTTGGGCGGAATTCATGGTATTTATATGCAGAACACCTTTCTAAACCTTTTTTAGTACTTGTTTTTTACTCCAAAAAAAATTAACCCTGAGCCGATTACTTTTTAACTTTTTATAATAGAAATATGTGTATGAAATGAAAGCTTATTGCATTGCCTACAATATTTTCATCATCATCATTTATTGGCGCTTAACCGCCTAAGCGATTTTGGCCGTTTCGTATCAAAGCACGCCAGTCATTCCTTTTTAGCGATAACGGACGCCAATTGGAAACCCCAAGGGAGTTCAAGTCATCCTCCACCTGTTGTTTCCATCTCAGTCGAGGCCTCCCCCTTCCTCTGCTGCCGAATTCAGGCGACGATAGGAAAACCTTCTGTGCTGGAGCTTCTTTGTCCATTCGCATAACATGGCCCAGCCAGCGGAGTCTTTGGGATTTAATTCGCTGGACTATGGTCAGATCTGCGTAGAGCTCGTACAGCTCATCGTTAAATTTCCTTCTATACTCGCCGTTGGCATCACGGGAAGGACCATAAATCTTCCGGAGAACTTTTCTCTCAAATACTCCAAGGGCCATCTCATCTTCTCTTGACATTGTCCATGAATCTGAGCCATACATCAGGACAGGTATGATGAGAGACTTATAGAGCGTGATCTTTGTTCTTCGAGAGAGGACTTTACTTCTCAATTGCCTACTCAGTCCAAAGTAGCACTTGTTGGCAAGAGTGATTCTCCGCTGGATTTCTAGACTGATATTATTTTCGGTGTTGATACTGGTTCCCAAATAGACGAAGTCCCTCACAGTTTCAAATTTGTAACTATCAACAGTGACATGGCTGCCAAGGCGCAGGTGCGCCGATTCTTTCTTTGATGACAGCAAATACTTCGTCTTGTCCTCGTTCACGGCAAGACCCACTTTTTTCGCTTCCTTATCCAGTCCAGAGAAGGCAGCGCTTACGGCGCGGTTGTTAAGGCCAATGATATCAATATCATCGGCATACGCCAGCAATTGCACGCTCTTGTAAAAGATTGTACCCTTGCGGTTTAGCTCTGCTGCTCGAATTATCTTCTCCAGCATCAGATTGAAGAAATCGCATGAAAGGGAGTCGCCCTGTCTGAAGCCTCGTTTGGTTTCAAATGGCTCAGAGAGGTCCTTCCCGATTCTGACGGAGCTGTTGGTATTGCTCAACGTCATTTGACAAAGCCGTATAAGCTTTGCAGGGAAGTCAAATTCAGACATGGCGGTATACAGGCAACTCCTTTTTACGCTGTCAAAAGCGGCTTTAAAATCGACAAAGAGATGGTGAGTGTCGATTCTCTTATCATGGGTCTTCTCCAGGATTTGGCGTATCGTGAAAATCTGGTCGATGGTAGACTTACCAGGTCTAAAGCCACACTGATAAGGTCCAATCAGTTTGTCTACGATGGGCTTCAGCCTTTCACACAACACGCTAGAAAGAACCTTATATGCGATATTAAGAAGACTAATTCCGCGGTAGTTGGTGCGGTTAGCGGGATCGCCTTTCTTGTGGCTTGGGCAAAGCACACTTAAATTCCAATCCGGAGGCATGCATTCGTCTGACCATATTCTGCATAAGAGCTGATGCATGCTTTTTACCAGCTCTTCGCCTCCGCGTTTGAACAGCTCGGCGGGTAGTCCGTCTTTTCCAGGCGATTTGTTGTTTTTGAGCCGGGATATAGCTATCCTCACTTCATCATAGTCAGGTGGTGGGACGACTTTTCCATCGTCAGGGATTGGGGTATCGGGTTCGACGTCTCCCTCGCAATTTAGCAGTGAGGAGAAGTGCTCCCTCCATAATTTAAGTACACTTTGTACGTCGGTTACCAGGTCGCCATTATTGTCCTTACAGGAGCTTGCCCCGGTCTTAAAACCTTCCGTCATCCGCCGGATCTTTTCATAGAATTTTCGGGCATCATTCCTGTCAGCCAGCATCTCAAGCTCCTCACACTCACGCCTTTCGGCCTCACTTTTCTTTTTTCTGAAAAGGCGTCTCTCTTCCTTCTTTGCCTCACGATATTGTTGCCATACACTGCGGGTTGCGCCCGTTCGCAACGTCTCCTTGTAGGCAGCGTCCTTTTTTTTCGAGGCAGTTTTGCATTCCTCATCGTACCAGTTGTTCTTGCGGGCTCGCTGGAACCCTATAGTGGCCTCAGCGGCGGTACGCAATGAGTGAGAGATATGCTTCCATTGCTCGGTTACATCGTTAGGTCGAGGATTGCCCTCTGCTAGCAGGTGTGAGAGTCGAGTTGTGAAATTATCAGCTGTCTGTGTCAAGCGCAGCTTCTCGACGTCAAACTTTCCTTCCGTTACTGTGCGCACTTTCTTCGTTGCACAGAGGCGTGTGCGTATCTTGGCTGCGACAAGATAATGGTCAGAGTCAATATTGGGACCACGCAGTGTACGCACGTCCAGAACGGTGGAGCTATGTCTGCCGTCAATCAAGACATGATCAATCTGGTTTCTAGTTCTTTGATCAGGGGACAGCCATGTGGCTTGGTGTATTCGCTTATGCTGGAACCTGGTACTACTGATGACCATATTTTACTATCTAATAATACCGTTAACGGGACAAAATTTTCGTTTTTTAAACAGTTTTATTCATTTCCATTCATTTTTTTTAGAAAAGAGTGTAATACATCAATTGAAAGGTATTTTTATTACCTAATGATTGGTATTTAAAATGCGATAGGTAGTTTGAAAGATATTTCGATTAAAAAAATAATTGCCCTCTCACGTGGAATTACCCCAAAAGTTTTTATTTGCACCAAAAAAAAATTATACGTTTCAACTTTTCGCAAATACTGCTATCGATCCATGTGTATTTTTTTTATTTACGAAATGTATGTATTCTGCACTTATGCATTAACAAAAAGCTTCGGGATTCGATGCGTTAGGTTAGGTTCAAGTGGCTGCCGCAGAGGCACACCTAGGCCAGTATTAAAAGGCCCGTTGTGATACCACCAACACTAGCAAAGTCAGTTTCGGGACCCTGCCAAAACGGCTTACCTAAGTGCTCTTTATCCCGAAGAACCTGCTTGGTCGTGCCCTGCCTAGCAAGTTCGCCTGGCCTACAATTTCCCTCAATGTCCCGGGACCCATGTGAGGTTCACGGGGTTCTGTTGGGACATCTCTTGTATCACAGTCAAAAACACCCATCTCTAGTGCAAAGCAAACATAATTGTGTGCGCAAGATTTTCAGTGCACGTTTATACTACACTACGAGGTTAAGGGCCGCTTGCATAAAAGCCGATAACGACTTACTTACTTACTTAAAATAGCCTTTAACCGCCTAGGCGATTTTGGCCGTCCAACATGTTACGCCAGTCGGTTCTTTGTTGCCCCAACTGGCGCCAATTAGAGACACCGCGTGCTCGCAGGTCTGCCTCTACTTGGTCCTGCCATCGAAGTGGTGGTCTCCCTCTTCCTCTACTTCCACCGGTGGGTGCCGATAAAAATACCTTCTGGGCCGGAGCGTCTTCGTTCACTTGCACCACGTGTCCTAGCCAGCGGAGCCGCTGGGTTTTAATTCGCTGAACTATGTCCACGTCCAGGCTTACATTGCTGTTGGTAGTAATGCTGCTTCCAGGTATACAAAGTCCCTTACTACCTCGAAATTATGGCTGCCAACTTTGGCGTGGTTTCCAAGGCGGGAATGCGCTGACTCTTTGCTTGATGCCAGCAGGTACTTCGTTTTACCTTCATTCACCACCAAACCCATTTTTTCCTTTTCTAATTTGGAGTACGCAGAAGTTACGGCGCGGTTGTTGAGGCCAATGATGTCGATGTCATCGGTAACGACTAACCGGAGTTTAATTGACGTATTTTGTATGGTTTTGCTGAGAACGACTAACCGGAGTTTAATTGACGTATTTTGTATGGTTAACTGTCAAGTTAATCACGGATTAGTCATTATCGGCTTTTAGGCAAGTCGCCCTAAGCTTAGTTTAAACGGCCAAATTGTATGGGATATACTCTAGTCAACTTTTTCGGTGGTCTGTTTAAAGTTTCACTGAAAATAAATATTTTTGGAAAGTAGTTTAGAAAACTTTTGACTTGGTTTTGTTGTGGGTCCTATACACATATACTGTGTGCTCAAAAAAATAATATTGGGCACCTTTGGACAAAAATTTCATGTATCAGAGGTATTAAGAGACTCGTATCGGTCACAAACAGTGGTGGCGATCGGCGACCCCAAGAAATGTGCGCAGGCTTTCTGTCGACAGCATGTCCCTCATCCTGCGCAAGACAGGACGAGACGAGGAATTTTCAGGCGCGCGCATAAACACAAAAACTATGCCCCCGTTCCCATCACCGCTACATTGGTTCAAGAGGCCATCCGGAAGGCCAAAAATGCCAAAGCCATCGGTCCTGATGGCATAGCCATGGTGCATCTTAAACACATCGGCGCAGTAGGAGATAAGTACCTCACTGCCGTCTTCAATCTGTCCTTCACCACAGCTGTCATACCCTATAAATGGAAGCAGGCAACTGTGATCCCACTGTCATATCGTCCGATATCACTCCTCTCGCCAGTAGTAAATACACTTGAGGCAGTCTTACTCCCGCTCTACACATCAAACTTGATGTTAGCCGAGCACCAACATGGTTTCAGGAAAGGTAGGAGCACAACATCTGCTCTAAATGTCATAAACACTCAGATAACTGACGGTCTAAATCAAAACAGACGTAATGACAGGACGGTTCTAGTTGCACTCGATTTGAGTCAAGCTTTTGACACAGTAAATCATGGGCAGCTTGAATCCGATCTGGAAGACTCGTCCCTCAACCCCCCCCCCCCCCCTTTCTTAAGCGTTGGACCGCCAATTATCTCAGTGGTCGCTGGTCGTCTGTTGTGTTCACAAACAAAAAATCTAAAGCCAGGAAGATCAAACAAGGGGTACCACAGGGTGGTGTCCTTTCCCCGTTACTGTTTAAAGCGGGCTACCCACCTATCAAGAAATGCCTCAAGAAAAAAACGAGCAAATATTTCTTGTGCCTGGTCAAGAAATTTTGACGTTTACCAAATTTTCCATTTTTTTGCAAATTGCTCTTATAAAAATGTACAAAATATGTTTAGCGAAATATTTACTCACCTTTGCCGTGGATCTGCACGTTATAAATAAATTTCTTGAGGTAAGCCGGCGTTGCCAACTTTCGAAAAGTGCTGTGTTTTTTCTTATGAACTGAGTATTGGCTCAAGAAAATTTGACGTGTGAAAACGTTTCTTGACCATTTCTTGAGCTTTTTTTTATATGGAGTTTGACATTTCTTGGCAGGTAAGTAGCCCGCTTAACTTCTATATTTCAAAGCTTCCCCCTCCACCAGAAGAAGTTACGATTGTTTCTTACGCAGACGATTGCATAAGCAGGTCTTGGGGCATATCCATACAACGTCAGTTGGCCATCAGGCGCGCTCTGTCCGCTAAACAATGTCTTACATGCCGCAACACCAGGCCTTTCTGAATAGGAGCGTCATCTTCCTCGAGAGACAAGGGTTACTCTGGCTCAATTACGCTCTGGATATTGTAGCAGTTTAAACTCCTACATATAATGTATGTCCGGCATGCGGCTCGTCCCCCCACAATACCAATCACTTATTTTTTTTGCTCTTCTGAGCCCACTCTTCTAACACCCATCTCCCAACCCTATTGAAATTGCTAGTTTCCTTGGACTCCCGTTAGAAGATATTGATGACAATTTAGGCTAAGGAAAAATACGCGTTGGGCAGGACCAAGGCAAATTCAACAAGGTAGAATTGACAACCGAAATATTTTGTTTTTGTAGGAGTTCTTCCTTCAAAAAAATGTAAACAAGCGTATTAACCATTTGCCAGCCAAATTAGAAAAATTAGATAGCATTTGCTTAGGCCAAAAAATTATCAATACCGCGAAATATGCTAGCCCAAACAGTAACGGAGTAACTTTGGCCACTTTGGAATCTACCTCTTTTCGGACCTTTGCGTTATAAAAATAGCGAGTATTGAATATTTGAAGGTTGTCGCAAGAGTGTAACAGAAACTGGGGGATTGATTTCCATTAGATTTTTTTTATACTGAAGTCTGGATTTTGAAACGGTTTCGATTTTTTTTATTAAAATAACGGTTACGATTTAGTTTTCGGTTTCGAGAAATTAATCGGCTTCGCGGTTGCTGCTGTAAGAGGGACGTGACGGACCAAACAGAGTTGTACGGTATTGAGTCTATGTACTCACAGCTGCCGAACCACCTTGTGGTACTATTCCAATTGCCGATTTCATCAACCCCGTGACCGTAGTCGAAATGGGTTTTAGAGGTCCCGAATCGATTTTAATCGCTTACAGTTTCGTTTTCTAATGCTGAAGGAGTACACACTCCGTCAATCCAACGAAAGGTGGCAACAATCCCCAGGGTGCGGGACATCCTAACAAACCTGGCCAAAATGGGATCATAAAAGATCTAGACACATTCACGCCCTAAGAAGGAGAGAGATCTCCATATTAATACATAGGTGTTTTAACTGGGCACTGCCTTATTAGGAGGCACACAGTAAGGCTAGCTGTGCCCTGCCGACGTTGCTGTAGGAGCTGCAAAGATGATGAGGAAGAGGAAACGGTGAAGCACCACATCTGCCTTTTTGGGAGTTCCCTTCCTGTATAGCCTAAGCCAGATCGCGGAACTGGACATAAAGGACTTGATGGCCTTCATAAAGTCATCTAAGTGGTTCGAGGAAGAGCAACGGTGTCGGTTTGGGAGTGTCAGTCCCGGGATTCTGCTATGTGGAAAATCCCAACAACTCAGGGATTTTCCATATGACCGGGTCCCGGGACTGACTTTCCTAGTGTTGGTGGTATCACAACGGGCCTTTCAAAGCTGGCCTAAGTATGCCTCTGCGGCAACCACTTGAACCCAACCTAACCCTTCGTTTTCGGTCTAAGATCCGGTTGAAAAAAGATTACACCATTCATCTTAGCTAAAATTTGTTAAGAGTCTAGCTAATCTGATCTCTAAACTCTATTTAAACGTTCAAGGAACTCAGGCAAGCGGTATAGTATTTATATGACACGATTTTCTATTTCTTCACGCTATTGAAAAAATTTAAAAATCTTAAACAGAACGGGTTAATATTTTTTTTCATTTGACGGGAAAACTCCTACAGAAAAGAGAGAACTGTCAAGATCACTATTACTTTGTTTAATATACTTTGGGCAGGACTACACCTCGTTACAACAACAACAACATCGGTTGACAGATTCGCAGTTCAAATTTCCTATAGAGATACTTTACACAATCAACACCTTATAACTATTGGGAATTCTTTTCAAAATTTGAAACTGATATGTATTCACAATGGTTGCAGCCTTCCAAACGTGGCGCCAACAATTGTGAATGATATAATCTTCCACATACACAAACCACAAACCACCAAAATGAAATAATTGTGAATGGGGCGTTTCGTTCAATGTTTCGTCAAATCGCAAATCGCCATTTTGGTTCATGTTTTTGATTTTTTCGTTTTCGGGTTTTCACATTTCGTAGGATTCATTTTCAGACGCAGCGGTCAGCGGCGTAGCAAACGCAAATTAAAGTAAATTTACCACGAAAATAAACCTTGTAAACATTTTTGCATTCGAATTTGACATTTGCAAAACGCCAAGCCGTTAAAATTTACCAAAATAAAAAAATTGGAAGAAAAAAAGAGCCAGTGTGAAGTGAGTAAATATAAAATGAAAAATATATATAATGTGAAAAAATGGCTAGCTTGGCTGATTATAAATTATGCGTTGCTAAATTCTATGCATGTGCAGCGAAAAGTGTAAAATTGCATTATTGTATGGTTTTAAATAATTCCGCTGATTTTTTAGAGGCATAATAAGATCCTGGAGCACCCAAAAGCATCATATTCCAGCCGTACAGTTTCTCGGTCGATGTAGCTCATGGTAGTTGTAGTTGGTGTGTGGAGCCACGCAGTCGGGGTGCAGTGTGGCTTAACGAATATTTGTTGTGCTTTTGGGAGAATTTTACTCTTGTGCATCATTTCCAAAAGCTAACCCAAGTTTTATGCATGAACTGCACAAGCAAACGAATTTAAGATTTTTAGACTTATATTTAATGAATACATACCTAGGTACATAAATATATTATTATTTTATTTCAGATTTCAATTACTACATACAAATAAAACGCACACTAATTGCTAACAAAAATGGGAGAGATAAAATCGGTAAAAGTGGACAACTGGGGTGTCTTCTTTCTACAGAAGTTGCAGAACTTTTTTAACAAAACCGACTATTGCGATCTAACACTGCAATTCCGTGATAACTCACAATTGAAAGTACATCGTCTGGTACTAAGTGCTTGCACAGATTATTTCAATGTACTGGAGCAGACATGCGAAATGGTAGACGATGCTTTGATAATGCCCATTGAGTTGCAAGCCGATGTTGTAGTACCCATTGTCAACTTTATGTATACCGGCACATTGGAATTTGAATTAAAAATGTATGGTAAGCTGTTACGCACAGCCAAGGATATGAATATGACCGTATTGCTTAAGTTACTCGAAGCCCATCGACGTACAATGGAGGGTGTAAATCGTATGCAACGTGTAAGTAAACTAAAAATATGCATATCTACAACAGGACCTAGCCGACGTTCTTTACAAAAATTAAAAAATCTTGCATCTGCAAAAATTTATTGTTTTAGTCCATTGGCTCTTATTAGTTCAACCCTGATCTAATGTTAGCTGTCGTTGATCTCTTCAAGGTTCAACAGAAGCGCGTAAATCTCACATGTGTCACCGGGCACAGAGAGGTATGCTCTTCGCCACATACAAACTTATGCTGAAAAGTATATAATCGGTCGTGCCAACGAAAGTAGTCTACAATAACCCCAAAATATATCGACTTATATATCAGCAGGGTGGAAATCTCCACATTATTGTGGTTACTAACGAATCCTTCCTTATTGGGAGGCACGCAGCAGGGCTAGGTTTGCTCTACCGACGATGCTGTAGGAGTAGGAGGCATATCTTCGCATTTTCTTACGCCCTAACGCGCGGGGTCGTGTCGCTTTGGCACTCCACCTATTAGTTCTCCCATATAAAACATTGTGCAAAGGGTCGGATTTGTTATCTAAACCGTTCTCCAGCCCACTTGGGACGAAAAGACTCAGCAACTACCTACTGAGCCGATTTTTGCCAAGCTCTCCTGACGAAGCTTATATTTTTTCTTCGCTAGATAATTCTAAAATCGTTATATGTATAAAATCTGCATTTATGATCCGATTCTCCTTGTTTTTGGCATAATAGACCCACTAGGTGGCGCTGATATCTAGATATTCAAAAAACTTATTTCCGTGCTGTTTTTGTAAGTTTCGCAGACAAAGTTGTCAGCATTTTCTATATACATATAAAACACTGTAGTGAGTTTTCATTAATCGCAATTTCCATCTCTTTTTTTTTTATAGCCTCCAAGTCCAAAACCTATGCGACGACGCATGCCAGGCGCTGCGCCCTTAGCACAACAAAACAACGCCGGCCAACAGCGTCGTTTATTAACCTCACCTAATAGTGCAGCTGGACAACAGCAGCAGCGTCGTGTTTTACAAACCAATGCTGCTACAACTTCAACTGCTACTATGCCACAAGTTCAATTTCGTCGCCAAATCGGTTCAACATCACTAATAAGAACAACGAATACTGCCGCAGCAGTACAGGGGGGCACACAATACACCCAGCAGCAGGCTATACAGGAAACTACTATCAAGCAAGAGCCAGGCGAAGAACCAACCACTACCACCACCACCCCATCACCTTTCGAACAGCTACGCAAAGGTGGTTATAATAATAATAAACGCCCGGCTAGCACTACATTAATATCACCACCAATTAAAAAATTAAACATAGAAGATGTTAAAGAGTTTGCTGAACAACAGCGTATGCGTAAACAAATAGCTGCCGAGTTTGGTGACGATCAAGGTGGTGCAGAGTATGAAAGCAGCATGATGGAGGATGATATACATAATGATGATGACGATGATGGTGACACGGCCACAACATCAGCCATTGCTACTATGCAAGCAGCAACTGCAACAACGTCGCGTCAAACACAAATACAACAGGGTTCAACTACCATCACAATTAATCAAAATGAGAAACCGCCAACTATTGTTGTTAAAGATAGTTCCAATTCAAAAATGAATCACGCCAAAATAATCAAAGAAGTGCTGCGCCAATATCCACATTTGGTTAAGAGTAATAAAAATATTAAATTGAAAATAATGCCCAGCACTGGTGATCAACCACAAAAGATAATTGTAAAAAAAGAACAATTGGAAAATTTAGCAGATGAACAACTAAATGAGTCGCCAGCTGCTGGCGAATCTGTTTTGCGTGTGCATACAACTTTGCAAACATCTTCGCAGACATTACTTAAGCCCATGGAAAAGTCGCAAACAACAACTGCAACACAAAGTAGACCACAGCCAGCAGTGGTACAAAAACAATTACCACCAATTGCATCAACACCTGTGCAGCAAAAGCTATCAACGTTAAAAGCAAGTCCTCCCACTATAACAGCCAGTGCTGCAACAACATCTACAGCAGCAGCAGCGCCTCCTGCACAAAAGCGTCGTATTGATAGTAAAACAATGCATGCTTTAATTGCTCAAGGGGCCGAAAATACGACTGGACCATGGCTATGTCTACGTTGTGGCGTTAACGGACGTCCCATAAGTATACCATCATATCGCGGTTTTCGTCGTCATTTAATTAACACACACAAGGAGCATATAGATCCTGCCTTGTGTGAACAATGTGGTTGGCGTTCAAGTAATAATCGCGAATTACATTTCCACATGGAAATAGAACACAAAGTAAAATCTAATTCATATACCTTCCCGCTATGTTTATTATGCAACAAACCATTTTTGGATACAAGTGCTCTAAATCAACATATGGTAGACGCACATCCTGATGAGAATAAACAACAATGTATTTATTGTAATAAAATATTTGCACGCGAATTGCAATTATATAATCACATGAAAACTTATCATAAAAAACAAGCACTTGAAGATGGTATCATTGATTATTCCGATGATGAATTTCCTGAATCACAGTATATAGATGAACAACAAGCTGAAGATACCAACAACACTGATATGAAAGAGAAAAAAGAATCGAAGATAAAAATTCTTTCTGATATAAGCCTTCCAAGCGCTGGAACGATTATAAAACTAGAAAGCAATAGCTTCGGCGCTGATGTTAATACACAATTAGACATAGCCACTGGCAGTCAGCAACAAGAAGTTATTGAAAGTGAGGCACCAAAATTTGTCACCGTTGATGGCAGCGAAATGGTATTGACCGATGAACAACGCCAAGAAATAATGGCACAATTGAATCAAGAACATGGTGCAGGTGGTGTTGTAATGGTATTGAATGAGCCTGCTGAATACGCAACAGAAACACCACATGCCACTTTAACTGCGGCTGAGGATAATGTAGTAAATACTGAAAATAAATCATCACAAGAAAATGAACACGAAGCTGAAACTGAAGATGAGCCAATGGAGGAGGAAATAAGAAATGTTGCTCCTGAGCGCTCAAATACCGATGAAGAATTCGATGATAGCCATATTTATAGTGATCTACATACTAGAGCACAGGATGAGCATGCCGATGCAATTGGGGGTGATGAGAAAAAGAACACATCGGGCACAAGTGCTGCTTTGGATGAAAGTAAAGAGTCAATGGAGAATTTGGAATGGGCTGAAAATTTGATAAGTGCTCATGAAATGGCTGATCAAGAATTAGAAACGCAAGTAAAGGTAAGAATTAATTATACCTTTCATGAACATGAAATGGTATTATAACTTTGGTCCGATGTTTGTAAATATGAGAAGAAGAAGAGATAGACCCATCAATAAGTATACCGAAATGATCAGGATGACGAAATGAGTTGATTTAGCCATGTCCGTCTGTCTGTTTGAACGCAAACTAGTCCCTCAATTTTTGAGATATCTGGCTGAAATTTTGTATGTGGCCACCATTTTGTAATATAGGAATCATTTGTCGGAACTGACAAGATCGGACCAGTATAACATATAGCCCCCATACAACCGATTGTTCAGATATAAGGTTTTTTGGTCAAAACTTCCGCAATTAAAAAGTTAGGAACGTAAAATTTTGCAACTCGAGTAATTTCTATTTATGTAGTGTATATAGTGAAAATCAACGAGATCGGGCAAATGTAACATATAGCCCCCATACAACCGATTGTTCAGATATAAGGTTTTTTGACCAAAACTTCTGCAATTAAAAAGTTAGGACCGTAAAATTTTGCATCTCGAGTACTTTCTATTTATGTAGTGTATATAGTGAAAATCAACAAGATCGGGCAAATGTAACATATAGCCCCCATACAACCGATTGTTCAGATATAAGGTTTTTTGGCCAAAACTTCTGCAATTAAAGATGTTAGGAACATAAAATTTTGCAACTTGAGTACTTTCAATTTATGTAGTGTGTAGAGGAAAATCAAGAAGATCGGGTAAATGTAACATATAGCCCCATACAGCCGGTTGTTCCGCTATAAGGTTTTTTGGCCAATACTTCCGCATTTAAAAAGTTAGGAACGTAAAATATTGCACCTTTAGTACTTTCTACATATGTAATGTGTATAGTGTAAGTCAGTACAATTGAACACGTATAATATATAGCCTCCATACAATCGATTGTTCCGATAACTCGGATCCTATCATTTTGTAAGTTTTTTTAAATTATAACAAAGATGTGTAATGTGTATAGTAAATATAGTTAAATTGACACAGGCTGTACTGGGGATCGAACAGTGAAAATCGTGACGCTTATTCATGAAAGGTATATAGCCTTCGGCACAGCCGAAGACAGCTTTCCTTACTTGTTTTACTTAACATTGAAAAATCTCATCATATCTCCTTCCCGAGTTTTATTGTTCTAACAATTCCCATAAACTCTACAATGAAACATTCCATTTGTATGGAAGGTACCACGCCCCTTTTCTCATATTTCACATTTTTCGTAAGGTGTTGGAGATTAACCTCATATAGCTCCTCCTCAAGTTTTAGTATTCGAATGTTATACTTCCATGGACAGATACATTGGAAATTAATTTGAGCATAATCTGCATTATAAATTCCCAAAAATAAACAAGATTTGAGCGGCCACAACAAAATCTTCGCTGGAAACACTTCAGATAAATAACTTAACAAAAACTGCAAGAAAACGCATATATCTTGCAGTTTACCCTTATTTGGCGCTAGATGTCCCGGCAATTGTTTATTTTATAGCAAGGACAACTACCAAAATAATGATTTACCGCTACTGGACACTAGAGTCACCAAAAAATAAACAATCCCAGCGACATCTAGTTTTAAATAGCAAGTTATACAAACAAAGCACTAGATGGCGCAGTTTCTTAATCTTCAATTTTGTGTGTGTCAGCGTAAAATTTGGATCTGATTAAAGAAGATTTATTGGAGGTTATCTCCGTGTGTATATCCATAGCATTACTTATAGGGCTGATACACTAGCGCAAATTCCGAATTAACTCCGTTTTTGGGAATTAACTTGAGCATAATCTGCATTATAAATACCCAAAAATAAAGAAGATTTTAGCAAATTCGAGAAACCGAAAACACGATTTGACCGCTAACTCTTAAGGCGATAGCAAATCTAAGAAGAAATATAAATAAAAGATTGCAAAATTTTTTTTTCTTGATATCATAGGAAAACAAACCCGACGATGCAATAAATCAAAAGTTGAAGGAATTAACTGGTGATTGGTCAGAGGACGAGAATGAAGAAGGACCAGAGGAAGAAGATCTGCCAATACCAAACACTGAATCGAATAGGACAGCAGCAATTGCAGATGATATAGATAATAAAAATATATCGGATATAAAACCTTTAAAAGACACCGCAAATCAAGAAGATATAGAAGAAGAGAAAACTGCTGAAGAAATAGTTGGCAAACCTGCTGAAGATGAAGATGCAACAGAAGCTGAAGGAAAAAGCTTGGAAGCTGATAACCAAAACGTAGATGAGTCCAAGAGCGATGTAGATGATTTGGACACACTAATGAAAGATTTACACAAAGATGATTCTCTATCACTGAACGAAAAAAGTGTTGAAGAAGAAGTCAATGCCGATGAAGAGAAAAACGAAGAAAATGCACTAGAAGATGATGAGCATACAGCAAAAGAAGTAATACCAACTAAAACTTTAGAAGAAGTACCCATTGAAGAAGCTGAACATGCTAACATTGAAAGCGATGCTAAAAGAGATGAAGAACCATTAGTTTCAGCTGCAGACATTACCACACACGAACGCGATGTTTTACTAGATGAACTTATTGGTGTTGGTGTCGGTGATACTGAAAGTGTGCAAAAAGATGAATTGATTGCAGCAGCAACCGCAGCTACTGTAGATAGCATTTTAAAAACAACAGATGTTGAGGCAACACCAGAAGCAGCTATCATACCTGCAGAAGCTGTTGAAGCCATGGAAGTAGATGAGTCTAAGGCTGAAGATGATGTTGAAATGAATGAACAAACCGCTACCGTAGCGATTGTGGATAAAAACACGAATGATGAAGATGTGGCAAATGTTGTAAAAGATGATGTGAAAGTTGATGCCAACGTCAACAGTGAGACAACAGCGGCGACAACAACAAGACCAACAAGTGACGCTGATGCGGCAAAAACATCGGAGCGTGTCAAGAGTCTGATCAGTGAATGGGCTGATGATGAAGAAGACGAAGAGGATGTGGAAAAAGATACTTTGGCTACACCAGCTGCGGCTACTGCTTCTTCAAGTACAACAGTAGATGAAGAGCAACTTTGAGAACTAGATTTAATTACGATGTAAGTATTCGACGTAACAATTTAAATAGAGCATATGATAAATTTTTTGCCAAAACTGAATTAAGCTATTTGCAAAAATTTAGTTTCAAAGTAAAAAGCTGTTGAGATATTTTAAAAAAGCTAAATACATGCTAACGCTACTACAGCGCTGGTATCTTGTTCTAATTTGCAAATGATTGCGTTCGTGTTCCATATTTCTTATTTGGAAAATAAAAACTAATTATTTAAAGAATTATACATATATGTTTAAATGGAGATTTAATCTTCTATTTCATCTCAGTTAAAGATCTTATATTAAACATACAACTATAACTAATAATCATATGTGTTTATGTAGCATGTAATCTTACACTCATATACATAAAAAAAATATAAAAAGGTTCATAAGATTCTTATAATTCAAATTTGTATGAGAACGTCGTTTTACAGGGCTTTTTTTGAATATGGCATTACTATATTGTTGGCTTGGAGAGTATCTCTTTCTTACAAAAAAAATTTATACTCTATGGCTATTGGATATTTTTTCTTTCAAGCCTGCTAAGCTATCTATTTCAGCATATGCCACGTTTAACTGTAAACAGATGTAACTCCAAATTTTCTTTTTACGGAATTTTATGATGGACTAAACCCAGCCAACAAAGTACAAAGCGCTTCCAAAATGGAGGAAAAAGGGACTTTGTCAAAACTCCGAATAAGGAGCGAAAGGGAGTCTTAACAGCACATTAAAAGAGTCCTAAAGGAACACATTTTTCACACATTTAAAAAGGCACTTTCCTCCTTCGGATACGCTGATTTGGGACCTAACGGACCACCTGGTTGGCTGGTAAATAACCGAATAATGAAAGGGATTGTGCTTGGAGTTGCAGAATAATCATAATATAAAAATTACAGCAATGAATTCCCTTGAGACTATTTTATAATTGGAATTCTATGAAAACAAAAAAAAAATAAAACTGGGTTTTCCAAAAAATTCAAAGTATGAATTACATCAAAACGTGCGTTTTAAAAAAGTATTTAAAAAAATTTATTTAGCAGTTGTAATTCAGTTTTGTGAACCAAATATATGTATTTGGACCTCATGCATAAAGGTCGAGCATTTGCTCAGGGGAAGTGGCTTATTTGGGCCTCATGCATAAAGAGTGAGCTTTGTTCAGACTCGATTTTTTTGAGTGGAAGCCACGTTCTTTTTTTCTTGTACTCGCCTGTGCAAATGTTTGATTTTCATGCCTGAGTTTCTTTGGTTTTATAAAAAAAAAATACTTAGCTTTTACTCACAAAATCGAGTCGGATCGCATTTTTGTATGTGAGGCCAATTGCGTTTCATTTCTTGGTTTGTTGGTTACTGCATGAAAGACTAAAATTTGATTAGTCTAATCTTTGACCCAACAAGTTTACACAACACTTTTAGTACTCAAAATCATATACCATTTCATAAATTTTTAAAAGGGAATATCCTGTATTTTAAACGAAATTACATAAATTAAATAATTTTGTTTATTAAGTTAATCGAAATATTGTATATACCAAATGAACTATTTAAAAAATTCAATTTCGCATTAATATTGCTTTAATTTGATCTTCAACTGAAAATGTAAAATCCTACTGCACATGCAAATAAAAATCTTAAGAAATTGAATATAAAAATTAAATGATTGTTTATTGAAATTTTCCCTATAACATATTAAATGTCAAGAAAGATGCAAAAACATGGTTTCAATACTTGAGCATGGAGTAAACAAATTTTAGTAACGTTGAAAACGCGCAAGGTATCAATTGGAGTGTTCATTAGAGCGTATCACGGTCTATGGAGGAAAAAAAATGAATATGAATGAATTCTATGGATGAAATATTGCCTTGGTGAATACTTTTCTAAAAATGTATCACTTTTGAAAATCGAACGAGAAATATAGAAATTATAGAAAAAAAAAACAAATTTCGCTGTTTTTACAGGGTGACAAAAGAATTAAAATTTTTTTTTTTGAAAACCTCATAAGGTAAGTGTTCAAACTGGCAGGGGGGAACATTTTAAACTTTTTTTGGTGATACGCTCTAGTGTTCATGTTAACCCTTAAATGCCGTAGAGCGGCAATATGTCATACTCTTAAGCGTGGTTTACATGGGTTCCTTAGTATTTGTGGAAAGTTATACGAATCTCCTTAATATTATAAACGATACATTTTGCTTTATTGAAATATTTTGGCAAATTAAAATGAATACATAGTTTGTATATTTTCGTTTACTAACAATATGAGTAGAAATTGGGGGTTTTTTCAGCTTGCAGTGACTGACAGTTGTCATAGCTCTGTTTTCACTATACAATTATAAATGATAGGATAATTTCAAATGGAGCTATAAAAATTGTCAGTCGTTGCGAGCCAGAATAGGGGAGTGAATTTAAAATTTCGTTAGCATTAGTAATATTAAGACCTTCACGATTTTTAATATTACATATTTTTAATCATTACACTTATTTCAAAGTTAGTATGAGCTTGTGCTCACAACACCAACCAATATGTAGCTGCGTTTGTAATTTTTCTCTAAAACATACATAAACGCAAATAATGGGTATCATGCATAAAAGAGGAGCTTCTTCTCAGACTCGACTAAAGTGTTGGTATTTTGTTCTTGTAATAAAAACAAAGAGTGCACCTTTTAATCGCCTGAGCAAATGCTCGATTTTTATGCATGAGGCCCAAAGTATATATCGGCGGCTGAGTGGCAGTTTCTCATTACGACGTGCCATACAAAAACTAACACTTTTAAAACTCTGTAAGAAAACTAACAACAAAGTTTTGTTTCTAAAGAAAACTAACACTTTTACCCAGTACATTTTCTTCAGAGAAAAAATGAAAGTGTTACTTTTAGCCATTTTGGTGTTAGTTTTCGTATGGCACATCGACACAAAAACATATTTTAATATTTTGCTAGACTCAGATTCGCTACTTGAATTATTCTAAGAATACGTATTGAACAGAAACTCTTGAGCTAGATCGATCTAACACTTGACCGTCGATATGCAGTTTTACACTATCCTAATTTTTGATTAGCATATAAAATGTGTTGGCTTATGCGAATATGCTTAAAACAGAAATACATACATAAAACATAACTAAAAATGCTTGTCTGGTAATTTTTTTGTTTTAGTAGAGATATGAAATTTTAGTCTTAGCATAAATAATATTATGATAAACATTAGACTGGCCTGAAAAAAAATGTTGATATTTTGAAATCATTTTTCAGAATGGCGAAAAAAATACTGTTAACTCAATTTATTATTACTTAAAAATCAGGGTCATTTCATGTCAAATGGTTAGAATCACTAAAGGAAATAAAAAAAAAGCTTTTTTATGTTATGCAAATTCTAAATTTCAACTTTTTTCCTGTTTTTAAGAGCTAATTTTTTTCAATATTTCAAAAACTTTTGTATTGAAAAAAATATTTAAATTTTTTTTAACTCTTTATATGTATGTATAAAAAAATTAATAACAATTCAAATATTCAAATGTTAGTCATTAAATTTGTATGTATTTTAAAAAAATAAATAATGAAGTTTAACTAATGTATTTTTTTAAAAAACGAAAACCAGTTTTGAAAAATATTTTTTTATAGTAGTTTCGAAATATTGAAAAGAAAATCTAAAACCCAGAAAATTGAAAATTTTCAACATTTTTTAATATAAAAGACAAAGGTAGCTAAGACTCCACCAAAATTCATTCAAATCGTTAGGGGTTCATTCCAATAACTGACATGGAATGGCCCTTCTACACTAAAAGGATCTATAATTTATCTACTTTCTAGATCGATTTCTGTGTTTTTGAAAAATAAAGGTCGATTACTAGCAGGCCCGCGCGCAGGAATTTGCTATAGGGGGGGTTATGAACTTTTGGATGCTCCGAAGGTTGTGACTTTTGACAGTTTTTATGAAAAAAATCAGTCGTTAAGAGCCAATAGGGGGGGTGGGGGTTTTAACCCCCAAAACGGCCCCCTGCGCACGGGCTGATTGCTAGGGTAGGGTCCGTTTGACGAAAATTTGCATTCAGAACTTTTTTTGGGGGAATTTACTTTGAATCAAAGCTATATTTAGACGAATATTTTTACTTCAATATAGACCTTTAAAACTTAGTATATAAGTCTGAAACAGTATTTTTTCGTCTTTATGAAAACCAGCATCAATATAATTAAAATAATTTTTTTTTTTTGGCCCAGTCTAATAAAATAAATGTTTGCATTTGGCTGGCATATTACATACACATTTAAAATTAAAACAAAAAATATCTTAAATAACATAAGTGAAATATGTAAATGTAGATAACAATAACCATGCAAATTATAATAATATTATTATATAAAATAAATTAGCAACAACTTTTTTCTATTGCTTAAAGTCAGAGATTTAAAAAAAAAATGTAGAATTTACATGTGTCTTTTAAGTGTTTACTATTCCAAACACACTCCTTGCTTAACTCTCATCATCTGTAATAAAATAAGAAAAATTATTAAACCATTCAAACCATAATCGGTTTAACACTCACCGTCCAAAAAATAATTGATGACACACATTACTACGAAACCAAATACAACCGCTAAATATTGTGCAAAGCCAGCTGTTTTCCTTGCAGCATTTTGATGCCAACGCGCTTTCTCTCTCGGTATAACCTCACAAACGGTCACATAAAATAGTGTACCACCGGCCAATCCTTGCACAATTGGTAGTGCCGATCCAGTCCAATTGGCGGGCACATCAACTATGACCATACCAATAGCAATACCAAATACAGCACCCAATCCAAATACCAAAATGCCAATAAAATGTTGACGCAAACTTGTTTGTGAATTTGAACGAAATTCCAAGCCTAAACAGAAGCCCATTACGAATTTGTGACATGCAACGGCACCAAGTAGAAATAGTACCTGTAAATAATTAAATTATTATTGGAGCTACTTAAAATACGAAGATGTGGAAACCACACACAAAAAATATCTAGATGACCACTCTGCTTATAATATTTTTTTGTGTAGCTTTCGCAAAAAGAGCGATATATCGACTAAAATTGCCTGTTGAGATTAAAAAAAAAAATCAAATAATGGCAACCCTAAAATATGCCCAAAAGATCAATAGGCAGGGATGTGATAAGTGGGCTTTTTCTACCAAAACTGGTAGGTTTATTTCCTGTTGGTAGGATGGTAGCACGATTTGAATTTTGGTAAGTTTTTAGCTTCCTGCGAGTAACATCACTGTCTTTCTGAAAGTCAAATTCTTCAGCCTCATTCGTCTGTGTTTGGAAGAAGTGTCTTTCATAGCAAATATGTATGACCACTTTTGATCTGAAAATTCGTATCACAAATGACGGGTTTTACTTAGGAAATTAATGTATAGTTAGTGTATAGATGTTGATTGTTGTTGTTGTTGTTGTTGTAGCGAGGTGTAGCCCTGCCTAAATGTCAGACAGGGTCACCCCGAGTGTATTGCTCTTGGCCGGGTCGATATAAGAAAACGTCCCGGGTCGTTTCGGCACGATGGGTACAGCACAAGTACTGGTACCGTTCTCGTAGAACCGGCAATACAAGAAACTAGCCATGTAGGTCATTTAGCGTTACCCCGGGTGCACCAACGGGGAGGCGACCTATTCTTACACCTGATTGTTGTTCACCGTCTGGCTTGTTGGGGTCAGTAGTGATGCAAACTGTTTTTTTTTTTTTTTCAAAATCTGAGTACTTGATCAAGGACGAATTCAAGAGTGATTTTTTTAGATACTGCAGCGCTCCGTCGCATTCTTTGGACCTTTGAAGTCAGTATTTTGCCATGATAATTTTACCAGGACAAAAACCCACCGGGATGATTCAAATACCTGTAGAGCAATAAAAAAAGAAAAGTCAAGAAGGTAGAACTGGTAGAAAAAAAAACTAGTTGAAATTGTTACTCACAGCTGTGCATGATGCAAAATCTATCACACGGCAATTACCCATTAAGGTTCTTGCTGGGCAATTCTAAATGTGGAACACTGGCAGGGTTGCTACTTAGAGGAACTGCGGTTTGTATTGTTCGGCAAATGAGGCCTAATGTGATGGAATTCCAAATTTGGAAAATGAGATTTGTATGGAAAAAACGCCAAATTTGGTGCAGTGTAAATGTACTATTACGCTTTGTGCACAAAAAAGAAACAACTTTGCGGAAATGAATCACCCTAATATACATACAATTATTGCACATTCAGCCACAAAGCTTTCAAGTCTATTTTAAATGTTCAAAATGTATACATAGATGTTAAAAGCTTCAACTTGGTTCTCTTCCATTAGTTGTTTTCAGATTGTCTGTATAATAAATTAATCCGACTCTCACAACCATCGTAATGACTTGCTACTTTTGTACAAAAGCTTTCGCTCTGCCCATGTATACGCTTTCGTTAAGTTTTTATTGGAAATTTTCTGTATGTGCAAGTATTGAATAACTGGAAAAAGCTCGATTATACCAGAGAACGAAGAAGAATGTGACATGTTAGCATAGAAAGAAAGTTGTAATACAGAGAAAAGTCAATTAATAGTGCCGCTATTTTGAATTGGCTAAAAATTTATCCGGTTAGCGCATAGAATTCGGCTCAGGTATTTACTCACCGAGTAGAACGACTACATGGTCCCCCATCCGGATGTTTTATGATAGTCAATGTGATAACTATATTTTATAGCTTTGTCTATAAATATCCCTTTTCTTATCCCTATCCTTTTCCTAATTTTTTTGAATAGGTTGGTGTCTGGTCCTCCGAGAAAATGGACTCAGCTCTTACTATATTTAGGCAAATGACTACGAGACTACTGAATTTCAAGCAAATCGCATCACAAATAAGGTTTTTTTTTCAAAAGGTCAGTCCCTAGTCCACTTTCCCGAGAAAAAAAGACGTCGATTTTAGAGCGAATTCTTTTTTGCCGTATCTAATTACCTGTCAGTTGTTTCAACGTATTGCCCAACGCGAATTCATACAGGTGTGTTCGGGCGAATTCAGATCTACACGCACGCACACACTCCTTGTAGCTGTAAATGTCAGACAAAGCAACAACATAAGCAATTTGACAGCTACGATTTGATTTTCAGGGAAGAAGAAGAAACCATATGGTGGGAGGATGCCACCTGTAATGAATTCGCCTTGGTATTGCCCAAAGCAAATTCATCAACTGAAATATTTTGTTTTTGTAGGAGTTTTTCCTTCAAACAAATTTAAACAAGCGTATTAACCCTTTGCCACCCAAGTACAGGTTTTGTGTCCCATACAATTGTTTTACTGCAAAATTAGATAGCATTTGCTCAGGCCAAAAAATTATCAATGCCGCGAAATATGCTAGCCCAAACAGTAACGGTGTAACTTTGGCAACTTTGGAATCTACCTTTTATTTGTCGTTTTCCGCTGATGGCACCACAAGAAGGTTGTCGCCAGAGTGTCGCAGAAACTGGTGGATTGGTTACCATTAGAGTTTTTTTATACTGAAGTCAAAACCGGGGTACCGTCTTATCAAGGCAAATATGTGTCCGCAAAATTAAGTAATCAATTTATAAAAAAGTACAAACTTGTTTGGAACCGGTTCTGGATTTTAAAACGGTTTCGTTTTTTTTTATTAAAATAACGGTTGCGGTTTAGTTTTCGGTTTCGAGAAATTAATCGGCTCCGCTGTTGCTGTTGTAAGATGTAATAATAATAATAATAATTGCCGATTTCATCAACCCCGTGACCGTGGCCGAAATGGATTTTAGTCGCCTCTTGCGACAGGCATTCCACCACGGGCATATTCTAAGCCCCTAACCCGCAGGGGTCATGAATCGATTTTAATCGCTTACAGTTTCGTTTTCGGTCTAAGATCCAGTTGGAAAAAAGATTAGACCATTCATCTTAGCTAAAATGTGCTAGAGTCTAGCTAATCTGAACTCTAAACTCTAACGTGCAAGGAACTGAGGCAAGCAGTATTGTATTTATATGAAAAAATTTGCTATTTCTTCATACTATTGAAAAAAATTTAAAAATCTTAAACAGAACGGGTTAATATTTTTTTCATTTGACGGGAAAACTCCTCCAGAAAAGAGAGAACTATCAATGCACGCTTGCTTTGCTGGCTTTGCCCCAAGAAATGTCAAAATTATCTTGAACTCTACTGAAATGAAATTTGGCCCAGTGGCAGACTCACTTTGCTTTTTTGAAACGCTTCAAAGCGTCGAATAGCCCAAATCTCTATTTGACAGCGCTTTGCACGCTTCACTCTTTGTCTTGTTGTTGTATTGTTTGTCTCATCCTGTATTTTTGACAACTTGTATAGCTTCTATGACCAAATAGAAGCTTTCACAGGAAAACAAGGTAAGCCTAGGCAAGCAAAGCAAGCGTACATTGCGTCATCAGCTTAACGTGTAACGTTACCAGCACCCCTTAGAATTGGCCATCTGGACCTGAGATAGAGGGTGATATAAAGGAAACAAAGAGATGCCGTGGAAGTACAGAGATTTTGAAATATATGAGGATGTTGTAACAGCAAGAAAGAACAGGGATGACAGCGAAAGATTTTAAATTAAGTTGAAAATAAAAATTATATTGAAAAACGAAAACTAAAATATTTCTTTAAATTTTTTTTTGCAAATTTATTTGAATTGGAGTGGAGGATCACACTCAAGGCGAATTCATTACGCCTTGATCACACTATTTCAAAATATTTTTCAAAAACGCTCTATTTCTAACATCGGTTCAACAAGTTTCAAAAAAAACTAAAATAAATTTTTATCGGCGATATACATTCCAACAGGTTATCATTATAACCTCTAACGAGATTTTTGTGCCGAGCTTCTCTTCCAATTTGTGATGTGCTGCTTTAAATTTTTTCCTACAAATTGGTAGGACCTACACTTTTTTGCCGACTCCGAACGGTATCTGCAAAGCAAATGAATTTTCGCTGAGAAGCTTTTCATGACAGAAATACACTCGGAAGAGTTTGCCGAACCACTGCCAAGGGGCGACCCCGTTTAGAAAACGCTTTTTCTGAATAATTTTTGAAGTTGCTCTGACCGGGAGTCGATACCAGATCACTGTTGTTAAAAAGACCTATCCGAACCAAAATTCATTCCATTTTTATCTGAGAAATGCGTTTTTGAAAAATTTGCAGATAAGGGCATATTTGAAAAACATTCATTAATAAGCTGATCTTCCACTCAGCGATGTTTTGCACTAGCCCCAAAATTTGGTCTCTATCAGTATTGTATTTTTTTTATATTTAGACAGCTTCACTAGACAATGCTAACGGCTGATGAAAATTTCTATCTCATTCATTTCAAATATGTGTGCTATCCAACAGGTAGGGAGGCATCTTTTAATCCGCTACTATCAGTTTGTATCAGTAAGTCATTTGTTAACGTAAATAATCATAAAAGTTTAGTCTAGTTTATCAAAGATATACCATATATATATGTATGGGTTATTCCATGTCAAATCGTTCAAGTGCTGGAATCGATCCCTACCCACTTGAATGAATTTTGGTGGAAAGTTTCCTTTTGTAATCAGCCAAAGGAGAAAACAAAAAATGTGCAAATTTAAATTTAGAATTTTTCCTGGCCTCAATTAAAGGTCTCAGTTTTTAAAAAATAAAAAACACCTATTACACCATATTTTTGTACAGTTTGTTGAAAGACATGTGGGTCATGCGATACTCGATGCTCGAAGTAACTCAGGACCCGAATCGTGACATCCTTGATCGTACAACTCGTCACGTAAAATTTTGTGTTTCGGATTACGACTTACGTGAACGTATAACTTCTATCGTAGTTTCGGATTTTTACATACGTGACCGAGTGACTGAAGGTATTCAAAACTTCGTGAATTGAAAATAAATTACGTTTCGCTTGCTATCGTATCTAACAATCCCATTTCGCCTATACGACTGACGTATCACGAAATTTTCTCTCGCCTGGTTTTCGATTCGTGATTGTATGTAACGATTCGACCCCAGGAATATAAAAGCGGATATGGTAAAATGTTAACTTACCTTTGTTGCTGAATTCTGTACACCAATTGCTAGTCCTTCAATTGCTGAATGCAAGGACAACGCCGCAAATAGTCCCAATGTACCTGTCAATGACTGAGCGCAGGGTTCTTCATGACTCGTATGACATATACGTGCATTAGCCTCCGCAATAATGGTTTGATCGGCACAGTGTGCTGAATTATTATGCAAATGTTCTGCGCGTGTTGTTGAGTCATTGATAGTGTTGCATTCATCATGTTCTCCTTGTACACCGTGCGAGCTAATATGACATGAATTTCGTAATGATGTTATCAAAGTTTTTTTTACATTGTATATACACATGGGTACATTAGACTGCCTCAGAAAATTTTTTTTTTTAGTAAAATTGTATGGGTTTTATTTTTCAGAATGGCAAAAAAAATAAACTACAAATTTTAAATCTTAATAAAAGAACGCCCTATCTCAGAATGAGTTTCAAAAAGCAGTCAACACATATCGTCGCTCGCTTGCCCGAGGCATAAATGTGCAAATTTTCCAGATTTCAGTTAATAGGCTCACGTGTTTAACCTCTCGCTTCTCTACGATTCACGATAATCCTGGGTTTCCTAAGTACAAGGAACCCCCGGAAATTTGTAATGCCATTTTCATGAATGTGTAGTTCAATCTCTGAAAATTGTGCCAGAAACATGAATGTGTTGCACCCGACAGCAGACACAATGGCGTATACGTAACAATTTTACTACACATTCGTGTTTCTGGCACAACGAAAATTTTAAAATTTTTAAAAATTCAAAAATTCAATTTTTAAACATTTTCGTTGCGCCAAAAACATAAATGTGCAATAGATTTATGCTTGTTTGCTGTCAATAACTCTCGGATAATTTGAATCGAAGTCGAAATGCGTTTTTTCATACCTCTAATGATATTTGTGGACATGTTTCAGCAGTTTCGTGGGATGCCATTTATTCAACTGCCGTGACTTCAGGATTTTTGGCGTCCCGAAAGCCAGGGATTTGAATAAATATAATCACGGGATTTTGATACGAAAAAAAGCCGCAGGAGCCCCGGGATGTGGTATTCCCCAGGTTCGATATCTTACCCTTTAAAGAAAAGATTGAAACCGAAACCCTAACCGATTCATTTTTCAAAACCGAAACCACCGTGACCGTTATTTCTTTTGCCAAAGGGTACCCTGAATAGCTTTCATGAAAGATTGTCGAGCAATGTTACAAAAGAGACGTTTTGACCTCAGTACCAAATTCCGAAAAAGGAAATTTAGCTATTACTGAATGATAGCAACGAAAAAAATTTACGAGATCCGAGAAAAAAGTGTTAAGTGGCTCGTATAAGATATTTTGACGATTTATTTCATATAGTTTCCATTCCAATATTTTTCTATTAGAAAAAGTAGTACATTTTTTTTAAATATATTTTGCAGAAATTTCATCCATACATAGCGTTAGCGTTAATAATATTTATTACAATATACAGCAGCCGGCTGGGTATTGGACCAAACCAACTTTTTTAAAGAGATTAATACCAGTATTCTATAATTCTGTCTCATATCAAGTCACTAAATTTGAGATATTCATTAGATACAATTTTTGTGATTTGAGATGATTCCGGTATTCTATAAGAGAATGTCACAAGAAATCTACCATAGTCTCTCTCTCGCTCATTTTAAGGTGTGGTGAATACAAAAATTGCATAAATTTTGCGTTATGACACTCGCTCTACAGATGTCGATGTAGCCCAGGCGTTCAGCGTCCGGATTATGACGCGGGAGGTCGCAGGTTCAAGTGCCGGTCCGCGAACCGTAAATTTTTATTTTTTTATTTAATTTAAAAAAATTTAATTAACTTTTTTTAAACATATAAATACTTATTATTCGTAAATTCACTTTTTTTTAATTTTTTCAATTTTTTAACAAATTTTCTTTAATTAATTTCGTTTGTTACCTGCCTATAAGCAGATGACAAATTAGTGACTCTTTATTGGACTAGAGATGTGAGGCAGCTTACTGAATGCCAAATTGTATCAAATATGAAATAGACCACGAAATGTCTCTATTAGTGACTAGATACAGCTTACAGAATTGATGTATAAGACATAATTAAAAAAATGGCTTTCCCCGTTTTTCGAAGTTAGCCTCCAAATCTAAGTTACGGGCTTTCGAAGTTCGAAGTTGGACCCTTCAAAAATTTGGTTTTCTAATTGTTTTGTTTAAAAAATTTAAAAAATACAATTTCAAATAAAAAGAAAGTGTAGCAATCAATTAAGAGGAGCAAGAAGGCCACGCCCACACTAAAACCTTTTTCAATTTTTTAAATCAAACAATTAGAAAACTAAATCTTCGAAGGGTCCAACTACGAACTGCGAAAACCCGTAACGTAAGTTTTGGAGGCTAACTTCGAAAAACAGGTAATGCCATTTTTTTACTTATCTCTTAATCTCTTCAAAAAAGTTGATTTAGTCTAATACCAAGAAAAAAGTGGATTTTGTCGTATTGTGTTATTATGCATATTGAAAAAATGTTATAAAAGTTCAGTACCCCGTTTCTGCAAAAAATCGACAAAATTCTCAATTTTAATGTCGTCACCTCGACTCGATTCAAAATTGAAAAAAAAAAAAAAAAAAAAATTGTCACTACCTCGAAAGCAAGTGAGAAAAAAAATCGACAAAATAAACAAAAAAAAAGTGTGACGTCAAATCGACTTTTTCAATCAAGACGATCGATCGAATTGAGTTACAGAAACGCAGTACTGACCTATTTTGCAGCTACATAACACTTAAGTTTGGTAGTTGTTGTTGATGTAGCGAGGTGTAGCCCTGCCTAAATGTCAGACAGGGTCATCCCGAGTGTATTGCTCTTGGCCGGGTCGATATAAGAAAACGGCCCGGGTCGTTTCGGCACGATGGGTACAGCACAAGTACTGGTACCGTTCTCGTAGAACCGGCAATACAAGAAACTAGCCGTGTAGGCCATGTAGGTCATTTAGCGTTACCCAGGGTGCACCAACGGGGAGGCGACCTAATAATAATAATAATAGTTGTAGAGGAAGCGCACTGCGACCTTGTGATCTATTGTGCCCTCATGTACTCAAAGCACATCTAGCAGGCCGATCGCCGTCAGGAACTCCAGAATCGGGGTTGGCCCTAGTTGATGTATGTGCTTGCCCTCTAGGGTTGTGGACCCAAGGATCCTTAGCCTGCTCCTAGAGATAGCGTCACATTTGCACACTATGTGCTCCGCGGTTTCGTCCTCATAATCACAGAAACGGCACAGGCTGCTGGACGCGATGCCCAGTCTGTGCATATGGGCCTTTAACCTGCAGTGCCCTGTAAGAATTCCTGTGATTGTTCTAAGATTATTCTTGGATAGGCCGATTACAGCTTCGAATCGCTTAGCGTTGTACCCACCCATCATTACCTTCGCCTGACGCAGCCCAGTGGTCTGCCGCCAGTTCTCCTCTCTCAAGACTAGCTCTTCCTTTCTCAGTATATCGCTTATGGTGTGAGGGCCGATGCCCAGGAAAGGTTCCGGGCCTATGGGCTTCGTTGCCGCCGCTACACGAGCAAGTTGGTCAGCTCGCTCATTTCCCTCCACGCCGGCATGACCCGGGACCCACACCAGCCATACCCTGTTTCGAGACGCCAACTCGTTCAGCCTGTCGACGCACTCGAGTACTAGTTTTGATCTTATCTCACTGGCCCAGATGGCTTTAATTGCCGCCTGGCTGTCGCTTAATATCGTTATGTTTTCCTTAAAGTAGCCGCGCTGCAGATTTATGTGGGCACATATGCTTATCGCAGCTACTTCCGCCTGAAATATACTTGGGTACTCTCCAAGGGGTATTGACTCGTTTACGCGGGGACCTGTTATTCCCGCTCCGATCCCTTCGGGTGTCTTTGACCCGTCAGTGTACCATACCAGATGTTTGTCTTGGTGGAATCTTTCCACTTTGGAGGCGTCCCAGGTGGTCTTGTCACCTAGTTCTATCCTAAATCTTTTTTCGAATCTCGTTGTTTTAGCGATGTCATCCCTAGGGAGCTGACATATCGGGAGTTGTTTCCTCAGTTTGTCCGCTCCAGTAGACGAGATGACTTTTCCTCTGCCAGTTCCTTCCCTTGCTATGTTTAGCAAGGTACGTTTGGCTACCTGTTCGATCACTGTGTGCAGGGGACTCAGATCAAGCAGCACCTCCATTGCCGCCGTCGGGCATGTACGCATGGCTCCCGTTATACATACGCAGGCCAGACGCTGGATTTTAGTGAGTGATTTCCTCACTGTGCCTAAGGCCGATCTGGGTGCCCATGCCACCGCTCCGTATGTTATTGCAGGTTTGACTATGGCGGCGTACATCCAGGTCAGCATCTTGGGGCTGCAACCCCAGGATTTTCCTGCAATTCTTCTGCACACCATTATTGCCCTGGTGGCTTTCGCTGTCGTGTTATCAATGTGTTTCCTCCATAGTAACTTGGAGTCAAAGGTGACCCCTAGGTACTTTACTTCGGAAACAGCCACCAGGTGTTCCCCGCCTAGTGCGATAGTTCTCAGTCCCGGAAGGGATCTTCTTCTTGTGAATGGGATTATGGCCGTTTTACTGGCGTTTATGTTGAGGCCCACCCCCGCACTCCATTCCTTGGTGAGGTTTAGTCCCCTCTGTACTTTTACATTTATTGGCGTTCGTGTTTTTATTTGGAAACCGAAACCGAAATAAATTTTGAAGGACGAAACTGAATTGTGTTAAAAAACCAAAGCTGTAACCGAAACCGAAATAAATTTTGTAGAACGAAACCGAATCGTGGTAAAAAACCGAAACCGAAATAAGTTTTGAAGAACGAAACCGAATCGTGGTAAAAGCAGAAACCAAAATAAATTTTGAAGAACAAAAACGAATCGTGTTAAAAAACCGAAACGAAAACCGGAACGTTATTATAATCGGTTGGATACCTTGCTTTAAAGAATTGTTTTCGTTATTCTGAAAAATATGTAGTATCAATATAAATTTAAAAATATAACTTTTTGCCCAGTCTAATATACATACATACATCCATACACACAAATATAGGTATTTTGACTCACTGATTATTATGCTGATGATTATGTGCATCAGTTAAAAGTGGTGTCGTAGCATTGTTTACTGATCCATAATTGCGATTACCGTTTCTAACTGAACTGGTAGGGCTATGATTGTGGGTGTGCTGTATCGCTTCACCAAAAAAATAATGTATGAATTCGTCAATGAAATAAATTATAAAAAATCCTCCACATAATGTTATTTCGGCAAGATTTGAGTTCATCTGCTTTCGTACCTCTGGTAAAATATGTACCAGTGCTGTGGCCAACAATATACCAGCGCCGAAGCACAAGAACAATGAAGTTGTCAACGGAAAGCGTCGACGATTGTGCTGCGATATGATTGCAGGCAGCATACCAGCTAGGATACTTCCTACACCTAAAACACCCATCGCCAAAATCTTTTCGCCATCACCTCGGCTTGTACTAATATTAGCTAAATCAAATACGCTTGTCAAGTTGTCCATTTTGCATTAAAGCTAAAGCACTGTCTTTGAATTAATTAAATAAAATAAAATGCTCCTTCAGCTACTATCGTGGAACTCCTTCGGTTGATGTTAAGCGAATTCCGTTCAATTAACCACTAATTTACGTGAAACACTGTCGTTGTTGAGAATATAAAATTAAGTGGATTGTAATTGGTGTGGTTTTGTGATCTGCTTATCAGATGCTGCTACTTGCAAACTTTATCAATTTCGTATTTTCTTTTATAAACAAAAACAATTATCAAATTGTAAACAATAGAAATGTTCTTTTGTCAACCCAAAATTTACCCAGTGTAGCCCAATTCCCAGTGTGGCCTTCTTTCGATGTTTCTCTCTAACTTGCTACTTTTGTTTGGTTTGTGAGAACGTATTGATACATTTACACTGCACCAAATGCGTCGAATTTGGCGAAGTTAAAGCTGATGACCCAATGTACGCTTGCTTTGCTTGCCTTGCTTACCTTGATTTCCTTTTAAAGCTTCTATGGCCCAATAGAAGCTACAAAAGTTGTCAAAAATACAGGATGAGACAAACAAGACAACAACAACACAAACAACGAAGCGTGTAAAGCGCTGTCAAATAGAGATTTGGGCTATTCAACGCTTTGAAGCGTTTCAAGCAAGCAAAAAAAGCTGCCACTGGGCCAACTTTCATACATTTCAGTATGAGTTCAAACGAATTTTGACATTTCTCGAGGCAAAGCCAGCAAAGCAAGCGTGCATTGGGCCATCACCTTTTCAGAAACAGATATGTATGCCCAACGGGTGTTGCACGAAAATTTCTTAAGGGTCAAATACATAGAGCTTTGTTAACCTCGCCTGACATTTGCTACCTCAAAACTTTGCGTCCAACTTCAGAGGTATGCTACAATGAACGCTTTGACGCTTCTGTTTTATACATTTGTTTTCGTTATTTATTTCTTTGCATTCAGAGTGTTTTGGTTAAGTTTTTTGTTTAATAGAGAAAACATGAATTAACTATTATTTCCTCCAACTTTTTATTCTTTAATTAAAGCAAAGTCATCAACATCTGATTGTCAAAGCAAGCAAAATTTGAGAGTTTGCCAAATTTCAACCTTGCTTCAACTTTGAGGTTTCCCATTTGCCATACTTCGTTTAAATACGTACGTAAATACGTAAAGCTTTATGTAACTGACCCTTAATTCATTTCTCACCTGATGCGTTCCTGATAAAAAAAAAACTAATGGCGCCGATATACCAACAGGTTATCATAACATCTAACGAGATTTTAGCCGAACTTCTCTTTCCCTCTTCACAACTTATGGTGTGTTGCTTTTGAGTTTTCCTACAAGTTGGCGGGACCTACAGTTTTTTGCCGACTCCGATCGGCTCTTGCAAAGCAAATGAATTTTTTGCTGAGAAGCTTCTCATTGCAGAAATACACCCGGAGAGTTTGCCAAACTACTGCCGACCCCGTTTAGAAAAATTCTTTTTCTAAATAATTTTTGATGTTACTTTTGCCGGGCATTGAACCGCCACGACTTGGTGTAGAAGGCTGAATACTTAACCGCTACACCACGGCGGCCGCCGCGTCCATAATAAGCCTTTAGTATTATATGGGTTAAGGCTTAAGGCAGAATTAGTTACCTTTATCGCTAACGCCAAACTTATGCCATACCATAACCCCAACGCGTTAACCATACCATAGCCAACCAATTGGTTTTCGATTTTTCGCCATACCCTAACCTCTTAACCGAGGCGCGCGTGCAATGGTGTCCAAAATGTTGTCCCACGTCGGCCACCTACGTGCGAGCGGCGTGCAAACGGCTCGCCGAACATCATTGTGAAGTTGTTTTTGAAGAGTAAACATGTCTAATTAAAGCGCGGATGATGCTGTTGCTGTTGCGCAGCGTTCCCTTTAAGCTGGAATTATTGGTGATGTTTGTCGTAACGCTGTAGTCGTATCCAATCAGCTGATTCGACCAACCTTATGGGATTTAATGCAATCGATTATTGGTGCCATTTCGTAACGCTAAGGTCGTAACCGGATCGTAGCCAACCAATTGGTTTTTGGTTTTCCGCGGTAACGTAAACAGCTGATTAGCTTTTTTGTTCATTTAATTTATTTGTTTTGCATTAATTTTTCGAATTTATTGGTTTTTGCTATTTGGTGAGTTATCATTTTACATTTTTTAAGAAAATATTAATTAAGATTGTGTTCATAGCTGAGTTTTTGCAGTCAATCAGCTGTTTACGGCTACCGCACCAATAATCGATAAAAATGTATCGCATAGGGTTGCGTTAAGGCCTGTTTACATTGTTCAATTTCGGATTCAATTTTCGTTACATGTGAAGTTGATTCCAAAATGAATTGACTACCCGTTTACATTAATCAATTTTTTTGAAAGCTATTTGACGGTTGTTTATGTCATCGAAAAAAAAATTATTAAAAAATTGAAAAAATGCTGTTTTCAATGAACGCCGTTTGATCCACGTGATCACAAACAGGCCCCCAACAGCATCCACGCACAGGAACGCGTCTACGCAGAGGAACGCGATCTCCCGGGAGAGACCAGATACTCTTGCCCAACTCCGAAATGGGCAATGTAATAGGATAACTTTTACTTATCCAGACTGGACCCCGAAGTGCCAAATCTGTACATTTGCATTTGGTGCAGTGTAAACGTAGCTTTAAGTTGAGCCTCAGCATGCGCGGCGCGCATGTTGGTCGTGTATGCCCAGCTTTAGGCCCACTTGCACAACGCCAAGTTATCTTTTTAACTCAAAGATAATTTGAGCATCGGAGTACTCCAAATGTAATCCTTTTTCATATAAAAACTGTGCTTCAATTAACTTTGCGATGTCCTAAGACTGGACCACCTACTCCAACCTTCGCTTTATTTCTGCTACTCCATGGAGTACCTACCGTCAGAATTGTTGTTACTCCTTGGAATATATACTGCCAGAGCGATAGTGTAATAATTTTCGTCGATAAGGCACGAGCAATGATCGACTTTCAAAAAGCTGAACGTGGTCCGATATGGTATACAAAGGATTACTATTGAAGTACTCCAATATCAAAAAATTGGAACCCATAATCCAACGATTTTTGCAGGGTCGGTGAGTAAGCATATGTGTAATGTGCTGCCAATATATCAAACACACAGTGAAAACAGTTGACAATTATTTCAACTCCAAAACCTACAAACACGGTGTTTGTGTTTGGTGGAAACACAGCTAACCGAATATGTGTGAACAGGCCATAACCGGCATTGACAAGGAAAATGACAACTAAACTTGGCAGCCCTGCTGAATGACGTGATTATTTGTTTAAATTGCATATATGCTTATATTTTATATTTACCGTACGTCAAACTGCATTATACCCTGAATAGCAGTAAAAAATTTACATTCTACTTCTGCATTTTAATTACATTTCCGCAAAAATAATGGACTTTGGCGATGGAGTAACGGTTAATGTCAGCAGCAGTGATGAAGATTGCAAAAGCGGCAAAAATGGGGCTCCAATATTATCAACATCAAATCGACCCGAATTGTATGCATACTCCGACACTGCCGCACAAACCGATAATGCAAAATCAAACGATGGTAAAAAAACAGGAACTTCTCCAGTTTTAAGTTTATTGCATCCACAAGCCTATGAAATGTTAGCTCAAATACAAGATAGCATTAGCAAAGAATGGGGCGGCGCAACTGATACAACAGACTCACACAGCACGACCAAGTCAACTATAACAGCAGGTAAGGACTGTAATCCAGATGATGTTGCCACGAAGTCAGCAGCCAAAGGACAGTTGCTGAAAATAGACTTGGATGATAACTTGCAAAATGGTCGACAAAACGGTCAGCAGCAGCAGCAAGAGCTTGCAACACCGCAACAACAATTACAACATCGAGAATCAATTTCATGTGGCATTGAAGAATCAACTGAAGTGTTGTTAATTAACTCAGCAGATTATGATGATAAACATTTTGGAGAGGGCGGCGGGCGTTCTTATTCAGCCACAGACTCAGATGTTGAAGTGTTAATGTCTGAGGAAATTGGCGAATCGGATTGGTCAGCCGGTGATACGGCAACCGGTGACCATACACCTGAAGATCCCAACGTAGAACTGACAACAACAAATCAACCGAAACAACAAAACCAAATAAGCAATGTTAAAGCTCTTTTAGCCGAAGCAATGTCAGAAGAACAAGCACCATCTACACATGATGATATATCTGTAGAAATGTATAGTCATAGCAAATCAATTAGCATCAATGAACCAATGGATAAAGAAAATTTACTTACAATAATTGGAGAGCAAGCAGCTAGCATACATAAATTAAAAAGTGTAGTAGATCATTACCGGCGTGCTCATCTAATGCTACATAAACACGCCGAGGCAATACAATTCACAATAGATAAAACCGATGAGGATTTGGATAAATTGGGGTTTCCGCATAGAGTTAAACCCTGAATTTTATTTAAAGACCCATAAGTTTCGAAATCATTATCCTACATAACTAGAAATTATTTATTTATATACACAAAATTCATTAATTCATGTTAAAATGTTGCATTTAATAAGCAAACAAACCGTGATAAATTTCCTTTTTTTGTGAACATGTTCTAAGTTGATATATTAAATTAATTACATTGTTTTAAAAATTATTGCATTCCAACACAATGTATATTTATTTAATAGTCTTAATTAAATAGGTTTATAGAACGACGTCGCAAGTAAATGTATACTCAAGAGGTTGTAACGAGGTAAGTACAAGTACAGGGTTGTTGTTGTTGTAGCGAGGTGTAGCCCTGCCTAAATATCAGGCAGGGTCACCCCGAGTGTATTGCTCTTGGCCGGGTCGATATAAGTAAACGGCCAGGGTCGTTTCACCACGATGGGTACAGCACAAGTACTGGTACCGTTCTCGTAGAACCGGCAATACGGGAAACTAGCCGTGTAGACCATGTAGGTCATCTAGCGTTACCCAGGGTGCACCAACGGGGAGGCGACCTACTCATACCTGCCATTTCGGAGCTTCTTTATAGAGTCCTAAATGGGCATCGTGAGGACCTTTCTAATTGGCTGGGTACACCATAATAGCAAGGCCGGCGGCCGCCGTGGTGTAGCGGTTGAGTTCGGCCTACTACACCAGTTCGTTTCATATCAATGGCCGGCAAAAAAAAAAAAAAAATAGCAAAAATTATTTAGAAAAGGAATTTTTCTATGGCTCCACGTGGATCTTTATTAACCGTGTTCGATGAAGATATTCGTCTCTCACGAATGAAGCGACCAAAGGCAGAGGCAAAGACTGCGAAAGGTTCCTTCGTTGCGATAGGTAATCTGCATAAGTAGCAGACTATGTGGGATCAGTTGCCAAAGTTACAACTAAATTTAAAACTAGTAGTGGTTTTGTACACTACATTTAGGTTGAATCAATTTATTCAATAGTTATGTTCGATTTAACATCAAATGTTTTCTATCCATTTACCACGCAGTTTTTATTATCTTAACTTTTAACTTAAGCTGATGTAGTAATTACATCAGTATACAATTTAACTTTGCTAGCGATGCTCATATCAACATATTTATCACCAATAGAGACAATTAAACCACCAATAATGCTGGGATCTACACGAGATGTGATTTTCAGCTGTTGATTGCCCTTCAAGAATGCCTACAGAACATAAATAGCCAAGTTAGTAATACCTGTTTCTCCCATATTTTTCAAAGAAATTACCTTAAGCGCCGATTCCAATTGTTTGTTTTGTGACGAGTCCAATGGTTTGGCGGTGACCACCTCGCACACAACTTCACCACGATGTGCAGCCATAATTGTCTTGAAGGCATTTATAACTGTATCAATATTCTTTAAGCGTCCATTATCAGCCAACAGACCCAAAAGGTTGGCAGTTGCTGGTGCCATTTTCAATTTACCAGCAGTTTCCTTAAGTGTTGTAGACATAATCTTCTTGTTGATTATGGGATTGGTAACAGCCATGCGTAGGGAAGCATTGCCTTTCAATGCGGACTGCAAAGCATTCAAATCTTTTTCCACCTGATCGAGTTGCTGCATCCTGGATGCAGCTGAATATAAGGATGTGGCATAACGACCTTCAAGACCAAATACTTGAATTGGTGGTTTTACAGTCTTAGCTGCAACGCAGAAAGAGCGGCTCTAAAAAAATATATAAGAAAATTGTAAAAAATAACCAAATTACATAATCAAACGGCGTTGATCAAAGTTAGCACAGCTGAGTGAACACATTTTTTGGCAGTGCAAAATTGCCTTTTGCATAATGTTATCTCCGTTGTATCAATTATGTATAGAATATATTTGTTTTTTCCACATTTAACATACCAAAACTGCAAGATTATTTACTGCTGCCATCCTGTATAATCGCAAGAAACTTTTCGACAAACCACACAAAAAAAATGAATTAGATGACACACAGTGCAGCCAACATAAATTTGACAACTGTGTGAGGTGCACAACTTATCGATATCATGTTATCGATTTTTGGTACAGTCACTTTTTACAGTTTGTTTCAAAAGTATACGAATATTTATTTTCGAACATTATAGCTGTGTGGAAAAATTGTTTAATCCCACCCGACCAAGAATCCTATTAAAACGAACATCGGAGATTTATGATAGTTTCTCTTAGCTTCAAAGCTCGTTAGATATAAGATTTTCGGGTTTAAAACGGATGTTAGAGAGTTCAAGAGAATTGCGATAATTTCTCGTAATTTGAAATTTCGTTAGATATAAGAATCTCGGATTTAAAACGGATGTTAGAGACTTCAAGAGAATTGCGATAATTTCTCGTATTTTGAAAGTTCGTTAGATATAAGAGTCTCGGATTTAAAACGGATGTTAGAGACTTCAAGAGAATTGCGATAATTTCTCGTAATTTGAAAGTTCGTTAGATATAAGAGTCTCGGATTTAAAACGGATGTTAGAGACTTCAAGAGAATTGCGATAATTTCTCGTAATTTGAAAGTTCGTTAGATATAAGAGTCTCGGATTTAAAACGGATGTTAGAGATTTCAAGAGAATTGCGATAATTTCTCGTAATTTGAAAGTTCGTTAGATATAAGAGTCTCGGATTTAAAACGGATGTTAGAGACTTCAAGAGAATTGCGATAATTTCTCGTATTTTGAAAGTTCGTTAGATATAAGAGTCTCGGATTTAAAACGGATGTTAGAGACTTCAAGAGAATTGCGATAATTTCTCGTAATTTGAAAGTTCGTTAGATATAAGAGTCTCGGATTTAAAACGGATGTTAGAGACTTCAAGAGAATTGCGATAATTTCTCGTAATTTGAAAGTTCGTTAGATATAAGAGTCTCGGATTTAAAACGGATGTTAGAGATTTCAAGAGAATTGCGATAATTTCTCGTAATTTGAAATTTCGTTAGATATAAGAGTCTCGGATTTAAAACGGATGTTAGAGACTTCAAGAGAATTGCGATAATTTCTCGTATTTTGAAAGTTCGTTAGATATAAGAGTCTCGGATTTAAAACGGATGTTAGAGACTTCAAGAGAATTGCGATAATTTCTCGTAATTTGAAAGTTCGTTAGATATAAGAGTCTCGGATTTAAAACGGATGTTAGAGACTTCAAGAGAATTGCGATAATTTCTCGTAATTTGAAAGTTCGTTAGATATAAGAGTCTCGGATTTAAAACGGATGTTAGAGATTTCAAGAGAATTGCGATAATTTCTCGTAATTTGAAAGTTCGTTAGATATAAGAGTCTCGGATTTAAAACGGATGTTAGAGACTTCAAGAGAATTGCGATAATTTCTCGTAATTTGAAAGTTCGTTAGATATAAGAGTCTCGGATTTAAAACGGATGTTAGAGACTTCAAGAGAATTGCGATAATTTCTCGTAATTTGAAAGTTCGTTAGATATAAGAGTCTCGGATTTAAAACGGATGTTAGAAAACTTTTCCTTTGAACGTTTTGTCAAATAAAAAAAAGTTGTCTAAATGAAAAAAATTTAATTATTCTAGTCATCAATTATACCGCAACAAGAGCGCAACAAATAAACTTATAGATTATAATCATATACGTTCATATGTAAGTACTTTTACATGCTTTTTTAAAAGTGGCCTAAATATAATAATAATTAAATTTTGTAATTATTTTTTAGCGTTGTCAAACCAAGCAAAGCAGCAACTGCGCCAAAAAAACAACAAAAATCAAAAACTCAACTAAACTACGTACATATATATGTAAGTACTTTTACACCTGATAATACTACCCGACAAATTTTCATATCCTCCACATTTCAAAGTGCTATACGAAAACTAACACTTTTTTTTGTATGCATTTATATTGCACCGTTCAGTAATTTTCTTCTCCCCAAGAGTCTTAAAGTGATCCCAAAGTGAGCTAAAGCGACACCAGGGGATCCCTAAGTGACCTCAAAGTGGCCCCAAAATGGTCTCAAATTGACCCCAAACCACTTCTTGTAAACCACGTGGAGACCACTTGGGGTCACTTTGGGACTAGTCCTTTTGGGACCACTTGGAGATCACTTCTTCATGCAAATCACTTGGGGTACACTTGGGGACTAGTCTAATGTCGGGTAGTGTAATTGAACATGCTTTTTTGAAAGTGGCATAAGTATAATATAATATTAAAACTAGATAAACTTAATAAGTTTTTGTCATTTTCAAAAAAAATCGTTCAAACTAAATTTGTGTCTATTTCGTAATCATATTTAGATATGTCTGTATGTAGTTTCAAACCGCAAATGCCACCCATGCGAAAACGTCGTCAGTATATCGGCGAATTCAACCATATTAATAGAAAGGTTCCACGAATTAGCAACAATTGTAATGGAGTCTCTGAAGTAGCGACTGATATGCAAACGGATAGTTTTTTTTCAAATGGCGATCCCATTACTCTTAGACCTCAGAGACCTTCATCTAGTTTTAATATTCGGTTAGCACAGTGGCTTTCAATAAACACCATAAGCAGAGAGGCCTCGAATAAATTATTATTACTACTCTCTGAGGAAATAAATAATTTGCCGCGAGATGTACGCACTCTTAAGTGCACCCCTCGCTCGGTTATTATACGATCTGTACCTCCCGGAGAGTATGTGCATTATGGGGTAAAAGACGCTTTAACGGACTTTTTGCGCAGTTGTAAATACGATCTCTCAGATATTTGGCTAAACATAAATGTAGACGGGCTTCCTTTATTCAAAAGCTCCCGGAAACAAGTTTGGCCCATCCTCATAAGCGTGTGGGGCAAAAAACTGGTGATGGTGGCTGGAGTATATGCAGGATGCTCGAAGCCAAAAGACCCGAATATTTTTTTAAAGGATTTTGTTGAAGAGCTTCAAGTCCTCATTGTTGAAGGGATGTTTTTTGTTGAAAAATTTTTTAATATAAAAATCAGGTCCATAATATGCGACGCACCGGCCCGGGCTTTTCTTTTGGGAATTAAATACCACTCGGGTCTGTATTCCTGCAACAATTGTGACCAAAAGGGAGAGTCTTTTCAAAGGCGCCTTATATTCCGAGAAGAGGAAGCTAGCCCACGAACCAATGAAGGATTTAGAAATCGGATACAACCAGAGCATCACAACATAATAAGTGAACTAGTTTTAGAAAAACTACCCCTAGATATGATAAGACAGTTTCCTTTAGACTATATGCATGTTATTTGCTTGGGGGTAGTAAAAACGTTACTAGTTGCACTTGTCCGAACAAGAGGGCATCCATTCTCATTAAATAAGCAAGCCATCAGTGACATTAGCTCTAAATTGCAGTCCTTGAGGAAATTCATGCCAAAGGAATTTAACCGACTGCCCAGAGGTCTCGACGAGATGGAGCGATACAAGGCAACTGAATTTCGTACTTTTTTGCTTTATACTGGACCGATTGTTTTGAAGAATATTTTAGATACCGATAGGTACAACCATTTTTTGCTACTTAGTTTAGCCATAAGACTCCTTTTACATCACGATTATTGTATAACGAAAAACTCGCTTGCAACGCTTTTGTTGAACAACTTTGTACGAGATGTTCCTTTGCTTTATTCATATACAATGTTAACATATAATTTCCATTGCTTAACGCACCTAAGCAGCCAAGCTATGATTTTTAACTCTCTCGAGAGCGTAAGTGCGTTCCCCTTTGAAAACTTTTTAGGCCAACTAAAGGGCATGGTAAAAAAGAGTGACTATGTTTTAGAGCAGTTATACAATCGCTTAGTCGAGCGAAGTATTTTAGAAGTAAGTCAAGAGGAACATAAGTCGAAGGCAAGTTTACCCGGAAAAAATATATTTTATAACGATTTTTACTTTGACCTCAAGCTTCCTAATTCTTTTTATTTCATTAAGGACGATTTACGTTTTAAAATATACAAAATTTGCAGTATAGAAAGTAACTTTCTTTGCGGTAAACTCGTGCTGGACTTGCATCCTTTTTTTACATTTCCAATTGACTCAACCTTGGTCGGCATTTTTTCGTCCACCACATTTTCCTTAGACTCTGAGATAGTAAAGCATTCTGTACAGACAGTTTCAGGGAAAGTTACCTATTTTTTTACCGATATTCATGTTTTCATGCCATTGATACATCAATAAGCCAAAATGAGCCAGCAGTATATGCGCCTATTCAATATGGATGACAGCACTATTTCCGATGTTCCAGAACACACCAACAGTTCGTTTGGCTACAACAGGGAAACCCCTTTAACAGGTACTTAAATTCATAACTATACATTAGGGTGATTCAAAAAACGGTCGACTTGGTCTTACCCCCTAAAAAGCTAGGTATTGATGAGAAAATAAGCCTTGCAAAAAATTAGCGCTCTAACTTACCCTTAGGGGTGGCTATTTTTTTCAAATTGTACTTTCTCATAAACTTTGAAACTTTTTGAAAAAAATTTTTTACATACTCTTAAAGTTGAAGCTTCCAAAAAGGTATACCATGTGGGATAATCTTAACTATTAAAATAATTAGAGCCATTTAAAATTTACTAGATTTTATACGTGTTACTAGGTATGTGTAATAGCTAACGTTTTAGGGGGTAAGACAAAATCAAACAAACTTTTTCTTCTTTGAATCACTATACATTAGAGTGGGTCAATTTTTTTCTTGACAAAGCGGTTATCAAAATCGTAAACTACGATGGATTCAAAGAAAATTTGCCCAAGAAACCATGGGTCTAAAATGAAAATCGAGCTTCCGGTTTTTAACGAGAAACTTATATATATATGTATATAATATACGAAAGTTTCTCGTTAAAAACCGGAAGCTCCATTTTGATTTCAGACCCATGGTTTCTTGGCCAAATTTTCTTAGAATTTTTTTGCTCCATACAAATTGACCCACCCTACTATACATATATGACGCAGCACACATGGCTCAACTTTTTCTCCAACTTTTGAAAAACTGTATGTTTTTGTATTTTCAGAAATTCGTCAACTATTGATATGCCTGAATAATAAAATTGACGATATTACAACAAAGGTTGACCGGCTGACCAAAGAGATGATCTCAATTAGAACCGAGGTCTCGTCTATTAAAAGCAAGGTGCATGGAGACATATCTGTCGAACGGGAAGTAGCTCCTCGCCATCCATTTAAAACATTTGATGAGCTCAATAGTCTTGAAGAAAAGCTAAAAAACGACGAGATTTTCAAAAAGTTTGTGAGTGTCCCAGAATCGTATCATTCATAAAATATGTATATTAGGGTGATTAAAATAAAATTTTTTTTATTAAAATGTTAGTAATTGATAAGAAAGAGGCCTTGCAAAAAATTAGTGCTGTAACCGAATCCTTTGGGGTGGTTATTTTTTTCGCCCATTCCCATATATGTAGAGGAAAATGGATTTTTTTTCATCACCCTAATGTATATACTACATATGTACCACTAATTATAATTGTTTAGGTAAACGAAATGTGTGTAAACGGCGAAAAGTCGTTTGAAAAATTTGTAAGGAGCTCATGGCGAGCAATATTTTGCGATAGTTTGGCGCAGCAATGCTCCTGGCGCGGTACTAGCACAAAAAAATGCATAAGAGGAATGCTCTTAACTTTGGCCATTAGAAGTAGGTTAATCAATTCTTTTTTGTACCCACTTCGGTTTATTCTGATAATTTTATCTCTATTTTAGGTTCTTTTACAAAAAAGTTTGCCTTGGAGGAGGCAGAATTTGACAGGGTGAGCCAAAAATATTTTCAGTACGCGCACGACAGAGTCGCAAAAGTTGACAGATATGTAGCTGCAAAGCAAACCAGAATAGATAACTCGATGCAACAACCGGTGCAACAACCGGTGCAACAACTGGTGCAACAACCGGTGTCACAACTGGCGCAACAACAACAACCACATTCGCAAAACATGCAACGACCTATTCAACAACAACCGAAAATGTTTAATTTGTAAATTAATTACACATTATTTTGTTGATTTCACAAAAATTTGTTCATTCTACATTTTTTTTTAAATACTCTTTAATTAACTAAATTAAATTAATGAATACTAAATTATTCTACACTTTTTTTAAATAAACAGAAATTAATTATTGAATTAAAATAAACTTGAAATCAACAATGATTCACTCTTTTCTCGTATAGGGAACAAATTGGAATTCATCGCTAAAGTAAGTATTCTCGACCCATATTAGGTGCTGTTTGCGACACTTTCTCGACAGTGAAAACCTACTGAAAGAAGATCCGTTAGCAGTCCATTTACGGTACGAAAAAGAATAGTATTTGATACTGATTGCGACACTTTCTCGATGGTTAAAACGTACCGTAAGAAGATCCGTTACCAGTCCATTTACGGTACGAGAACGAATCGTATTTCATACTGTTTGCGACACTTTCTTGATAGTGAAACCGTACCGAAACAAGATTCCTTAGCAGTCCATTTACAGCACAAAAAAGAATCATATTAGGTACTGTTTGCGACACTTTCTCGATAGTGAAAACGTACTGAAAGAAGATCCGTTAGCAGTCCATTTACGGTACGAAAAAGAATAGTATTTGATACTTTTTAGGAAGTGAAAACGTACCGAAACCAGATCCATTTACAACACGAAAAAGGGTCGTAAACTGTATCAAAATCTGACATCGAGAAAGTGAGCTCTGCTGCCACAAACTGGGCGAAATGTGATATTTTTACGATAGCTTTGCAGAACCCATTCTCGATACATTTGTCAGGAAAATTATTGCTAAAGCTTCGAAAACTTAACCGTTCTCGTGAGCGTTGGTCGGGTGGGATGTTTTTCCCAAGGCGAATTCAGATCTACACACACCCCTTATAACTGAAAATCTCAGACAAAGCAACAACATAAGCAATTTGACAGCTACGATTTGATTTTCAAGGAAGAAGAAGAAACCATATGATGGGAGGATGCCACCTGTAATGAATTCGCCTTGGTTTTTCAACAGTACTTTCGAAAGCATTAATTTGACTTTAGACATCAAATCTATTTTATGTAGTGTTCACGCTGAGTTTACCGTTTTCGGACATTCTTTTTGAAGATACGTTCATGTTACCGAACTTTCTAATGCATTTAGCTGAAGGTTGTAATTAGTTTTGGTTATGAGCATATTATGAGCATGTTTACAAAAGGACGAACTTTTTTTATACATTTGATCTATTATTTGGTTTCACAAGCATCACTTTAATTGTAGTTTCACTTTTTTAAATTTATTTGAACACACGCTCCCGAATTTGCTAGTTTTTGAACAAAATAAATTTTCCAATTGTTTACGAATGGCAGAATGTCAAGAAAAAGCCAGTAGTGATGGAACTTTGAAACGATTATTTCGTAGCAGAATACAGGGTGTGCATGTGCATTAATAATGCTAATGCAAAAATATTGTAGCATTTAGCTGCTTTTGGTGTCAGAATTTGTATGAAAAATGACAAAATAAATCCTGCGTTTTGGGATTAATGCTATTTAGAAAGCGTCAAATGTACTTTCGAATTATAAAATGGACTTTAAAGACAATTTTGATTTTAGAATCAAAGGTACTATAGAAATAATGTAAAATTTCGTTTACTGTTTTCTGAAATTCTCCCGTAGTATACAATTCACCACAGTGAACCATTCCCATAATAATACGATACTGTTTCAATGTAAGGATTTTATTTACTTTATGCTCCATTCAGAATATTTTTACTTTATAAAATGCGTATACAAACATTTGATACACAATAAAGGCTTATTTACACGGGTCGATTTGCTGGTCGATTTTTATCGAATCGACCCGTGTAAAAAGCAATTCGATCGATCTTCACCTCGGCAGAGGTATCAAAGGGTTGAACACAAGTGGTTCGACAAAAATCGACCCGTGTAAATCATCCTTAAGTGTATGCATCTTTTGGACTATATTTTTTTGTTTCACTCCCATTTTTTTAAGAAATACGCGCTACAAGCTTTTTTAATATTCAAATTAAATTTTCATAAATTCAATTGCATAAGTAAATAATCCATGGAACTTCTTAGATGAAATATTGTTTTTTAAATTACCGTCAAAATGTAGCAATTTTATATGTATAACCACAAAAGAAATAAATTTACAACTAAGTAATCGAGATTTTGGAAAACAGTTGTTAAAGTTGGTTTTCTACTTTTTAAAGTCCAATTAATGACAATAGTAAAATATTTTAGTCTGGTCGCACACATTAAATTGCATTTCTTAGAAATAAAGAAATCTACTCTGAATTGGTGACCTTTTGAAGAAGTTTAAAGTGTGTTTACTTCTCATCTGAAAAGCGAAAAAATTGAGTTAATTAAACAATTATGTATAAAACGTTGAGCGCATATTATATTAATTACCATCGTCATCATCTTCTTCGCCTTCACCGTCATCATCGTCAAAAAGTTCCTCTATTAGAAGAAAAGAAAAACATAAGCAATTTTTTTTTCGTTCTTAAAGAAAAAAATGTCTTTACCTTCATTGTCTTCGTTATCATCTTCATCATCTTCTGGTTCAACCTCTATATCAGGTACCAAATAATACTGTAGAGGATTTGGCCAGAGATCGTCTTTAATTAGTTCAGCAATCTCGTCATTGACTGGATCAGTATTATCTGAGAACCAATCGAAGAATGTCTTATAGTCCGCGGGCCTTTTACGTTTATTTTGTTGATACGGTTTCGTCATACAAGATCTTATAAGATCTTTGCCATCCTTCCATTTAATAGGAGTACTCGTCGACGATGGACAATCGCTGTTTTCTGCATCTGAAATTTCTTAGAACGTTATAAATGTTTTTGTTTCGATTCCCTTTTTAAGTATAAAATGTCTAACTTACTTCCAGTTCCCAAATGAAACTCCTTAGTGAGCACCTTATTTTCGAAATAGGGATTTTCCTCGAAATAGAAATGAATGCGATATCCAGATTTTATATCCTCAAATTCTTCAACCTCCAACTTAGTAAGTGCATGCAGGCATTCTTCCTCCTCTTCATCCAAAATAGCAGACACTTGGGGATGATTAATAAACTGTAATGGAATAATTTCAGATATAATTTGTTGCGTTTTCTTTGAATGCGAATTTTCTACATGCACAATGAAATGTCAAAATTTCTTGTCATACATTAGAAACAATTAAGAAATTTGTTTAACGTTTTTCTTCGACCTGCAGACAGGTCTTAAGCATTCAGCTGAATCAGCACGCCAATACGTTGAAACAACTGACAGTTATAGGCCAAGCAGAATCGACCTGTAAAAACGTTAGATATTTGTTGTTGTAACAGAACTTTGCCCAGCCTAGTCAGAAGATTCACTTGTAAAAAGTTACTTCACGGACCAGGCAGGGTTGCACTGATGTTGACGGTCCTTTGCCGAATATAAATCCGGTACGTTCCGGTGAATAGCACCTTGTGGTACTACCCCGACTGTCGGTTCCCTATGTACAGTCACTTCTCAGAGCAGAAAACCCAGGACATCGCCATGGATCTCTGCGCAGTGGAACCACCCGGGGTTTTACCTCGGCCAAGGACTGTCACTTTCAATGTAACCCTGTTTAGTATGTTTTGTCCCATTCCGAAACTATCATCCTCCCCCCTTGCAGCAGGGCTGCAAGATATTCTTTTGTTACGGGCGGGCGTTGAGCCGAACCCCGGACCAAAAGAATGGATATGCAGTGTCTGTTGCAAAAAAATATATATTAAACGGTCGCATTCTGTGCAATGCTTCTCGTGTAAGAGATGGCTCCATAAATCTGGATGTTCAGGGCTTAACCTTAACATCCACAGACCCCGTACTTTCTTTAGTACTTTTGTGGCCCCTTGTTGTTTGCGCCGTCGGGCGTCCCGCGGTAAGCGCCGTTCAAGCGCACCCCTACCGCCACCTTCTAGTAGCAATACTAATAATAATAATAATAATGTCTTAACGACTAGCAGCATTTCTGCTATACCCGCCACACAAATTCCAGACTGTTGCTCGTGCCTTATGGCGTCAACATCACGCGCAGCAGCTCAACACTCTTGCTCCCACCGGAGCAGTTTAGACATGAGCAACTCCGAGCATCAGTCTCTGTCTGTTTCTTTTTTACACCCCCCCTCCCGTTTACACGTGAGTCAGGATCAACATCTTCTTGCACCTGTCTCGACGTGTACTGTTTGTCGGCAAAGATTATACACGCTCGCGTCATCGGTCAAATGCAATAACTGCTTAGGCCAATGCCACGTGCATCTATGCTCTGGGCTCGCGAACAGGAATCTTTGGACGGATGCGTTCATAGCGCCATGCTGTAACACGCCTCAGCCTACGACGCCAGCCAACCCGGTTACACCAGGTCCACAGCTAACTAGGCTGAGGCACAGCCTTGGTCTTCGCCTACCAACACCTGGGCGAACACATCCGTCTCTCACGCCTTTGGTTAACTCGACATCGACCCCACCGGCGCACTTCCAAATCTTACAGCACAACTGTAACGGATTAACTGGTAAGATCGCAGAGATAACCAATTTGATGACGCAATATGACATAAAACTTGCCGCAATCCAAGAAACCAAGCTCAGTCCAAGGTCGGACCTCATTACCTATGGCGGATATAACATTCACCGGAAAGACCGTCATAGAGTAACAGGAGGTCTGGGAGGTGGTCTAGCGTTCATAACGCACAACTCTGTACAGTATCATCTATTTGATACCGACATCGAAGGAACGGATGATATCTTAGAAAGCCAAGGTATTACCATCCGTACAGGAGATGTCGATCTGCAAATCATAAACATCTACATACCCCCTGTCTCAAGTTGCCCCACCGGTTATCACCCCGACATTAGCTTGCTATTACGAGGAGATAACCGTGTGATCCTGGGCGACTTCAATGCGCACCACGATATGTGGCACTCAAACTTGCCAGCAGACAGTAGAGGGCATGTACTCGCAGAACAAATAGATGATACGGCTTTCTGTACATTGAACGGAGACGCCCCAACGAGAGTATCGGGTAACTGCTATAGTTCGCCAGATATTTCTATCGTAAGTGCAGGACTATTGAACAACACCAATTGGCGACCCATACTCACGTTGGCGTCTGACCATCTCCCAATAGTCATTACCATCGAACGACCGACGGACTTTATAACACCTGAGCATGGTACATACATCAACTTTACCAAGGCGGACTGGGACAGTTTTCAGACATATACGGACGAATCCTTGGCTGCTCTATCCATTCCTACGGACGTACGCAAAGGCGAACGAGACTTCCGCAACATCATTGACTTGGCCTCTAGACGCTTCATTCCTGCGGGTCGAATATCCCGAATAAGACCAAATTTCCCCGCGGAGGCAGCGGCCATGGCTAGAGAAAGAGATGAAGTGCGAAGTCTCAATCCCGCAGACCCCCGTATAAGGGATCTCAACGCGGAAATTCGTAGGTTGGTCGATAAACACAAACTGGCCAAATGGAAACAACACCTAGAGCAATGCAACCTCTCTGACGGTGTTGGCAAATTATGGACTACGGTCAAAGCTCTATCTAATCCAACACAACACAAGGATAAAGTTGATATTACTTTCGGTGACAGGGTGAAGAAGGACCCTAGGGGATGTGCGAACTCCTTCTGTAGACAATTTGTACTACATTCCCCACCCGATAGAGCTAAACGTAGAACCATGCGACAGGCGCGTAAATACAAAAACCAAAACACGCCCATTGTCATCACTGCCTCAGAGGTCAAGGAAGCCATCAGACAGGCTAAGCCCTCAAAATCCATCGGCCCCGACGGTATTGCCATGAAGATGCTGAAACATCTAGGCCAGGAGGGACACAAATACTTAGCGGCTCTATTCAATCTTTCACTGAACACTTTCGTCATTCCTGAAATATGGAAAAAGGCGAGAGTGGTTCCATTATTAAAACCTAGAAAGCCGGCAAACATAGGCGATTCATATCGCCCTATATCACTTTTGTCGTGGTTTAAAGAGATGGACCGCTAATTACTTGAATGGGCGGCAGGCGTCGGTCAACTTTAGAAACGCAACATCAAAACCAAGACGAATTAGACAGGGGGTGCCACAGGGTGGTGTCCTATCCCCGACACTGTTTAATTTCTATCTATCGAAGATGCCCCCACCACCAGAGGGTGTCTCCGTCGTTTCTTATGCTGACGACTGTACAATAATGGCGACGGGGAAGGGCCCCTATACTGATGAACTCTGTAATAAAATCAACGGTTACCTCTGCGACCTTTCCAGGTTTTTCACAGAGCGAGATCTGACGATATCTCCGACTAAATCAACGGCGACGCTTTTTACGACGTGGACGCACCAGGTGAGAAATGAATTAGACATTTTCGTTGACGGCACTAAGCTACCAACTGTCAGCCACCCAAAGTTATTAGGGATGACATTGGATAATACTTTCTCATTTGCTGGTCATGTGTCTGCAATGGTCTCAAAGGTACGTGGTCGCAACAAGATCCTCAAGTCACTTGCCGGCAGTACTTGGGGAAAAGACAAAGAAACGTTGTTGACTACATATAAGGCCATTGGCCGACCAGTCTTTGACTATGCTGCACCCATATGGTCGCCTAATGTACATAACACCAACTGGACGAAGTTACAAGTCTGCCAAAATACTGCCATCAGAACTGCTACGGGATGTCTCCTCATGTCTTCCGAGTCTCACCTCCATCAGGAGGCAAAACTGCTCAATGTAAAAGAGCATGCGGAAATGCTGAGCAAGCAATTCCTTCTGAACTGCCACAAGCCAGCACATCCAAACCGTCATCTTTTGGACATAGATCCGCCCCCGAGAGACATAAGGAAACATCTCCGTAAACATTATGATGAGATCCGGCATCATATTACCTTGCCGTTTGATCTGCAGAATCATAAGCGGGCTCTAACCGACATCCACACCGAGTCGGTAGATACTTTTGTCGGATCTCTACCTGTGAACCCCGTTCTGAACAGTCCTCCACCGGATATTGCTGAAGAAGAACGCACCTTACCAAGGGAGACAAGAGTTACCCTGGCACAGCTTAGGTCTGGATATAGTGTAAGGTTAAACTCCTACTTGTCCCGACTTAATGACACAATCTCAAACACATGCCCTGCATGTGGTAGGACCCCCCATGATACTCTACATCTCTTCAATTGTTCATTAGAACCTACTCTTCTAACCCCTCTGTCCCTATGGACAAACCCTGTTGAAACTGCACGTTTCCTTGGACTCCCCTTAGAAGAGCTTGATGAAGATCTTCGGAATGATCATACACTCTAGACAGGGCAATGCATTGTTAACAACAACAACAACAACAACCCCGACTGTCTTGGGAACGATCTCGTTGACCCCGTTGCCTGGCTCGAAGTGGATTTTAGTCGCCTCCAACGACAGGTAAACCTTTCTATTATCCGGAATAACTATTCCTCTATTTTATTCAAGATTGCTTTCCTCCGACTGCATTTCGAAAGAAAATTATTGTATCAAGTGCATACAAGATACACAATGCACGCCGTACCGTGACGTATCAGCAAGCTATCGAACACACGCATTAGTGTTGTATCATATTTGCGCGGCCGGCAGCTCGTACTTGCGCTACATTGTGGTTGGCAATATGTAGAGGGTATGTTGAAAAAAAAAACGTGTAAAAGAACCAATTTAGAATACACAATTTTTACGTTTTCAACACACATAGATACTTAACAAATTTAAGAATTGTTTTTAACTGCGTATAAATGTGCCTCGGTACAATAACGATTGTATATTTTTGAAACAATGAACTACATATACATATACTGACAAAGTTGGATTATACAAATCATCTTTCAAAGTACTTACCGCTGTCACCCAGAAATTTGGAATTCTCTTGACCAATTCGCTGCGCTTTTCATAGCAGGGCTTCCTTAATTTGTTATATTTCTGCTCGACTTTGAGTATTTCTTCACTCGCCTTCTCATTAAGCGCGTCAATTTCATTTTGGCATGCATCAATTAGCTCCAAAGCTTCCGATTCCTCTTCATTGGGCGCATTTGCAGTCCCATCACCATCACTCGACAATTTGGCTTTTTTGCTGGGCTGACTTGACATCTCGCTTAATTACTTGATTTGATCAAATTTAATGATAGTAGTTAATTGAATTTTACACCTGCGCTTCACGTACAGTTAATATCCACGTAGACGTGTTTTTTCCTAACCAAGAATTGTAATTTGTGATATTTCACTTTTATTCGATGCGAATGAAAAAACGCCGCACAAAACTGTTGCAAAGTGACGACGAAAAATAAATGGCGAATACGATGAATGCCGGCAAATTTTTCGATGCAAATGTTGGTAGCACTGTGGGTGTAATACTGTGCTGCCATCCTGGTTGCTTTTATATCGGTCGTCGGTCGCTGCTGTCGACTGGAAACAGACTAAAAAGTTGGCAGTCCAAAGGGACTACACCTTTTTTTGATTTATTTTTTTTTCGGTAAAAAATAAAACTTGAGACATGAATGACAGTACTTAGCAGTTTTATCATATTGCCTTTAAAAACGTGCTGGTAAATCGTAATGTTAATATCAGCTCCTTTATATTAACATCACGATTTACCATCACGTTCTCAAGGGGCAAAATGACAAAACTGATGGGTGCTGACTAGCGCATCGAGCCCGGGGAATCCCAAGTTTCCGCGCCATTTCTTCGCCCTGGAATCCTAGGATTATATTTATCCAAATTTTGAGCTTTTGCAATTCCGGAAAATCTCAAAAGCCTGGTATTTAAGTAAATGTAATCCCACGAGACTGCTAAAACACGCCCAAAAATGTCGGCAGAGGCATCAAAAGACACGTTTTGTGTTCGATTTCAATAGTCCGAGAGCGGAAATAAAAGTTCTTATTTTAATAAAAAGAAATTGTCAAAAAGCTAATCATTTTACCGGGTCCGATCCCAAAATTTGGACGTCACTCATGGTATTTATGCGCAAAACACCTTTCTGAGTTTAAATATCTCTTGACAGAAATATATTTTATTCTTCGCATTCGGATTATGCATACCGAGGTCAAAACGCGTCTTTTATACCTCTCTCAACCTCTTTAGATCGTATATGAGATAGTCCCGAAAAACTTAGCGACAACGGGATTGTCATTTTAAAATTCCTTAATCCCGGGATTGTCCAAAAGGTTCGGAATGCGATGGCTTAGTTCCTAGCCTGAATAGAATTTGGAGGTGGATGAGTTGTGTGACCCTTGCGAAATTTCGGGAAGCTTATGGCTGGAATACATGTGCAGCGATTTGGCCTGCAGCGATGCTAGTTTTACTGCTGCTTGAACGATTTGTAAACAAACTTGCATCTAAATTTGCCTGGCAGTTCTATGCATTGACACTTTAACAAAATTTTCAAAACTCACTTAAAACACACATAAAAAAGCTGAAATATGTTTCAAACACTCAACTTGAAATCAAAATTACATTTTTTATAAATTTTTTCATTCAAAAATACAAAATAAATGCAAATCACAAAATATAATATTTGTTTTTTTGGAATTTTGTTCGTGCTTGTTGGGTTTTTCGATACCCAACACTGGCGAGGTGCATAGAAAATTGAATTGAACACGTCGTGCAGTTACTGCATAACATGCAGGGATACATGTGGCTGCTCTAGTACAAATCAGTGTCTTTAAATTTTCACTGCGCAGGGTTACTGCACATTTGTTTTGGGCTTTAAAGCTAATGGCCCAATGTACGCTTGCTTTGCTTGCCTTGCTTACCTAGGCTTACCTTGCTTTCCTTTTAAAGCGGGCTACTCACCTGCCAAGAAATGTCAAACTCCATATAAAAAAACGCTCAAGAAATGGTCAAGAAACGTTTTCACACGTCAAATTTTCTTGAGCCAATACTCAGTTCATAAGAAAAAATACAGCATTTTTCGATAGTTTGCAACGCCGGGTTACCACAAGAAATAAATAAGCTCGTATATATTTCTTGAGGTAAATGAGCAGATTCATGACAATGGTGAGTACATACTTCGCTACACTTGTTTTATAAATTTTTATAATAGTAATTTGCAATAAAATGGAAAATTTTGTAAACGTTAAAATTTCTTGAGCGGGCATAAGAAACATATGCTCGTTTTTTTCTTGAGGCATTTCTTGGCAGGTGGGTAGACCGCTTAAAGCAGGCTATTCACCTGCCAAGAAATGTCAAACTCCATAGAAAAAACGCTCAAGAAATGGTCAAGAAACGTTTTCACACGTCAAATTTTCTTGAGCCAATACTCAGTTCATAAGAAAAAATACAGCACTTTTCGATAGTTGGCAACGCCGGTTTACCTCAAGAAATAAATAAGCTCGTATATATTTCTTGAGGTAGACGTGCAGATTCACGGCAGAGATGAGTATATACTTCGCTACACATGTTTATACATTTTTATAATAATAATCTGCAATAAAATGGAAAATGCCATAAACGTCAAAATTTCTTGACCAGGCATATGAAATATATGGTCGTTTTTTTCTTGAGGCATTTCTTGGCAGGTGAGTAGCCCGCTTCAAGCTTCTATGGCAAAATAGAAGCTTCAAAAGCTGTCAGAAATACAGGACGAGACAAACAAGACAAATAGTGAAGCGCTTAAAGCGATGTCAAGTAGAGGTTTGGGCTATTCGACGCTTTGAAGCGCTTCAAGCAAGCAAAGTAAAGCGGGCTACTCACCTGCCAAGAAATGCCTCAAGAAAAAAACGAGCATATATTTCTTGTGCCTGGTCAAGAAATTTTAACGTTTACGGCATTTTCCATTTTCTTGCAAATTACTTTTATAAAAATGTACAATATATGTTTAGCGAAGTATATACTTATCTTTGCCGTGAATCTGCACGTTTACCTCAAGAAATATATACGAGCATATTTATTTCTTGAGGTAAACCGGCGTTGCCAACCATCGAAAATTGTAGTATTTTTTCTTATGAGCTGAGTATTGGCTCAAGAAAATTTGACGTGTGAAAACAGTTCTTGACCATTTCTTGAGCGTTTTTTTATATGGAGTTTGACATTTCTTGGCAGGTGAGTAGCCGGCTTAAGGCTCTCACTGGGCCAGATTTCATATACTTCACTAGAGTTCAAACGAATTTTGACATTTCTCGAGGCAAAGCCAGTAAAGCAAGCGGGCATTGGGCCATCAGCTTTAAAATCGTTAGCCGATTTTTCAGTCTGAGTTGAAATATCTCTTGATAGAAATAATTATCGAGTCTTCGATTTCCGATTATGTATGCCGACGTGAAAGCGTGTATTTTGATACATCTCCCAACCATTTTGAACGGTGTCTGAGGCAATCCCGAAAAACTCCGCGACCCCTGGATTTCAATTTAAAGTCCCTAAATCCCGAAATGGTCAACCAGCTTCGGGATTAGAGGCTACTAGTATAGGCTGATTTACATGGATCGATACTGGTCCATTTTTTTTTGGCGTTCCACCGTGTAAATAAACATTTGATCGATTCACACCTTGTATTTGAAAGTTGAAAGAAAAATCGACTATAAAATCGATTAGCTTAAACCCTGCAAAAATCGAGAGTACTCTATTTCCTATCCAAAGAGTACTCCAATTGGAGCATCAGAGTACTCCAAATGTAATACTTTTTCATATAAAAATTGTGCTCCAATTAACATTGCGATGTCCTAGGACTGGACCAACTACTCCAAGTTTCGCTTTGTTTCTGCTACTCCATGGAGTACCTACAGTCAGAGTACTTTGCAATGTACTCCAATGTTGTTACTTCTTGGAGTATATACTGCCAGAGCGATAGTGTCGTGATTTTCGTCGATAAGGCACGAGCAATGATCGACTTTCAAGAAGCTGAAGGTGGTCCGATGAGGTATACAAAGGATTACTATTGGGGTACTTCAACATCAAAATATTTATATAACACCTACAAACGGTTTTAGAAACTGTTGACCACACTTTTTTTGAAATTCCATTCAGAAATCAAAATTATCTGCCAACAATCCCCCATGAATGCTTTATAAATTAAAACGATTTTCTAGTCTAGAGATATTCATATACCTACGGGCGGCCTAAATTTTCGTGATACTATAGATACCTAAAAATACAAACCTGTGGGAAAATATAGTTGTCTCGCTCACACAATTCACTAGCTTGCTCGCTCATAGAAAAGTGCCGCGTGAAGTTGGCATATTTCTTTTCAAGTGACCAATAATTTTTGATGTTTGAGCGTAGACTAGCGTGAATTTATTTAATTAAAAATCGTGTGAATTTATAGCAAAAAATTAACAAAAAATGTCTACGACAGAAGCACAAATAGGAGTGAATACAAATTTGCAAAAGCAGGATCTAAATAGCTTGGTAAGTGCACGTAAAACGTAGCCAAAAAAAATTGGACAAACTTTTTCGTTGAATGAATGTGTAGCGGCGACCATTTCAACGTTGGCATAGCGAAATGGGGCAGATGGGTGCAACTTGACACAATAGCTTTGGAAAAAAATCATCAATGAAAACCAAAAATTTGTTTGGTTTTCAATTGATATTCGGGAAAATACATGTTCACCAATTTTTTTGCATATTTTTATTGCAGCAGCTCGAATAGTAAATAAAGCTTGGCACTCTGGGTCTGGCCCAAAGAATAGAAAATACTGCACGTGGCTTATTCAGGATAAATATAATTAAAAATGTTTGACTGGTATGTTGCTAATATTTCAATCACCATTTATTAATATTGTTTAATGTTAAAATGGCAGCTCAAAACTTTAACTGATTCAATATAATTACCAGTTGTATACATTTCTGATGCAATCTGGGAATTCTAACCTCATTTTATTTATGGGTGAATAATTTATCTGATAAAATTTCAACTAGGAAAAATTGAGCGCAAACTTTTCCACAAGTACGAACAAGTGTACAGACTCGTAGCTGCTAATTACATACCGCCGCATTTATATGAGCGAGTCTTGGAGGGGCAGACACATTTTCTTTTCATTTGATCGTGCTATGGACACATCTAGTTACCAGAAATTTTAACGCGCCACGCCTGACCAATGGGCACTGCTTTCATTTAAACGAAAGTCAAAGAAATCACGATTTTCACAGGGTATATTATCATAAGTGGATATGGCAATCATGAATTTGTCTGGATAGATGAAGTTTACCCTATTACAAATCCAAATCGAAGTTGAGCCAGAGTGACCCAGTGCGCCGAGCTCTTTTTCAGCTATTTCAGGTGGTTTGATGTTAATAACTGGTTAAACAGGTAGATGCCTGACTGATAAATTTATCGACTGGGGTTTTAGGGGTTTATAATATGCAAGAGGTGAGCCTTTAACCGCCAGGGCGATTTTGGCAGCGTTTTTGCTGTTGTTACTGTTGTTGTTGGTGTTGTTAACAGCAAAAGCACGTCCCGAAAGTTTTTGGGAGTGATGCTGCAATTGACAGTCCTTGGCTGGATATGAAGCCGGTACGCTGCGGGACTGCCCGACTGTCGTGGTAGCGATTTGGTATAACCAATGGAATCTTCTAGGTCATGTCATCCCTCCATGGGTAATGAGAGGCATCATATCCGTAGATCAACCATCGAGTTACCTATGTGCATATTAGTCGCCTCTTACGATCGGTATGCCTACCTCGGGCATATTCTAAACCCCTAACCCGCAGGGGCAGATTCTCTCCGTCCCATGCTTCGCCAGTTGGTTCTTTGACATGACTCGACAAATCTTCATCGTAAAACATATGTATGTCTATTTGAATGGAGACAATCCGTGATCACGCCCGCTGCATGTAGCAATGGATCCGCCAAACGAACTGTAAACATTGTAAAAGAGGACTATGATAGAGACAATCAATGCACATGGGTAATGACTTGCTAACTCCTTGGTTGATCTACGGATACTACCCACCTTCTCCTTCACCCATCCTCTCCTTCATGATGACATGACCTAGGAGGCTCCAGGCTAAAGTAGTTGGGAAAATAACTAACATTTATTTGGCTTTCCATTTGTCACGGAAGAGATACTTACTTGGTTTTGTTTTGTCACAGGAGAAATTGCTACCACGATAGTCGGGCAGTACAGCAAGGGAGTACCGAAGGGGTGTAAAAGTAGGTCGCCTCCCAGTTGGTGCACCCTGGGTAACGCTAAATGACCTACATAGCCTACACGGCTAGTTTCTTGTATTGCCGGTTCTACGAGAACGGTACCAGTACTTGTGCTGTACCCATCGTGCCGAAACGACCCGGGCCGTTTTCTTATATCGACCCGGCCAAGAGCAATAGACTCGGGGTGACCCTGTCGGGCTACACCTCGCTACAACAACAACAACAACCGAAGCGTAGTTGGTTCATATCCGGCTGAGGACTGTCACTTTCGGCATCACTCCCAAAATCCCTCGGGTGAGGGTTTTTGATGTTAACAACAACAACAACAAACTGACATGACAAGAGATGACATCACTAAGAGCGTTATTTTCGAACGAAAATTCGGAGTAGAGGTCGGAGACCAGCCCACATAAAATGACGAGAATAGTGAAAAAGCGCCTAATTAGTTGCGTTCCTCGTTACCAAGATGTTGCAGCATCAGCATGACAATACCCATTCTTTCCTCTTTTGTTGCGAATTTTTTCTTCCTTTTACGTCTAACAAAAAAGTTCCAGTTGTACTTGTATTTTTACTTGAAAAAATTTTAACAATATTCTTCCTTCCTTTATTATTTCCAGGATATCGAGAATTTGACTCCATTATCGCCAGAGGTAATTTCGCGTCAGGCTACAATCAATATTGGTACAATTGGACATGTAGCACACGGTAAATCAACTGTTGTGAAAGCTATATCTGGAGTTCAAACTGTACGTTTCAAAAATGAATTGGAGAGAAACATCACTATTAAGCTCGGTAGGTACCATTTTAGATTAATGTAAGCAGCTGGGTTGCGTGATTTCGAATATTTTTTTATTTCCAATCCATTTTCAAATAAAGAATCAATTAATTTAGAGATTTGATTTGCCATTCAAATCAAGGTTACTTGTTTGTGATTCGATTCTTCAACCATCAAATAACAAATAAAAAGTATCTTTGGATTCGAGATTCAATCAAATCGAAATCATACCTCCCTGTTAAGTAGGTATAAACAAGTATTTTTAAATAGTTTAATTGTACATACTCACACATGGCATAACATAGCCTGAGTTGTAAGATTAGATTTATGGCAGTTTTAATAGGGTTGCACCGGTAGTGAAATATTTCAGAAGGATTTATTTCGCTAAACATTTAAAATATGGGATCTTTCGTGCGTCTAGCCCAAATAAGATAACCCATTGACTGATGCAGCTAAATCGGCAAAATATATGATATGTTGGAAAATGGCGAGGCACTGAGCATATAAAACTTTACAGCCACTGAATATGAGCAAAAATTGGCTGGCTACCACGCCCACTTGCGCTAGTAACTTGAACTCTCTTTTTTTTAATAATTATAATAATTGGTTATGGTCATAAATAATGCCGGGAAATACACTGCATGTCTTTTAAAAATATAGAAGTAGGTATTATGAAATTATATAAATATAGAAGCTGATGGAAATCTCATTTGAAATTCTCTACGACGATCAAAACTCGGCCACTGCTATACTTTTTTGGTGGTACTTCGAAATCGGTCCAGCTAAAGTATATGTTAATATTATATTATTTCACTGTTTTATTTTGGGAAAGTCTAACAACATACCAATCGTTGTTTTTTTAATTTCGGTGGATGTTTTGTTGGAACACTCGAATATATGTAAATAAGTATCTATAAAGATGTTTAAAAATTTTATAAGGAATTTACAATAAGAACCGATTTGTACAGAATGAAAACCAACTACGCACATACATACATAATTCCATTTAAAGTTAATTAAATTAGTTGCTGGAATACTGAAGTTTCTGAATAATATGCTATTTTATATAATTTTTTTTTTGTATATATTTTTGTTAGGGTAAAATTGGACCATTCTTAATGTAAACAGAAAAGTACAGCCACTTATAGCACGACGAAAAATTAAAGTGTTTGGACCATATATTTGTTGTATATTTGTTGTTGGCATTCTTTACTAAACAATATACTTTTCTGACTGGTCATTTTTGCTTTTCCCGATAACCATTGCTACAAGAGTACCCTAAACTTTTATCTGTGAATTAAACATCTGCGCTCTTTTTAAGGCCATTTTTAAAGCATTACGGACTCATTCACAAAAAAAAAAAATTACAGAAAAAAAAAAAATTACAAAAAAAAAAATTAAAAAATTACAAAAAAAAAATTAAAAAAAAAAAAAACAAATTACAAAAAAAAAATTAAAAAAAAAAAATTCCAAAAAAAAAAAAAAAAAAAAAAATTACAAAAAAAAAAAAAAAAAAATAAAAAATTACAAAAAAAAAAAAAAATTACAAATTCATATTTGTATTGCACAATATAGGGACTGTGATTAATTAAGCAAAACCATTGCTATTTAAATTATGGACCACTATTAGGAAATGCAAAAACACTGGAATTCAGAGAAAATGGGAAAGTGCACTACTAAATTTTAATAAATGGGTGTGTATATGTATATTTTCTATAAAAAGTGGGCGTGGTTATTGGCATTGAAAATCCCAAAAAAAGGGGTATCCAATTTTCCAGATTTTAGGGTGAAAACTTTAAATTTCAAACAAATGGTTCAAATATATTTTAATTTCGTAGTGTTATTTTGTATGTACTACATTTACAGTGACGTTCACATAAATAGCACGGTTTCTTGTTACAATATCCACAATTGTTCCAACTATCCTTATTTAGTCTTATGACAAAGCAATAAACAATTCCAATAAAATAAAAATTTCATGCTCTATGCAAAAATTGCAGAAATTTAACAAATATCCAAGATTAACAATTTTAACTTTAATCATAAATTAAAGAACGAAGAGTCTACAAAGTCTGCCACCTTAAAAATAATTGTGCTAACTTTTTTGTAATTTTTTTTTTTTTCTTACAAAATAGTCAATATTAATAGTGTGCTACTTATGTGGAAGCCGCTGTATCGACGGCAGAGTGGAAAATTACCTATATTTTTTGTTCGCTTGCTAGGATAGCTCTTTTTTAATAGAATTCCAAAACCATGGAAATTTTTGATATGGTTGACAAATTATTTGCTGAGGTAGGATATTTTTGAAATTGTGATATTTCACTTACCAGACGGCGGACGAAGTGGAATATCAGAGAGCCTCAAAATATTTTTCAAAAACGCCACTTTTCTGAATTTGTCTGAGAAGGTCCTATCTCAGAATTTGTTTCAATTAGAATTTTTGTTAAAGTAGTGACCCCCCTCCCCCTATTCTGGCTCGCAATGACTGATAATTGTTATAGCTCTATTTCAAATTTTTATTTTTATTTAAAATAGAAAAGTGAAAACAGGTATGACAAAGCCACAATAGGGGGGAGTTTAAAAGAGTCATGTCATGTTCAACTAATATAAGCCGATTTTAAGTCAATATGACTCGAATTAAGTATTCAAAAATATTTTGAAATGTTGCGACCTTCCACTCACCCGAGGATTTGTGGTTCGACATTTTTTTTTTTTTTTTTTTTATAAAAGGCTGGTGGGAGTAAAAAGGAAACGAATTTTTCATGCAAGGAAAAAAGAAATTTATAAAATTTTCAATAAAGAAGGTGAAACAATTGTTCAGTAAAAGGCGGGCAACTTATTTTTTTTTTTTTTTATTTTTTTTTTTATTTTTTTTTTTTATTAAAGGGAGAAGTCAAAATAAAAAAGGAGCAAGAAAATTGCTTAGTAAAAGGTAGACAAATCGTTAAAAATTAAAAGTACCGTGTATTTTAGCAACGAAATGTTTTTTCATATAAGTGAAAGCGAATGTTAAAAAAATGTAAATAAAAAGAAAAAAAAAGCGGGTAGAAAAAAAATGGTTCAGCGAAAGATGGACAATTTTTATTTTTAAATAAATTTTAGCAACGATATTTCCCGCCTCTTAATTGCAAAAACAATTTGTCTACCTTTTACTGAAAAATGTTTGTTTGCACCTTTTTATTCAAAATTTTATAAGTTTCACTTCTACTTGCATGAAAATAAACTTCGTTTTTGCCCCAGCCTCTTATATATTAGCAATAGCTTTGCTTTAATTATTTTGATTTGAACATTGTTGTCTAATATCTTCAATTAAAATTCAATTATTTAAAATAGCATAATCCAGCAAATTAATTTAATTTCATTTTTTTTCTTTCATTTTTCTTACCTCTTTTTATTTTCAAACATACATACAAATAAACTTTAAATGGAATTCTGTGTGTGCAACTTTACACGATTTAACTTGGTCTTGACGTTGATATACACAATTAATTACTTAAACGAAGAACGCCTAAACGATGATACCGTACGCGCTCTATTAAGTTCACCATTGTTATTACGTGAATTCGAAGCAAAATTGGAAGCAAAACGACGTCGAAGTTTACCAGTTGGGCACGAACGTTTACTGTCACGTCATTTACGTCCAAACAAAAAGCATCGCAGTACCAGCGCAGATACCCAACTGACTAGCACTACGGTGCGCAGCAGCAATAGTATCGTTAGCAGTCTCAGCAGACCACACACACCCACACGTGGCAATTCAACAAGTCCAAGTAGCGGCTATGATAGTCACTCGGAATGTGGCGCCTCCGTGCATGGTGGCGAACACAGAGGCAGCTACAGCACACCACGTTCACGCATATTTACAAATGCAATAAATGCATTGAATGGCGAAACACCAAAGCTAGGTGGTGGTAAAAAGCGTAGCAAGCCCGAATCTGAGTCGGGTGATTCTTTGACTGATACTGAGAATGTACAAACACCACTAACCAAACGTCAAAAATTGAAACAATACAAAGTAAAGGGCGAATATATCGTGGAACGCATAGAATCGATGGAGTCGATTAATGGCAAACCTATATGCTTTGTTAAATGGCTGGGCTATCCACCCGAAACGAATACTTGGGAATCTATTGAGAATATAAGCGAATGTGCATTGTTGGAACCATTCATCGAAGCACGCTATGAAATACTTGAGCTCATTATATCCACAATAACAACTGAGATTGAAACTGAAATTACCGAGCAGGGGTTAGTCTTCGACATGACAAAATTACAAATAGCAGAATTGGATAAATATGATCCATTGCTGTTGAAAGCCGATTTAATATTGTTAGCACAATTTCGTGCTAGTCGTTCGCGTAGTTTCCGTGAACCCGAAAAGATACGCAAGCGAGTAATTGATATGATGTTAATGAAACCGATTTACTATCGTCGTAAGCAACAATTAAAAGATTTGGCAGCATTTCAGGAGCACATGAATCAAGTTGAACACGCAGCGCCCGTAACAATTGAGAATCATTTTGATTTAGAAGTAATCGATGTAGGTTTTAAATATATTAAAGATAGTTTTGCTGGAAAAAATGTCAAAATGCAAGAGGAATCGCCCATCGGTTGCAAATGTGAGAATAATGAATGTGCACCATTATCGTCATGTTGTGCACGCATGGCTGATAGTTATTTTGCTTATGATAAAGCAGGACGTTTACGTATACGTCCGGGTGAAGCTATCTACGAATGCAATAGCCGTTGTGTATGCGATGATAAATGTATAAATCGTGTTATACAACGTGGACGCAATAATTCATTAAGCATATTTCGTACATCGAATGGTTGCGGTTGGGGTGTACGCACCGAGAAGGTAATACGCAAAGGCGAATATGTATGTGAATATGTTGGTGAGATAATAACCAGTGAGGAGGCAAATGATCGTGGGCAAACATATGATGCAATTGGACGTACTTATCTTTTTGATTTGGATTATAATACATCCGGCGAGAGCGTATATACAATTGATGCAGCACTTCATGGCAATGTTTCACATTTTATAAATCATTCATGTAATCCTAATTTAGCTGTATTTCCATTTTGGATAAATAGTTTAGATATAAATATGCCACGTTTAGCATTCTTTTCCTTGCGTCCAATTAAACCGGGCGAAGAATTAAATTTCGATTATATGCGAACAGATTATGAAAATTTATCGGCTGCCGAAAAGGTTTCGTGTCGTTGTGGTGCCGAAAATTGTCGCAAAGTTTTGTTTTGAATATGCCTAAATTTGGAACGTTCTGTGAAATGATGTCAACAGCTCTTTTTTTCAGATGAATATTGTTTTTTGTTTTTTTGTTTTTTACTTTTAAGTGCATATAAAAATTGAAATTGGATTTTATGGACAACAGGATTGTTTAGCAAAAATTAGCTTTAGCAAGACATATACCATAGTTGCCTGTTACAAAAAAAGCTATATTTGTTGTAAGGTTTCATTTAATTCTGAAAAATATTATATTAATTATTTAGTTATTTTTTTAATAACATGACTGTTTAATATTTACAAAAATGTTTAAATTTTTAATTGCATGATTAATATAATTTTTGATTATTTTTATTTTTTATATATTTTGTTTATATATTTATTACTGTACTAGCAAACAGGGTATTGTTGTTTTGACCATATATAATGGGGGTTTGTAACGGCATAGATAAATCGAGATAGATTTTGGAAAATGGGTGTGGCACGCCCACATATCAGGAAAAGAAATTTCATACTTAGATTGCTAATAAATTCTTTACCGGTTACGCTAGAGTAACGAAACTTTGCATGAAGCATCGACGTTAATACAACAATAAAAAGCATTGACGCAAACCCGTTTTTCGAACACGCCCAAATTTCCATAAACGCTAAGTGAAAATGAGGTAGAAAAACTGAACATGCAGTATCTCATTGACTGATGTAGGTAGAATGGTCCCATTTGGTACCGCCAACAATTCTTTATATGAACGAATTTTGAAAACATTCCAAAAATGGGTGTGGCACTGCTCACTTTTTACTGAGGAAAAGGTTTGAATACCAAAATCGACTACGCCCACTATTTTGTAACAAATTATTGAAAGTGGGAAGGTGGGAAAACAAAACGTGCCGAATCGAAGTAACTGATACATATAGAAAAGTGGATTTTGCTTACTTCATTTACTAGGTCCATTCTATTGAAGATTCTTGTGAAGTTTTGGAAAATAGGCGGGGCACCATATTCTTAAACCAATTTTCAAATTTCGCCTTCAGAACAGTTTATGATAGGGTGATAGGCACGTTAAATTTTAAAGATTGCATTCCCTTACGGACTTTTTTCTCTTATTAATAATTTTGAAAAATTTTGCAAAAATGGGTGTGGTACCACCCACATATGACTTAACGAATTTTCAAATTTCCACAGCATATTTATGTTGTCAAAATTGTGGCCAGTGAAAGTAAGCAAAATCGCCAGTAAAATATTGATTTCTTTTCTCCTATTAATGATTTGGCAAAATTTTGGAAAAATGGGTGTGGTACCGCCTACATATGACGTAACGTATTTTCAAATTTCCACAGCCATTCCATTTGTGAAAATTATGCACAGTGAAAATAAGCAAAATCGCCAGTCTACAACTCTGCCTACAAACTTTTTAGCTATACAAAAAACTGTGAATAACACCCATCTCTCTTTGGTCCAACCCTATTGAAACTGCTAGTTTCCTTGGACTCCCGTTAGAAGATATTGATTACAATTAGGTTAAGGAAAAATACGCGTTGGGCAGGACTACACCTCGTTACAACAACAACATGGGGCATTCCATGTCAAATACCCAAAATGTTTAGAATAGACCCTTTACGATTTGAATGCATTTTGAAGTTGAGTTTCCTTTTAATTTTAAAACAAAGCTCTGCAAAAAAAAAAAAATTAAAAAAAAAATGTTTGCTTAAGTATTCTAACTCAAAATTTAACTTTTTAGAAAAATACTGTATTTAAAAAAGAAAACTCTGTCACTTTTAAAGGGGATTTTTAGAGGTATACAATTTTTTAAAAAGTTTTCAAATTTAGAAAATGCTTAATTTTCAAGATTGTCAAAAAACTAAATTTCGCCATAAAATTTTAGACCTACTTCATTTTTTTTTAAATATGTATGCCTCTGAATATCTAAAGATAGCTTTAAATTTTCAGAAGGTTTTCTTTTTTTTTTTTTCAAAAACTCTAAAAACAGTAAAAAAGTGAATTACGAGTTGGCTTATCTTTTGGGGAACATTAAAAATATTTTTTTTTTTGGCAGAACATCATTTAATGATAAAAGGAATGACCCTTCCAAAATTTATCCAAATCGTTAAGGGTCGATACCAAACGACGGTTTGATATGGAATGACCCAATAGGTTTTGAGCCTTTACAACAACAAATAACTGATTGGGGCGTAGTTGTATTTTTTTTTTATTTTTTCAATTATTTTGGTATTTTTTTTTTATATACAATTAACAATTTAAAAACGTAATCGAAAAAAGTGGTTGAATTGACACGGAACATCCCATATACGCACAAACAAATATATTTGCTACTGTTGAATATGATTATTAAGACAAGTTATTTACAATAAAAATTCATTACAAAATTACATGCATGAATACTAGGCTGGACTAAAAAAGTTTTTTTTCTTAATTTTTCTCACTTCACAGAAAAAAATTAAAAAAAAAAAAAAATTTCCCTTCTCAAGAAAAAAAAAAAAAAAAAAAAATCGATAGCCTAGTTAAGAGTTTACACATGCATACGTGCATATATGTATATGTATGTATAAACTACATTAAATTTCTCATAAAAATCAACTAGTTAGTAAGGTACGCTGTACGTGGCATAATTTATATTAAATTTCTATTCAATTTCAATTAATGGCGTGAATACGGTAATTACGCCGTCTTTAATTGTGTTTTTTTCTCTCCTTTTTTTATTAATGATGAAGAGTAAAATGTTATAGCAAATCTAATACTCTGATTATTTGTTAAGATATTACATATTACATATAGACTATTAATGCATTTTTAAACGCTTATTTTATGAGTATGAGTAAAGTTAAAGATGCGCTATGTGCTAAGTATTACAAATTTCAGAAATTCTTAATTAAAATTCACTGCCTTTAAGGTGCGGTTAAATTTTATATTTTATTTGACTTTTTTATTTTTATTTTTTCTTTTCGATTATTGACAATTTATCTGATTAAATATACATACATACATATATCATTATAAATTAATTAAGAACGAATATGTACTGTTAAAATAAATGTTGAAAAAAAAAAAAAATGATTTTGAAAAAATATTTTTGCACGCGTATATTTCTCTTCCCCTTACTATCACGAAACCCTTTTCATATTTCAATTTAAGGTCAATTATATACCCCTTACCATAATTATAGGACACCTTGTTCTGACATGTTCTAAGCCCTTATGTCATTTAAAAAAGTCTCCGCTCTAAGCGTTTACTCTGATTTTTTAAAGTTAAAAAACTGTTTGGTGGCTGACCTCACTTCTCCTTAGTAACTGACACATAACTTTTTGAGCTTTGATAGTAAATACAAATGTTTGTTCTATCATATTCAGCCTTCCAAAGATTTAAGGTCTCATTATGTATGACGAATGATAGCTCAGACGAACGATTCGTCTGCTTCCAAAATCGCATTTTCTTTCTTTTTTGTTTTTTATGTCAAAGAAAAATCGAAAATATTTAAAAAATCTATGGAGCGAATGAAAATGATTGATAATGCGATGGCTACGTGATTTTGCGAGCAGACGAATCGTTCGCCTGAGCTATCGTTCGCCATACATAATGGGGCCCTTATATCACATTTACTTTTCGACTTATGGACCTCGCAAAATGAGCAAAAAGTCGATTTTCTGGTCTTGACGGTCTTCTATGAATCGGCGACCCTAAAACGCTATTGTATGATAAAGAGAAAGGTTAAGGCTTTCAGAATCATGTACTTTGATCCAAATATTGCTTCTAATTGCAGAGTTACAGAGGTCCAAAAAATAGGTAATTTGAGCTTTAAACGCGGGTTGTGGGAGAACTAAGCTTAATATAAAAATTCTAAGAGTAGGTAGAGATTCTACGGAAGATCCTCTAGGAACCCTCCTACTCAAAAAATTGGTTTGGTTTACTCACAGGTTTTTTAAGAGTGGGGAGGGAGGGTGGATTCCCCCCTCACACATAAACGGGGCAAGTTACATCCTCAACGTGCTTTTTAGTAATAATCTGCAAACTTTTCTCATTTTAAGTCCATTATCAAAATACTGGGTTTTTTGAGCATTTCGACTCTTCAAAACTTCATTTTTACCACTTTTTTTTACGAAAAAAAACCGAGACACCTTAAGGAAAAAAAACGTAAAAATTGAACAAAGTACTTAAAACTTGCACTTTGTTAGACAAAAATTACATGATCTATAAAACTGGCGGCCGCCGTGGTGTAGCGGTTAAGTGTTCGGCCTTCTACACCAAGTCGTGGCGGTTCGATGCCCGGCAAAAGTAACTTCAAAAATTTTTTATAAAAAGAATTTTTCTAAACGGTGTCGCCCCTCGCCAGTAGTTTGGCAAACTCTCCTGGTGTATTTCTGCCATGAGAAGCTTCTCAGCAAAAAATTCATTTGCAAGTGCCGATCGGAGTCCGCAAAAAACTGTAGGTCCCGCCAACTTGTAGGAAAACTCAAAAGCAACACACAAGTTGGATAGAGAAGCTCGGCTAAAAATCCCGTTAGAGGTTATAATAACCTTGATAACCTGTTGGTATTTCGCCGCCATTAGTTTTTTTTTTTATAAAACTGCATACTTGAGCAATTTCTTCTTCTTATTTTTAAATGTCTAACAGCACGGGCGTACGAGTAACATTTATTAACTTTCAATTCCAATTCTCAAGTGTCAGTGGGAAGATATTATAAAAGAAACATGGAGGTGATAGAGGTTTTACTCTTCTTTCAGAATATATAGGATTTTCCCATGTGTGACTAGAAATCGATTAAGGCGGGCCGTGTACGCGAGACGTTCGTCGAACAAACGGATCGGCATGATAATAGTCGAAAGAAGACGCATCCATTGTAAACATTTGCTTACTCGCTCACGTTTGTTATCATACCGATTTACGATAACGATCACACGTTCACGATAATTAAATCCTAAAACCGATTTTTTACGTGACGAATTGCAGGTTCACTACTGTTACGATTCGGTGCCGGAACTTCGATTTAAAATTCCGAAACTTATTATCGATGGCTGAGCGGAAGATCACCTTATTTCAAAATATTTTTCAAATTCAGAATTTCTTTGACGGAGGCCCATTTTAGAATTGCTTTCAATAACGTCGCCTCATCTCAAAATGAGTTTCAAAAATGCTCTATCTCATTGAAAATTCAATAAATTTTTAGCAGAGATAAGTTGGTTTTGAATCAAATTTTGAAATAGGGCGTTATTGAAAAAAATCTCAGTTAGGGCCTTTTTGAAAAGTGTTTCCAAGCAGGGTGTGATCCTCCACTGAGCCCTCGATATGTAAGTGGCTTTAATAAATCGGTGAAGTTGGTTGGTCTTCGTTTTTTGATGTCAGTCCACCAGTTTTCTACTGCCTAGTTCATATGAACAGAAAACCGAATTATTTCAAAACGATTTCTTAATTAATAAATAGCAGGTGTCAGAGATTTTAGGTGCGATATTATTAAGGGGCGATACTTAATGTAGTCCATATCGGGCCATTTACCTACCTTTCTCCTAGAAGAAAGGGAAGGAAAAGTCAAGGAAATTAGTCCGAATTTCTCTTCCAATGCACCATCCCTGACTTACCATGTTGCGGCCCTGGATATCCACGAACTAGGGTTCTAATCACGGAAACTAGACGGTGTGAGGAGCACCTAAATTTCTGCAATCTCTAGTGGTGTTGGCTAGTTATGGTCTGGAGTCAAATCAATGATAAATTAAAAAAAAAAAAACAGAAAAACCGAATGACAACATCGCAATTGCCTTTGGCGATAAGATTCCGCCATACCCGAAGTGCTCGATCTCCTTTCACCAACAACACGAATTGCAGTCTTCGATTGACAGAGAGAAACGACGATCTTTTAGGCGAACACATAAACCAAGAATCATCCATGCGTCCATTGGCATCACCACTTAAGAGGTTGAGGTTGGTTCAAATTGCCAGCTTATATTTCTGCCATGAAAAGAAAAAAAACTAAAAAACTCCCGCTAGCTGGCACTGAGATCGTGGTATTGAACAAAGGCACCTTTCGCCGCAGAGAAACGCAAATCCCGTGAGAGTTGCGTGTCAGTCCGGCTTACACCACAACCTAAATTGAAGCTTTGAGCGTTTTTTAATCACGTTGTCTCCTAACATATAGCATTTTGTTAAGTTAGAAAGAGACAACACGATGAAAAACGCTCAACGTTCCAATTTACATAGGTATTGGTCTTACTTATCAAGAGTGTGGTGCTCTCGCACGATACCAACCATATGTTTACCTGTTCTACGGATCAACTTCACTCCGGTCCCATTATATTGAAACTGCTACTTTACTAGGACCTCTGTTCAAAGAAATCGGTGACAATACCAGGTAATGATTGTGCCGACTAAGCAGGACGAAAGTGTCGGTACAGCAACAAGAACATAGCTGCTTATTTTTTTCAATGGCGCCAAAAAAACTTTTCAGAGGAACTAGCTTTTAACATGTAATTAATAAGCTATGACATTAATATGACTATGAGTTCTCGATAGTCATAATCTTCTATATACACTAGGGTGGTCCTCATTTGTATGGAGACAATTTTAGCATCAGATTTCCAAAGGCTCAACCCCTAAATCGATTGTAGTATAGCAAAAGATATCACACAAAAAGTTGTATACCGATTGGAGATGGTTTAGGCGTGTGAAATGGGGGTCAGATTGCTCTATGGAGACTAAAAAAAGTAATTTTTCTTTTCACCTAATACTCGAAATCGGTAGCACTGAGGTCGGAGATATCACATGCCAAATGTGGTCCGGATTGGAAACGCCCAAGGCGTGTTGCAGGGGGCTAAAGTTCAGACTACCCCCTGCTCCAAGCATAGTGCTACCGATTTCGAGAATTAGATAAAAAGAAAAATTATTTTTATTTTATGAGTCTCCATAGAGCAATCTGTACTTTGACCCCCCTGCGACACGCCTTAACCATCCAATCGGGATAGAAATTTTTGTGCGATATAATTAACCGTGGTGCAACCGATCTAGGGGTGAGCCTGAAAAAAATAATACATTTGATTTTAAGGACCACCCTGAGTGAAATATATTTGAAAAACCTCCGAAATTTTTTTCGATAACACTAAATTAAATTAAATAAAATTTGGGTCAAGAACGCCCTATTTCAGAATGACTTTCAAAAACTACCTATCTGAATGAAAATTGCATACATTTTCAGCTGAGATATCGATAGGTCGTTCTGAGATCTTCTGCTCAGCCGTCAATATACTTATAAGATTCTGGATGTTTTTGTGTGATGTATTGACTGAAAAACTACTGAACGGAATTTTGCCAAATTTTAAAAGTTCATTCATCGTTTAAGTTCTCGACATGTTTTCCCGCTAGATGCCGCTGGAGCCGCTTAATTTGCAAAATCTGTATTTTTGCATAGTGTTCATTCTTCGCGAAAGTCCTCTCGACATGGGCTATAGTTTTTCCCGCTAGATGGCGCTGGAGTCGATATATTTGCAAAGTCTGAATTTATGATCGGATTCTGTTTGTTTTTTGGCATCGGCATGTGTTTGGCATGTTATGAAAACGAACCCCGCTAGGTGGCACAGGAGTTGGGATATTAAAAACGTGTTTATTTAAGGGCTTTTGTGTGACGAAATGGCTCAAAAACTTTCGACAGCTTATTCTTTGTATAATTTCTTTCGACAAAGGATATATTTTCCCATGCTGGAAATGCTGAAAATCTGAGAAGTTATAGGCTTTCTGAGCAAACTGATAACGCAATTCGAAAGAGATTACGAAGCTAACTACACCCCTTATCATAATTATAGGACATTTTATTTTATTGTAATTTTAAGAACATGTCAGAACGAGGTGTCCTTTAATTATGATAAGGGGTGTATAATATCCAATAATCCCGAAATGCCTAACATTCACATACGATCATCGTATTTTGAGGTAGCGATATGTTTGGCATGTTAGGAAACCCAAACCCGCTAGGTGGCGCAGAAGTCGAGATATTGAAAAAAAAACGTTGCAGACAAAGTCTAGGACTAGTATACCATGTATACTATATTTCTGTATTTTATGTATGTAGGTTTAGAAACAACTACAAACTTATTTCTAAATTTTGTTAATTTTTTTTTTTTATAATCATAAATAATGCAGGATACGCCAATGCCAAAATTTATAAATGTGACAATCCGAAATGTCCACGACCAGCTTGTTTCATATCTGATGGTTCCAGTAAAGATGACAGTTTTCCCTGTGCACGTCCATCCTGTTCGGGTCGTTTCCAGTTGGTGCGTCATGTAAGTTTCGTAGATTGCCCTGGTCACGACATTCTTATGGCTACTATGTTGAACGGTGCTGCTGTCATGGACGCTGCCCTACTCTTAATTGCTGGTAAGTTGACTAATGAAAGCTTTTATCAGGGTTGTATACATGTTTTTGTTGTTGCGGTATAATTTTAGGTAACGAATCCTGCCCTCAACCTCAAACTTCTGAGCATTTGGCTGCTATTGAAATAATGAAACTAAAACAAATTTTAATTTTGCAAAATAAAATTGATTTGGTTAAAGAAAGTCAAGCCAAAGAGCAGTATGAAGAAATAACGAAATTTGTGCAGGGCACAGTAGCTGAAGGTGCACCAATTGTACCAATTTCAGCTCAGCTGAAATACAATATCGATGTAAGTTATTGAGATAAAGAAAAAAAACATTAGATTGGGCAAAAAAAAAATATTTTCGTTTTTAAACTGTGATGTTAGCTTCTAAATTTTTTTTTGTTTTTTTAAATTATTTTTTTCCAAAGTTTTTTTTTTTCTTTCCCAGTTTTTTATAAATCCAGTAGTTTTCGAAGTACTGAAAAAATTTCCTTAAAACCAGGAAACTTGGAGTTTTTTTAAATTTGTTTCCTTTGGCAGATTTTTGTTTTATAATAAAGGGTTTTTTATTTTCTTCAACATTTTTTTAAATTTTTTTTCAAAAGAATAATTTGATAAAAATTATTCGTCTGTTCAAAAGTCCATAAAATTTTCAGTTTTTTTAGTTTTTAATTTTTTTTTGAATTTTTTTTATTATTTAATTTTTCTATTTACACCCACAGGTATTATGTGAATATATAACTAAAAAGATTCCGGTGCCACAACGTGATTTCAAAGCGCCTCCAAGACTAATCGTTATACGTTCATTTGATGTGAATAAGCCTGGTTGTGAGGTAAACGATTTAAAGGGTGGTGTAGCTGGTGGTTCCATTTTGTGTGGTGTCCTCAAAGTTGGACAAGAAATTGAAGTGCGTCCCGGTGTCGTCACAAAGGATAGTGAAGGCAATATAACTTGTAGACCAATTTTCTCACGTATTGTCTCATTGTATGCTGAACAAAATGAGCTGCAATATGCAGTTCCGGGTGGTTTGATTGGTGTTGGTACAAAAATAGATCCGACCTTATGTCGTGCCGATCGTCTTGTTGGCCAGGTGCTGGGTGCCGTTGGTCATTTACCCGACATTTATATTGAATTGGAAATTTCGTATTACCTCTTGCGACGACTATTGGGTGTACGTACGGATGGCGATAAAAAGGGTGCACGTGTTGAGAAATTACAACGTCATGAAATCTTGCTGGTGAATATTGGCTCGTTGAGCACAGGTGGTCGGATATCGGCTACGAAGGGTGATTTGGCTAAAATTGTGCTAACAACACCTGTTTGCACTGAGAAGGGCGAGAAAATTGCTTTGAGTCGTCGTGTGGAAAAACATTGGCGGTGTGTATTTTTTTTTTTATTCAGATTTGAAACGATTTTACAGGCAATTTATTTTTGATTCTTTGTTTTTTTTTTTTATATTTTTTGCAGTTTAATTGGATGGGGTCAAATCTTTGGTGGTAAAACTATTGAACCTGTTTTGGACAGCAAACCGATCAAGAAGTAAACGCAATTTTTAACAACGCCAACAATAGTAACAGATCTAGACGTATTTGTTTTAAGTGAAGAGCGCGGATTTAACGGTCTTCAATTTTTTTATATATATATATATATTTATATAAATTAATTACGAACAGTTTTGTTAGTTTTCAATTTGCATTAATTTAAAGAGAGGACATAACCAATTAGGATTGCTTCAAGGCATCAAAAAGGCGTAAACTAAATAAAAAATAATTAATTACTATTATTATTAAAGGATTAACATTTGTTATTTAAAAAAGCGAATAATGAAAAGGAAATACATTTTTACACACAACTTTATATTTATATCTTTTTATTTTATTTACTTCTTAAAGACAGGTAAATATTCAGACGATTTTTTGTGTATATTCATTGAGCCTTTTCCCGAAAAATATTTTTATTTTTTTTTTTCTCACGAACAGCATAAATCTGAATTGGCATAACGATATCACGAATGACCAGGCACAATATTTTGGGCAGTATATGCTTTCTGATTAAAGTGTACTTGCGATAAAGTTGGATTCGAACTCGTGAACTTCCTGCAATAGGGTTAAACCCAGCTTTCTTAAATATATATGGATTTGGGTACGATAGCTGCAATAAAAATAGCAATATTTTCACAACTAATGTATTTTAAAATTACAGATTTTGATTACTTTTTCCAAGGATGCAGCAGCTCCACAGGAAATTCATAATTGGATTAACGAGAATTTATAATGGTTACATACAGTACACAGCCAGCAGCTAAACAGATGATTCTAAAGTGGAAATTTATAATGGTTACAAACAGTTCTCAGCAGTTTGTTTTTAAACTTATGTAACTAGGATCAAATTTTGTATCGCAATGACGTTCTGAAGTACAACGTTTTCATTGAAAAGCAGCGCCACAGAAAATTCAAAATGAGAATTTTTAATGGTTACATACAGTTACTACTTGCAACATGAAGCAAGTTTTGTACAACAATAATTTATAATGGTTACATACAGCACGCAACAGTGTTCTAAAATTATCAGGAATCAAGTTTTGTGTCCCGATAACGTTATGACAAAAATTGCGATTGAAGAGCACAAAAAAGACTTTGGCGGCGATATACATACCTACATGTTAACATAAGAACCTCTGAAGCGATTTTAATGCCAAGCTTCTCTTCCAATTTGTGGGGCGAGTTTTTTCTTGACGTCGATATACCTACATGTTATCATTAGAACCTTTAAAGCTCTTTTAGTGCCGAGCTTTTCTTTCAATTTCTGGGGTGAGTTTTTTTACAAGGTTTTCGAACGGCACCTGCAAAGCAAATAAATTTTTGCTGATCAGCCTTTTATGGCCGAAATACACTGGAAGAGTTTGCCGAGCCACTGGCGAGGGGCAACCCCGTTCATATAAATTATTTTAAGAATTTTTTTTGCTAATTTCACCGGGTTGGGATCCCCGAATACTTGGTGGAAAAAGCCAAGCACCGATACACCACCCATAAAATTAATAAACAGGATATCATAATAGTCCCATACATTATACAGCAGTGTTCCAAAACTACCGAATTCGTTCCCGGAAAACTTTGTTTTTTTTAGTTCGATTTTTACAGGTTAAGCTTGAAGTTTCGTCTTCACTAGATCAAATTTGATCGACTTCATCAAAATAATCAACCAAATTTCGACAAAGTCGATGCAACTTTTCACTTTCACCATTTGACCTAATGGAAGAAAGCATGCTAGCCAATCCTTTCAGGCAATTCGAAACACCAAGGGCTATGGTGTGATTGTCAAGTCGCTCGCCACCTCTTCTACTTTATAAATCGATTTTTTATAGCTATTCAGTTTTAGAAAAAAGCACACCAGACATTCGAGAACACAAAGGGATATCAAGTCATTTGTCTTCTATTTTTCTGTTTCGAACGAACGTTTTGGCTTGATAAGAGTCGAAAGAAGACGTATCCATTATAAATACCTAGGTGATCGAATGATAGTTAACATAAAGAGACGTCCGTTTACTCGCTCATTATCCGAAATTCGACGTTTTACGTGACAAGTTGCTTGCTATCGAATGTTACTGTTCGGCACCAAAGCTTTTTGGTTCATAGCAACCCAGCAGCCTTCAAATTTCAATTCGGTGCGTTATGTTCTGTATGAGGTTCGTACAACTCATTGTTAAAGGGTAAGTTTTCTTTCGAACACTGTAATGGTCATCTTATATCTTTCCAGAGTCATACAGCAGGGTAGATTTAATTAGACTCATTCCAAATGGGCACTTTCTGGCAAGAGTTGGCTTTCTCGAACGACATTACTTTCGGTGCCAACTAACGAAGTCCTTAAAATTTTAAGCAATCAAGGCGCATGAGCAGCGATGCTTTACTTCTTCTTCGTCCCCCGAAAATGCTCGCGATACAGAGTTAACCTCTTGAGAACGCACTTACGCCAGTTTGTTAGATAAATACCATAGTGTAATTTTTTCTCCATGTGAAAATTTATTTGATTCAAATATTTTTTTGTTTACATACGTAAAATTCATATTGGTAATACTTGGTATAATCAAATACTACTTGTTTAAATATTAATGCTATTAAATTTTAAAATTTGAATATTGGCCATTGTTTGTCATGTTATGAATAATCGGCTTTAGTCTGATTGTCGAAACGAGAGTCGATCGAAACGCAAGTTCAAATTTCGGTATCGAAATTTAGCCCAATGGTGATTCTTTCTTTCATCTTAACTTTCTCACTGAATGGATAAATTAAGCAATAATAGACGGCATTGTGGTAAATTATGCTAATACATTTTTCGCTTTTTCCAATCGAGCCTAGTTTCTACAGTTAGAATGAGCCTGTATAATAATTACTACGTACATATGTATTTTAATATTGGCCGTTGTTTGTTAAGTATTAAATAAAAATGAACACTGCTTCACAATTACAATGTAGGACTAGCGGATTTTTTTTAAAATAAATTAAACTGTTGAATGAAACGTACATGACTTTTATTGAAATCAGTCTCGAAAAATTATAAACACAAATGTAATAGTGCATTGCGGCCTTGATAGTAGGTCTTTGATGACAATGTCATCGAGAAAGTCAATGTTACCCTATTTTAAGGGTCTTACTAATATGGCGTTTTATATTTGGTATCATATATAGTTTTTGTAGGAGTGTAGGAGGTATAAATATTTGATTTGTATGACTTAAGAAAAGTAATTAATGAACTAAGGAAGTCTGCGAGCGGCATAGATAGTTTGGGTTCCCTACCCAATAGAAAACTTCGCTCAAACAAGGTTATTTTATGTGCAATTTTTAAAATAGCACGTTGTAACACATCACATGGTGAAATATTACAGTTGAAATCTTAGTGGCCTCATATAGTTGAACTAATATAACATTTTTGCAATAAAACTTAGTTTTGAACTATGAACTAGAAGGAAAAAACTATGCTATCACATCATAATAGCTAATTAAATAAATAGTTATGAATATAAATAATGTTTGAGCCTAGAACAATTTGAGCGCTGTTTTGTTTCACTACTACTAATATTTTCTAAATAACTACTACATTCATTATCAAACTACATACGACAATAACAATATTTGCGCAATTCTGGATTACGTTCATATATACAATTGGCTTGACTACCATATTTATTTACACGTGATATTTCTGTAGCTTTCGTATGCATTTCAAATGTTGTTAAATCATATGTTACGCTAGCCTCGAATAATGATTGACCAGGTTCAACAGCAATCTGTAATTGATATAATTCTTTATGCATTTGCATTTTATCGCTCATATCTGCTACATAGCCATCTTTGTCGCTATTTGTCTTATACGTTAATAACTCATTATGTGGATGTAAACGTAATGCCCAATTTATATGTTCCAATTCGAGTTGTGCACAGAGATTACGATAAGATTTGGTTAAATCATTTATGGTGTTTATAATGCTTGCTGCAGCTTTTAGTAAAATGGGTATGTGCGATTCGCTATCATTTAATGATAAACGCTGCCAATTGAGGCAGGCACACCAGTGTGGTTCAATGTAAGCATCACTACATGAACGATTCTTTGGTATTGATTCGAATAATGAAATTGCGCGTTTTTGTGCTAGTTTTGTATACTGAGGCGGCAACAAGCTATCTGCTGCTAAAGAGCTGGGTTGTGTATAATCTTCGGGTACCATATTATCTGCTTGGCTGTCTTCAGGACCGTTTTGAAGTGCTATAAATGATAAATTTTTACAAATATGTAAAATTTTAAGATTTGGCATTTTTCACTTACAGAGTAAATGTTGAAGTGTTGCGTGTATGTCGAATGGTGTGGTCAAATGTTCTGCATTTGCTACAAAATTTGCATATTGTTTAGGAAATCGTTCTCGAAAAGCTTTTGGAAATGTGAAGCTAAAGAATGGTAAACGTTCCTCCTGCTTACCCTGTAGAGTTGCGCGTACCTCTGCAAATCTAAAAAAAAGACGATACATGATAGGAATTATTTTTTTAAACCGTTCTGATAGAAGAACGTTTTATCTCAGAACTTTTTTCCAAAATGCCTATCACTTGATTCAACATCACCCTATCTCAACTGAAAATGCTTTTTGAAATTCATTCCGAAATAGGGTGTTCTTCAGTAAAATTTTTAATTAGGACTTTCTTGAAAAATGTCTGTACTGGGGCGCTCTTCAATCAAATTCACCAATGGGGCGCATTTAAAAATATATTTGCATTTTGCAATGGGGTGAAATCGTGTAGTATTTTTTTTTTTTACCTACCTATTTCCATGATCGGACATCATAATAAGTATTGTATTGTCAAGCAAATGTGTATCTTTTAAATTACGCAGCCAAGTAGTAACGTCATCATCGGCGACACCAATCAAATTGATGGAATCATGTGACAATCCACCATGAAAACTGAACACAAATCTTGGCGAGTCCTTATATTTGAGCATGAACTGAAATTTTAATGAGTTTAAGAAAAATAAATATTTAGGAATAATAAAGTAGCTTGTGGCACATTCCAAAAGGATACTTGAAGCTATAAAAAAATATTTTGAAAAATTTGTGGCCTTAGAAAATTTTGAGTTCTTCAAACTCGAAAGTGAACACCCTTCAATTTTGAACTAAATTTTTTTATATTATACATACCTCTGAAGTCTCAAGAGATATCCCATAATTTTCAGATGCGATTTTCTTTTCCAAAAATATGAATTTTAGCCACACTTTTTTTTAATTTTTTACCTATCTAAATTTTGGAAATTTTTCATTTTACACGAGTAAAAAGTTGTATGGCTAAAAAAATAAGTAAATTTGTGTTAAAACTACTATTTTGAAAAAAAAAAAAAAAAACTTCGGAAAGTTAAAAACAAAATATTTTGGTTTTTTGTATACCTTTAAGTGCTCTCTTTTAAAGTGCCAACGTTTATTTCGAAATTTGCATGGAAATGTCATTTTAAGGGAAAGTCCCAACCAAAATTCGGATTTTTTTATATCCACGGAAAAAATGCTTCAATTCTATTCCCAGAATAATTGAAGAAGACGAATTTTAAAAATTGGTTATCATCTATTTTGGCAATTGGCATGATATTGTGAATTTTAAATTTTGTTTAAGTCATCATTATATAAGTGGATAATATTTTCATTAATAATAAGAGGAGTGGGAGAGATAACAAAATCCAAGCAAAATATTATTTAAAATTGCGTTGAAAAATTTTTGCTTACATTTGTCGTATAATCCATCATAGCAACATGATCGGGTTGATGACCAACGCAGTGTTTGTCACAGCAATTCCACAAGCTCGACGCTTCCATATACAAGGTACGCATATAATGATCAACTGGTTGTTCCGTGAATCCTTTCATGCGATATGTGAACGTACCAATACTGGGTACATCTTCATTGAACGATGTATAATAACCATGTTGTGCATATTCTTTCCATATCATCGGATAAACATCAACATTCATTGCATTTGGCATACGTGTGCGTGTCTCCGGCAATTCCAATTCAGTATAGCCTGTAAGCAATGGTACAAGCGCTTGCGGTGTACCATCACCAATAATATTATAACCTTTCAATATAATAGCCTCTAATTCATGCACAAGATACTCGTATGTTTTTGGTAATTTGCGTTGAAAAGCATTTTTACTGATTGAGTCAAAACCAAACATTAGAATATTGAAATATTTTGTCGACTCCAACACGCTATTATCATCTGCTGTTAACTCAGCTACATCCATACCTGCTAAACCGGCATATATGGGTGCTTTTGGTGGAGTACGTAGTTTGACAGCAACTCCATCGCGTATGCCATAAGCCATGCCATACCAATTATTTCCAGATGATTCACTATGGCAAACTACTTTAATAAAATCGCTACTACGCAAAATATAAGGTTCTTTGGTTTTGATCGTTTTGCCGTATTTACTTCTGTAGTCCGAAATACGTATTATATCCGTGTATGAGCAAATTACTTCACCTTGTGTAGCGCTTATTTCGGGCTTAACGAAACAAATCGATTTCTGCAAAGATAAATGTGAAATTTTTTATAATTACAATTATAATTTTAGAATATTAGTTGGTAAATAAGGAGCGAGTTGTCTTGAAACTCTGTCCTAAGGAGCAGAGATCCAATGTTTTGTTTTGAAATATTTCCAATGTTCTAAAAACGTTTTTCTAGAAAATATGAAACTGAAATTTAGTCATCTATATATCTTAAGTTGTGGGGGTTTTTTTGTGAGAAATGACCTCAACAACTACTTAAGGGATGTTTGCCAAATTTGGACAGTTTATTTCTTAAATCGTTCTCCCTCGGCAGAGGTTTGACAAACTCTCTGAGTGTATTTCTCCTATGAAAAGCTTTTTAGCAAAAATTCCTCTGATTGCTGTGGATCCCACCAATTTGTTCAAAATTCAAAAGCAGCACACCACAAATTGGAAGGATGCTAGGCACAAAAATCTCTTTAGAGGTTATAATAATAAATTGTTGGTATATCGCCGCTGCAAGTTTTTTTATGAATTCTTCCATACGATAAAAAAAAGACCTAACCTATAGGTGGCGCTATAGTCGAGATATTCAGAAAATCCGAATTTATGGTACGTTATTGCTACTTTTTGCCACGTTTGTTATGGTAAGAAGAGCTATGTTACAAAAAAATGGTGGCCTTGGAGTCGGGATATTCGAAAACCCGCATTAATCGTTCATTAGTTTTAAGTTTCACAGTCAAAATAGCAGGCATTTTTTACAAATTAGGCAAACCGAATGGAATTTAAAAATATTTTCCAAAAACGCTCTAACCAAGAACTTTTTTCTTCCTATGCCCCTATTTCAGAATTTCATTTAAAAAAATCTATCTCAGTACTTGGTTCAAAAACGGCTTATCTCAATTGAAAATGTTTTGAATTTTCGTTTGGAAGTTTTGTTTTTGAAACTCTCTGAGATAGGGCATTTTAGAACCAATTTCTAAAATAGACCGAGCAGTTCTAGCGGTTACATTAAATGCACTTCCACCTGAAATTTCTCACACCCTTACTATCCTATTCATTAGCTAGATGTGAGGATTCCCAAGGCACACTATCTGCCATAAGTGTACGGATGCCACTTAAGAGAATACTATTTGATATTTGCATGAACTTTTGGATGTGGAATTCTGTGGGTGTATAGTCTAGAATGGGTGGAAGGATGCCACTGCAAACGACATGACAATGCTAAAAGGCTACGAGAATTGTCAAACCTTGGTCATACCTTCGGAACTACAGGGGATTTATAAAAAAAAATTAGCTAGATCGTACTTTGAAGAAATTTTAAGATATATACCTTTTTACAAATATTTTGAAATTGAATGAGCCGTCAAATTAGTAGACGGGTCTTTAATCGATTTTTTAAGATCAGGAGGTGTCAAGTTTTGAGAAAAATTTATACATAGGTATATAGCTAATTCCTTTGCAGATCTTAAAAGATTTTGATTGCAGAACAAAACAAACATTTTTAGGAGCTTCGGATAGTACATAGCTTAAACTAAATATATTTGCATCAAGAACTGAAACCGGAACCGTAACCGATTAATTTTTCAAAACCGAAAGCGTAACCGTTATTTTGATCTGAAAAAGATCGAAACCGAAACCGGTTCCAAACGGTTTTGAACCAACTCGTCTAACCCCTCTGTCCCTCTGGACCAACCCCGTTGAAACTGCACGTTTCCTCCTCCCGTTAGAAGAGCGTGATGAAGATCTTCGGAATGATCATACACTCTAGGCAGGGCAATGCATTGTTAACAACAACAAATTGTTTGATAGTTTTTAGTATCTTACTTCTTTTAGAGAGCACATATCGTCGGCTGAATGGAAGATCGCCCTATTTCAAAAAAGTTTTGAAAAACGCCCTATTTCAGAATTTTTTTCAACAACGCCCTATTTCAGAATTTGTTTGAAGAACGCCCTATTTCAAATTTTTTTTCAAAAACGCCCTATTTCAGAATTTGTTTGAAGAACGCCCTATTTCAGAATTTGGTTCAAAAACGCCCTATCTCAGAATTCGTTTGAAGAACGCCCTATCTCAGAATTTTTTTCAAAAACGCCCTATTTCAGAAGCCCATTTAGAAAAGCTATAACTCAAAAGTATTTACTATTTTAAATGTCTTTGGATGAGTTTATTAATTTATTATATCATTGAATTATAAAATTCATGATAAGCTTCAGGAATTACTAGTTTTGTACACATTTCCTGCAAATCCTTCTTTTTATCGGCATCCAACTCCAGCCGACTATATAGTTGAGTGAGAGGATATTGTTTTAATACTGATTTTTTTGTGGGAATTAATATAGGTATTGCTTCTTCACCATACTCGTATTTAATAAAGGCTTTATTTTCTGCGGGAAGCACTGCGATTTCCCTCAAATTCATGACTTTTATTGATTTCCAGTTTTCGTCGTTTGCCAAAGGGCGAAAATCAAAAATTTCATTTTGTTGAACTTCGTGGACAATATACTTTGGTTCATTTTATTTTTTTATCATACCACAAGACATCTGACAATCTGATATAAATGATATTAAAATTAAAGTTTTCTAGACACAAAACCCAACTTATTAAGGCTGTTCAGGAAAAATTAGTGTCAAAGTACTTATATTTTTGAAGTTTATTGTCTAAATTTGCTACGAATGCAACGTTGCTATACCATTCGTAAAAAGATCCTGAACAGCCTCATTGTCTCCATCCGAGAACGTTGCTAAAAAATTAAAAAGTTCACATATCTTCACTTTGTAGCAGATTTAGGTCGATAAATCTAAAAACCGAAGTACATTATACTTCTATGCAAGTAAAAAGTAATTTCTAAAATGCATATTTACAATCCTTCATAGCCTTTTAAATTATAAAAACTTTATTCGAGTTAAAGGTTTTCTAAAAGCACATTTGAAATAGGGCGTTCTTTGAACGAATTCTGAGATAGGACGTTTTTGAAACAAATTCTGAAATAGGGCGTTCTTCAAACAAATTCTGAAATAGGGCGTTTTTGAAAAAAAAAATTGAAATAGGGCGTTTTTGAATCAAATTCTGAGATGGGGCGCTGTTGAAAAAAAATCTGAAATAGGGCGTTTTTGAAACAAATTCTGAAATAGGGCGTTCTTCAAAACTTTTTTGAAATAGGGCGATCTTCCATTCAGCCGACGATATGTAGGCATTTTCTTTTATAAAAAGGTGCCCTGAAAAATTTTCATGGAAGATTGTCGAGCAAGTTTAAAAAATACACGTTTTGACATCAGTATCAAAATTCTTAGAGAGGACATTTAACTATAGTTGAATGAAGACGCCCCTTATTGGTAGCTACATTGTATTTACCTCGCATGTGACCCAGTCATCAAGAGGATTGCCACATTGAACTTTTTCAACTGGATGATAGTACTTCATTACTTCTGGGTCATCAACTGGTAGCTCCGGCAAATGGCATTCACCACGATTCATAGGTGAGCGAATGGAACGTTCAATGATTAAACTAAAAGAAAATGTAATAAACTGATTAATAAAAATGCTTTCTCTAAAGGATTCGGTGCACTAGATTTAAATCTGAGCCAATTTTTGGCTTAAAAAAACATATTTAAAAAATTAGAGGTAATGGAAATAGCTAAATTAGTTTCCAAGCTCAGCACACCGTTATCCTTTTAAAACAATTTTAAAGTGAATACGTATCGACGTTTGGCTGGAAGATCAACCAAATAATAGGGTCGTCTCTCTCTTCTCATCTTACATTTTTTCACTGCGATCCATTTCTTTTGTTCTAGTTAAATAGAATAACATAACTACTATCAACAAGGATAATATTCCGGCGATTTTATAAGCAAAGCGCCGCCTTATCTTACGCATACTGACTATTTATATTTGAAAGAGTTGGACCTGTGGGAAGGAAAAAAAATATGTTATGCTAATTCTTTCACAAAGAAATGAGATACCATCGAAATATGTTGGAATTCACATCGCCCTCATACCTTTGTTTACAAGTTATGTATGCTGCAATAATTACTCAAAGGTAAATTCAAATTTTTAGGAAGTCCAGCAGATTTCATATTATTCACTTCGTGTTTATCCAATTTTAAGAGGCGTATATTTTCATACTTGTGAGCTTTTGTTAAACCGCGATAAAAAATTTTATCAATGATTTTCCCAAGTGCTTTTGTTTTTTTATTTTTTTATCTGTCAAATGATAAAAAAGTATACAATTTCAGTGAGAGAAACATGTTATCGATACCGGCGATCGGAACAGTGCTGGTGTTTTGTGTTTTTTTGAAAAAATAATATACGGTCACGGCATGGCATCGGGACTCCATGATTTTTTTAGGGTTTTCCTCAGATACCGTACAAAATGGTTGAGCGAAGTATGAAAAGACCCGTTTTTGTATGCCCGTAAATACTATAGCGGGCTACTCACCTGCCAAGAAATGTCAAACTTCATATAAAAAAACGCTCAAGAAATGGTCAAGAACTGTTTTCACACGTCAAATTTTCTTGAGCCAATACTCAGCTCATAAGAAAAAATACCACACTTTTCGATAGTTGGCAACGCCGGTTTACCTCAAGAAATATATGCTCGTTTTTTTCTTGAGGCATTTCTTGGCAGGTGGGTAGCCCGCTTATAGGGGAACAAGTGCAGAATACATACATTTGTCAAAAAAAAAAAAAAAGTTGGGCCTCAAAGAGGGTTTTACGCTGAATTTAACACTACTTTTTTTTTTGGTGCACTCAAAGGGTTAAAATGATATTCAAGGTCAAAGGTCAAAAAATATTTTTTTCATTTCCAAATATCTTGCAAACTGGTGAATGGATTTTTAAAATTGTTTGTTCCTAAATTTTCTCTTCGAAATACCTTTCATTCAATGTATACTTTATTAACCCTTTGACACACTATGTACTAAAAACGAACAAAAAAGCAAATTTCATTCAAAAACGATCAACTACTTAATTTTCTTTTAGAATGGCCATCTTACGATTATAAAAAAAAAATCCCTGCTATTATAATTTACAAAATTATGGTTTCTCCTTTTACGAAATGTGCACTATTAGTGATTTTAACCCTTCGTAAAAGGGAAAATTCCCTTCTCTTATTTTATAATTTACAAAATTATGGTTTCTCCTTTTACGAAAAGTGCACTATTAGTGATTTTAACCTTTCGTAAAAGGGAAAATTTATTTAAAGCCAAGCAGACATGTTTTTTAAAACCGTGACATCACAGCTTTTTTTTAAATGCGGGATCTTATTAATTGGATCATGAGGCACGGCAATGATCGGCTTTCAAAAAGCTGAAGGTGGTCCGATGATGTTTGCAAAGGAATACTATTGGAGTTCTCCATTATCAAAATATTTGAACACATAATCCAACGATTTTTGCCGGGTTAAGCGGGCTACTCACCTGCCAAGAAATGTCAAACTCCATATAAAAAAAACGCTCAAGAACTGGTCAAGAAACGTTTTCATACGTCAAATTTTCTTGAGCCAATACTCAGCTCATAAGAAAAAATACAGCACTTTTCGATAGTTGGCAACGCCGGTTTACCTCAAGAAATAAATAAGCTCGTATATATTTCTTGAGGTAAATGTGCAGATTCATGGCAAAGGTGAGTACATATTGCGCTACACATGTTTTATACATTTTTATTAGAGCAATTCGCAAAAAATGGAAAATTTGGTAAACGTCAAAATTTCTTGAGCGGGCATAAGAAATATATGCTCGTTTTTTTCTTGAGGCATTTCTTGGCAGGTGGGTAGCCCGCTACTCACCTGCCAAGATATGTCAAACTCCATATCAACGCTCAAGAAATGGTCAAGAACTGTTATCACACGTCAGATTTTCTTGAGCCAATACTCAGCTCATAAGAAAAAATACTACAATTTTCGATGGTTGGCAATGCCGGTTTACCTCAAGAAATAAATAAGTTCGTATATATTTCTTGAGGTAAACGTGCAGATTCACGGCAAAGGTTAGTACATATTTCACTAAACATGTTTTATACATTTTTATAACAGTAATTTGCAAAAAAATGGAAAATTTGGTAAATGTCAAAATTTCTTGACCAGGCACAAGAAATATATCGTCGGCTAAGAGTGTAAACCTGCTAAATCCCGTTCTTAGCCAAATCGACTTTTTGATGCGGTTCGAAGCAGTAGCCGATTCTGCAGTTGGCAAACGAAAGAAATACCGCAAAATAAATATACAAATATCAAAAAAAATTTGATGAGAAAAACTGCTAAATCTAACATATAGAGCTCCTGTCGCCCACTTAATGTTCTATTCTAGAGTATTACTTTCTGGGTTTAAGTCAAGGTAATAGCCAGTTATTTCGACGTACGTGACGTACGTCACGGATTGATTCTGCTGAACGCTTCAAGCCATAACCTGAAAGTTCAAGTTAAATTTGGTTTTTTGCCTCTACTGAGAAATATTTTTTTTTGTCGTTGGCAGGTTTACACTCTTAGCCGACGATATGCTCGTTTTTTTCTTGAGGTATTTCTTGGCAGGTGGGTAGCCCGCTTAAGTCTGGTTTTCATTAGGTAAAATTTTGACAACTTTTATCGACTTCATCAAAAAAAGCAGTCAAATCTCGATGAAGTCGTTGAAATTTGACGTAAAGAAAACCAGCTTTGACTACTACAAAAGCACCTCTTCTTGAAGTACAGCACATACTGAATTTTCGCACATACCCTACTTTTGCTAATCGATAGCTTTCTCACACTTCAAAGGTACTGACAAACATTTCACATCCTCAGTTATAAGAAAAGAATTAAGCATAGTACAACTGTACAAGTAAGATATGAATCAGCTGTTCGACTAACAGCTGTGCTCACCTGATCGGGTTCCCCTTATTGGAAGCCACTCAACGAAGGGTGTCATTCGTTAGGACCGAAATAAAAGTAGTAGTAGCTTGTGACAAATGTTTAATAACTTCATAAATTATAAAAACTATTTGCCGAAAATTATTTATTATAGCAACTAATTTGATCTGGAAATGTTTGTACAAAGATTTTACTTGTTTAGCGAAATTTTTTTTGATATTTTCTAAAACTTTCTAAAACTTTTAGCACTACGCAGAAAAGCAATCCTGTGGTTGATATTTCCATGACAACTCTCTTGTTCTTCTTTGTTTACATAAAACGCAACTTGCTAATTGTATAAATTTCTGTGAATATTTTTAATAAACAAGCATTTTTCTTACTTACAGCATATATTAGTAAAGTGCCCCACCATTTAAATGTATTTTTTCATAGATGCCTGTGCTTATTTTCTTTTTGTACTTTGTGTGTGCGTGGCGTGCATATAAGGGAGTGTTCACATGCTGCTACAAAGTTGCTTATATGGCGTTTCCACCAAACATACACAGCATCTTTTGGGTTTGGAATAATTGTCAACTGTTTCTGATGCGTGTTCCTCCTCGTTGCTCGGGCGTGATAGATCGCGTAGCTTTGTTATGAATAATCATAGCAATTAATTAATTATTATTATTACCTTGCATTAAACTCGAGGAAAAGCGATAACATAGACGACGTATTGCACCCTCGCTGTTAATGTTGAGATTTATCACCAAATTTTCCATTAAATAATGAATAAACAGACATTTTTTTATAAAAAATCATTGTTTATTTAAATAAAGAAAATAAGTGAGTCCCATAACTCAAACATAAAAAAGTTACTATAATTGGACACAGTGCACTAAATCATTATTCTCACACATTCTTAATAGTAATATATTAAAAATTTAAGATTATTGAGCTTTTTCACAAAGGGTTTCTTTAAAAACCAAAGCAGCTTGTTTAGTTCACTGATATATACATACATACATTCTTTGTGTGGGAATATAACAATATGCAACAACAGCTAAAATGGACATAACCCTGTAAAACTGTCATTGATGGTTGGAGCAGGTCAAGCAGCTATGCTAACTACCTGCTCGCGTTCTTGTAGGAAAATAACGAAAATATCTGTTGAAACAAGCGATTACCGCATAAGTGGTTATTGCTGTAATGACAGTTTTGGTTTTTTAGGTAGAGTTAAAGTGTTGTTGGCATGAAACATAATGGAAAACAAAAATATAAATTATAAAAAAGTAAAAAAAAAAACCAAAAGTGTTTGGTAAATGAAAAAGAATTTTTTTTTTATATAACAAAAAAGCATTTTAAAATAAAAGGAAAACTGCGTTGTAAATTAAACAAAAAAAACATTGAATCTTTACCAATAAACACACATTTTTTATAATACCCGTTTTGGTCCGTTAGGGATACAATTTTTTCTGAAAAGAAATATTTAAAAAATATTAAGTATACATGTACAACATTTCTTAAATAGCTTTTTGCTTTAATTTACACCATATAAACTTAAATGGTTAAATAACAATACTTAAAAATAAATGGGTTTATATGTATACATATATATTTTTTTACTAAACTCAAATTGTATAAAGCTAAAAAAATTATGAATGGCATAATATCTAATATCTGAATTTATGCACAATAATTGCCCATAAAGAACTTAACAAGAATTATTGAAAGAATATTTTCTCATATTTAAAACTTAGTCACTTTATACACTCACCTTGGCATTTCTGTTTCTGCATGAAAAGGGTATCGCGGGACTCCTAATCCGCATCCTAAAATACAGCAATGGTCGGGCATTTCTGGAAACGAACAACTTTATTAGATACATGTATGCATGTTCTAAAATTTTTATTACCACACACTATTTTTTTCCACTTTTAAGCGGGCTACTCACCTGCCAAGAAATGTCAAACTCCATATAAAAAAACGCTCAAGAAATGGTCAAGAACTGTTTTCACACGTCAAATTTTCTTGAGCCAATACTCAGCTCATAAGAAAATATACTACAATTTTCGATGGTTGGCAACGCCGGTTTACCTCAAGAAATAAATATGCTCGTATATATTTCTTGAGGTAAACGTGCAGATCCACAGCAAAGGTGAGTACATATTGCGCTACACATGTTTTATACATTTTTATAAGAGTAATTTGCAAAAAAATGGAAATTTTGGTAAACGTCAAAATTTCTTGACCAGGCACAAGAAATATATGCTTGTTTTTTTCTTGAGGCATTTCTTGGCAGGTGAGTAGCCCGCTTAACTCGGCAAAAATATCTGAAAGACGGGAAAATGTTGTTCTTTGTAAATAAATTAAATTATTAGCCGAAATTGTATTATAAAATTAAATATTAAAATAAACTTTTTTTGAAACGACTCACTTTATCAACTGCTTCGTTTGTACTAACAGTTGTGTATACACACACATATGTACGTACATATTTACGCGCAGGGTTGCATTTCACGTCTGCAATGTATTTCAAAATATTCTTATTCATAAAATATGTAAATATATTTAAATCATTTCATTTATCATCAAAATAAATATTGAAATGTATAAAAACTGCAAAATATATTTGATATTCAAATAGTTATAGTTCATATAATTGAAATGACATTATTTTTCATAAAAAAATAATAAATTTTATCCAAATCACAAAATTTGTTTAGTTCATAGGCATACATTTTGTTCTACATTTCCATACTAAATTGCTTTAAAAATATACCTACACAGCAACCCTGTATGGAGATTTCACTCCATTTCTTCTTGGAAATTTCAACCCTGGGCCTCGGGTTGCTGTGTTAGTTAAGCTAGTTTGACACTGTCTACAGTGTCAAAATTGGGTGTATTAGAAAGAGAGAGAAATAAGGATAACTTACTTGTAGACCTGTACTATGGAATTAAGTCAGCGATTGTTTTGCTAATTTTTCAATAAAATACAAGTTTTTCCTATTACATTGAAAAAATGACCGAATCCGTACGTTTAACTAATGATGACTTTCGTAAGCTATTGGCTACACCACGGCATCCGCCAGCATCGGGTGCTACACCTTCACTAAATGCAACACCAATTGTTTCGTCATCGACGGAGAAGAAAAAAACGCCAGGATCTAGCAGTGAACGCACCGATTTACGCAGAAAGAAGAAAAACTTTTATGCTGCGCTCAAAAAACAAGAGGATGGCAAATTACAACAACTTTCGGAAAAATATCGTGATCGTGCACGTGAACGACGTGACAACGCCAATCCAGATTATCAAAATGTTAGTACACCCGGACACGGTAACACCAATGCATATCGTGCTGTAGCACCCGACCACAAATCTGGTATAGATGCAGCAGAACGTCGTCGCCGTATTATACAAGAATCCAAATTCTTGGGTGGTGATATGCGGCATACTCATTTGGTGAAAGGTCTCGATTATGCGCTCTTGCAAAAAGTGCGTTCCGAATTGCATACCAAAGAATCGGAGGAGCAGGCTATAGCCGCTGCAGAAGCAACTGAAAAATTAGCTGAAACTGCTGCTGCAGAGCAAGCAGAAGCTGAAGCTAAAGATTTTGATGATCAAATGGCTATAAAGGGCGCTATGGCACGTAATATTTATAGTTTGGTACAAGCACGACGCTCCAAGGAAATACCGCGCGTTGAACTCTTCGCACCCGGTCGAATGGCTTATGTGATTGATTTGGAAGAAGATTTAGGCGGTGAAACTGACATACCCACCACATTGATACGTTCGAAATTTGAAGTGCCTGTCAATCGTGAAGATATCGCCACATTAACGACCAATGATATTGTCATAAATAAACTTTCACAGATTCTATCTTACTTGCGTGCAGGCGGACGCAATAAGAAAAATAAGAAACGTGACAAAGATAAGCCGCTATTTTATGAAAAGGAAACCGAACATTCTATGGATATGATGCAAACCACCGGGAATGATGGTACTCGGGCAACGGATGGTAAGCCTTTAGGAGATAGCATATATGATGATATTGGCGATTATCAACCAACCACCAACAAGCATGATAACAACAAAATGGACAAGAATAATCCGAAAGGTTTGCCTGCTTCCTATTTCGGTAGTGGTAAAAGCGTGGAAGACGCTGAACCATTGATCACTAATATACCACCACCGCCTAAAATCACCAAGGCAATAGCATCGCGTTTTACAAACGAACCAGAAGGTTATGCTGAATGTTATCCTGGTTTAGAGGAAATGAACGATGCCATCGATGATTCTGACGACGAAGTAGACTATACCAAAATGGATTTGGGTAATAAAAAGGGCCCCATTGGACGTTGGGACTTTGATACACAAGAAGAATACTCGGATTATATGAGCACAAAGGAGGCATTACCAAAGGCGGCATTTCAATATGGTGTTAAAATGCAGGATGGCAGACGCACACGTAAAAATAAAACCGAAAAAAGCGAAAAGGCCGAGTTGGATCGTGAGTGGCAAAAAATTCAGGTGAGCATGAGATTGGCCTTTTATATTTTTATCAAGAAAGTGTATTGAATAATTATATTTTATAGAATATTATACAAAAACGTAAATTTCCCAAAGGAGGTGGCGGTGGAGATGAACCTGATTACAAAGCTGCAAAATATTGAGACATCACTACAGCGTGAACTTGTAAATGTTGTCTTGACCGTTGGGTACGAGTATGGGAATATCACTGGCTGCGTGAAAGGTCACCCTGTTTCAAAATATTTTTCAAAAACGTCCTATCACAGAATTTATTTGAAGGATGCCGTAGCTTAAAATGTATTTCTATAACTCCCTTTTCTCAATATTTGGTTAAGAAGATTGTGTTTTATCTCAAGGCAAATTCAATACATTTTCAGCTGAGATAGGGAGTTTTCAAATCAAATATTGAAATAGCGTTTTGTTGATTTTTAAAACTTTGTTTTTCAATTAGTGTTTTTCAAAAATATTTTAAAGTAGGTTGATCTTTCACTCAGCCGTTGATATATTAAAGACGAAGATTATAACAGCACTCATCCATACTTACCGGCAGCATTGAAAACAACAACTTCGAACATTTAAATACTTATATCTTTAGTATATAATTGCACAGAATTTCATGCAGATTTATTAATTTTGCAAAGTAAGTACAAATACTACATATGTAATCATTAATAAAAGTAGTATTGAAATAATAAATATTTAAATGTAGACTTTTAAAATACATCAAATAAAAAAAAATAAAGGTTCGCCGAAAATATTTCGCAGGTGAATGGAATGTGCAAGGTCGCATGTTTCCTCGCTTCGCATTTCGGCACTAAAACAAATTTTCTTTTTGCATTACAAAAAATTATTCTTACTTTAATTTCTTCACCTGAGAAATATTTTTCCTTTATTTTTTGGAATAATGGTCCACACGTATAAAATTCGAGCACTTGCTCAGGTGTGCGTTTATTACCAAAACAAACTACATAGCTTTTACTCAAAAATTCAAATCTGAGCAAATGCTCGCCTTTTGTTTATTAGGCCCCATGTCTTGTATTGTTGCTTTTCGCAATTTCGCCTCGAAAACGTATCGCTCACAGTAACTCAGAAATCTAAAATGCGTCTCTCGAGAGTCAGTTGTACTTCAGAATCTTGACTCTTATTTACATTGAAAAGTTTTACCAGTCGCCACGGTTTATTCCTCCTCCGAATCACTTTGAATTTGATGATAACGATTTTTATGTGCTGTAAAAGATAGGCAATTATTAAATTTATAACTATCTTTCGTATACATCACCACTTACTTTTCAACTGCGTTAAACGTATGTAAGATTTATTACAAATATCACAGCTGTGTCGCATAGTTTTGTGCGAAATGAGATGTAAATTCAATGATTTCTCAAATTTGAAACGTTGATCACATTGTGGACAACGAAAGTTTCTACCCTTCACTAGAAAAGAAAAAGTTATAAGCATTGTAAATAAACTGTATTGAATTGAAGATCACCCTATCTGCCTTCATAATTTCTTCTTTTCCTCTTCCTCAAAACTTTCCAATTTACCGTATATTGCCTTTCCCTCTTTTTTTAATTTTCTCTTCCGATTCCTATCCCTATCTTTATCTATATCTTTATCTCTTTCTTTATCTCTATCTTTATCTCTATCCCTTTCACTATCTCTATCCCTATACATAACTTTATCCCTTTACCTATCCGTATCGTTATCCCCTTCCCTATCCATGTCCCTAACGCTACCTTAGAGAGTTAGGAATACCAAGCAAAATCTGAGACAAGTTTTCGAAACAAGGGTATTCTACAACTGAAATCAGTTAAACAATTACCTTCATGAACTCGTTGGTGAATTTTAAGTGCTGTCCTCGTAGAGAATCTTTTCGCGCATTCCTCGCAATTGTATGGTCGCACATCGGCATGATGTTGCAAATCATGACGATCCAATTCAGAGAAATGTTTAAAATGCATAAAACAATCTGGGCATGAATATGGTTTATCTGGCATCTTCGTATGTACGTGCAAATGTTTGATGAGCGCATATTTGGAACGATATTTACGCGGGCAATGTGCACACATGAAACCTTCATATTGTGGTGTTGACGCTGAGGCGGCGACTTTCTTCATTAAAATATCAAAACTACCTTCATTATGATGTTTTTTTACATGCCTCTGAAGATTTATCTCTGTCGAAAATTGTTTATCACATTTGGTGCATGGTACAGTTGTGCGTTTTGTTTGCTCCTCATTGGGATGATAACGCTCGAGATGAACACGTTTTTGAATGTGTTGTGTAAATTCTATGAGAGATATTATTATGATAAAAATAATGTAACATTTATTTGGATAGCTTAATTTTACATATCCAGTAGTGCTAGGAAAGATTATTGCACTGGTGTAATTAAACTAAAATTCACCACTGGGTATACAGTATTCAGTTTCAGACTTTTCCTACTTACTTTCATCGCAGTAGTTACATTTGAGTGGCGCGTCGCCCTCATCGTGCATTGCGTAAAGATGCTGGCGTAGCTCCCATTTACTGCGTGTACCTAGCGAAAAATAAATTAAATGATTTATTTTTTCAAGTTCATCAATTGCTTAAATTTATTTGCATAAATGTGCGTTATTTTCTAAGATAATAAAGTATACGCATCGGGTCTGTGGCAAATGGTAGCAAATTACTTTGAAATGCAAACTTTTCACAGATTGGAGGTACCTATAAAACTCCACGTTGTCCATACTATTTTGTCCTCGAGAGAAAAAGAAAGAAACTAAGTTCGAAATAAAGACACTAAGTTCGAAAGAAGGAACTAAGTTCGAAATAAAGACACTAAGTTCGAAAGAAGGAACTAAGTTCGAAATAAAGACACTAAGTTCGAAAGAAGGAACTAAGTTCGAAAGGAGGAACTAAGTTCGAAAGAAGGAAACTAAGTTCGAAATAAAGACACTAAGTTCGAAAGAAGGAAACTAAGTTCGAAATAAAGACACTAAGTTCGAAAGGAGGAAACTAAGTTCGAAATAAAGACACTAAGTTCGAAAGAAGGAAACCAAGTTCGAGATAAAGACACTAAGTTCGAAAGAAGGAAACTAAGTTCGAAATAAAGACACTAAGTTCGAACGAAGGAAACTAAGTTCGAAATAAAGACACTAAGTTCGAAAGAAGGAAAGTAAGTTCGAAATAAAGACACTAAGTTCGAAAGAAGGAAACTAAGTTCGAAATAAAGACACTAAGTTCGAAAGAAGGAAACTAAGTTCGAAAGAAAGAAACTTAGCTCGAAATAAAGACACTAATTTCCCTAGGTTCGAAACTAAGTTCGAAAGAAACTAAGTTCGAAAGAAACTAAGTTCGAAAGAAACTAAGTTCGAAAGAAACTAAGTTCGAAAGAAACTAAGTTCGAAAGAAACTAAGTTCGAAAGAAACTAAGTTCGAAAGAAACTAAGTTCGAAAGAAACTAAGTTCGAAAGAAACTAAGTTCGAAAGAAACTAAGTTCGAAAGAAACTAAGTTCGAAAGAAACTAAGTTCGAAAGAAACTAAGTTCGAAAGAAACTAAGTTCGAAAGAAACTAAGTTCGAAAGAAACTAAGTTCGAAAGAAACTAAGTTCGAAAGAAACTAAGTTCGAAAGAAACTAAGTTCGAAAGAAACTAAGTTCGAAAGAAACTAAGTTCGAAAGAAACTAAGTTCGAAAGAAACTAAGTTCGAAAGAAACTAAGTTCGAAAGAAACTAAGTTCGAAACTAAGTTCGAAAGAAACTAAGTTCGAAAGAAACTAAGTTCGAAAGAAACTAAGTTCGAAAGAAACTAAGTTCGAAAGAAACTAAGTTCGAAAGAAACTAAGTTCGAAAGAAACTAAGTTCGAAAGAAACTAAGTTCGAAAGAAACTAAGTTCGAAAGAAACTAAGTTCGAAAGAAACTAAGTTCGAAAGAAACTAAGTTCGAAAGAAACTAAGTTCGAAAGAAACTAAGTTCGAAAGAAACTAAGTTCGAAAGAAACTAAGTTCGAAAGAAACTAAGTTCGAAAGAAACTAAGTTCGAAAGAAACTAAGTTCGAAAGAAACTAAGTTCGAAAGAAACTAAGTTCGAAGAAAACAAAGCTCGAAAGAAATGAATTTTAACAGAAACTATTTTAAAGAAAGACGAGGAAAAGTGAGAGTGTTAGTCGGTGCTAAGGAAATAAAGAGAGCGAAAGAAGATAGAATGAGAAAAGAAAGAGGAGAAAAGGCGAGAAGAGAGATATAAAGAAAAAGAGCGTGAAAGATTTCGATGAGGAGGAGCGAAAGAGCGAGTGATAAAGGAAGGGCTCAGGTGTAGTTTTATTCGCAGAAACGTTCTTTTGAATGTAGAGATGTACGCGGGGAGAGAGAGATAAACAAACTTGGCAATGGATGGGGCGAAAGGCTGTGATATATAGAAATGGTAGCCAACGATTAGTTATTGGCACCCTCCCATTGTTGCAAAGGAAGGATTTTCTTGATAGATGGGTTCAATATAGAATTTCGGGAAAATAGAAACGTAAAACGGAAGATAAAGAGAAACCGACCCAGAAAGAATAAGATATAGTTGCGAATAGAGTTGGAAAAAAGGAAAATAAGTTCGAAAGAAAGAGAGTGGGAGAAATTTGAAGAAAGAGGAGAGAAAGGAAGAGCAAATGTCGGAGAGAATGAAAGAGAAATATAATATGATGATTACCGAAATAGAAAAAAGATAAGAAAAGAGAAATCAATAAATAGAGATTGAAAGATCTCAAAGTGGTATCCAAAGGTGTCCGAAAGTGGTCCCCAAATATTATTCGAATTTTTGAAACCTATCGAATAAAAGAATTGTTTATTCGAATAATTTTTATTCAAATAGTCCCACCCCTACTGACTAACTAAAATTGTTAGTTTTCTTCAGACACAAGTCGAAAGTTTTAGGTTTGGTACCGAATTTTAAAATTGCTCGCCTTCGTAAGAAATTTTGAAAGTATTAGTTTTCGGATGGCACGTCGATATGTACTCTGTTAATACGTTGAGCTAAGAGAGTGTTGTAAAGGATAGGTATGTAGGTAGCAGTGGGACTAACCTCGAATAAAAATATTCGAATACTATTCCAATACTATAATTCGAATATTGTTATTTGACCAGTATTGTCCGAAGAGTATTATTTTCATAGTATTTTCCGAAAAATACATACTATTCGAATATGCGGGTGAAAGTATTACTCGATTTCTTTACCCGTCGAAAAGGAGATTTTTTGTTGTGGCGAGCGAAGTTCGGGTACCCTGCTAGTATCTAAATATTTAAAAATATAATTTTAACTTACTCTTTCCACAACGCGTACATAAAAATTCGCCTTGACGCGTATGTGTCACTTTATGTGCCACTAAATGTGTGCGTGTCACGAATGCTTTCTCACACAATTCACAACGCCATAATTTGTTCTCATCATGCCATCTCTTATGATATTTAAAATTATATAATGTAACATTTTTCAATTCTAAATGGCAAATTTCACAAGTATAATTGCCACGCGTATGATTACGTTCCATATGCATGCGCATTTGTCCAGTACCGCCAGCAACAATTTTATTGCATAATTTACAATTGTCAAATTTTTTCAAGTGTATAGCATTTACATGTGCCACACAACCGCTACGCGTACGATAACGTGCTGCACATTGTGGACAATTGTATGGACGCTCTTTATCATCATGTTCTAAGGCTATATGTTGTTCAAGTAGTTGTGTTGTTGCAAAAATCGGTTGTTCCGAAATTTTACAAACACAAAAACGACAACGTAAAATATTTGTAATTTTGGTTTTGCTTTTATTATGTGTTGGTTTAGCTGTTGAATTAAGACGATGACGATGACGAGCGCGTGGACAAGTGGTTGTCGGTGAAGGTTTAGGCGATTTGTTGTTGTCTCTTATAGGTGTCGTTGTTGCTGTTGTTGTTGTTTCAGTAAAATTGCTATTGACACTATTACTAAAACTTGTATTATCTATAGTTAAGTAATCTTCTGTAGTGCAGTAATCAGATTCATTATTATTAAGTGGCTCATGTATGAGTTTATCCTCGAAAACAAGTGATAGGCCACTATCATCGTCTACATATTTTTCTATTAATTCCTGCTCTTCATTTGAAGTTATTATTTGACTTGGTATCAAGTCCTCAAGTTGTTCATGTTCATAATTTTCAAATTCTGTTGCAGTTATCGTTACCATTGTTGTTGTTTGCCATGAGTCTCTTGATTCGTTAGCCGTTTTGTTCGAGCCGTAGTACTCGAGACTCTCTTGATTTTGATATTCACCTTCAGCTTTACATGACTCATTTGCCGTTGCTGCAAATATTTTTTCATAACATTCTAAAAAATTATGTTCTATTCGCTCGTTATTTGACTTGTTAGTTGTTTCTTCTGCCAGTTCGAGCGCTATTTCTTTTCCTTCATCTTCAGCTGCATTATCGACAACTGGTAATGAGAGTAATGTTTCGAGCTCATCTATTTGTAAATCTTCTTCTACAATATTTAAATTAGCATTAATCATTTGTAGTGTTAAATCATTCATGAATATTGATTGCAAATCTAAGTCTAAATCGCCACTTGAATAGTTGGAATTTGTTTCCGATTTATTTGTTACTTGTTCGTTTAATGCGGCTAATAATGCTTGGAGTTCCTTAATTTGTATATCTTCTTCATGTGTTATTTGATAATTTTGCTCATTGATTATATGTTGTGGTGTTAATTCTGTTGTTGTTGTTGTTATTTCTGTACGCATTCCAAGTGATTTGTCCTTATGAGTTTTGTGTTTTTGAGTCATATGCTCGTTAGATGATTTTTGTGAATCAAATGTCTTCAAATGGTGATGTTGTTCTTGTAATGATGGTATCACTTCATGAAAGTTTGAACGATTGCTGCTGCCACACTGTGGAAAAAAGAGGAAAAACTTATTTATACAAAATTCTCGTACAGTGTAGCAGGCAAAATGCGCATTAGAGTGGTCCAAAAGTGTGTTTCAAAAAACAAAAAAACATGTGTTTAGGCCCCTTACAAAACGACCCTACCGACTCCTGCGGGTTTGGGGTTTTAGAATATGCCCAAGGGGGGGGGGGGTGTGTGTCGTAGAGGTGACTAAATTTCACTTCAACCTCGATTGGCATTCGTCGACAAGCTTCGAAGTTGTAGTGTAAGACTGCAAGGCAAGTAGGGCGGCCTGAATGACCGACATAATGTAGATTCGCCTAGAGGATAATCTTCTTCGGAGGCATTATCTGCCACATATTTCTATTGCATGGATTTCCGCTTGAAAGATAGTAGGGTAGTTATCCATTGTTACCGATTTTTTTGTAATTTGGTTCATAGATACCAGCTCCCGTTTTACCATCTTCGATCCATCCGTATACCAAATCGCCGAATCGGATTCAGCGTAAGGGTTCCCTTTGTCCCTTGAAGAGATTGAGACATAAGTGATAAGTGGCGTTCCCCGTTTTTCGAAGTTAGCCTCAAAAATTTGTTTACGGACTTTCGAAGTTCGAAAGCGGTTTTCTGATTGTGCTGTTGAAATTTTCTATTTAAAAGTGTATGTAAGAAGTGCTATACTGTTATTTTACCTTCTTCCGTTGCGCCTTGATATAATAAAATGGTTTTTTTTTACCCAGTCTAATGTAATACTCAAAATTTGTTCTTAGGTTGAAGCATAGAAGTCCATATATGGACATGATTTCATTTCTCGAAAAAATTTCGAAATCGAAAAAAGTTTTCGAACTCGAATTTTTTTTTTGAAATTCTAAAAATCTTTATTGTGTTAAAAAAGCTGAGCTGAACAATAAGGCTATTCAATAACAAAAACTTTTATTGGAATTTACGAATTTTTCGATTTTTATATGAGCCCCTTAAAGCACAAGTGGTATAAGTCCACCTTTTATCGAACTGAGATATTTAAGGAGGTTTCGGGTGAGACGCGGAGATCTTGCAAGCCAAAATTGAACAATACAAATGCATTGTTTGAAATAAAAAAAATCTCAAACTTATGTTTCTTTTCGTATTCGGCTTCGGTATTCGGCCGAATACAGGATTATGCTGAATATTCGGCTACGGCTTCGGCTTCGGCCTTAAATTCCACTGTAACACTGTACAGCAGCCGGCTGGATATGGGACCATACCAACTTTTTAAAAAAGATTGAGACATATGTAAGTAAAAAAATGGCGTTCCCGGTTTTTCGAAGTTAGTCTCCAAAATTTAGTCACGGGATTTCGAAGTTCCATGTTCGAAAGTGGTTTTCTAATTGTTTTGTTTGAATGGCATCCTTTTTGTATTTAAAAATGTATGTAAGAAGTGGAAATTTTAAAATTGAAATTTTTTCTTTTCAGTTGCATTTGGTAAACAAAAAAATTAAATTTTACGGTGGTTTTTGATATTTATTTCTTTCGGTGTAGTAAACGACAAAAAAAAAAAAACATTCCCAAAACATACCTTTATTTTCTGCTGTGCTCCGTGACAGTTCTCATTAATTTCACGGTATGCCTGTTGTTGTTTTAATGGCAAAATAAGTCCCGCAATATTTTCATGATTACCTCCGTTGTAACAGCCCTCTGCTAAATATAAATCCGCTCTATTAATTTCAACATCTTCCTCCTCATAATCCAACTCGTTTTTGCACTGTGTAATTCCATGTGAAATGTGCTCCATATTTGCTTGTGTATTGATGTTAATTTGTGTATCATGTACACACGTTTCATGCTGTGAATTTTCTTTAATTACTACATCAACTCTTCCCTGCGCTTGTTTGTTAGATTGATTTTCTCCGGTTTCGTAATCTGTTGTTTGTTGACTTTCAATAGCATTTTCAATTTTCGTATTAGTTTGTATAGCCTCATCCTCTACCGCACCCTCCAGCCTGTAGGTATTTATGGAAATGCATATACTTAAGTATTGATATTCAATATTTTCAGCTATAGTTATACTTGTTGTTTTTGCTGTTGTCGCCTACATAACATTCTGTTCTTGCTATAAGCGCCAATTCATTATTTCGCAATAAATCTTCCTTCTCCTCAGCTACGGTTATGCTATGTTCATTATCTTCCTCGTAAATCCATTGCAATTGTGCCTCTGCGTGCTCTTCAATTAGTACGATTTGAAATTCGGGTGGTCTGCTCGATTCGATTAGATCTGTTGAAAAATAATGTCATACATTTGGACACGATTGGGGCACTCTTAATGGGTCAACTTAGGATTTTTCAAGCTTTGACGCTCAAAAAAAAAAAAACGGACATCTGAATTGGTTTTAGAGGTATGCTTCCTTCGGCAAAGTATCTTATTTTCCCTAAAATACGATTTTCCTTGTCACGATTTTGAAATCGACCCGCCTATTTACACACACACAGTACTCCTGTAGGGCGGCTGAGACTAAAATATTAGATTTTGGTTTATGCTGCATATCTTGAAAACTTGAAGTACTTAAAAAAAAAATAAAATTGGCATAATGAAGTAGAAGTCTCGATGATATATAACCAAAAAAATATCATTCATGGTCAATTAGTGCCAAAAAATGACGTCAAAACCGGATGAAATTTCCAAAAATTTCAGCTGCTGGCTTAAAAAAACATATCATACTTTTTTTCAAATAAATAAAACACTACATATATTTCGAAAGTGTCAACAATTCTCTACCCAAAACCGTTGAAATAGTGCTGCCAGCGCAAATTTCTCAAATCTGCTCAAATCTTCTTCATTTTTGGGAATTTATAATGAAGACTAGCTGACCCGGCAGACGTTGTCTTGCCACAAATTTATTTCCCTGCATGTTTCTCTAACCCGATCCCTATATCTATTTTAATCCATATCCCTATCTCCTTCGTATAGGTGGAACCACGCCCCCTTTTTCGTTATCCCCAGTTTTTTTTTTTTTTTTTGGAGGTGGCATGGATTGATCTTATATAACTCCTCACAAAATGTCAGTGGTCTAACCTAAATACTTCCAGAAATATGAACTATGAAGTATTTCATTCGTATGGGCGGTGCCACGTCCCCTAAATACTTCCAGAGATACGGACAACGAAAAATTCCATTTGTATGGGAGGTGCCACGCCCCCTATTTCGTTATCCCCAATTTTTATGAAGGTGGTAGGGCTCGATCTCATACAGCCCCTCACCAAATTTCAGTGCTCTAATATAAATAATTCCAGAGATACGGACAATGAAAAATTCCATTTGTATGGGACGTGCCACGCCCCCTATATACATATATCAAAATATTTTTTAGCCTGTGACCATCCCTGGAAGATATCCAGTGCGTGTGTAAAATTTGGTTACGATCGGATTATTCGTTTATGGGCCAAGTGTGTCCATACATAGGTACATAATTTGAATTTTATATATATATAATAGAGATCATATAAGAAGATAGATGATTATGCTCAAGTTGATTCCCAAAACGCAGTTAATCCCGGATTTACGCTAATTGTTATGGCGTTAGCGATAAGGAAGATTAATTAAGCCTTAAAAGTCTCCAACCCGATTACCGGAGTTTAATTTACGTATTTGGTTCGGTTAGCTGTCAAATCAATCACCGATTAGTCGTTATCGGCTTTTTTGCAGCGCGCTGCAGCGGCCCTAAGGGTCAAATACGTCAATTAAACTCCGGTAACCGGGTTGGAGATTTTTATGAAAGCGGCCCTGACTGTTTGTGTTGGTGAATTTTCACACATTTTTAAGCTTTACTTTCTTCTTCTCGGTGACTTTTTGCTTGGTGAGTAAGCATCTATCATCTGCCAACTTTTCTCATTTTTTTTGCTTTAATCAAATTTTCACTTCATTTTGGTTACTGCATGTTTAATTGATCACATTGAAGATGGCTAGCGTTATCATTAGCGTTATGGCCATGGCGTTAGCGATAAGGATGTTTAATTGAACTTTAACCCTGTTTAACAAAAAGTCATTGGCCCATACACAATGCAATACTTAACTCTGGGTATGGGACTATACCAACTTTTTTTTGAAGAGATTAAGATATACACTCAGAAAAAAGTTTCCTTATTTTGGCTCCAAAGACATGGCTTCCTTAACATAAGTAAAATATTCCTTAATTTAAAGACTTTTTTCCTCAATTTAAACACACTTTTCCTTAAATTGAGGATAAAAGTCTTTAAATTATGGAAGCCATGTCTTTGGAGGCAAATAAGGGAAATTTTTCCTTGAAATAAGGAAACTCTTTTCTGAGTGTAAGTAAAAAAACGTCGTTCCCCGTTTTTCGAAGTTAGCCTCCAAAATTTAGTTACAGGCTTTATCCAAGGAATAAACCGTTAAAATTTGGCAGAAAACTGTTCTGTAGTTTTTGAGCCAATTCGGTATAAAACAAGTAAGGAAGTCTAAGTTCGGGTGAACCGAACATTAAATATCCAGCGGTAATTTTCAGAACGGTATAACAATGATATAGGCCCTAGGAGGATTTACCTAAAGTTTGTACTATCTGAGCTATTTACCTTACCGAATTATGTCAATTTATGTGATTTTCGAAATTTTCCATATCGAAAGTGGGCGTTGTCGGGAAGCGATTTCGTCCAATTACATCAGGTATGCTCCCTATTATGCTAGTATACCTTGTACCAATTTCGTCGTTCTACCGTGATCAGTTTAAAAGTTACGACCCGTGAAATTTTCAAACATGCCTCCCTGAAAAGTGGGCGATGGCGCGCCTACTTTTAAAAATTTATCAAAAAATCATAATATAATGACTAGGGAGTTCATCCTACCAAACTATATCATTTTAGGCATTTCCGTTACCAAATTATGTCAATATATGTGATTTTCGAAATTTTCGATATCGAAAGTGGACGTGGTTGGAGAGCGATTTCTTCCAGTTTCATCAGGTATACTCCCAACGATACTAGTATGCTTTGTGCCAAATTTCATCGTTCTACCCTAATCAGTTTAAAAGTTACGACCAGTCGAATTTTCAAAAATATCTCCCTTAAAAGTGGGCGGGGCCACGCCCACTTTAGAAAATTTGTCAAAAAATCATTATATAATGACCAGAGGGATTTACCTATAAAATTATATCATTTTAGCCATTTCAGCTGCCGAGATATGTCAATTTGTGTGATTTTCGAAATTTTCGATATCGAAAAAGGGGGCGTGGTTATCATCCCTTGGCCAGAAATTAACCTGTATACAAAATTTCATGCAAATATCTCAATTTTTACTCAAGTTATCGTGTACACAGACGGACGGAAATGCCTGAATCAACTCCTCTTTTCAACCTAAGGACTTTCATATATGGAACTCTATATCTATCTCGTTACGTACTACCGTTATGTGAACAAAATTAATATACCCTTGTACTAGTACTAGTACGCTGGGTATAAAAAAAACCCCTAAAATTTTTTCTTTATATAGATTATAGGGAAAAGATAGATTATAATTTAATCAAAATGTGATTAATCCTTCAATCATTTGACTAAACGTTTAAAAAATTCAGCACTACTCGAACTTTATCACTTTAGCAAGCCAAAACATTACCACTAATAACTCAGGATTAGATTAATCAGAAAAAAATGACAAATTAATAATGTGGTTAATCAATTATCCTTACTTTAAACACACAAACACACTCGCACTTACCGGCGTCTTCATTAACGATGCCCGCACTTGCGTCCAATTCCATATTATTTGCACCCACTTTTCCCATATCACCGTTATCAACACTTGCACTATTATTATTAAAACATTTTCTATTCACATGCTTAGTTGATTCATCATGCTCATACGTTGTTGTTTTTGGCGACGTCACTATTTTGCCGCCTAATACAGCTTCCCTATTGTGTATCTCCACTGCGCTCCCGTTATAATATGTGTTTGTTGTTGTTATTATATCGCCAACATGAAGGTCATTTTCATTGTTCTTACTCATTTTCATTACTTCTGCTCCAATGTCCTCCTCCGTCGTCGCTATACAGTTAACAATTGTACTTAAACGCATTTGTAAATACTCCTTAGCTCTCAATGCTTGTATCCTAAAATCATCGATACGTTTAAGCGTCAATTCGCATGTTTCGCAAATACATTGCGGTAAACCATCATCTTCCATAATATCCAATTGCCATGCCTTGAGTGTACTCAGAAGTTGGTTGATTTGTTCGTTTGCAAAAATATCGGTCATTCCATTGGTGTTTACGATGTTGTTGTTGCCGTCGTCGTCGTCGTCTTCTCCGCCAGGTGATAGTGCTGCACAGGTGCGACAGTACGCGCTGCCATCCATTGCTAGAATGAACTGGCATGTTGCCGCAGTTATTGCGATCACTGGATGGCGTCTCACATGTTTTATTTTTACATTAGTTTTATTTATTTTTTTCTAAATTCTATAATCGCATATTGCTTGTCGTCGCTACTGATGCGTCTATGGACTTCGCTATTGCCGCTACTGTGTGTCGTCTACTTCCATAAGTTTTTGTTGTTACCGGTGTGATCACTCACACATGCTTCTTCTTCGCGTGTCTGTGTTGTTGTTGTAATCTAACGAGTTAAAAATATTATTATGTAAACAAAAATGAATATATTGCACGAGTAAACAAATCTCATTTCACTCAATAGATGTCACTGGTCGTTTTCATTCATCGAATGCGGAAAACGATTGCAATAAGTTCGGTTTTGATATTTTTGCGTGCAGTAAGTAAAGTGCTCGACCATCAACTAACGGCGTCTGAGTTTGAACCCTAGCGCAGAAAACATTGAAATAGAAATGAAAAGCTCTTATTTTAGTATTCCACTGTACCACCACTGATTTTTATCGAATTTTATCGATACATGTCGACTTCATCGAGTTTAATAAATTTTTAATATATTTTTATCACGTTTATAGGACTTATGTATTTTATTGTCGATTAGAAGATACCCGTGACTTTGTCTGCGAAACATTAATAAATGGGCTATAAAGACGGTTTTTTAAATATTTCAACTTTAGCGACACCTAGCGGGTTTCTTTTTTGAAACAGCGTTTTCGGCTGCATATCATGCATACTTGCCAAAAACTGAGAGAATCGGATCAAAAATATGGGGTTCGGATCATAAATACGGTTATTGTAAATATAGCGACCACAGTGACATCTAGCGGGAGATGTTGTAGCTCATGTCGAGAGAACTTATCCAAAAATATACTAAAATTTTGATCAGTAGTTTTTGAGCCAATTCGTCACAAAAAACCCCCTACAATTTTATATATGTAAATAGATTATCGAATTTTATCGATTATTGCTGCTAATCGATTATTGATTCTTATCGATTATTGATTTTTTATCGGTCATCGATTTTTAATCGGTCATGTTTGGTTTTCCTTACCCTAAATCTTACCATTATCGACTATTGATTTTTAATCGACAATAATCGCTTCATGTGAGGACTCTTAGGTATACGTTACCGTGCTGGTTTCTATGGAATTTTACCATTGAGTTACCTAAATTCGAATGGCTTTAACAAACTCGCTGTAGAAAACATTCCAGAAGATAAAACTATATCGACTCTTTCGTGTGCCACTCTTATCTAAACAGTTTGTTTTTTTTATTATTCAAGAATTTAATTAATTCCTTGCAAAGATAACGGGGTCTATCAGCTACTACGGCAGAGCTCCCGTCGGGAATAATTGCAATACATTCCAGTGAGAACACAGCGCGTTTATCGAAATTCACTGCCAAATTCCGATGAAGTCGATGGAATTTTCCAAAAAAAAAAAACGATTGAAAAGTTCATAGACCCCAACAATTCTTAAAAACTTATCGATTTTAATATCGTCACACTCGACTCGATTCAAAATTAAAAAAAAAAATGTGTGACTACCTCAAAAGCAAGTGAGAAAATAAATCGACAAAATATTTTTTTTTTTTACAGAAACAAAAAAAATGAGTGTGACGTCGCACACGAGACGATCGATCGAATTGCGTTACAGAAACGCAGTACTGATCAGGGAATAAATGTGAAGCACGGCCTAAAACTAGTCTTATTAAACTCTTTTTAAATTAATATTATTACTTATGTGCATATGTACATATAACCGGCATATTTATTTGTACATAGTGCGTATTTATTTATACCTTCAATCATGAACAGTGGTGGCGTTATAATTAGAAACGATTTCGCATCTGTTTCTTATCTGATTAAATTTAAAAACATGCGTCACAACATTGAATCTAATAATAGGAAATAAAAATTAACGAACCGTGATTGGGTTTAACATAATAACATTTAAAGTTTCAATAATATCGTCCCCTTTTCGCGAAATTATCGTAAGCGACAAATCAAAATTTTTACCGAAGCGCATTTTTTTTTTGGTTTTTATTACTCTATGAATAGTATGGGATAAGATAAAAAGAAAGCCGATTTTTGGAACAGCCATACTATTTTAGGAGACGCTGCGCTGAGGGATTTAAAACAAATTTGCTTCAAAAAGTAAATTTCGAAAAAAGGGTTCGCGATATTTCGATAATTAAAAGAAAATTTACTAACACAAAAAATACCACTTGCAATTCAGTCATATATATATTTGACTCGCCAAAAATCTGAAAATATATACACTGTGGAGCAAAACTAGATCAACAGGAGGATTTACCTACCAAGTTATAATATTCTTGCTATTAAGTAAAAAAAAAAAAAAATAATGGCGGCGATATAAATACCAACAGGTTATCATAACCTCTAACGAGATTTTTAGCGGAGCTTCTCTTTCCAACTTGTGGTGTGTTGCTTTTGAGTTTTCCTACAAGTTGGCGGGACCTACATTTTTTTGCCGACTCCGAACGGCATTTGCAAAGCAAATTAATTTTTTGCTGAGAAGCTTCTCATGGCAGAAATACACCCGGAGAGTTTGCCAAACTACTGCCGAGGGGCGACCCCGTTTAGAAAAATTCCTTTACTAAATAATTTTTGATGTTACTTTTGCCGGGAATCGAACCGCCACGAATTGTTTGGCCGAACACTTAACCGCTACACCACGGCGGCCGCCATTAAGTACCTCACCGAATTATGGCTATTTATGTGATTTTCGAAATTTTCCATATCGAAAGTGGGCGTGGTCGGAAAGCGATTTCGTCCAATTTCATTAGGTATACTCCCTATAATGCTAGTATACGTTGTGCCAAATTTCATGATTCTACCGTAATCAGTTTAATACCAGTATTCTATAATTATGTCTCATATCAAGTCACTAAATTTGAGAAATTTCATTAGATACAATTTTTGTGACTTGAGATGATTCCGGTATTCTATAAGAGAAAGTCACAAGAAATCTACCATAGTCTCTGTCTCGCTCAGTTTAGGTGTGGTGAATACAAAAATTGCATAAATTTTAAGTAACGCATTTGACACTTGCCCTACAAATGTCGATGTAGCCCAGGCGTTAAGCGTCCGGACTATCACGCGGGAGGTCGCAGGTTCAAGTGCCGGTCCGCGAACAGTAAATTTTTATTTTTTTCATTTGATTTTTTTAGTTTATTTAACTTTTTTAAACATATAAATACTTCTTATTCGTAAATTCACATTTTTTATAATTTTTTCAATTTTGTATCCAATATTCTTTAATTGATTTCGTTTGTTACCTGCCTGCAAGTAGATGACAAATTAGTGACTCTTTATTGAGACTAGAGATGTGAGGCAGCTTACTGAATACCAAATTGTATCAAATATGAAATAGACCACGAAATGTCTCTATTAGTGACTAGATACATCTTACAGAATTCCACCATAAAATTGATCAAAAAATCATAATAAAATGACAAAGGGGTTCATCATAGGTTTTATTAAATTTATAGACTTCCTTCTAAGTAGGCAAGAAGGTGAATATTTGCTACAAGGGTAACACAGGGTCTAACCATTATTTTGCTGACATACAATTTATAAGCTACACGGAGCCCAGAATAAGCACCTTGGAAATATCATTAATAAATACAAGGTGTTTAACAAAAAGCATCGCTGTGGTCATCGACCTGAAGGCAGTGAGGCCGAGATCTAAGGTGTCAGAGTTGACCCAGGCTCTGATCAGACATTTTGATCTAAGTCTTGAGGCCGAGAAGCGATTATTATTTTAGCCATTTCCGTTACCGAATTGTGTCAATTTAAGTGATTTTCGAATTTTTCGATATTGGAAGTGATCGTGGTTGAAGGGCGATTTTTTACAATCTTATCAGGTATGCTCCCAACGATGCTAGCATGCTTCGCGCCAAATTTCATCGTTCTACGGTAATCAGTTTAAAAGTTACGACCAGTCAAATTTTCAAAAATTGTATGTGATTTTCGATTTCCGATTTCCCCCTACCTTAGGCAGAAACTAACCTGTATACAAAATTGTATGCAAATATCTCAATTTTTACTCAAGTTATAGTGTACACGGACAGACGGACGGACATGCCTTAATGAACTCCCCTTTTCAACCTAAGAACTTCCATATATGGAACGCTATATCTATCTCGATTATTTTGCGCCGTTACGTGGACAAAATAATACCCTTGTACTAGTACCCTGGGTATAAAAACGACACTAATCAAACAATAGAGGCAAGCAGGCCACGCTCAAATTTCGCCTTTTTAAATTTTTCAAACAAAACAATTTAAAAACCACTTTCGAAATTCGAAAGCCCGTAACTAAATTTTGGAGGCTAACTTTTGAAAAAAAAAAAACGGGGAATGCCATTTTTTTACTTGGTTTGGTCCCACAACCAGCCGGCTGCTGTACAGTGTTATAACTCCGGCATCAGAAGTGTTATTATATGAAAACTTTTCATGTTTCGAAATGGTAATTGAGGTAGCGTAAAGCCTAAATTACAAGGGTCGATTTTCTAGTCGATTTTTGTCATTGCGCTGTCTAAATAGCAATTCGGTCGATCCACAACCTGTATTTGTGCCTTCAACCATCAAATGGAGGTTGTCGATCGATCGAATTGCTATTTTCACGGTGGAACAACAAAAATTGACCCGTGTAAGAAAAGTTACTTCAGCCCTATATGGAGAAGTTTTTAATATTGAAAACTTGGGTTTTGTACGGGAGGTATGTCAATTAGGGATGCCAATAAAAACTGATTATTTGTGATTTAGTTATAAAAACTAGTATCGCTTGTGATGGAAAATTCAACCAATAAAATCTTTTAGGGGTCGTGGGGTCGCTGAATCGCTCAAATCCAAAACCATGACATCCCTAATGTCAAAGTAGGTATGTCTAAAAGTGAAATGAGTTGACATATTTATATTTCGAAACAATAAATTGTTTCACTGATTTTGATTTCTTAGCGCATCGTTTCTAATTATAAACCCACAACTGTTTGTAAATATGCATTAGAAAATGCTCATATGCACGTGCTTGCTCGTATTCCCAACAAATATGTAAGTCATGTTAATTATGCAATTAATCATTTCAGAGGCAAAAGAAAGATAACTTACATTTTCAAAGTCGCCTGTTTTTCGTAACCGCAAAGCTCGAGAACGGCTATACAAAGTTAAATGAAACTTAAGACGTATTTAAATTCTTTATTAGCAGGTTGTTGTTATAGCGAGGTGTAGCCCTGCCTAAATGTCAGACAGGGTCACCCCGAGTGTATTGCTCTTGGCCGGGTCGATATAAGAAAACGGCCCGGGTCGTTTCGGCACAATGGGTACAGCACAAGTACTGGTACCGTTCTCGTAGAACCGGCAATACAAGAAACTAGCCGTGTAGGCTATGTAGGTCATTTAGCGTTACCCAGGGTGCACCAACTGGGAGGCGACCTACTTTTACAGCTGGTCATGGTTATTAGCTTAACTAACTGAAAAAGTTTTGATAATATTGGGGCCTATCAGCAATTCCGACGGAGATAGATATTTTATCGACTTAATCGAAAAAAAATTATCGATCAACTCTCCCGAATCATTCCCAGCAGGAAGCTCCGTCGGAATTGCTGATAGCCCCATTGTCCCAAATGCGACCCAGGGTAGGATAAAGTTCTTGCCTGAATAATAATCCTGCCATGTTTCCTACCTAAACCAACATGGTGAAAACTTTAAAAATAAGTACTGTGCTCTTTTTCCTATTTATTTGTACAGCACTGTAGCGATGCGTGCACTCTGGTGTACAAAAATTAAAATAAACTAAACTATAACTTTATGTACAGGCACATGCGTTGGGAGATATTTTTATAAATTTTCTAAATATTTATAAGTGAAAAAAAGCACAAAAAAACGAGCTTCCAATCACGTCAAATATACATATTAGTGATGTGATGTGCGGTTCCAAGCAAATTTTGGGTACCGATTTTTTTTTATGTATTACTATTTCTTATTTCTTTCCGCTCTTTTTCCTCTACATCAAGTGGTAGGCCTAACTGATCAAGCATACAAAGCCTGAATATGCCGAATTTGCAATACCTTTAACAAATCCGGACTCTGGGGCGAAAAACTACTGTGTCTTACGCCTGGTTTTCATTATGTCAAATTTTGACAACTTTTATCGACTTTATCGAAATTAGAAACCAAATCTCGATAAAGTCGATGAAATTTGACACTCAATAATTTTGAATAGTGAATATTTGCCACCCAAGTCTTCCAATCTTTTCGAATTGACCTAGAATTTTTTACCAATTTACCTAGTTCTTTAGTCTCCGGAAATATCTAGTGCCTAAAGTACCCGGATCTATTAGTTCGAACATCACCAGTACTTAAACGGATGCCTCCGCATTAGGGTGGAGAACAAACATATGTATGAAAAAAATTTCAAGCTTCAGACTTCTAAATGTGGGGGAGGGAGGTGGGATGCCTTATAATAAATAAAAAATAACATAATTTTTCGTGTTATGTAACTTTAAACCAAATCGATCAATATTTTCTGAAAAAAAAAACAAAAAAATCGCTCCACCGTAATGCACATACATATGTACATTTCTTTAGAGCATTTGCATAGTTGAAAATATGCGACGTTTAGATAAAGTATTATTTCAATCAATTGTAATTGAAGCTGATTAAAAATTACTGTTCTGAATTCCATGATTGCTAATGAAATTAAAGGCAACTGACGTAGCCACAAATGGATTGGCGCCCAATACATACAAAGTACCTACCTAGTAGTGTCCGACCGAAACTAGAATTTTAAGCCGAAGCCGTAGTCGAATATTCGGCATAATCCTATATTCGGCCGAAAACCGAAGCCGAGTACCAAAATAAGAAAAGAGATTTTTTTTATTTCATAACCATTCATTATTTTTGCTTCTTTGTAAAATTTTTTTGTTATTAAAAAGATATATTATTCGGCCTTTTCATCCGAAGGCCGAAGCCGAATAAAAAATACTGGCCGAATGGGCCGAATACCGAAACTTAGCCGAATATTCGGTCGGACACTACTACCTAGAGAGAAAAGGCAGTCCCATGCGGACATGAAATATTGGAAATTTTGCTGTATCATATCCGTCTCCTTCTCTCTTACTGTTCCGTGACACTCTTACTTCATTTGCTCTTAAAAATTAGCAACGTCGGATAATAACCACCCAACTTTTTCGTTATCGAAAATTTCGAAAAAGATATAAAACGATATACATAGTTCATTCAAAATGATAAAACATTATTTCTATACTAGCTGACCCGGCTGACGTTGTCCTGCCTGCCACAAATTTGTTTCCCTGCATGTTTCTCAATCCCGATCCCTATATCTATATCTATCCCTACCTCTATCTCTTTCCCTATCCCTATCCCTACCATCAGGTTCTGAAAGGCAATATGAAAATAGTGATGGGTGCTGTAATTCATGTCTAGCAGTGTTTTTATTAAAAAAAAGTGTCTTGTGTCCTATTGTGGCCGGATTATGATATTTTAAAATTTGAATGAAACAAAACGGGCCAGTGCACCGGCTGTTTAGGTTTTACAAAATTTCGAGTTAAAATTTTATATACATATACTATAGAGTAGAGGTGGGCGTCGTGCGTGTTTTTGACCGTGACACGAAATACGCACACGTGTGCCCGTGTGCTTGTGTTTGAAAATGCGATTTCGTTTCGTGCTCGTGCGTGATCGTGCTGAGCCCGAAAACCAAAAAAAGAACACGCACGAAAAAAGCACGATCAACTTTTTTCACTTTTCGTACTAAAATGGCCCACTTTTATTTTTTTTAGTTATATTTTTTTATAAGTTTCTCAATTCCACTTGACTCCATCCCAAACTTCAGTTTAACACTTGATTAAATACAAAGATACAGACTTTTTTATTTTATATATACCATGTACAAAGTACATTACAAATATATACAAAAATAGTGTTAGCTCATATTTTCGAAAATCTGTTTCGTGAACTTGTCGTGTCATGTTGCAAAAGTCATGCACGCGCCCATCTCTACTATAGAATATAGATATAGATTGACCTAGTAATTTTTGAATATTGGCGTGGCTCCGCCCACACACGAGTGACCAAATACATATTGAAAGTTTCGATTGTAATATCAAAGCAAAAAATCCATATAAAAAACCCTTGAGAAATGCGCAAGAAAATTTATTGGCAAATTTTTCTTGAGGCAGTCTCGCAAGAAATTAAGTACCTACCATTTTTAGTACTTTTTTGCATGAAATTCGAATAAGGCAACACAGGTTTTGCCAAGAAATATATGTAATGCCATTTATTTAAAAAAAAAAGTAAGAATTAGGTAAAATATTGAGGTTACTGTTACAAGTTGGTATGGTTCCTTTAGGGGTCAACTGCTAACAAATTAGCTAAAATTATGGGAGATAGCTCAAAAGACGGGTTTTGACCTCAGGACCGCGAATCCGGAAGCACTTTTTCAATTTTTCAAGAAATTTCTTTTTCACAGCAGAAAGATGTGCAATTTTTCCTTGAGTAATTACTTGCCGCCGCGGTTAAGTGTTCGGCCTTCTACACCAAGTCGTGGCGGTTCGATGCCCGGCAAAAGTAACATCAAAAATTATTTAGAAAAAGAATTTTTCTAAAAAAAACTGGGTCGCCCCTCGGCAGTAGTTTGGTAAACTCTCCCGGTGGGTGTATTTCTGCCATGAGAAGCTTCTCAGCAAAAAATTAATTTGCTTTGCAAGTGCCGTTCGGAGTCGGCAAAAAACTGTAGGTCCCGCCAACTTGTAGGAAAACTCAAAAAGCAACACACCACAAGTTGGAAAGAGAAGCTCGGCTAAAAATCTCGTTAGAGGTTATGATAACCTGTTGGTATATCGCCGCCATTAGTTTTTTAGTTTTTTTTTTTTTACTTGCCATCTGCGTACCGCTCTTTACATAAACTTTTTTTTCGAAGTACTCGCTACTGCAGCTGGGTTTTATTATTATACCGGCTCCAACCGAACTCAGACTGCCTTACTTGTCCTGGTAAATATTATTTGCAATTTTTTAATTCAAAAAACTCAACTCATATTTTTTGTATACCTTGCATGAACATGAAATGGTATTATAACTTTGGTCCGATGTTTGTAAGTATGAGAAGAAGAAGAGATAGACCCATCAATAAGTATACCGAAATGATCAGGATGACGAGATGAGTTGATTTAGCCATGCCCGTCTGCCCGTCTGTCTGTCTGTCTGTCTGTTTGAACGCAAACTAGTCCCTCAGTTTTTGAGATATTTGGCTGAAATTTTGTATGCAGCGACCATTTTGCAATATAGGAATCATTTGTCGGAACCAGCAAGATCGGACCGATATTACATATAGCTCCCATACAAACGATTGTTCCGATAACCGGATTTTGGGCTATAACTCCTGTAATTAAACTCGTAGGAACCTGAAACTTTGTAAGTGTCGCTATTTTTATATGTGAAATATCGATGTTGAAAATCATCGAGATGGGATAAATATTTCACATAGCTCCCATACAATCGATTGTTGCGATAAACGGATTTTGGGCTATAACTCCTGTAATTAAACTCGTAGGAACGTGAAATTTTGTAAGTCTTGCTATTTTTATATGTGAAATATCGATGTTGAAAATCATCGAGATGGGATAAATATTTCACATAGCTCCCATACAATCGATTATTCCGATAAACGGATTTTGGGCTATAACTCCTGTAGTTATATAGGTAGGAACGTGAAACTTCGTAACTATTGCTATTTTAGAATGTGGAATGTCGGTGTTAAAAATCAATGAGATTGGACCAATATAACACATCGCCCCCATATAATCGATAGTTCCGATAATTTCGGTATGAGCTTAAGTTAAATTCACACAGGCTGTACTGGGATCAAACAGTGAAAATCGTGACGCTTATTCATGAAAGGTATTTAGCCTTCGGCACAGCCGAAGACATCTCTCCTTACTTGTTTTTTTATGATAAAATTCTTAATTATTTGATTACTTTATTTTATCTAGCTGGCGGTAATCGTAATAAACAGATAACTGTGGCTCTTTTTAGCAAGATTGTGGTTACGGTACAAAATGTGAGAAAGAAAGACTGTTTTCACTTACCGGTTCAGCTTGAGGAGACGTTAAAGATATGTTTTTTTTTTTTAATTATCTAATAATATTTAATTTTTATACTCAAGGCCAAATGTCGTGGAATTTATTGATAAAATAATATCTTAGTGGATTGTTAAAAGTAAAGTAGTTAATTAATTACCTTTTTGCATATTTTTAATTATTTGGAATACTAGATAGCTGCGCTTGTGCGATGCCATACATCTAAATAAAAGTAGTGTGTTTACTAAAGAAGCAACGGAGAAATGTTAAGGGGTAACTTTTAATGGCCACCACTGTAGGTAGTATACCTAGAAAATAAATTTTTTTTGCCCTAATATTTATGCATTATAAACATTAAGTTGAACTAAGGCATCGAACCCTCGGGATCCCGGGGTTAGAATAAAAATAATTCCAAGAAACTCCTGAAATGTAAAAAAAATGTGAGGAGATGTATACAATGATGCGCCTTGACTTCTAAATATATCAACTATGCGAAAGCGGAAATTGAATTTTTTGGTTCAGTGAAAAGTTTTGAAATTTTCACTTTTTCACCATTTAAAATGTATGGGTGAAAAGTGTACATTTGAAAACTCACAGTTAGAGAATCCAGGCCCTGGTCCGATCTTAAAATTGGGATGTCACCCAAGATGTTTATGCGCAGAACATCTTTCTGAGTTGAAATATCTCTTGACAAAAATAAAATATCGAGTCTTCGTTTTCGGATTATGCATATCGAAATCAAAACGAGTCTTTTGATACCTCTACCGACCTTTTTGGACGATATCTGAGATAATCCCGAAAAATCCCGGGACCGCAGGATTATCATCTTAGAATCCCGTAATCACGGGACTGTCAAAAAGCTTCGGTATTCGGTGCCTTAAGTTATGCTATGGATACACACACAGAGATTATCTCCAATAAATCTTCTTTAATCAAATGAAGATTAACAATGGGCGCCATCTAGTGCTGTGGTTGTATAACTTGCGGTTTAAAACTAGATTTCGCTGAGGATTGTTTTTTTTTTGGTGACTCTAGTGTCCAGTAGCGGTAAAGGCGTAATTTTGGTAGTTGTCCCTGCTATTTTTGTTTATTTATCGATGACACTAGCGGTCAAATCGTTAGCTCGTTTTCTGAAATCTGCTCAAATCTTCATTTTTGGGAGTTTATAATGAAGATTATGCTCAAGTTAACTCCCAAAAGCGGAGTTAATTCGGAATTTGCGCTAATGTATCAGCCGTAAAACAATTAGAGTAAGGGCATTCTTTGATGTTCAAATTTCCTACTGGTACTTTCGACGTATCGTATTACTCCTTTAAGTTCACACTCAATAGGTTTATTTTTTCTTAAACGTTATATTCACAAACATATCTACGTAGGGATACTTTAACATATGCATTTTTTTTTATTATTTATACTATAGCCGTATTTCCTTCGTGGCGAGTGTGAAAAGAATACTCGCTTAAGGCTAATTTACACGGGTTGATTTTCTGGTCGATTTTTTTTTTTTGTAAATACAGGTAATCGATCGGTCGAAGTACTACCCTGCAGCGAAACCTCAAACTAGTCAGAAAATACTAGTATACAACTATAACTTTCTGACAGAACTCATACTAGTCAGGAAATATCCATTCCATACTAGTATACAACTCGATTTTTCTGGATGAAATTATACGAGTTGAAAAATACAAAATTCATTCGTTTCGTTTTCTCTTATAATTCATAGATGCTTTTTCGTGATGGGGTAAATACAAATAGCCGCTGCTTTCTTAAGAATAAACATGAAAACAAAGTCGAGGGATAAAATAAATATAGGACTAGTATATTTCATACTAGTCCTTTTTGGACTAGTATGTGGACTAGTTCATTTTATGGAAATTATACTAGCCCAGGTTGAACTAGTATGGAACTGGCATTTTACAACTAGTATGAAACTGGTATTTCCTGACTAGTAGATAACTGGTATATTCTGGTCGAAATCTGACAATTGACATCTCGTAGGACATCAACACGTAAAAAATACCAGTTGCTTATATGGAAAAAAGACAAAACACTGACTAGTTGGGCCCGGTGCACCAACTAGTTGTAAAGTAGTTTTCAACTAGTTGCTTTCGCTGCAGGGTAATTACACACTCGGTTATTTTATACATCTTTGTGAAGTCGGTTATTAAACACGTGACCTGAATCATAGTTTTGGGCGGTAGAATAACTGTTCCATGTTGAATGAGCTCTTAAAATATACCCAGGAAATATGTATTTTGACAGTTTACCCTGCAAACACAGAGACCATCATTTGATCCATCATTTGAGGTTCAAACTTGAGGTTAACTTCTCTCACGATCCTCCATCACGTTTTTAAGGGCAATGTTAAAAACTTGATAAACTCCATCTCCTTCCCACTTACGTATTTCTGCGTTCAATAACTAATATAGCTATACTCTTCTGTTTCCTTCATCAAACTTGATGTTGTCATGGGTCAAACTTGATCCACTGCCTCATCAATGAGTGTCAAGTGATGCCTCAAATGATGGTCAAGGCAATGTGTTCGATTGAAAAAGATATATTTTATTATTTCTATCTCACGTTGCATTTAAAAAAAATCGTTTGGGTGTATTGATGTCTCTCAATTAAGGTAGGTTTAAATTATCGCAGCCAATTTTTTCGACAGTTGAAATGTTTCTAGTATTGTAAAATACACGCCGGCAAATTTGTACCTAGTTAAGGGTTCCGTTAATCTTCCTTATCGCTAACGTCGTCCATTGATTTCCATTTGGTTGGAACAACTGATTAGCGTTACGGCGTTAGCGATAAGGAAGATAAATGGAGCCTTAAGCTTTTTCTTTACGCTTGCTTAGAATAAAACGAGTATCATATGTACATATAATATATGACTAACAAGTGTTAAAGCATTTGCAATGATTTATTGATAATAAATGAACATTTTTTGCGTGAATATATTCATGGTATAGATACGTAGGTATGTATTTACATATGTGTATTAGGGCAGATCATGCTTGTTTCGCCATAGTTTCTAAATTTTTTAATCAATACTTTGGGTAAATCTGTCAAACCATCATCTGTCGTACAATTGTAAACAAAAGAAAACTGATTCGCTTTGTTTTGATGATTTTCCGACAGGGTGTATAATTGATGTTAACTGGTACGCTTTTCCGTTATCCCTTTGTTTAGTGACAAGAAAAAGTATAAGCAAAGAAAAAAAAAAACATTGAAAAAAGTTGGTCCAGCCCAGATTCGAACACTCAGGGGACGAGTGTAATGTAAAATAAAAATCTCAAAGAAACTTCGAATTTCCATAAATAAAATAGCGCACTTGATTTTTTTAAAAATAGTTAGCAGATAAAATATGGCAGTAAAAAAACTGGGCCCAAATCGTGACATCCGTGATCGTACAACTCGTCACGTAAAATTTTGTATTTCGGATTTCGACTTACGTGAACGAAAAACTTCTATCGTAGTTTCGGATTTTTACATACGTGACCGAGTTACGGAAGGTATTCAAAACTTTGTGACTTGAAAATAAATTACGTTTCGTTTGCTATCGTATCTAACAATTCCATTTCGATTATACGACTGACGTTTCTCTCGTATGGTTTTCGCTTCGTGATCGTATGTAACGATTCGACCCCTGTTTTTAAAGTCCTACCGCCATGTTAAACCTTTTATTGGTGGATTAAAAAAATTAAATTTTTTTATAAATCCCGTAAGTGTTCTTAGTTGTTAGTGGTATTATTCTCAACACTTAACTTAAGTGTGTTCAACTAAGTACTCAACAATGTATGTATGTACAGTAGAGTGTATCACGGTGTAAGAAGGAAACTTCTGTACAATAATCACTTACTACGTCAACAAATCGCTCAGTATTTTGAGAATGCCATAGAAAATCTAAGGCTATATTTACTTTATTCAAATTTTTTTTTACAACAGGGTGTTGGTTTTAAGTAAATTTGAATAAAAGCTAAGGTTGGTGTCGCAGGTTAATAGCTTATATGAGCGAAATATGACACGGGTTAAAACCTTTACATCAATAGCTTTGTTTCTTTCCTGCTAATTATGGATAATTATGAATAATTATTCCTAAAAAAGTGTTCTTTGAAAAAATTAGCAGCGAATTCAGCAGCTTTTTGACATTTAATTGAGAGAGAGAGCGCCAATTCGCTGCAAGTTATTGCTGGAGATTTTTCGTCCAGCAGAAACCAGCAAGCAGGAACAGCTGATCGGTGACATAGCAAAACAACAACAAAAAATGTAAATTCAAATTGTTAGCCAATCAGAAACGTAACCGCTGTTTTGTCTGCAAGTTTCTGCTGAACTCTGTTCGACGAAAAATTAGCAGAAATGAGATTTTGACAGCTTTTTACAAGACTCTTCTGCTGACAGTTCTTTGCTGGAGATTTCAAGAAACCAAGCTAATATATTGCTTGTTGAAAGCAAAGACCAAATAGAAAAGCAAAAAACGAATTTCGCTGTTTTTACAGGGTGCCGAAATTTTATTTTTTTTTTCATTTTTGAAATCACCAACAAGTAAACATTCGAGCCAGGGGGAACATTTTAAAATTTTAAGTGAACCGAATTCACTGGAGTCACTGTACGTTCTCAGACAAATTTTAGACGCTCGGATTAACAAACATGTTATCGTTATCGGTCACTTTGCTCAAATTGCGGAAAAAAGTCTTCAAATTAAGGAAGCCATGTCTTTGGAGCCAAATAAGGAAACTCTTTTCTGAGTGTAGGGTCTGATGTTCCTAACTATTCATAGTAAGAGTACTTGTAGGAAAAGCAACGTTATTTTTGTTGTTTTGTTAAAGAACCTTTAATCCCGGGCTCGGAATTAATCATTTATGAATACTCAAGTACGTTCTTTTGCATTCGCATTCACGAACATGAATATTGAAAAAAAATGTGTACTCTTGCTCGTGAATAAGAAAGCAACAAAAAATCCACACCGTTCACGTTCACGAATGCATTCGCGAATCATTCTCAAATGCATTCTCGACTATATGTAAGAACGTTCTTCTGTCGTTGGTATGATTCGCGAATGCATTTAAGGATGTTCTTCTTGCCGTTAACCGAAAGCATCTTTTGTGTGGCATGTTCGCAGAAGGTTAGGAGTAGGAAATGCGAACCAAAAAAATTTGTTGACAGGTCTTCTGGGGTTTATTCAGGAATCATTTTGGGGTCAATTTGAAATAAGTTTGGCATTCTTTTGGGGTCATATTGGGGTCACTTTCGGATTATTTTGGGGTCAATTTGGTATCATTTTCGAGTCACTGACTTTCCTTGTGTTGGTGGTATCACAACGGGCCTTTCTGGCCTAAGTGTGCCCCTGCGGCAGCCACTTGAACCTAACCTGGAGTCAGATCATTTTGGGGTGAATTTTCGGGTCATATTGAGATCATTTTGGGATTATTTTAGGGTCATATTGAGATTATTTGGGGTCACAGTAGTGGCAAAAAAAATTGGCTCCAAATATTTTTATTATTTTTATACTGATAATAATTTGGAACAATTTTTTTTAAATTTGAGTGTCTGTATGTATGAGCATCACTAAAAACTGCTGCATGGAATTGAAGAGTTTCTTCTCCGACGTATTTCTGGTGTTATATCTCGTAATATAAGAGACATTTTTCCGTTCCTGCTGTACCTACGGTTTTTATTTGATTGCGTTAAGCCGCCAGCACAACTTCTCCTATGTTTTTATTATTATTGTAGCAGCTGTTCTTTTTTGCATTGATTGAATCGCATACTAATTAACAAAACATATTTGCTTGCTAATGAGGTCCGTTTTTTCGTCTTTAATTTTCACAATTTTCTATTGTTGTTTTTAGCGACAAAATATATTTCTATATATTTTTTTTTTTTAGTTTTACGGGACTTTTTGTGGACCATTTTCATATTTCTTAGGACCATTTCCGAACTTTTTTATAACCATTTCAGAATTGTTTCCGAACTATTTGGGGATTATTCAAAGAGTTTTTTCTGGAACATTACGAAAATGTTTCTGGTTCATTTTAATATTATTTTTGGGACATTTTTGGAACTATTTTTGGTTGTTTACGAGACTATTTCCAAACTTTTTCAGAACCACCTTAGAATTGTTTCCGAACTATTTCGCGATTATTCAAAGAGTTTTTTTCTGGGCCATTTCCGAACTTTTTTTTGATCATTTTGATATTATTTTTGGGGACCTTATAGGATTTTTCGTGGACAATTTTGCAATTTTTCTGGGACTACTTCCGGACTTTTTTGGAACTATTTCCGGTTGTTCACGAGACCATTTCCAAACTTTTTCAAAACCATCTCAGAATTGTTTCCGAACTATTTCGCGATTATTCATAGAGTTTTTTCTGGACCATTACGAAACTTTTTCTGGATCATTTTGGTATTATTTTTTGGGACCATTATGGGTTTTTTTGGGGACAATTTTGCATTCCATTTTTTTGCGACAATTTCGGCATCGTTGAAGGATTTTAGGAAATGAGAAAGGTCCTGATACATCTCTAAAAATTAATATGAAGTTAAAATTTTGTTCTGCACATTCAATATATGTGATTTTTGAAATTTTCCATATCGAAAGTGGGCGTGGTCGCGAAGCGATTTCGATCAATTCTATCAGTTATACGCCCTATAACGCTGTGTACCTTGTGCCAAATTTCATGATTCTACCGTAATCAGTTTAAAAGTTATGACTATGCGAATTCTTCAAAAAGCTCCCCTTAAAAATGGGCGGTGCTACGCCCACTTTAAAAAATTTGCCAAAAAATCATAATAAAATACTAGGCGGTTCATGCTACCAAACTATGTCATTTTGGCCATTTTCGTTAACGAATTATGTCAATTTTGGTGATTTTCGAAATTTTCGGTATCGAAAGTGGGCGTGGTGTGAGGGTGATTTTATCCAATTTCATCAGGTATTCTCCCAATATGTTTTCATGATTCTACCGTAATCAGTTTAAAAGTTACGACCAATCGAATTTTCTAAAATGTCCCCCTCCCCCCTTAAAAGTGGCCGAAGCCACTCCCACTTTAAAAAATTCATTAAAAAGTCATAAGAGAATGGCCAGGGGGATTCACCTATAAAATTATATCATTGCACCCAATTCAGATACCGATATATGTCAATTTATGTGATTTTCGAAATTTTCGATATCGAAAAAGGCGGTGTGGTTATAATACCGTTATGTGGACAAAATTATAATACCCTTGTACTAGTACTAGTATGCTGGGTATAAAAATGTACATATCTGACCCAGTCTATTAATAGCAGAATGTTAAAAAGCTTTATACGAACCTCATATTGATCTTTTCTCACCCGATAGACAAATCAATGCGGTTATTATTAAAAACAAACAGATAAAAAGGTTTTTTTTCTTAAGTATATAAGTATATTTGCTGTTTATACATGTGGTTTTACATTTTTTTTTTTTTTTAACTTTTTTTAAACGTTAAATTGTATGAAGCCGTGTTGACAGAACACAAGTTTTGTGCATTATGAATATATTTTAAGTTTACAACAAGTAAACCACATTCGAGTCACTGGTTCACTAATGATTTTTTATTGTTTTTTTTTTTTTTTTTGTTTTCTTTTTTTGTTTTGCAAAACTTATTTATGGTTTTAATTGGGTTTTGAAGAAAATTATGCTGAACTTAACTGCTACTTATATATGTACATATGTACTATAATTACACTCAGCAACAAAAAAACGAATACACAATATTCGCAATACTTCTGATAAAAAAAATGTATTTTGTTATAAAAACACTGCTTTGTAAATAATGATCTTTAAAAAATACCAACGAGACGCTTCTGAGCAGTTTCAGACCACGGATGTCACGATTCGGGTCCTGTATACTTAGTATTTCAAAAACATGGTCAAAATGTTGAATTAACCTAATGGCGGCGATATACCAACAGGTTATCATAACCTCTAACGAGATTTTTAGCCGAGCTTCTCTTTCCAACTTGTGATATGTTGCCTTTAAATTTTCCTACAAGTTGGCGGGACCTACAGTTTTTTGCCGACTCCGAACGGTACTTGCAAAGCAAATGAATTTGTTGCTGAGAAGCTTCTCATGGCATAAATACACCCGGAGAGTTTGCCAAACTACTGCCGAGGGGCGACCCCGTTTAGAAACTTTTTTTTTTCCTAAATAATTTGTGATGTTACTTTTGCCGGGCATCGAACCTCCACGACTTGGTGTAGAAGGCCGAACACTTAGCCGTTACACCACGGCGGCCGCCATGTTGAATTAGGACCTTTCAAATTAACAGTGAATTCCGGGGTGTCAAACTTGATTTTAGACTCATACTTTCTTTTCTAAAGTTTAAAAGATTGATCCGTAGAACAATTTCCGGATTTTTCCCATCCCTAAAAATTGCCACCCACTCTAATATACATCCATTGGTTCATGTAAAGCATTCGAAACGTAGTTGATATAGTGCAACAAAATATTGCCGTCAACTCAGCTGAATTCAAAATATGTCACCATACAAAAAAACAGCTAGTTTGTCGATATGGCAACGCTTCATTTATGAAACACGGAATTTAGAAATTTTGGTAATCAAAAAATAAAAATTTCAAGAAAAAATTGTTATAAAGAAAATACGCAGACTAACGATGAGGGCATGGGTGTATTACGGCGACATGGTAAACCTGCCCGCTCTGCCAGCATGTCCACAAACTAACGACGCCGCATACGAAGGAGATAAAGAGAAGCCGACCAAAGCGACGTGTTGACTTGTAACAGCCAGCAATGAACTAATCGAAAGCTGGAAATAGTCGATGAGATCGAGATGTGGTTGGGAGGTACCAACGTCAAGCTCTTGTGAGAACCGGTCTGGAGTCGAGCCCTTGCCAGAGACGCTGGTAAGCGACATCGAGGCGCACCTGAAGAGTGACCAAACAAAGAGAAGGAAGAGGACGTTAAAGCGAGACATTGGAGGGCGAGATTTCCAGGTACAAATGAGGCGAACGTGCCTCGTGACTATAAGTCGGGGTCCCGCAAGTGAGAGGACGTGTTAGAGGACACCAATCCGAAGGTCCTCACAACATTTTAATATATTTTTTGGAAATTCATGAAATACTAATATACATAAACTCTGAAATATAATTACAGCGTCCTTGTCCATCAGGAAGAGGGCTAAGCTGTCAAAGCTGCCAAACCAGAGCCAGAAGATAGGTTATCAACCGTGTTCCATCATAATAAAGGTAACATAAGAAAGATTTTTTAAAATACTCCAAACTAATTATACTTATATTATTACAGATGTTATGGACGGTGGGGTGCAATAACACCATACCAAATAAAGTCATATGGTCTTATTTCCAATTGGTTAAGTTTTTTTCACTTAATTGCATTCACAAAGAATGAAAGCAATTTTTTTTTTCATTACAGGCATATCCATTCATGAACACATTAATGTCTCTAAATCGAAAGCAGCATACACACATGTCCTACAATATGGAAATGGAAAGATTTTGGATTCGAATCCAAATATGACTATCAAGTTGCATTTCTTATTAAGTCATTTGGATTTTTTCCTCGTTCAAAGTTATAATGTTCAGTCCACAATGAGAGAAAAGTTATCAAGGAAGGATGTTTTTGGACCAAAGAATAATAGACAATTGTAAAGACGTATAACGAATTATACTATGTAGTAATCAACGACGGACTTATAAATGAAGCGGCTCTAATGGAAGATTCTGATGGTATTGGTAGAACTGTGCAAGCAAGTCAACGGCCTATTGATGGCATATGCTATTGCAACAGGTGAAAGCGGAACAAAAACGAATACATGTATAAAGGATAATGCAACTACCACTATTTTATATCTGCAAAATTGTTCCCAGATGGACTTTAAATAAAAGCGCTATGTCTGGGAAAGAGGTTTTAGATAAGTACTATCCAAAGAATATTAACCAGTAGTCATAATGGAGGAGGAAGAATCGCCTATGGCGAGTGAGAATAGCGACATAACTCTGAGAAAGGATTACATAAATAGAAGCTTTAGAGAAAAGTCATACTGTTATATTGTTACAAAATTGTTCGCATACTGTCACAATTACAAAACACCATGAAAAACACCATAGCCTACACGGCTAGTTTCTTGTATAGCCGGTTCTACGAGAACGGTACCAGTATTTGTGCTGTACCCATCGTGCCGAAACGACCCGGGTCGTTTTCTTATATCGACCCGGCCAAGAGCAATACACTCGGGGTGACCCTGTCTGACATTTAGGCAGGCCATGAAAAACATTAATATCATATCTAGGGAATGGAAAAGCTGGCAGGCAGGCCCAAGACTTCCCCAGTTAGCGTATGACGTCACGACTCGCTGCTCAGTCGGCCATCTTGAATTCGTCCATTGTTGCCTCCACAGGTTTTTAAATCAAACCAGCGGTAAAAGTAGAGTATGGTGGCAACTCTGTGGCAACTTATGACGTAGCAATCAGCTGATTCTGTCAAAAAAGGCAAATTCATTCATGGCTGGCAGTTGGACAGATACCAAGAAAGGAGCGGCCTATTACGAGGAGTCCGTGAACTTATCACTCGCTGATTAAGATTTAACGAAAACCACTCTTCACAGATAACTTCTGCTTCGGCAGCTGGCACATCAAATGTGGTGGTGCCTAGTTCACTCTTACGTAGTATGATGAATGAAATCGACACGACCAAACAAGATCGCATGCAACATAATATCCAAAATCGCAGACATCAAATCGGCATTAAATAAAAAACTCAAATTTTTATCTGGAATGTACGTGGTCTATGAGAAATGCAGTGCTACAAAATAAATATATTTTATAGACACGAGTGCAGATGGACAAGCTATGACCGCACAACTTTCCTGTACTCGAAGAAAGGGAGTCATACCAGCGGCGTGGGTATTTAAATAACGAGTAAAATAGCGAAAAAATCATTGAATGAGTGCCAAAAAGCCCTAGATACTAAAAGTTTTCAAGAGCAAGGAAAATTAAAGTCATAAAAGATTATGGGCCTACGGAAAGCCTTAAAGAGGAAACAAATGATCCCATGATACACTTAAGAGTTGGGTAAATACAAACGTGAACCAAGATGACATTTGTATTATTATAGGTGACTTTAAAGTAGTAGACTTATCAAGGTTTGCTGTTAACCGGTATCTAAACCAGTGGTATTGATAAAAAAAGAATTGCATTGAGTTCCGGGGACATAAAGGGCAAAATATTAACCCTTTCGAATTGGCCGTTCCCAAAAAAACTTTAAGTACACCAATTTGGCTAGCTACATATATGAATCAAAGCCAGGTACTAACATCAAAGACGAAATTTCACGGTTTTTCCACCAGAAGAAAATTTGTATGGATTTTGACAGCCATTTCATGTGAAACTTGAAGTTAGTACAGATCCCAGAAAGTCCCCCTTGGTATTTTTTTTAAAGCAGTGTTAGTATAACTTAACAAAACTTGTTTACCATTAGAAATGGTTTATATCGACGGCTGAGTGGAAGATCGCGCTATTTCAAAATTTTACAATTTTTTTTTTTTTAGATTTTTGAAAACTGGTTATTTTTGAATTTTTGGTATTCTTTTCAAGAACGTTTTATATCAGCATTTGATTAAAAAAAACTGCCTATTTCAGCTGAATATGTATTGCATTATCGTTCAGATATGGCGTTTTTGAAACTCATTTTGAGATAGGCCGTTCTTGAGCAATAATATACCGTTGTTGAAAAGAGTTCTGCGAGAGGGATTTCTTCAAACAAACTCTAAGATAGGACGTTTTTTTTACATCACTGTGCAACGAATATGAATTTTTGAAAATCCCAACGGGTTTCTGAAGCTTGTGGGTGTGCTGAATCCGAATCTGAAGTCAGATTTTTCGGGTCACCCTTGGTTTCTCTCTCCATAAGGTGGTAAAGAGATATCGATAGTTGTAGAAAACTATTTTTTTTTAAATAATTTAACCTTTTTTCTGGGGTAAATTTTAATTTTTATTTGGCGGCATATAATTGTTCCATAGTGCAAAAAATTGGGGTATATAGAAAAAAAAATTTTAAAAGTTGAACATTTTTTTTACTAACGATTTCTGAACAAACTACTCTCTGGAGAGACAGCCTAGGGTGACCCAAAAAATCTGACTTCAGATTCGAATTCAGCACACCAAAAAGCTTTAGAAACTGTTGAGAAACCCGGTGGGATTTTCAAAAACTTCAATTTTGTTGCACAGTGAGTCTGGGATGAGAAACTGTCTGTGATTTTTTGGCTGTTGTACAGTGTATTTTGCAATAGGGCAAGTTTGCACTCAGCTTTCGATGTATGCGAATCTTAAGACGATTTTTTGTTGCTGTGTATACATAAATAAACATATTTATATTTACAAACTGTCAATATTTCATACAATCGTTCGACATTTTTAAAATTTCGTATGAATATTTCATACAACCATTCTCACATCATCAAAACTTATAGCGATATAAACTACATACATATAACGTAATTAATTTTAAAACTAATGGTTGTTTTCTTTTTTGTATTTTTTAAAATTTTCCATTTCTTCAAGAAATTTAATCATTCCAACTGCTTACCGAACCCATGCCACCTAAACTGGATGAAGTGGTTGTGTTTTGCGGTGTCGGTTTTAACAGCTTACGCTTTTCCACCAATTTGATATCCTTAACACAGAGATCATGTTTTGATTCGGCTGCAAATTTTATTACCGCTTGCGTCGGTATCAACGGTACATGCCGCAAATCTAACCAAATCAATTTTTCACATTTAGCTAAATGCTCCAATGAAAATTCAGAGATCAAACGACATGCGCTTAAATTTAATTCGACCAATTTTGCAATTGCCGTTGGCGATGTACCAATTTGTGCTACACCAGCATCCGTAATACGTTGACATGATGAGAGATCAAGATGCACTAAATTTGGCAGTGCTTGTGTTATGTAACGTAACGCTACATCGGTTATATCCGTACCAGCTAAACGAAGCGTTTTCATATCACGTAAACGTGTCTTTGAATCAGCCAAACCTGGACGTGAATCCTTTGGTGGCGATAATATATCACGTATGGCGGCATCATTGAGACCACGCACAAAACTCAAATCTAATATTTGTAATGGCGGGCAGAGACAAGTATGCAGTGCCAGCACTGCTTGTATGGGACAATTTTGTAAGGACAAATGTTTGAGCGCTGGTAAACGTGCAATAACCCAAGCTAGCTGTCGTTTAGCAATTTGTGTCCAATCTAATATTAAATGCTCAGGTTGACGACGTACAATCGCCGTTAACAAAGAGGCAGACAATTTATGCTCAGCACAATTCATTGTCTTCCAGAGATCAGGATCAACGGATACATTTGACCATACTTTACATACCGAACAGCATGTGACTAGCGTCTCTTGAGGCAAATAGCGGAATATGATTTTGAGTAATGTTGGATCGAGCGCTAAATTTGTAGCATTCATATGATTGCCACTTAAACCACCTGCACCGCCGGATGAAGCATGTCCACCGGCTGGTCGAACAACATATTGTGGTTTTTTCAGTACACGCGTTGATGAATTTAACATTTGTTGTGCCAATTGTGAACGTATGGAATTCTTTTTGCGTTGCATTTGTGTACCATTGCTACCAGCAATACCACCACCAACACCGCCATTACCGGCACCACCCATATGACAATCCATCGATGCACCAGCATCAATACTATCTTGCATACTACTGCATAAACTCAAGCCGTCATCGCTCTTACGTCTTTTGATACGATCGCTAGCTATGTTGGGTGAGATTCCTGGTGAGGAAGTATCATAGCTACGTTCAGTCTTTACTTCGATGTGATGGTGATGGCGCTTAGCACCATGCTTCCAATGTACAACGTTAGCCGTACCATTTTCCATTTCTGATTCACTTGTGAAAACAAAATCATTATACTGTCCAATGGGTGGTGGCAATTGATTATTATCATGATCGTGTCCTGTTCCAGCAATATTAGATCCACCTACGGATACGCGACGAACCTCCGACGATTTTTGGCGAGCTCTGAAGTGACGGGGCTGGAAGAAAAATTGCATCATTAAAGTAGGGACCAAAATTAATAGAACTATTTGCTAGGTAGGTTCATAGATTTCATGAATAAAAGTCGAGTATTTGCTCAGATGAGTAAAATGCGGCTTTGCTTTTTTTTATTAAAAAATACTAGCTTTCACTCAAAAAATTAAGTCTGAGCAAATGCCTTTTATGCATGAGGCTCGTTGTTTAACGAACGTTGCTATTTTTTCATGACTGTGGTTAACAGGGTCAAAGAAATCCATCCCACAGCAGTCGGGCTAGTATTAGGTTCGTATCCGAGAAAGGCCTTGGTTAGTCCGCGTTTAGTCTCAGTGTTCAATGAATGGATGCACTGAGGTAGAGGGGAGGAGATTTGACTCTGAGAAATGTAAGTAGAGGCATGCTGTCTCCTTCCTCTGGATCGTGGTCTCAAAGGCCCTGCTCCTAGATTTGGAGTTCAATGGCTATCAAGAGCTGGCCACAATGCTTGGCAATATTATCAAGAACTTTGTAGAGCCACTATGGGATTCCGTACAGGGATATCTGGTACAGAGGTGACCAGTCCAAAGTATGATGGAGATAATTTTGTTCCCGAGGTTCAAGATCCCTGAATTCAGACCGCTATCAAGTGAGGAAGGTCGGTTAGTGTTCTTTGACAAAGTCAAGTAAATCGGTACTGTTCCTAAGTCAGTGAGGTCGAGGTTTGTTGGAGAATGTTTTTCCTCCCAAGCGTTTGCTTTAAAATTAAAATCACCTGGGAGATGGAGTATAGCGACGCAAAGGGAACTCGGCAAGCAAATGTCTTGGTTCGAGCGGGTAGTTCCGAAACAGACGTGGCGTATATAGACTCTCCCACTCCTCTGTCCACTTTTAGTCTAATTGAGGATCGCCTAATTCAACTAAGCAAGCACTAGTATGACACCTTCTCTTGCCAGGTACCGCCTATCGACACCGAGCACTCATAATTTCAAGAGTTCATAAGCCCCATCCCCATGAAAGAACAATCCAGTATTAATTGGTCCTAGAAATTTCCAGATTTGAGATATTTTAAGGTGGATTATAGCAAGGTTGTGTTGAAACGATCTGGCTTGCCTAGGTGCTTCTCATTGATGTTAGTTATAGCAAAGTAGAACCGACTTCCCCACATTACTTCAGTGTAACACAATCTAAGCAAAGCCGACTGGCCCGCTCGACATTTGTTTCCTTATTTAAGTTTACATGGACCAAGTTTAAATTAAAAACGTACCTTATAATCATTATTCTTTCCCGATCGACAGCAATTCGGACACTCCCAACTATTGGGTAAATCTTCATTCACAATACCCTTAGCATCTGCTGCATCTTCGGTGCCATCCAACAATGACAAAGCACAATCAGGATGCGCAATCTCATAACACACGGAACACTCCATTAGTGAGGATGGTCCCTCAAGTGATGCCAATTGTTTAGTTTGCGGTGAAACGGGCACTTGACGCCAACCATCTAGATGACAAACGAAACATTGCGCCGTCACAGGTAGCATTGGCGACAAGCATTGACGCATCATACAAGTTTGTTTCGCACGTCCGGGGCCACCAAATTTCACCATATCCAAACAAAAACTACACTCACCACAATCTGAACGCTGACATGCAGCACAAACCTTACAACGTGTACGACGGCGACGTGGCTGACCAGTACCGGTTACATTGGGTGATAGTTTAGATTCATTTGGTGAGAGGCAAGAGCTATCGCCACCGCCAGTATTGACTGAATTCGTTAAATTGTGTTGTTGTGTGTTTGTTGTTGTCGGCGTTGATGTGTGAGCATGAAAATTTGTTTGATTGCTTCCAACTGCTGATGATGCAGTTGACGATGTTGTTGTTGTTGTTGCCGCTAAATTACCACCTGTTGTGGCATTATAGCTTGAACATGATGCTATAACACTAACTGTATTATTAGCCTGATGTGCTGCAGCAGCCACAGCATTTGCTAAATGCATCTTCTTTGGCGGCCGATACTTCAGGCTATCCGTGGGTGATACAAATGTGGCTAAAGAAAAAGAAAGAGAAAAATTATTTATTATTACTTAATGTGATGGTGATGTAAAAAAATACTAAAATTACAAGTCTTAACCAAAATACTTTTCCCAAGATTTTAACTAGTAGCATGTGGTGTGATATGATCTGATTTGACTAGATGTAAACCATTATAAAATGTGATTTTAACACCTGATTCGATATCATGATATATACATGTGCCAATATGATGTTATTTCTCTGATATGGCTTTTAACGACTGATATAATTGAGATTTTTCGACATGATATCGATGGATGAATAGTGTTGATGTGATTACATCATACATTCAAGCAGATGTGATGAGGTGTGATATCGATCGATGTATCTCTCAACTGGTATCATTTCATGTAATAAGACTTGAATTGATGTGATTCATCATACGTTAGCATCGATGTTTTTTTTTTTGTGTCATGATATATCATTGAGATTTCTGCCAGATTTGTATGCTAATATTAATTATGTTATAACACAGCTTTAACTGGTATGATATCATGTGATGTATTATGACTTAAATTTATGTGATTACATTGATATTATGGTGTGATATGGTATTAGAAGATTGTTGAGATTTGTATGACCCTATATCGATCAATGCATCTTGGTGATCTTACAAGATTTTGTCTGACATGATATGGCATCAACGGGTTTGAAATCATTTTATATGCTATTACTTAAATTGATGTGATTACTTAAGCTGATTTGATATCATATCATATAATACATCGATCGGATTTCATATCTGATTTGATAACATGATGTGATTATATTGTGATATTAGGAGATCATATGATATGATATGAACCTATGATTTGATTTTTTTTTTTGGTCTGATATGGTGTTATAAGATATGATATCGTTAAGATTTAATCAATCGATGCATCTTGCTGATCTTACCAGATTTTATCTGATAAAATATATCATTAACAGGTTTCATATCATCTCATATGACATGACTTCAGTTAATGTGATGAAATAATACCTTCACATTCATTCATAGATTGTATCTGATTAAATAAGCATCTAATTGCTTTGTCATCATATCAAATGATATGATATTATGCTATAATGGAAATTTTATACGGTATCAATGGAAGTAACTTGCTGATCTTATTAGATTTTATCTGGTTGAAAAACTTATCAATATCATTTGGTCTTATATGGTATTATAAGATGTGATATCGTTGAGATTTTATGAGATGATATCGATCGATGCATCTTGCTGTTCAGATTTTATCTGACATATATGTATGGCCTCAACCTGGTTAATATCATATCATATAATATGACTTCAAGTACTGTGATGAAATCATATCACAATTATGATTAAATCAAATGATATTAATCGCTGCAAATGTTTGCTATCACCACATTGTATTTGACAAAAGCAAGATCTAACTGTTGCGATATCATATCATATGATATCATCATCATTTATTGGAGCTAACTGCCTAAGCGATTTTGGTCGTTGCCTATCAAAGTACGCCAGTCATTCCTTTTTAGCGATAACTGACGCCAGTTGGAAACCCCATGATATGACTTCAGATTTTATGCATGCAAAAAAATTCTAAAGCATTCGAGAAAAACATTAAAAATTGAAATTAACATACTGCTTTGACATCGGGTGATCACATCACACGTTCACTTTATATGATTGATTTGATCATATGTTATCAATCGTGCTCATATTAAGCATTTATTTTAATAAAAAAAAATCACAGAGCGTTCATTTCAACGAGCACTCGCGTGAAACGTTTCAGATGTAAAAGAAATTTACATACCAGGTTGTGATGTGCCATTTTCGCTTGGCTCCTTTTTGCAATCCTTCACAATAACACCACCACCACCTCCACCATTGTCTGTGACATTTGCCATAGAAATGATATTCGATTTAGAAATGATATCATTTTTGTTGTTTAATGTTGACGATGCTACGTCTGCATTATTTGTCGTATGCGCTGCTGCATTTGCCGCATCCAACTGTTGTTGCTCGCGTATTATTTCGGCATTTTTACGTGCAATTTCAGCTTTTATTTCCTGCTTAACCACAACACGATCGTACACCTGAAATGTTGGATGCATTTGACCTGGTGGCTTTAAAACCGATTCACCTGTTATCGCCATTTCCGGTTTGTCTTTGCAATGACGTTCCACTAACGTACGTACATCCTTAATCAAAGCCACTGGATCACGTACTAATTCGGGTACATTTTTCTTTTGTGGCGGCAAATCATATAGATACATAACAATTTCTTTTAAACCAAATAGTTCATAGTGTGTTAAATGTATATGATTGCGTTTAAGCATTTCTTCTTCGCTAACCGATTCCTCGCCGTGCAAGTGTGAATGTCCTAGTAGGGTGTAGACGTAACGTGCTAGCACATACCATAACATTTCGGTAAAAAATGGATAACGAAATTTTTGTGGCACCTTAGTGGCATCCTCCACTTGTGCTGTCTTGAGTTGCTTAACAATACCGAAGGAATGTAAAAAATTACCACCAAATACTAATGTATCTGTGGGTGTATAAACGGCGTGTATCCAACCTGTGGGTATGAAGAATGTATTGCCTGCTGTCAAATAGACGCGTGCACATTTTTCCACTGTATCGCCAAAGAAAATGTCTGCCTGTTTGCCAGATAATACCCATTTCTCGTACAATTGTAGATTTTTCTCTGTTGGTGGTATTAACCAAAAAACTTTGCTCCCCTTCAAGATATGATACCAAACTGAGGTGCCACCAAAGTCAATATGAAAATCTGTATAACAATTCTTCACGGACATTAGACAATATTTTTGCACTTTTGGATACATCATTTCACCCAAAACATTTGTGCCTTCTTTTTGTGCGTCTTTCAAACGTTTCGGCCATACAACGTCTACCCAATCGATTTGCCGCACAATTTCTGGACATTGTACATAATTATCTAAACGTGTATGGGAAAATTCTAATGAGATGACATTGAGTAGACGATCCTTTTGTGGATTATCATAATACTGTTGCCATTCTTTCATGGTCATTTGTAAGTTTTTTTGTGTATTTACATCCATAACGTCGACTATGCGTCGTGAACCAACACAAAGGCGTACATCATTTATGGTGAATTCATTTGGATCAGGCATACGTACTCCCAGACCGGCCTTTTCTCGAAATAATAACGGTATATTAAAACCATATTGTTGGAGAAAACTGAAAATAAGGCGAGTAAGTTAATAACGATGTCTAAATTTAAAGCGAGAGCAAACTTACGCCACACTCAAATCACTACCACGCATCTCACGCACCATACCAGTCTGTGCGAACTTCGATGACTCCAATTTCTCTGAGACGCTGAAACCACGCGTACCCTCCAAGTCATCATCACCAAGTGTCCATTCTTCGAGATAAAGTTTTCGTTGTTTACGTTCGCGCTGTAAAATAATAAAATAGCGAAACCTGTTGTTAGTAATCATAATTGGACTTGGAAAAGGAAAGTTCTGCATTTTTTTAGTTTGAAAAATTTTAGTCTGATTGATATCATATTTGGATATGAATGTGTGATTTAATCACATCAATTTCAGTCATATCATATGATGTGATATTAAAGATCCTTAGTCAATATTATATCAGATATATGTTAAGAGCAGAGAGATGAATCTATCATTATCATGTCATATAATCTCAACGATGTCATATCTTATAACACCATATCAAAGCAAATAAAAAACAGTTCGCATGATTTTGTCACATCATATGATGTGATATAAAAGCAGTCAAAGCCACATTATATAAAAAAAATCTGATAATATCAGGAATTGCAGCGATCGAGATCATACTTTACAACACTAAATCATATCTGGATATGAACGTGTGAACACAAAAAACGATATCCGCGGATTGGTTCCATGAGACCCTCTTTCTTACGCTCTGAATTTCAGACAATCGCTTTACTAATTTGGGAGGCCTGTAGCCAGTGCTTATAAAGAATGGAAAAATACTTTTAATCCCACGGGTAAGGGGTCTTAGAATGTACTCGAGACTCAAGTCAAACCTAGTGTCGGGATCAAAGAAATACTTCCCACCGCAGTCGGACTTGTGCCATAAAGTGAGTACCGATACATTTATTCACATCTAAGGTGGGATCTCAATCCAGGCGTGCAGGGGTACTTTACAAGAAGGTAGGTTAGGTACTCTGATGGCATAGCAATCCTAATCAGCTGTAAACTGCGTAGTGCCCTGCAGGACCACACGGATACTGGAGGGAAAACTACGTGATGCCATGCAGCATTTACCTGGATACTGAAATGGACAGAGTCCTGTTTCCTTACTTGGCTGTCAACCCCAACAAATGGAACTTGTACTCTTCACGAGGTACTATAATAGTCTACCCCTACCCGCTATCGGATAGGTTTAGCTATATCGGAATTATTCTCGATAGGAAGCTGTTTTGGGAAAGCTAAGGTGGCAGATAGAGCTTAGTTGCTTTTAGTGCTGCAGAGAAGCCATTGACAAGACCTGGAACTCTCGCAAGTAAAGCTACATCTAAAGAGAAGTGCCACCAAACTGAGCATGAACTATCAAAATATGATCCGTTGTTGCTGTAGCTACAAAAGTTGATGAGAAGGGGGTTGAGAGCTTCTTTAGGCCCACTTGTTGTTGTTGTTGTTGTTAACAGCAAAAACACCCCGAAGGTTTTGGGGAGTGATGCCGAAATAGACAGTCCTTGGCCGGATATGAACCCGGTATGCTGCGGTACTCCCTTGCGTTACTGCCCGACTGTCGTGGTAGCGATTTGGTATGACCAGTGGAACCTTCTAGGTCATGGCATCCCTCCATCCATGAGGAAGGAGAAGATGGGTAATGAGAGGCTTCATATCCGTAGATCAGCCATCGAGTTAGCAGGTCATTACCTATGTGCATATTAGTCGCCTCTTACGACCGGTATGCCTACCTCGGGCATATTGCCTTCTTGCGCGGAAAACACAACCCTTTAGATCGATGACAACACAAGACATGAGTAGCCGGATGAACCGAGGTAATTGCGGAAAACAACGATACGAATATTGACACTCTAAACGACGTCTACTGAACTTCGATTATAAATCGATACACATAACTAAATTTGTTCAAGTTTTATTTACAAATTTATGATACTTAATTGGCACAGGTCATAGTTAGACACCAAGCTGTAGAATGGATAAGAGGAAGCATACTGCAAGTAAATAATAACACAGAACAAGTACCTACATACTACAGATGCTAAGAATATTCGGATTCGCATTCGGCAATGCTTCCGTTTACATGGGTATTTATAGTTGGAATCCTTTTCCTCAAAAATTAGCTATGTAATTAGAATCGTAAATACGAATTGCCCAAATATCGATATGCGCACCACCTACCGGATTTTTTCTCTCAATGTTTTAATTCAATGTAGGAATGGGAGAGCACGGATCTTTGTCCCGCTACTAATGACGGCATTTCTATTTACACTGGCGGCTCGAAGTTAGACGGCAGAGTTGGAGGAGAGGATTATTAAAGGCATCTGGACCTTGAGCTCTCCTTCAGACTACCTGATTATTGCAGCATCTTCCAGGCTGAAGTCTCATCAATCTTGGACGTCGCGGCCTGGATAAGTAAACGCGCTATCGGCGAGGACATCGTGATTATCAGCGACAGCCAAGCGGTCATCAATGCTCTTGGCTCTTACTCGTTCAACTCTGAACTAACACTCAGCTGCCGTCGATCTCTTCAAGAGATGGCCCAACAGAATCGCGTGAACCTCACCTGGTTCCCGGGACACAGGGACATTGAGGAAAACTGTAGGGCAGACGAACTTTTGCCATATGCTGAAGGAGTACACACTCTGTCAAGCCAACAAAATATAGCACCAATCCCCAGGGTACCGGATATCCAAACAAACCTGGCCAAAATGGGATCATAACAGATCTAGAGACATTCACGCCCTAAGAAGAAGAGAAATTTCCATATTAATAGGCGTTTTAATCGGGCTCTGTCTTATTGGTAGGCTTGCAGAGAGCCTATGTACGTGTGCCCTACCGAAGATGCTGTAAGAGTTGCAAAGATGATGAGGAGAAGGAAACGGTGGAGCACCTCATTTGCAACTGCCCGAGAACGCGATTTCTGGCAGTTCCCTTCCTGGATAGCCTACGCCAGATCGCGGAGCTGGACATAAAGGAATTGATGGCCTTCTTCAAGTCATCTAAATGGTTCAAGGAGGAGTAACGGTTTCTGCTTTGTAGAGAATCCCAACAACTCAGGGATTTTCCATATGGCCGGGTCCATGTAGAGTTGCCACCTAATCATATTATATTTGTTCTTTTTTATACTTCCAGCTTCTTCGACTCGGCACATTTCGATTAAATGTTTTATATAGATTATCTTTTACAATGTAAGCCCTCTTCCTTAATTGTTGCTACTTACAATCAATGTTTTTACATGGTTGCCACCTATCTCAATTTACTAAAAAATAAAATCAGTTCTAGCTCGCATTTCAGGAAATCAATTTTTTTTCTATCAAGAGTTTTGAGGCCTGGGGAGGCCGAGTGGGACATATAGAACGTAGAAGAGAATAGAAGTATCTAATCAAGTTCTATAATTTTATTTACATTTTCAGAGTTGTCTGGCTATTCGCTACAACCCAACGAGATATTTATGTACATTTGTAAATACTTATAATTTCTACCGTCACTTGGACGATATCTATCACTTTCCTCGATGAGACAGCCGGCTGGTTTTGTGACATAATTACAACAACAACAACAACAGCAAAGCTTAGTAAAAACATTCAAACGTTAAGTGGCAGGTGATTCTTGTTTTGGTTAGTAGTGGATATCGTTTATTTAAAATGAGTAAGGTATGCGGCGGAAACACAATACCTTTGTATGCATTAGATATGGTCGGTCACAGACCAGTAAAGAGACATAAAACAAATATGTAAAAACTCACGAAGATAGTAAAATATAATAAAAACTCGTAACCGGGCGTTTTAAAATTTTCTACCAAAGTGAAGTAACAAATTTTTTACACTTGAAAATAGTTTGAACTCGTGGCCTGAGACCGTTTGGTAGACGAGAGATCGAAAGGAGGAATTCTATGGGTAACGCGTCACTGTTTTTTAGTATTTTTTTTGTGCTTTGAGCCTATCTATCAGTCTGAGAGAAACCAGTTGCAGAGAAAGGAGTCTCGTTGTGTGAACAGCATACACGTTGAAAGTCAATTAATAAATAATGAGCAATAAGAATAGTGGACGAATGACTGCCGAGTTAGAAGATGAGCATCAACTGAGTGAAATATTTGAGTGTTTTTTTTTTTTTTTAATTTGATTGTACGTGAGAAGTGATTGGATGCAGTATATGGTGACATTAACCCTTAAGCAAGCAATGTTGCCATTTTGATACATAATTTTGTCTCATCGAAAAACGAAATATTGAAAAGTTAAACGTTCGATGTCGATTGGAAAAGTCGAGACGACGAGTGGGGAGTGTGTAGGCAATATGTACATATGTAATTTAGAAGCGGCTCAAACGGTTTGGTGTGTGAATAGCCTATGATTTTTTAGGTGTAGCAACTTTACACGGATCGATTTCCTGGTCGGTTTTTGGTCGATCCACCGTGTAAATAGCATTACGACCGTTCGACAACCTATATCTGATGGTGGTACGCAGTCAAACGTAAAAAAATCGAATAGCGCTAACTTTACTTACCCAAAAAGACCCTTAAATGTTCCCAAAATGATACGAAATTGAACCCAAAACGACCCAAAAATGATCCAAAAGAACACCATTAAATGTACCCCAAAATGATCCAAAAATGTTCCCAAAATAATCCTAAAATAATCACAAAACGACCCCAAAAAGAACCTCAAATGTTCCCAAAATTTATCCCAAAATGATCCGAAATTTACCCCAAAATTTCCTGAAATTAATACAAATCAAATGCGGTAAGATGGCAACCCTACTTGAAAATATTTTAGCTGGTATGTAGCCGAAAATACCTTTCATTTGATACCCATATTGGCATATATTGCTCCATTATTTAAAAAAAAATTAAATAGGTGGCAACCCTGTAAAACGCTCCAGGTAGCAACCTCCAAGTGGATAGTTTTCTAATCAATCATACCATCTACATATATGCCAAATTTCGTCCAAATCAGTGAAGCTGTTTCCGAGATAGTACCGGATATACATATGCTTCGGTAAGGTGGCAACCCTACTTGAAAATATTTTAGTTGGCATGTCGCTGAAAATACCTTTCAGTAGATACCCATATACGCGTATCTTGCTACAAAATTTGAAAAAATTGAGATAGGCGGCAACCCTGTAAAACGCCCCAAGTGGCAACCCCAAGAAAAAAAAAAAAAAAAAAAACTGGTCCAATATCATAAAAAAAATAGTTGAAATTGTTATTTAGAACTGTGCATAATCCAAAAGTTTTCACACGTTAATTACCCATTAAGGTTCTTGCTGGGCAATTCTAAATGTGGAACACAGGCAGGGTTGCTATTTTGAGGAATTGTGGATTGTATTGTTCAGCGAATGAGGCCAAATGCGATGGAATACCAAATTTGGAAAATGAAATTTGTATGGAAAAAAGCGCCAATTTGCAATTTTTCGCCAAATTTACCAAATTTGGTGCTGTGTAAATGTACTATTACAATCCAAGCTCACTTGGGATATTGTTACGGGGTTGCCACCAATCTGAATTTGCCAATTTGGGTATTAAACGAAAAGTATCTTACGTCATATTTCAAACAAAAAAATGTAGGTAGGGTTACCAAATTTAAATTTCACTACGGTTTAAAAAAAATTACTACGATTTGTTTAGAGCCATTTACCAACGGCAACACTGTTATCAACTACGCAAGCGCGAGTTTTAAACATCCCCAGCCAGAAGAATGCACCATATTTATACTCAATTCTATTTTTTAGGCAGCATTATTGTGCCGAGCTGTTGAGATTTCCTTGAAAGCAGATTGCAGTTTACAAACGGAGAGAGAGTTAAAATGGGATTCGAAACAAATATACCTACATGTACGCACAAGTGCACATGCACAAAGATGACCAAATATAAAAGCACCGACCTTCGATGCACTACAATTCCATTGGCAGAAATGCAAACTAGCTGCCTGGTTATGAATAACAGAGTGCCCTAGATTTTGGGGAATTGTTTTTATTCTTCTGCGTGAGAAATTTTGAAACATGTTTTTGGCGATATTTTTGTAACACCATAAAAGAATCAAGATAGATCTAGAGTTCCATATATCAAGATTCTCAGAGTGATCGAATGATATTCGATATTGAAAATTTCGAAAAACACTTTGTCAATTGGTCATCCTACTAATTAATTTTTGTAAAATTCAGGAAATGGGAGTGGCGCCGCCCACTTATTCCTCTTAGCATTAGCCTCACTAAGCCAGTGCTGAGAAATACACCTCAGAGCTCTCAGAAACTCTGTACACTCTGCACAAACCACACAGGTTCTATTTTGTCGTTACTAACCCATGAGGCCTAAGATCCACCTGGTTCGTCAAGGAAGTTGTCTACCCCCCTGGATAGCGTAGGTTTCGGATTGAAATACACTAGCTGAGTTCTGGAGACGCATAGATAAGGGCATAGCTGGGTATATTGAAAAGATTCCCGTTCTTACTATGGATCAGTTTGTGAAAACTGAAAGGAATTTTCCATTTTGACCATCCTTCCCCAAAGTGCAGACAGTTTTTAAGTTTGTATCGAAGACTGTCCTGGGACAGATGTGCTCCATTTTATTTTTAAAATGGAGTTTTTAACAAGTCTCTTTCCGGAGTCCTAACTCCCGAGTCCTATGTACAACCTGAGATGCCAATTGGAAACACCAAGAGAGTTCAAGTCATCCCGATTCCTCTACTGAGGGAGTTCTGCCGACTTCGGGTATCTACAGAAAAACCTTCTGGACTGAAGTTTCATTTTCTATTCTCATACCATGACCCAGCCAGCTAATCCTGGTGACGATGGTCAGATGTAAAGCTCAAAAAAAAATTCCCTTTAATACTTGTCGTTGGCATGACAGGAAGGACCATACCTCTTTCGAAGAACTTTTCTCTCAAATACTCCAAGGAGCACTGTCCATGACTTCAGGCCATTCATTGGAACAGGTATGATGAGAGACTCAGAGAGCGTGATCCTTGTTCGTCGAGAGAGTACTTCACTTCTCAGTTGCCTACTCAGTCCAGAGCAAAAGCCATAATTAAAATACGAAATTTGAAATATCGAATAGCGATAATCACTTATCCTCAACTATGACTAACCTCAAACTAGCCATCTATCCGAAATGAAACCGGTGAAGAACTAGCCAAATCGAAATTACATCTGAAATCCCTGCGGGTTAGGGGTTTAGAATATGGCCGTGCTAACTCGATGGTTGATCTACGGAAATGATGCATCTCACCTCTCATTACCCATCTTCGCCTTCCTTACGGATGAAGGGATGACATGACCTAGAAGGTTCCACTGGTCATAGCAAATCGTTTCCGCAAGGAAGTACAGTAGCGTACCGGGCTCATGTCCGGCCACGGGTAGCCAATTTCGATATCACTACCCAAAACCTTCTGAACAGGAATCTGTAGAGAAAAATTTCGAAAAAAATGGTAGCACCCTAATAGATACCTACATATTTTTTTGGTAAGGACAATAAGAAACAAGTTGATGCCCTTCACATTGTGCACTCGTATTTATGTATATATACAGCCTACATATATACAGACACACACACCTATACATATATGTATTCGTGTAGTAGGTACTTGTTAATGATTAGCGTTGGTTTTTTTTTTCATATTGACTTATGGTTAGCCGAGAGCAGCTGCCTTCGGCGTTGTATTGTGGTTCAATATTGACTCTTTTGCGCTGTTCCTTTGTAAAGTTGCCTAGTGACAAATTCGAACTTATTACCTGGGTATTACAAATATAAAAATCATAAAGATAGTCTAAACCAAAAACAAAAACAGTGTAAAGTGGCAGTATTGTCTGCATATTCTTACCCATCCTCTTCGAAAATTTCGTGTCTTAAACGGAATTTCAGTTTGAAAATGTAAACACGTTAACATTGCATACATTTAGGCGAATGTTTTTGGAAGGCAATAAACTACCGTGGAAAAAAGTGTTCGATTAGTATCTCAAGAGAGTTGACAGTGAGCTGTAAAGACTCTCAACTAGTCTCTTATGAGAATAGTAGGGATAAATAAATTTTCATTTGTGTAGTCTACTTATAGGATTCAATTTAGACTGAACATGTCCTATGGAGAGAAACGGTTGATATAGTTTTCTTGAGGGGTTTTCTCTATAAGCCCTGCTTTTAAGATTTTTTATCCGTTTGTTGGGTTTCTTGCTAGCATATTCTTATGTCGTTTTCATTACCACTTTACGTCATCACTTCGCTTTTATTCTGCTTTTATCCGATGTTTAGTTGCAGGGCAACAAGTTTTAGGAGCAAAATAAAATACAAGAAAAGGAGCAGGAAACATGCAAAACGGGTTTAGACTACATAAATACTATGTTTATATATACAAATAAAACCACATTAGGGTGACCATTATTTCAAGGTAGCAAAAAATCGTGGAACTCATCTCTACAGAAAGCGGCCCGAGATTAACATCTTTCGTAGATTAACATCTTTCGTCTAAAGAAGGCTTTAATTGACCCCACTAGTTTTGTACGTCAATTTTAATTTGTGTTGCATACTTATGGGCGTAGACCGTACACGTATCTGAATAAAGTGGATCTGTTGGCAATATTCGATCAGGCATGATGTCGTGATATCACATCGTGTGAATCAACTAATCAAACCAATAAAAGAAAACTGATAAGATCTCAAGGAACACTTTATTCAAGCCTCTCCGGCTCCACGGCTTAGTATCTCTTACCTCCGCGAGGCTCTGAAAGAGTGGAGAAGGGAAACTGATTCCTCGAAACTTTGCAGGACTGCAAACGCTATCGTTAGCCTCGTACTAAGAGATCCGAGCTATGACAAGTCACAGGGATGGAAGGACCTTCTTCACCTCTGAGACGTCAAGAGCCGATCCATGACCTGCAAGCTCATCGGTCATCCCTTTTAACTGTATGTTAGGCATTCATATTACAACAACGATACATCGACTTGGCAGGCTCATGGTCCACTCCCTGCACTGACCAACCAGGTTCGATGAAATCGTTGCTGAGCCGAGAGCCACAAAAGGCGCATAGCAATCAGATAAAATTGTTATCCTATTACGGGTGAGTGATGTCCGCACACAGTAATGCCCTGCATGCCTCCTCGATAGCGTAGATTTCGGACTATTATCAAAAAACAGAAGAAAACTGGACGAAAATGAGAGGTGAAAGACCCGAGAGGTACCGAAACTCAGCATTCACTTTTGTCCAACGAAACATATGAGCAGTGGGAGTAGATCTCTTTTACTCTGTATCGCCGCTGTACCCTACCCGATAGGAAAAAGAAAACGATACGACTTTTCTGAATGAAGTAAGAGAGACAGAGGTGTGAGGATCTTGAGGGTTAAATGATGGAAATGTTAAGCCTGAATGACGGCTACCTTCGAGAATTTTAGACCAACTTCCTGTTGAGTTATGGTGTTAAAATGTTCACCCGAGTTCAGGTCGCAATGACAATGCAATATGAAGAGGAAAAGGCAATAGGTGGCGCGTTGGTAGCTCTTTTTGCGAAAATGGCAATATTGGGCCGATTTGGCTGAGATTCGGAACATGTATTACTACTATTCAATGTAATACATTATTAACGAAAAATGCCGCTAGGTGGCGCTGACATCGGAGTAAAAAAACTTGAAATGGTATTTATGGACCGATTTGTCTGATACATATTTATCGTGTATTACTTAATTAGTTTTCAAAAAATAAAAACAATGGAATCCAAATGTCTGTTTTGTCGGTGCAGTTATATTCGTTTTACAACTTACTTCCTGTTGAGCTGGGATCTTAAAATTTTGTTATACTTTCTTTTTCTACGTCAGCAAAAAAATGTCCGATAGGTGGCGCACGTGTCGCGATATTTGAAAAATTGCATTCCTGAGATGGGGTCTTGAAATTTCCCGCAATCGTTCATCGAATTAGAGGGCTGGCCGGGATTCAATCCCGAATACGTGATCCCACACTCAACTGTCGTATCTAAAGTCAACAGATGAGATACTTAACTTACACCACCTTAGTTGAGTATCTCAATTTTTGTATCTGAGCGACATTGAGTGAGTTTTTTTTATAATTTTGAGTCATGTTTGTGTTTACACTATTGTATATGCATGTGGCATCACACACACATACAACAAAAAAATGTTTCCAAGTGCCCGTTTTAAGCAACTGAAACCCATTGAACAGCGTCAGTTGCCTTAGGTTGCTCAGCCGGGTTGGGCGCATATTTCGTATGCTCTAGTAGTAAATTGCAGCAGCACCACTAGCAAATACGAATGTGTACAGCTAGCTTATGCTGCGCAAAGTCTGTTACTTAGAGGGGGTGGGCCCTTAGTTTTTTTTTTTTTTTAATTAAATGCGTGCTCTCATGTGTGTACAACAACATTTTTAATCGCACTCGATCAAGTCCACGAACGCTATATATTTTTATATAGGTTTGTACATATGTACAATAATTATGTATACTCGTAGTTGTTGTTGTGCACTAACGCGCCTCACATTTTCACACAATTTTCTTTGTTAATCATCGAGAAAATCACTAAATCGCTGCTAAACACTTTGAACTGATTTTGATTTGCGGTTGGCAAAAAGAAAAAAAAAAAAAAAAAAAAAAAAAAAAAAATCCCCGAGCTTATGCGATGACCGGCTTTGACTGTTCTTCTTCCATAAAAGTTTTGATTTTTTTTTGCCTTAAATATTATTTAATCATAAATTAGCAGCTATTGATGATCTATCATCAAATGTGTTATCAGGTATTTATATGTGATGCTTTTTGATAATTGCTTTAGTTGTTTATATTGTACAAAGACAGCGGAGATAATTTGTTCACGTATGTATGTGTATATGTATGTATGTTGGTATAAATGTCTTGCCTGAATGATTTCACCTCCACCCTCTGTGCAGTACAATTACTTTCATACATGTGTAGTCATGTACAGTTGCGGACAAAACTATAGCAGCGAAAATCCCTTCCGCCCATTTTACTCCACAAACCCAAGGTAGTATTAGTGTAATTGTAGTTGAAGTTAGCAGATGTCCGCGACTTTGTGTGCGAAACTTACAACCTACGGTTTTTTATATCTCGACTCCAGCGCCACCTACCGAGTTTCTTTTGAGTTCAGAGTTTTTGAGAACACATATCAAACATATGCTCAAAAAACGAACAGAATCGGATCATGAATGCCTATGGATTTCACAATATAACAACGCCATCTAGCGGCAATATGTATCCGTCAATATGTTCTGGATGTCCTAAAAGTGTCCGGCCTTGTAGACGTGCTATGAACATATGAGGGCTCAATAGATCATAAGGTCGCAGGGCACTACCTCAACTTTTATTGTTATTAATGGAAGAAAAGCTTTATACCTAATTCGATTGTAGAACTATAATTTTCTCGCTATGAGGATAAACTCCCTTTTTGCTTAAATTCCCCATGTTGCCATAGTCGTTTTCGTTAGAGCGTTAAAAGATATCTATGTAGCTTCACTATTTGTCGGGTAGTGAAAATTGCTAAATACAACTTCAGAGTTCAGATATTTAAAAGGTTCAGGTACTGATAAAGAAGAGTTCACTGCTTGGAGTGGAGAGGTTTTCAACGCTCTGAAAAACTTAATTCCACAGCATTAATCTAAGGTTATATGCTAGTGTTCAATAGCCATCCAAAATTTTCAAAGACAGTGTCTTCTGCGTCGAGCAGTGATTTATGAACTTTGAAAAACATTCTTTGGAAGGCCTGGCGATGCTTTAGTTGTGCCCCACACTGTACATATGGCATCATCGTCATCATGATAATTTAATCAAATCAAGAAAATTTAAGTTTTTCAGCAGCAGTATCCGACCTATTAAACTGTACACCAGCCGGCTGGGTATGGGACCAAACCAATTTTTTTGAAGAGATTAAGATATAATTAAAAAAATGGCATTCGAAAGTGATTTTCTAATTGTTTTGTTTGATTGGTTTGACATGGTCCAATACCAAAAAAAAAATGTTTTTTTCGTAAACTGTTATTGGATCGAATATGATTTAAGCAGCTTGGTAGTTCGAGGACCACTAAAAAACCTCGCGGAATATAGTACTATTGTATTGCCAGCGTTCTGCGGGGGTCATATTCCTAAAAACTTAAGTTTTTTACATAAAATACAATTGACAGTTCGATTAAAAACTCTTCGGTTCCGTTTGAAAGCCGATTTTTTCGAAGAGTATTTTTCCGTTTTTCGAAGTTAGCCTTCAAGTTTTGAAATTGGAATCTTAATAATTATTCGTTTCTAATTGTGGTTTTAAAAAATTAAAAAAGGCAAAATGTGGGTTTCTCCTATTTTTTTGGTATATAGTTTTTTATTTGAAAGTGCATAAAAGAAAAAATATTATTAGAATTTTTTTTTTTTTCCAAAGAGCTGATTTTAATTTTTTCGAAGATCTAACTTAGGTCATGTATAACACTTTTCAGGTACACTTTCAAAAAAAAAAAAAAACCTGTTCACCAATCAAAAAAGAGAGCAAGCAGGTCACGCCCAAATTTTGCCCCTTTCAACTTTTAAATGAAACAATCTCTACATATAATAAAATTGTAACAGTTCGATGTCTGTACATGGCAGATATCAACAAAAAATTGATTGGGGGAAGCATTATTAAGCGAGTAAAATCCATTTTAAAAATGTTTGTGTGTCTGTCCGTATGTTTGTGGTCGTATCACTCTGAAAGTATTGAATGGAATTGAATGAAACTTTTTTCGTTGGTTTGCTCGACGCTCAACTTAAAATTTAAGATATTACTTTTATCGATATCTCAACCGGTTTTGGAGTTATCGCCCAGTATGTGGACCATTTCTGTCTGTATGTTTGTGGTCGTAACACTCTAAAAGTACTGAATGGAATTGAATCGTTGAACTGCTAGACGCTCAACTTAAAGATATTATTTTTTGCTATATCTCAACGGGTTTTGGGGTTATCGCCCAATAAGTGGACCAGGGGTGTCCAAAAATGTCTTAGTACAATATGGGTGTCAAACGAAAGGTATCAATGAGTGCTATAATATGCGATGTGATTCATTGAAATATCTGAAATGGTTTGGGAGATATCTTGAAATTTCGATAGCTCGACCGGTTTCGGAGGTATCGACGAATATTTCCACAAAAATGTGTTAGTACATTATGGGAATGAATGAGTGCTATAATATGCGATGTGATTCATTGAAATATCTGAAATGCCTTGGGAGATATCTTGAAATTTCGATAGCTCGACCGGTTTCGGAGGTATCGACGAATATTTCCACAAAAATGTGTTAGTACATTATGGGTATTAAGTCCTGAACTCCAGTCTTTTTGTTGGATTTTATTCTTTGCTAACCCAGCTGCAAAAAAAAAAAACAGAAATTATACGCATACGAAGTCGCGGGCACCAGCTAGTGAGAAAATAAAAATTACGAAGGGTCCAGTTTCGTACTTCGAAAGACCAAAACTAAGTTCTGGAGGCTTCTTCGAAAAATCGAAATTAGGTTTGTAGTTGTCAAACGATTTCCATTATTTTCAACAGCAACCTGTCTCAGCTGGAAGGGTACCTGTACACTAAATTTTTTCCACTACTATCTATCGAACTTCTACTTGCTACTATTTTTATGACAGCTACTGTATATATGGATACATATGGATTTATGTACTACACATCTACATGCAAATGCACGACAGGGGGTTTGTGGTGTATATGTTCACAGAGAATCTCTCGAGTCGTTAGCACCAGCACCACACAGCACTACTTATTTATATATTCGAGGTAGGTATATTTTCCATTTTAGCGAGCATATGCCTATTATCACACTACATATTTTGGCCAGTCAATGCAGCCCGCTATTTTGGGGCTACATATGAACAAACATACGCACATACACAAGTTCTTAACAGACACGGTGAATGAAACATATTTTCCATTGCACTATATTTTCAATGTTAATAAGCTGTGATTAATTAGAAAAAAAAAATTTCTACAAATCATTATTTTGTAAAAAAAAATATTTTTTTTTTTAACCAAAAATCAGGTTTTGTGAATATCTTCTATACTTACCAACTGGCGACGCTGCTGCTGTCCACCTTTTTGCGTCTTGCCCGGCGACCCCGATTCGGACATCGCCACGGTATTGTTTTTTTTTTTCTCAGCTCAATTCAGCGTTACACACACACACACACACCAAGTGATTTTCGAGGTGTTTTTTCTGTTTTAGTCTTTAAATTTTTTTTAATCTGCAAATAATTTTTAAAAACATGTTAAACTTCACATGAAATCAATTTTTTTTCTAGTACTAAATATTTTTTTAAACAGCATAAAATTAATTTTAAAAGTTAAATAATTATTGTAGAATATGTATGTACATAGGTCTGTATGTATTTTTTTCTTTGCTAAATTACCAACCAGCACGCAGCCACGAGTTCTACATCAGGCTAAACTAAATTTTCAAACGTTTTTGCCGTGTGGTAATATATTAATGACGTTTTGTCATCTACGAAAAAATTGTACTTATGTACACTTGTATGTCTTTATATATGTAGCTCAATATAAATTTTAATCACGACACCAAAATGTTAACGAACCTACAGCGTAAGCGAACCGGACCATACTAAACGTGCAAGTTTGGTAGGTATCTAAGCGAACGAAAAATTTTGCTTCTTCGTTCTTTTCTATTTCACTCCACTCCATCTGTATAAATTATACCCATTTTCAGACCATGGCAGGCATTATTCTCAGGTCTGTTTTTTTTTTTTTTTTGCATCGTTTGGTACTCTCCCTGGTTGCTCTCTCGCTCTCTCATTCTCGTTGGTTGGTTGTTCACTTAAGTCATTTTAACCCTCTACAACTAATGTGACTTTCATTTTTAATAAGTTTCTCACTACCTTTAAATACGGCATTTGTATGAATGTAATTTGACTTGGATTTTTCATAAGGTGTTTTTTTCCTTTTTCAGATCGGCTTTATATGACCTATCACTATCCCTATATCTATTCCTATATCGATCCCTATCTTTATGCTTATCCATATCCCTATAACTATTCATAGTCATATCCATATTCCTACTCATAATCCTATAGCTATCCCTTTCCGTATCAATATCCCTATAACTATTACTAACCCTATGATTATCTATATCCATATTTCTATCCATGTCCCTATCACTATCCATCCCTATCCCTATAACTATTCATATTAATAATTCTATACCTATCAATATGTTTATAACTATTCCTATCCCTATACATATCCATATCCATATTCATATCCATATCCATATTCCTATCGATATCCTTATCCCTAAAACTATCCATATTTCTACCCATATGCATATTCCTATCCATGTCGCTATTATTGTCACTATCCCTAACTATCCATATCAATATTCCTATACCTATCAACATCCCTATATCTATCAGTTCAAACTCTTGATATTCGAATACTCGAACTCTTCGAATAAGGCAGAATCAAATAAAAATATAACACTAATAACTATACTCCATCGTATATTTGCAATTTATCGATTATTTGAATGATAGTAGCTCTTCGAAATTTCGAAGAGCGACATTCGATTTTCAGTAGCAAATCCACAATCGAATCTTCAAATATTCAAAATATTCCCCTCCAAAGAAGGGATCTCAATACCAAATATTGCATAGATTTTTCCAACACAGCAAACTCAGAATATAACGTTATGAAGAGCCAAGTCGCCTTTTTGTAGACAATGCCGTTATCTAACCCTTTATCTTATGTAGTGTTCATGCTGAGTTTTAAATGCTGCGTTTACCATTTTCGGACATACATTGCGATTATACGTTCATGCTGCCGCATTTCTAATGCATTTAGCTCACGGTTGCAAGTCGATTTGCTGAGCCTGAATTTTGCATTTTAGCATTTAGCCCAAAAAGCAGCATTTTTGCCATACAAATTTGAAAGCTAAACGCAACTAAATGCTATTTTATTTCTGCATTAGCTTTAGCATCTTCGAAGATACAGTACGAACGAAAATTTTCTTTTATGAAAAAAAAAAAATGAAATAAATGTTGCATACTTTTGGACGAACCACTGTTTATATCAGGATATCTTCTCATTAAGCAAGTCAACGTGCTTATGCAACAATTTAATTTAATAACAGTTGCAATTTTCGAGGTGAAGAGTTTCCAGTTTAGAAAGTCGGTTTCTTTACGTGCACGAACTCACTTTTATAAAACAAATGGAGTTTATCTGAAAAGGCAAGCATACTTCCACTTGCGATGTAGGAACGCACCAAGCATTCGAAAATTAGCTAAATGCGCATTTTCAAAATGCGGCAGCATAACGCATCTTCGAAATGTACGACCGAAAATGGAAAATGCTGCTTTTAAAACTCAGCATAAACACTACATTAAAGTGCTACACTCCCTTTCCCCATATATCTTTTTAACATGACTACTTTCGAAGATATGCAGTTCGAAAATGTCATTGGTATGAGATGTTAAAGATTAACCGCATATAGCCATTTTCTAATTATGTTTATTCCCCGCCCCCTTTCCCTTGTTGTAGATAATCCAGTAGTTCGGATCGTAAATCTAGAAAAAAATTTTGAGTTGTAAAAGTACTTCCTTTTACTATCTTTGGGGTGCCAATTTAGAAAAGGGCACATCTCGGAGAATTCCAACCAAGGAGTGAAACCGATTGAAATAACGTCCCGGCTTGTTTCGGTTTTGTCACGTTTTTCGTTTTCGTTTCGGGTTTCGTAACGTGTATCGTTTTCGGTTTCGTTCTTCAACATTTATTTCGGTTCCGGTTTCGGCATTTGCAAAGCAAATTAGTTTTTGCTGAGAAGTTTCTGTCTAGAAAAATTCTTTTTTTTTTTTTAAATAACTTTGATGTTGCTTTTGTCGGGTATCGATACCCGACTACTTGGTGTAGTAGACCAAACAGACTACCGCAACACCACGGCGGCCGCCGTTTCAGTCGTTGATTTGATATCCTCTTCCCAACCGAATTTCTATAATATTTGTTTGTGTTGTTTCGAACTTTACAAACAAGTTTCAGAAAGAAAGTCGAACTTCGAAAAAAGTTAAAGTGTACATTTAGTGAAATGAAATTTGGAAGTGTTTGTATGTGAGAAATGTTATACCGGGCCAGAGTCAGATCCTCGAAAAAATAAAAAGCCAAAGAGATTGAGGCATATTTAAAAAACTACGTACCCCGTTTTTCGTAGATAGCCTCCAAAATGTAGTTATAGGCTTTCGAAGTTCGAAATTAGACACTTTTAATTTTGCTTTTCCAATTGCTGTATTTAAAAAATTAAAAAAAGGAAATGTGTGGGTGTGGTTGTCAAAGGCATCAAAAGCCTAAAAAATAAAAAGCTGTTTAAAAAATGTTTCAACTGATTTCGAAAAATTCCATGCCGTTGTAAAAAAAAGTATCGGACAAGGAAGTGAATCAGACCACGCCCACATTTGTCCTTTTTTAATTTTTTAAACAGAGCAATTAGAAAAGCAAAATTTAAAAAGTGTTTAATTTCGAACTTCGAAGGCCCATAACTAATTGTTGGAGGCTAACTTCAAAAACGTACGTAGTTTTTTTAAGTGTCAATCTCTTCAAAAAAGTTGGCTAAATCCCATACCCAGCCGGCTGCTGTACAGAGTAATAACACCATACGACAAAATCAACTTTTTGTCTGGGTCCCTTACCAGCTTTTTTGAAAATATTAAGACATACATAAGTGAAATGTTTTCGCAAAAAAATCCTACTATTAATAAAGGGTTCAAACTAAACTATTTTTGCATGAAAAACTTTCAATAATAAGTCAAATTGTATGACAGCGACACCAATCGTAAGACTTGAGTAAAAATTAATGTCAAAAATGAGTTCCTCGATCCAAAAAATAGCTTTTTACAAAAAAGTCTATATAAAATCGCTTCATATGCATGAAAAACTATCAAAAATAAGACAAATTGTATGACAGGGCCACCTATCGAATGACTTAGATGAAAATTAATGTGAAAAATGAGTTCCTCGATAAAAAAAAAAAAAACCGATATTAAAAAACCCTCTAAAATTGCTTTATTTGATCAAGTTTTAATAAATTTTTTCAAACACAGGTTTACCAACTTTGAATAAAAATAACAAAGAAACCAGACCTATAGGCCAAAAAACCCAGTATGAGGTTTTGATATTGGGGGGCTAAAGTTTCATCTCCAATTGGTTTCATCAATTACGTAGAATGTTGTTGCACAGCGTAATCATAGCATTTTTAAATGCTAAAAGAAGAAAAAATACAAGTGATCAGCAAATGATAAGTCCAAAGAAGTAACATACACATGACAAGTGTACCTGACTTCTATAATTACGCACTAGTTATATAATTCAAGATTTTGTGTCTGGTCATATCGGCAATATCCGATAGGACATAACTGTCAAAACCCCCCAAAAAAGTTATGGGCAAAAAAGTGATAATTTTATCGAGTCCGACCCCAAAATTGGGACGTGACCCTTGATATTTACATACACATGTAGTTATGTGCAAAACCCTTTTCTGAGCTGGGATGCATCGGCGATGTTTAAATCTAACTACATATCGCCCGTTCCAAAGTAAAGAGATGTAATTCAAAATTTTCGTTTCTCGCGATTTTATGATAAACATACCTAAATAACTGACTGATGCGATGGTTCGCTTAATTGCAAAATGATCAAAAGTACGAAAATGACGTCCATGGATGCCTTTGAATTTAATTTTTGTAATGAAGCTCTATGAAAAAATAAAAGTTTGAACTCGTTAAAAAAAAAACTCGTTAAAAAGAGCGTAACGCCAAAAATAAGTTTAATATGGTCCCCCCTGGTTCGAATGTTTACTTGTTGGTGATTTCAAAAATGAAAAAAAAAGTTTCGTCACCCTGTAAAAAGAGCTTATAACTTTTCTCTTTGGTCTTTGATTTCAACGGACAATATATTGCTGTAAAGGTTTTAACCCCTGTCATATTTCGTCCATATAAGCCATTAACCTGCGACAGCAACTTAGCTTTTATTCAAATTTATTTAAAACCAACACCCTGTATTAAAAAAAAAATGAATAAAGTAAATATAGCCTTAGATTGTCTATGCCATTCTCAACATACTGAGCGATTTGTTCACGTAGTAAGTGATTCTTGTACAGAAGTTGCCGACGAGGAATGCATAGGTTATATATTCGCTAAACTAAGTAGCCGAGAACGTTACAGCAAATTAGAGTCAAGCAAAGGTTTAGCATTAATGCATTACATTTTTTTCCTCATTATATGCAGGTAAATATTCTTTTTTTTCTTAGTTTTCAGGAAACAATTTTTTTTTTAAATACAGGGTGTTGGTTTTAGTAAAGATAGAATAAAAGCTGAACTTGGCATGATGGGCTAAAAGTTTCTATGGATGAAATATTGCCTTGGTGAATATCTTTCTAAAAATGTATAACTTTTGAAAATCGAACGTAAAATATAGAAATTATAGAAAAAAAGCAAATTTCGCTGTTTTTACAGGGTGACAAAAAAAATTAAAAAAAAAAAATTTTGAAAACCTCATAAGGTTAGAGTTCAAACTGCGGGGGGCAGGGCATTTTCAACTCTTTTTTCCTCCTTACACCGTGATACGCTCTAATGTACATCTCTTTACCTTGGAACGCGCGATATAAGCCACATTAATGTATCTGGCATGTAGATTTTAGGTAACTCAATGTGTGGAGGAGCCGATGATATCTGCCATGGTCTTATCTTATATATTGGATGCGTTTTTATAGTCTATTAACTACCCTCCAGATCGATACGCGGTATAGGCGTTGACCTTGTTTAGTTTTAGTTCTCCGGATATGATGGCTGTTGGAGTGATTTGCTCCGTTTGGTTGAGGTTAACGGTTGCTCATATGTAAACATGTGTGTGCAGGTACTTTTATTATCTACCACTATAGTTCCAATCGGTCACTGGTATAATTCACTTTCAATCTTCTTTTTATCAATGAGATATGCCAATAAACGTACATATGTACAGATAAACATACATAAGCACATACATACATATCTAATGGAGTTAACAATTCACATCAATCGTTTTGCCTGATTGACCTGATGCGCTTACATACATATATATTTACATCACTACAATTCTACAAACAAATGCATGAGTCCCTGCACTTTATCTTGGATTTATTTACATAAATTCATACATACAAAAAAACATGCATAAGTGCATGCACATGCAAGTACTGTTCTTTATATATTTATCTCTTGGAATCGCACAAATTCAATCTCTTTTGCACTTTAGATAGTTTTATGTTCACTTTTAATTATCAAATTTGTATTATTTATGTAAAACATTGCTCTTAGCATACTTTTGTTTTCTGGTTGGTCGACACTTCCAAGTATTTTACTTCCTCTTCACGCACCTGAAAAAAAATTACTTCGCCAATTGATTCTTGCTGCTGGATAACGAATTGCAACAAATCGTCGTGGCTCCACTCGTCCACACCTTGTTGACTAATGAAAACGAAACCTGCCTCCAAAATGCTCCCCATTTTGCTCCAAAAGTTTAAATTTGCACTGTTCCTTTGATCGCCGAAGTTCCTATTTGGTTGACCGAAATAGTCACATTTGTTTCTTTTTAATTTTTCGGGATTATCTCAGATGCCGTCCAAAAAGGTTAGAGGAGGTATCAAAATACGTGTTTGACCTCTATATGCATAATTCGAAAGCGAAGACCGGATACACATATATAAATTTAAAATCTGATGGTGGTGACTGGTTTCAAGAACAACTGTAATCACAGTGTGGGCTGTCTGAGAGGAGTACTCGAACAGTGCTTCCATTTCATTTTCAATTTGTTGCGCACAGTGTTGCATTTGCTTAGTGAAGGTATAGATTGCTTGGCACGTCGATGTACGAGTGATAGTCGATATAGTGATTTTTCTATAGCTGTTTACAATTCCACCCTGCAAAAATCGTTGGATTATGTGTTCCAATTTTTTGATATTGGAGTACTCCAATAGTAATCCTTTGTATACATAATCGGACCACCTTCAGCTTTTTGAAAGCCGATCATTGTTCCTGACTTATCGACGAAAATCACGACACTATCGCTCTGACAATATATACTCCAAGGAGTAACAACATTTGAGTACATTACAAAGTACTCTGACAGTAGGTACTCCATGGAGTAGCAGAAACAAAGCGAAGGTTGGAGTAGGTGGTCCAGTCCTAGGACATTGCAATGTTAATTGGAGCACAATTTTTATATGAAAAAGGATTACATTTGGAGTACTCTGATGCTGCAATTGGAGTACTCTTTGGATAGGAAATAGAATACTCTCAATTTTTGCAGGGCAGTCGTCGAAATTCAGTTGGTATAACATTTTGACTTTTTAAATATAATGGCCCGTAATCATAAGTCGTTGCTTAACACGCGTATTAGTTAATATCTTCACTAAACTTAAAAGAAATTTAAAATTTTGGTCAATCATAGTTATGCTAAACAAACATATTAACTGAAAAGAAATTCAACAGGGACCCCTCATAAAAAAATGAAATTAAACAGAAACCCCTCATGAAAAGAAATTAATTTGGTTGGTGGTATGAAGAATTTTTTTAAGTTTGACAGGATCACCCTGTGCCAGCTAACATAGCATATCTGTGTCACAAACCATTGCACATTTGTGCTAATATATACTGTCACCCACACATATTTCTTCATTTTAATTTTAAAACTCCATATTAGGCGAAAATGTATTTTATGTTGACTATGACAGACATAGGAAGGAGATTTAACGATGAGCTGTACGAGCTTTACGCAGATCTGACCATAGTCCAGCGAATTAAAGCCCAAAGGCTCCGCTGGCTGGGTCACGTCATGCGAATGGACAAAGAAGCTCCAGCCCAGAAGGTTTTCCAATCGTCACCCGAATTCGGCAGCAGAGGAAGGGGGAGGCCTCGACTGAGATGGAAACAACAGGTGGAGGATGACTTGAACTCCCTTGGGGTTTCCAATTGGCGTCAGTTATCGCTAAAAAGGAATGACTGGCGTGCTTTGATAGGCGACGGCCAAAATCGCTTAGGCGGTTAAGCGCCAATAAATGATGATGATGATGACAGACATAAACCGATGTTTATGTTAGAATCATGTTAAAGTAGATTAAACTCTATTCTAATTCGACTATGACTACGGGCCAATATAAACAACTACTTAGAACTAAAGAAGCGATTAAGGCATTTAAAAAACTATGTTAAGTATTGTTATATATATAACAGATTTATTGTAGGAAATAATTACTTTCTACTTCACAAGTAAATAGAATAGTATATGAATACTATGAATAACTAATTTCAAAAACATCCTAGATATTTATTATCCATTGACGTATCGTCGTAATGGAAGCATTTTATGCCTCGGCTGCATATTCGAAAATCCCATATCTTATGCATACATTTATGATTGGGAGCCGTATGTCATTATAATATCAAAACTCAATCCTTATTTTGCAGCAGTTCAAATATTTTTCAAAAACGCCCTATAACAAAATTTGTATGATTTATTTTTTCAGAATTTGGTTTAACAGCACCCTAAGATTACGTTCACGTTGAGCCATAAACTCGAGTTTATTGACAGCAACAATATGAATTAACTCAAAAAATGCCCCTTTTACTCGAGTTTATGGCCCAATGTGAACGCAGTCTACCTCTAAAGGAGTTTGAAAAACGCTCTAGGTATAACAAAGAATATTCAATAAATTTTCCGCCTGAATAGGGCTTTTTTAATAAAATTCTGACTTAAATGCAATCAAATTTTGAAATAGGTCGCTTTTGAAAAATATTTTGAGATATGACCTTTTTAAATATTTTCAGGCTATTTTTGTAGTCATATACTGAGTTAGTAAGCAATCTCTTTACTAAGATTAGTTAGTTTCCAAATGACAGCCGTTAGTAGTATTAAGTAGTGTTAATGAATGGCTTAAATTTTTTAAATATACTTTACATATTACAAAACGTGAGTAGAAAACATTATTAATATTATTCATTGTAAAAAAAGCTTCCTTGCATACATTTTCGCATTCATCCTAAAGCATGCAGACTTAAAAAAAATTATTTTTTTCATTATCATGCATAACGACATACTTTTTTCATCTAAAAATTGGCATATTTGGTACATTAGGCCGTATCGAAAAAAAGTTCAAACATATTTCAAAAGTGAAACAATAATAAAGTAGAATAGAGGAGCTTTTTTCTGGTCGAGTTATCAGATTGTGGGAAGAAAATATGTCCTTAAAATGTCCTACTGTGCGGGGGACACTTATTAACTGGCATATAAGATTTTTTTTTTTTTAATGTAATTTATCTTAATTTTTAAGAATGAGAAAAAATTTCTGTAATACCTCAATTCTGTAAGCTATATCTAGTCACTAATAGAGACATTTCGTAGTCTATTTCATATTTGATACAATTTGGTATTCAGTAAGCTGCCTCACTTCTCTAGTCTCAATAAAGAGTCACTAATTTGTCATCTGCTTGTAGGCAGGTAACAAACAAAATTAATTAAAGAAAATTTGTTAAAAAATTTAAAAAATTAGAAAAAAAAGTGAAAAAATTCAATAAAAATTTACGGTTCGCGGACCGGCACAAGTAAACCAAGCTAAGTCAAGTTAAGTTAAAGTCTATACTAATTCGGGCATTACTTATTCTTACCCCCTTATTCATCAAAAATATAAAAGGCTTAATAAACTCTTATAATTCAAAACTTGTATGAAAATGTAATTTTAAAAGGCTTTATAAACCAATTTTATTTTTTATGAATAAGGGGGTTAAAGTTTAAGTTATTGAAATGTGTTAACAATGTTGCAAAGTTGAAAGCTTCCAGTTTAGGAATATTTAAAGGTTTTTCAAACAAAATATCAAAATTAAAGAAAACTTTCATAAAAAAAAATACCATACAAAATGTATGAAAAAATTAAAAAAGTATTATTATCTTATCAATTACTAAGCTTTAAAAAAAAACATTTTTTAGTTACCCTGGTATACAGTAGTCCATTTCCTAGTCAAGTTATTGGGGTTTGATAAAAAAAAAAAACTTTAAAATGTCCCACTGTGCGGCCACTATTTGTTGATACGGTCTAATGTAGGTATATACAACTATGTATATGAATATACCACGTTTTAGAAACTTATTTAAACAAAGAAAAAAAAAAAAAAACAAATACGCAGCCGTTCCTAAAGCATCATATGCAGCTATTAACTTTACAAATCTTCATCCATATCATCGGCTTTAACACTATTGAAATCCAAACGGCATGTATTATTGTTGTCGACAAAATCGTCAATATCTTGAAGTTCTCGGTCGGCATCACAAAAATCATCATCATCGCATATAGTATCAGCATCTGCAATATCAGCTGTTCCAAAACTATCTGCACTTGTGCTATCACTGCTTGTTGGTGTCAGTTCTTGATTTGTCTTGCGATGTAGTAGCTCTAAAGCTGGCGGCGGTTGCCATAGTACAAGTGCAGTACACGGTTTTTCGATGTGATTTAAAAGGGCTTCGGGTAGAAAGTTAGCTTTACGTTCTTGTTCTTGAAATCGCTTCAATTCTTCGCATAAGGTAATACGATTTGCATTTTGCAATTTCTTTTCTAATTCTTTTGCAGTCATTTGATAGTCTTGATAGGTGAGATTTGTAAAACATTTCCCAGTGCTGCTACTACTACTACTGGGTGTTTCATCACTAAACATAGTATTATTGCTCTCATTGGAATTATTTTGTATGAAATCACTGGATATATGCAAACCATTAAAATGCGCTGTAATTTTCTCCTCTGAAATGAACTGTTTGGTTGGGCTACATTTGGAAATAGTAATAAAATTGTACAATTGCTACCAAACACAGCTAAACACACTTAATTTACTTACATTGGATTATTTAAATCAGCCTTACGTTTTTGGTGTAATGCCATTCGACTTTGTGCATCGTCGGTAACATGTGCCCTAAATTGCATTACGCCGTTTTGTCCAACACTTGGGCTTACCAATTGCCAAGGCATTGTATTAAGATTCCATGGAGTTGGTGGAGGCGTTGGCATTGTATGTGCTATAGCTGGACTTGTTTGTTGATATGTTGGTGGAAATATCATTTGTTGTTGTGTATTTCCTGTTGTAGCTGCCTTTGGTTCGTTACCTGCGTAACTACTATTTCAAAGATTTTATAATGCCAATGTTTTATGTGTAATTTGTATGTCTACTCACTGCATTTTTCCTGTACTAGCAGTTTTGAACTCTTCGTTTAACATAAAATCTAGATTTGTTTAAGTTTTATTGAAAAATGCTCCTGTAAAATTTTGGATTTCTCGTTTTCTTCAGTCTGCTTTTTTTGCTTTTGACAGTTTTACTTTGTTGTTGTTATCACTTATTTCATGATTGTACTAGAATTTTCGTTATGTGGCGTTCCAGTTAGACATGTGTTCATGAACTAATTAGGTCATTGAAGTAAATCATGAAACCGAAAGAGCTAGTTCAAAACTTCAAAAGAATTTCTTGAACTATGTGAAATTTTCGTAAACACCAAGAATTATGATTATGCTTTATCATAGTATTATGCGTGTTCTTTTGGTGACCGTCCTGTGGAGTCTATTACAGATACGGCATCGAATCCCGACACTTTTGGACAATCCCGGGAATTTAACATGAGATATTTTAATGAAATTCGAAAATTCAACTCAGAACGTTGTTCTGCACATTAATACCATGGGCCACGCCCCAATTTAGGTATCGGGCTATAGTCATAGTCAAGATAAAGTAGTTTGTAAATTTAGCGTCAGCTTTTTAAAACCATTTTCAACGGCATATCTGTCAAAAAAAGGTGACGCTAACTAAGTAGGTACCTAAAGGATGGTTTTCATTAGGTCAAATGGTATGAAATTTCGTCGACTTTTTCCAGATTTGGTTCCTTATTTCGATAAAACCGATAGAATCTATCAAAATTTGACCTAATGAAACCAGACTTAACTTTGGGGCATATCAGCTATTACGATGGAACTTCCACGTGGAAGAATTGTATAGAATTTATAGGGATCGTATCGACGTTATCGAAATTCACTTGCAAACTTCGATGAAATCGTTTGAATGCTCCCACGATCTATAACATTTTCTCCCGCCGGTAGCTCAGCCGTAATAGCTGATAGACAATTTTATCTCGAAACGCCTCTTTTGCTATTTCAATTCAGTCGGTTTTATAAGTCGATTATACATTTATTCTGTCATATAGCCTTTTTGCTTAAAAAAATAAATTTAAAAATAATGGGGCCTAATACGATTTCCGTCGGAATTCGATAGTAATCACGCAAATTTTTTTTTTTAATAGATAATTTCGATAAATGTCTTGATTTCTATCGAAATTCCCGTACCGACGGCATTGCTAATAGGCCCCAACTATGAAAAAAACTTTCATTATATTTTTTATTACAATAAAAAAAAAATTTCGGAATAAAAATTAAGGCTAGCCATTTATCACAAAAAATGAAAAAGGAATGAAAATTATCATTTAAATGACACAGAAAGTTAGATATTTTTTAATGTATTTATGGGGTCTATCACCTATTCCGTCGGAACGGAAACCTCGATAGAAATCACGAAATTTATCGGAATTCGTAACACAATTTCCCCTATGTAAACATAATTGAGCTTATATTTGCATCACGATTTACATACCATCATTTTCTTATAGTCAATATGACAAAACTGATGTGTGCTGTCATTCATGTCCAACATTTTTAGCTGAAAAGGGACGTTTTTAAATAAAATTTTCAACCAAAGCATTTTTACGTTAAAAAAATGGCTGCTGGGAACTTACAAAAAATCTATTACACAGTACAGTAAATCGACAGTATTCTCAAGGACAATCGATAGTTTGCAGAATAATAGAAGTATCGATACATTCATTGGTGGCATTATTCTTCCGCCACTACATTTCGTGGACAATTTCAAAACAAAATGCGGTACGCTCAGGTGGTTATTGGCCCTGCCGGCAGTGGTAAAGTAAGTTAATTTATCTCAGATTGTCATTAAAACTGAATCCGAAAGTACATACTTCTCCATCATCTTAAATCTCTAGTCAACATATTGCACATATATGCAGCGCCATGCACAAGATTCGAAACGCGCAATTGAGGTGGTCAACTTGGATCCAGCTGCTGAACATTTCGATTATCAACCGCTAGTTGACATACGTGATTTGATACAGCTGGACGATGCCATGGAAGACGAAGAACTGCACTACGGTCCAAATGGTGGCTTGGTATTTTGTTTAGAATATTTAATAGAACATCACGATTGGCTAAAATCGCAGCTATGTGGCGGAGATGACTCTGACAGCGAAGACCTAGGTGCTGAACCTGATGATGACTATATACTCTTTGATATGCCTGGACAAATTGAACTTTTCACACATTTATCGATGGGCAAGCAACTGGTGCAATTGTTGGAATCATGGAATTTCCGCATTTGTACAATATTCCTTGTCGACTCACAATTTATGGTTGATGGTGCCAAATTTTTGTCCGGCACAATGGCAGCGCTAAGTGTTATGGCAAATTTGGAAATGCCACATGTAAATGTTTTAAGCAAAATGGATTTACTTAGCAAAACAGCGCGAAAACAATTGGATAATTACCTGGATCCAGATCCCAGAGCACTATTAGGCGATGTAACACAAGAGTCAGCATGGGGAAGAACACATCACAAGCTTTCAGAGGCTATCGGGAGTTTAATTGAAGATTTCAGGTAAGAGAACTACTATGTAGATAATAGATACGGGCGGGAATAAACTATGATTTATTAAGGGCTTTAACCCGTCTAGAACCTTAAAATAACTTTATTCCAAATTGCACGTATTGCTAGTATACTATGCAAAGCGTATCTATATATGTACAAGGGTATTCTAATTTTGTCCACATAACGGTAGTACGTAACGGCAGTAAATAATTGAGATAGATATAGAGTTCCATATATGAAAGTTCTTGGGTTGAAAAGAGAAGTTCATTAAGGTATGGCCGTCCGTCTGTGTACACGATAACTTGAGTAACAATTGAGATATTTGTATGAAATTTTATATATAGGTTACTTTTTGGCCAAGGTAGGTTGCTATTGAAAATGGGCGAAATCGGATGATAACCACGCCCCCTTTTTCGATATCGAAAATCACACAAATTGACATAACTTGAGTAAAATTGAGGTATTTGCATGAAATATGGTATGCAGATTACTTTCTGGCACAATAATTTTGTATACAGGTTACTTTCTGGCCAAGGTAGGTTGTTATTGAAAATGGGAGAAATCGGATTATAACCACGTCCCCTTTTTCGATATCGAAAATTTCGAAAGTCACAGAAGTTGACATATCTCGGTAGCTGAAATGACTAAAATGATATAAATTTATATCACTTTTAAGGAAGACATTTTTGAAAATTCGACTGGTCTTAACTTGTTAACTGATTACGATGAAATTTGGCACAAAGCATACTAGTATCGTTAGGAGTATACCTGATAAAATTGGATAAAATCGCTCTCCAAGCACGCCCATTTTCGATATCGAAAACTTCGAAAATCACTTAAATTGACATAATTCGGTAACGGAAATGGCTAACATGATATAGTTTGGTAGGATGAATCCCCTAGTCATTCTATTATGATTTTTTGATAAATTTTTAAAAGTAGGCGTGGTACCGTCTACTTTTCAGGGTATGAGGTATACTAGCATAATAGGGAGTGTACCTGATGGAATTGGACGAAATCGCTTGCGAACAACGGCCACTTCCGAGATGTCTACTATATGCTAGTAGCAAAGTGTTCTGGATTCTTTCCGGTAAAGAACTGCCAATGCTGGGTTTGCTGCTGTAATTACAAAAACACTAGCCGAAGGTTTTGAGGAGCATGGTCGATAATAAAAGCCCTTTGTTACCGCTAGTTACCCGACTATCGGTATGCCCAGTGGGACCTTCTTGGTCGCTTGCTGTCAACTAATCAAGTACCTGCTTTTTAACGATTAATCAAATTAGAATAATCTAAAAAAAAAAAATAAATAAATAAATTTAAAAGCCCTACTATCCAACCTGTCGGAAAATCAACAAAGTAATGGCAATAAAGAGTATAGATTGATATTTATTAAGCAATATAAACTGAAGATATGACATTATGTGATATTTAATCTTAGGATTAATATGTGTATTTACATTAGACTAGGCCAAAAAAATTTTGTTCGAAAACGGTATGAGAAATATTAACTCTCATAACTGAAAAAGTTTCAGTCCTCTCAATATTAATTTTTAGAGGTCTATAGTCGCTAGTTTAAAATTTGTTGGACTTATTTTATTTTTGCTTTAAAATTTTCAAACCATTTCGTAAAAAAATTTAGCTGCATATAGTTTTGTAGAAAAATAAATTAATCGTATATTTTCAAAACCGACCTTCTCACAAACGAATTGAGCGGAGATGACCGGTTTTGAAAATAGACGATTCAAATAACCAGGGGTCGAATCGTTACATACGATCAGGAATCGAAAACCAGACGAGATAAAATTCCGTAACACGTCAGTCGGGATTGTTAGATACGATAGCAAACGAAACGTAATTTATTTTCAATTCACAAAGTTTTGAATACCTTCAGTCACTCGGTCACGTATGTAAAAATCCGAAACTACGATAGAAGTTGTACGTTTACGTAAGTCGTAGTCCGAAATACAAAATTGTACGTGACGAATTGTACGATCACGGAGTTTTATTGCCCAAAAAATCGAAACTAGCAACTAAAGAACTCTAAATATTAGTGTTATGGTAAAAAAAAACTTTTAGCTTTTGTGTTATCGGCCAGACCAATTCAAAATTGTTGCAAACTTAAATCTATTCTGTGTTTGCAATCATAAAAGAAATGAGTATAATCACATTAAACCTAATCAGTCAGTGCCGAAGAAATGTGTACACCAACCAAAAATTTTATTTTTTTTAAATATATTCGCTAGCATACATAAAAATGCAGTAAACCCTTTTTAAGTTAAGGTAAAGAACTTTGTGCAAATTTTTTTCGAACATATAAAGTCCTCTGCATTTTTTTTTTCATGCAAGTTTACTTAATCTTTTTTTTCGAACTTTTACATTTTTTCCATACAAATATTTTTTTTTTCGAACTCAAACTCCTCCGCATTATTTTTTTTTTCACAGTAATATATTTTTTTCGAACTTTTTTTTCACACAAGTTTATTTTTTTTTTTTTAATTTATGAATTACTCTGCATTTTTTTCATGCAAATTTATTTTGTATTTTTTTCGTACTTATAAATTTCTAATTTTTTTCATATAAATTTATTAATTTTTTCTTTTCGAACTTGAACATTTTTTCCATACCAATTTATTTATTACTTAATTTTTTTTTTAACTGCAGTTTTTTCCAAACATTTTTTTTCGCACTTTGGCTTTTATCCAACAAATTTGTTTATTACCTCTTTCGAACTTGAAAATTCCTCTGGATTTTGTTCTATACAAATATGTATATATATATACTTTTTTTTCAAAAAAATTATAAATTTTTTTCGAACATATAAATTCTGATTTTTTTCCATACTAAATTCTATTTTTTTTCGAACTTATAAATTCTTATGGAAAAAGGAGAAAAGAGCTAGAAAAACAAATTGCCAAAATTCATGTAATTTTATTAGCGACTTCAGATAGTCTCTTTAGAGTAAAATTCAACGAGCTACAAAAATGCGTAGACGAAAAGAATATCGTTTTCCTGAAAATTTTGTAGAATTTGCTTGAGTTTTGCCCAAACTTTTTAACTTAAATTTAAAAAAACACATACTGTATTTTTACGTATCTATACTTTCATAAAAAATGATTAAAAATATGTAATTTTTGTTGGTAATTACAATTTTATAGTGTACTCTTTCTTTCGACACTTACTGTACATATAATATATATGATAATATTTGAGATTTTACTTTATATATATTTATGTTTGCGTATATGCGACCTGGACTGTTGAAATAAATCTCTCTCGTATAATGCGGTTACCCGTAGAGCGTGTTGCGGAAGAAATCCTTTTCGCATTTGGGGGAAAAAAATGTATGTGATTTGAGAGCTTTCGAATAGCATTTCATTTTGCATCGAGATACAGATAAGCTCACATCGGCAACGCTTTCCTAAACTTTTCATTGCAGAAGCAAACAACCAAAGCTTGTGTGGACCCTCTTCAACTGTCCAAGCCACATTTAATTTAAATAAATTTCAAATTAGCGCTTTACATTGAATTTTCCAAGCATTGCTTAAGCTTTTACATACATATTTATGTGCTGATTAATATTTAGTTTTACAACAATATATGTTTAATAAGAATGTTAGTAAACCCACTGCCTCATTTAAATTTATGTCGCGTATGCTTCTTAACATAGCACAAATGGCTTAATCTCGACTCTCTCAATAGCCTCCAAACAACTTAAACTTTCGCTTTGCGTGTTGGATGGAATGGATGATTCATATTTGATAAATCGGGTGGATTCTTTTCAAATTGCGCAATTTCTTCCATACCAATATTTGCGATTGTCCATAAATCTGGATTTTCCTGCTTAAATGTTTCATACCATTTTTTCACCAATGGATATGGTGTTAAATCAAAATTGATTGCTTCTAAGCATAACGTAGCAGTAATCAAAGCAAAATCAGCAATAGTCACGGAGTCTGCTGCAGCATATTTTGTCCCATTTTTACGTAAATATGTTTCAAATACACTCAAAGCATTATTAACTTTTTTTAAACTCATGTCACTGCGTTGATAATCGAAAAATATTGGTGCCATACTATGCGCTGAAATTGCTGCATAATAAAATCCCATATTAAAACAGAGTCGATGATTTACAATAGCACGTTTGGTTGCATCTCTGGGATATAGTTGACTGTTTGGTGCATATTTATCGCAAAGGTATTGCATTATGGCGACACTCTCGGACAAACAAAATCCATCATCATCAAGAACTGGTATCTCTTTTTGTGGGTTCATCTTAAAGGGAGAGTGGGAAAGAGAACAACTTTTTAATATATTAGAAGATTTAAGAAACGATTTAATTTTTACCTTGGCATACTCTGCGGTCATATGTTCACCGGCGATAAAGTCCACATTGATCAATTCGTATGGTAAATTCAGAGATTGAAACACCATGCGCACGGCTAATGATGGTGGTCCATCGGATACAGCATATAGTTTCATTGTCATACTACAATGTGGAAAGAATAGAAAAATTGAGGATTTAAAAAGCATACGAAAATATATTTATAAGTAGGACAGAAGGATCGGCGAGGATATGGAATTATGTATTAAATAAAGTACCTGGGTGACCGAGCTTACTCGGTGCTATCAATTTAGCGCTAATTACTTATCCAAAATAACCCAAAAATAATCCCAAAATAATACTAAAATGATAACAAATATACCCTTAAATGTTCCCAAAATGATACGAAAATGATCCCAAAATGATCCAAAAATGTTACGAAATAATCCTAAAATAATCCCAAAACGACCCCAAAAAAACCCTCAACTGTTCCTAAAATGACCCAAAATTTATCCCAAAATAATTATATATGTCAAAAATCTCTTCGCTCTAATTTCTTTCTAAAAATCCCTCATAACGTTAAAACTTTATTATTTCTTATCCTTTTGAAACCAAGCTCTTTAAAAAAATGATCCGTTATTTTAATTTCAAGTAGTGCCGCACTTTTCCTCAAGTTGCATTTTTCGTACAAAAATTTATTCTTTTCTTTTTTCGAAGTTAAAATTCCTCTGTATTTTTTTCAGAAATAATATTTTTTTTAACATATAAATTCCTCTGTATTTTTTCGATATAAACTTATTTCATTTTTTTCCCAACTTATAATTCGAATTTTTTCAAAATTATAAAAATTTTGTCAAATGACATTTTATTCGGAAGTGAATTGCCAGAACCTGCCTGGAATTCACGCATTTTTTTTTCTAAGTTAAAAATTCTTCTGCATTTTTTTTTCATACAGAATTATTTTTTTTTTTTAGAAGTTATGAAATCTTCAATTTTTTTACATATAAATTTATTTATTTTTTCGAACTTATAAATTCCTTTTTCTCCATATTTTTTTTTTTTTCGAACTTATAAATTACTGCTGTAACTAATGAATTGTATGCAAAGTGTTAATACATCTTTTTAAAAATTCAATGCTCTACAAAAAAAGGTCTAGAGAAACTTTTCGACCAAAAACAAATTTAGTGTTAACGCGATTTTTACTTTACAGTCTCCGAAGTTTAAAAGTCGTACTAAAGTTTTTGAATTTTTTCCGGGCTTTTAATCGTTTTCTACTAATTCAAAATACTTTCGAAACGCTTTCTAGGGCTAGAATTTTACTGTCTAAAAATTGTGTATTCAGTTTTTAGTTTTGTTTAAGTTTAAAGTTTGTTTCAACACTTTTAACTTTTCAAAATCTCATATTTTGTAAAAATATTTCTTTATCCCTTTTTATTCGAAAAAAAATCTCTAAAAAGGGATAAATCTCTGAAATTTGCAACACTTGTTTAGAGCATATTATTCTGCATAATTATTTGCAAAATGTAAATGTATTACATGATGCTGAATATCACGGCCATTTGCTGTGACACACGTTTCTACCATACTACATTAGGATACGCCCCAAAAAAAGTTACGGAATTATACATTTTGAGGAATTTGAATTTTGCACCGAGTTTCTCTACCAATTTTTGTTGTGCTGCTTTGAATTTTTCCATACAAATTGGTACCGTTTTCTTTCGATATCGACAACTTCGAAAATAAAATAAAATGAAATATTTCATTGACTGATGCAGATACAATGCCAAAATTTGTGGGTTTATATAGACTTAGTGACCCTATACAATTTTGGAAAATAGGCGTGATACCGCCCGCATATGACTTCAGAAACTCGATGCCTGGAAGCCAGACTTACCAAATCTCATTTTTGATACTTTTGGCCGATAGGTGGTTTTACATAGGCAACGACGATATTTGAATAAATGCGATTTTTCTAAATATTCGATAAGCGCACCACCTACCATATTTTCCTGATGTATTCACTGACAACCGGATCTAAACTATGCTGAGCTCAAAAAAATTTTATTTTTTTTGTTTTCGCCGGGAAATAGCGTTTGATTTTCTTTTTGTATGGGCAGTGAAGCAGCCTAATGTAAATGCATGTATAGCCCTTAGTTAACCTAAATACTCGAAACTAGTTTTCGAACATACATTCATTTCTTTATACATATACCCCCTTATTCATAAAAAATATAAAAGGTGAAAAATCTAAATTTGATTTCAAATATCACAATTCGAACGTTTTGAATAAACAAACTAATATCTCTTATACCGAAAGTGAAAGCCATATATATTTTACATACCTTCAACACACTGAATGAATTTACAGATAAATTCAAGCAAAGCAAATTTCAAACTTGTTTCCAGCAGTGCCGCAAATCAACTAACGAACAATGTTAGCAGCTATGAAACTATTTGTGCTGCCAACTGTCTGCGCTAGTCATTTCTTTAATTCTAAATTTTTAAAACGAAAGCTTTAGCGAGCTTTTAATTTTTTTTTTTTTTTTTTTGTAAATAAAACCTGATTAGCTGCGACTTGGGACTTAGATAGAAAGAAAAAGACATGCATGTTTGATTATAGATATTCATAAAGATATAACTTGAAGTTTCAACTTTTGAGAAACTGCTAATATAACCGCGACGCTTAGGTTCTATAGTGAACGTGCGATGTGATTATTTTAAGTAAATATGTACGCATAGACATTAGACTGGGATATAGAAAAAAGTATTTTTTTAATTACATATATTATTTTTTTCATTGTTAGTTGAGATTTTTTAGGACTTACATATCTCAGGACTTTTATTTCTTTCAGGGGCCTGTTACGGTTTGCGAGCCGAACAAAAATATGAGCGACTCGCCGACATTTATATTACCGACTGCAAGTCGCCCGGTAACATTCGCCTCAAACTTGAAAATTAAGCGAATTTGAAGGTGACTAGGAGGAAAATTTGGATTTTGTGGTCATATTGGGATCATTTGGGAGTCATTTTGGGGGATATTTTGTGGTCATTTTGGAGTAATTTTGTTAGTCATCTTAGAGTAATTTCGGGGATATTTTGTTGTTATTTAGGGAATTAGTTGGGGCCATTTTTGAGATATTTTATGGCCATTTTGTTGTTATTTTTTGGTCATTTCGGACTAATTTCGGGGATATTTTGTTGTTGTTTTGTGGTCATTTTTGGAATATTTTGGTGTCATTTTTGGAATATTTTGGGGTCACTTTGAAATTATTTTGTGTTCATTTTGGACTAATTTCGGGGATATTTGGTGTTATTTTGTGGTCATTTTTGGAATATTTTGGGAATTTTTTTGGGTCATTTTGGAGTTATTTTGTGGTCATTTTGGACTAATTTCAGGATATTTTTTTGTTATTTTTTTGGTCATTTTAGGAATATTTTTGTGTGATTTTGAGGTCATTTTGGGAATATTTTAGGGTAATTTCGGGGATATTTTGTTGTTGTTTTGTGGTCATTTTTGGAATATATTTTGATGTCATTTTGGGAGTATTTTGGGCTCATTTTGAAATTACTTCATTTTGAACTAATTTCGGGGATATTTTGTAGTAATTTTTGGAATATTTTGGTGTCATTTTGTGGTAATTTTTGGAATATTTTGGTGTCATTTTGGGAACTTTTTGGGGTAAATTTTGAGCTATTTTGTGTTCATTTAGGACTAATTTCAGGTTATTTTGGTGATATTTTGTGGTCATTTTGGGGATATTTTGGTGCCTTTTTGTTGTCATTTCGGGGATATCTTGGGGTCGTTTTGGAATGCCTCCCAAATCCCGGTGGTGGTATGTCCTGGAAGTAGCCGGAGAACCTGGTTACGACCTTTACAACGGCGCTCTCAAATGCCCTCGATAAGGCCTGTCCAGTGCCAAAACCACGCGATTAGGCGACTCGAACAGCTCAAGCGACTCGCGAACGGTAATAAGCCCCTCAGTTTTGTGGTAAATTAAATTACCTAGAAAAGTTTCGTCCATCAAACTTTAAAGCTTCTGTTCTCACGATTTTATTTTGGAAATCTGTTAAGGCACAAAATCCGTTATCAGAATTTGTTCTAAGGTTCGCTGCTCCGCGCTAACCTCAAAAAATTAAAACAAAACACTCCTTTAAATTTTTGGTGATTAGAGTGGAATATTTACTTCCAGAAACTGCATTTATTCTTTTTATTAAAATGTTTTTATTAGGTCACTTTGGTGGTATCTGGGCGCGGACTTGTGCATTAGATTTCAAGCCAACTTCCAGTGGCGTTAGGGTCTTGAAGTCTTGGTCATAGTTCAGGTCGCGATGAACTCAAATCAAGAAATTCAGTAGAACTTTTTAAAACAAAGAGTCTTTTTTTGGCTCAGTCTAATATAGCTGTTTACTGTTTACACTTTTAAAAGTGCAACTCATTTGGGTAATTGCATGAAATGTTAATTTCATTTGCTATTAGAAAATTTGATGAGGGTGTATGATTTATTGTCAGCCACAATTAGAGTTTAAGAATGTGGGCAAAAGAATAATAAGAAATTACATGTCGTTTACAAATGAATATTTGTACATTAGTAATAGTAACCCTAGGAGGATTGAACTGGGTATGTGGTAATAAAACTAGAAGTAGCGGCATGATTTAAACTAGATATAAAGTCATGTCCGTCCTTCCGTCTGCGAAAACGTTACTTCAGCAATATTTGAGATATCTTATGCCATGGATACACCACGGAGATTATCTCCAATAAATCTTCTTTAATCAGATCCAAATTTTACCCTGATACACACAACATTGAAAATTAACAGCATTGTAATTGGCAAGCTCGGCGACATCCAGCGGCCACTATCCACACACACTTTCGCGACATCTAGCGGTTAATATTCTCAATTTGTTAAATTTGGTTGTGTTTCTTGCTGTTTTTGTTAATTTACCAGCGCTAGATGTCCTTGATACTCTTAATTTCTGTCATTTGGTTGTGTTTCTTGCTGTAGTTCATTTATCTAAAGAGTGTTGTCAGCGAATTTTTTGTTTGTGTTCTTATATCTGCTCAAATCTTCTTAATTTTTGGGAATTTATAATGAAGGTTATGTTTAAGTTAAGGAGGCAGCCGCATAGATTTTTCGACGGAAGCAAAATACCTAGGAGTAACATTGGACAAAACCCTCACATGGAATGCTCATTTGGAGGCTACCATAAATTAAGCAACGAGGGACTTTTTCGCCTGCACTAGACTTTATGCAAAACATGTGGGCTGTCTCCCAAAATGACGTATTGGTCATTTAATACACTTCTCTAGTCTGGTGGCCTAAGACTGCTCAATGAACAGCGGCAACTAATTTAAGAAAGCTGCATCGGCTGGTCTGTGTCGGTATAACAGGTGCAATGAAAACGAGCCCTGCTGATGCTTTAAGTGCCCTTGTGGGAATACCTCCTTTCCATATTCTGATAGAGAAGGAGGCTACACTTGCTGCATTAAGACTTCAAAACATTTCCGATCCAAAAATCGGAAATATGACCGGACATATAAAGATAGTCAAGAATTTCATAAACAGTCCTATATTGGAAGTAAGTGATGCAAAAACATCTACGAAACTTTGAAGTTGCGATCGTAGATCGAGTGCTCTGGGACTGGTGCTGAATCTGATTCGGAGATTTGGTATAAGGATGGATCGAAACTGGAAGATGGTGAAACGTGAGCTGGAATCTATGGACTATCTTTCAAGCGGAAATCCATGCAATAGAATTATGTGGCAGAGAATGGCTCCGAAGAAGACTATCCTCTCGGTGAATCTACACAGTCAGGCAGTCTTACACTAAAAACTTCGAAGCATGTCGATGAGTGCGTCGTAGTTCTTAATGATCTGGGAGCCAAAAACAAAGTTTTGTTAGGTTGTTTGGGTCCCAGGGCATGAAGGGCACAACGGAGGCCATAAGCAACTGGAAAAATAAAAAGTTTAGGCAGCATTGGCTTTTCAGCGTAGGGCAGAGGCAGGCCAAACTCTTTATAGAACCCTCACAAAGATTGGATCCACTAGGTGGCGCGTTGAAATGTTCATTCCTCCCGGAGCTTTTGCTCCCGTTGAGCGGGGGTCTTAAATTTTCACCATCGTTTAGATTTCAGCGACAATTGGATAAATTAATAAAAAAAGCAATTGTTTTTCGAAGCCTTTTCTCAAATTTTGATAGTTTTTTCATACAAATTGATATCAAATTTGTAAAAATTTGAGGAAAAGCAAATGAGTTTTTTTTTTTATTAATTTATCCCAATGCAGTATAAAAGAAATTCTCCATTCCAAAACTCAAATTTACTGAATTTATCTCTGGGTGATAATAGAAATATATCATTAATTCACTTACCCAATTGCATCATCAAGCTCAGCAGTAAAATTATCTAATCCGGCTGCTTCTTTGCCTAAAATTTTCGAAAATTTTGAATTTACAGCGTCATATGTAGCACGAAATGAAGTATCCATTTCGGCTGTAGGATTATTTCTGAATTCATTAAGTAAACGCCGTTTAATGTCGGCTTCAGAAACAGGATGTGTATGATTATTAGTCGCGCGGATTATACGAACTTCATTTTTGACATCAGTCGTTACCAGCCGACTTTTGCAATTCAACACTGAATCTTTGCTTTTTATGCATAACCAATATTTACGATTATTTTTTTGTCTACTTTTTACGTAATAAATATAACCATCGACACATAATAGTTCACCACCTTTGGCCGAACGTAAAGTTGCTATATTTTCTATATTCATATTGGTATTCGTGACAGTTTTACTCCATTTGGAGCATTTTTTCTTCTTAGACGTTTCTGATTCATCTACATAGTCGTCATCATCGTATTCGCCATCAAAATCGTCGCTATCATCATTATCACCATAAACTTTTTTGTATTTTTTCTGTTTCCTTGTCCGTCTTGATACATCTAAATAATCATCATCGTCATCCACTACGTATATTTTCCTTTTCATTGTCGGCGTCGATATATCTAAATTATCTTGTTTATCTTGCTTGATTTTTCTTTTCTTTGCCGGTACCGTTACATCTAAATAATCGTCTTCTTCAGCTTTAACTACTTCAACCATATTTCCATCATCCTCATATGCATTTATATCTAAGTACTCGACTTCCATTTCATTTTCACCTGCTGTCATTTCCTCAACCAAAGATTCATAAGTCGTATTGAAGCTTTCCTCCTTTTTCTTTTCAAAGCTTGCAAATGTTTTGGATCTGGTATTGCTTTTTTTATCGCTTTTGCCTTGACGCATTTCATCTAACTTGCTTGGTAAAGCAGTTGTACTGTTCATGAATTCGTCATCCGAGTCTAAGCCACTGGAAAAGCTCGATACAGAGTTTTCATCTAATTTCATGGCGGGGATGCTAAAAGAGATAAAAAAGATAATAAGTCGATGGCGAATCAAAATAGTCTCTATGTAATAATTTAATAAAGCCCAAACTTGAAATGTTCACTGTAGTTCAAGTCACGATGACAATGCAATCGCCGCGGAAATGCTTAACAGGCCTACCTCGGTCATATTCTAAACCCCTAACCCGCACGGACATGGCCTTATATGTAGTCAGCAACGTTTCTTTATCTTTTCCCTAAGTACTGCCGGCAAGTGACTTGAGGATCTTGTTGCCGTTTCACGTATTGCCGGTTCTGCGAGAACGGTATTTGTACTTGTACATTACCCTTCGTACCGAAACGACCCGGGTTGTTTTTTTATAATGACTCGGCCAAGAGCAATACATTTCGAAGTGATCCTGCCTAACGGTGAAAAAATATATATTTTAAAAATACTACCTACCTCGTAGATGTTGCTTGTTGTTGCTCATCATTATCGTCTTCCTTTGGCTGCTGCGCTTTTTCAATTTCACGATCAATAACTTCTTTTGTCCTTTCTATAATCTGTTTAAATTCTTCATTCAATTCATTTCCACTATCATTCATCATATTTGCAACACTTATACCAGCTTCCTCAGCACTTTTGGCAACAAAACTTCTGCGCAAACGCGTTTTAATATCTTCCGAATGATCGCGATGCATATGTTTACCAGAAAATCTTGTAATTATTGGACCTTTATGAGTCATTTCTGTTGTGGCACGTGCATTACATTTGTAAAATTTATCACGCCTCAAAAGACATGTCCAATATGCACGTCCATTACGTGGACAACGCGTATCCAAATGAAAAATATAATTATCAAGACATAAAACTTTATTCCCTTTGGATGAGGGTAAAAATGTAAATTTTGCATTATCCGGATCTTTTTTGGTGTTAGTTGAAATTGCTGCCAGTGGATCTGCAGAATATGTATATGTAACATGTTGTGCTTTCGTTCGCCTTCTTATAGGTTGTCCATCTTGTGATTTGGCATTATTTAGACTATCCATTATGCGCTTTTTTGGTGGTTTATAGGGTTGTGTGTTCTTGTATTCTACTTCTGGTGATTCCATGAATTGTATCATTTGAACATCTCTGTATGTTTTACCGTCAGCTGACAGTACTTGAATATTGTTCTTGTTCAATAGTTTGCTTAATTTAATTGGAGTATAAGCTTCGTGACAATGTTTAACCTCCTGACGATCCTTCACACGATGAACGCCATTTGGCAGACATTCAGTGAGAATGCGAACTTTACATGGTGGATCTTGTTTTATACACTCCCATCGATGTGTAGTCGAAGTGATAGATCTTGATTCCAAACGATAAAGAAATCCTTCTACGCATATCATTTGGCGTCCAAGCGCGGTTTTAAGCATATACAATTTTTGTTTCTGAAAGGTGAAAAAAAAAAATTATTTTCGTTTTAAATCTTGTGCTGATTAAGTATGGAATTAAGCTTGATAAAAGCAGGTTATTAAGCGTGTCGTGTAAATGTGGTTGTTGAAACTAAGCGACGCAAAGTGAAGGAAGTTACAAGTCTTCTGTGGGTGAAGGTTTTTGGTTTGTGTACCATACGTGGTCGGGGGCTCGTCCCAAGACCGGCCATATCCAGGCCCATGCCTTCCTCTTTTCCCTTTCAATTCATGACATCACGTCTTGAGGCTAGGGCAGTTTCGAGGAGCAGTGGCTGACGTCCAGCCTTCACAGGTCCACTCAGGGCAATGTTTTTAGGCAGGTCAAAGGAGTCGGTCGTAATAGTTAATACATAAACAGCCGGCCGTAATCGCTCCACAGGGGAAGGGTCAATCCTAAGATTTTAGGTCTCGGTCTGGGAATTCCGTTATTAACAACCCAGCACCTAAAATAGATAAATAAAACATCGTTCTTCGAAAGGAGACTCAACTCAATCGTTTCTCTGCCTAGATCTGCCCACTTGCGCTGTCCAAGTCTTTAATTGCGTAGCCGAAGACTTAATCGGTGACAATGTTAGATTCTATGCGAGACGCGAGATAACCGTTTATGGAGCCCCCGATCGAGACCCCTTCAGGTGGGGTGGGAAACCTAGAAATGATTCTTTAAACAGGAGGGATTATCCAGACAGCGACGAGTCATCCACACCGGAGGCCAATTGAGCGTGAATATCTATGACAAACTATTGAGATAAGTCCGGTCATATTTTTCTGGTTAAGTCCGTTCACTATCTTAAAGCCAACAATGTAAGGAGCGCTCCTAATAAGTAGCGAAAAAAGACTCCGTCAAGTCTCCCTTGAGGGTGAACCGTTGAGTTTCTGAGTTGAGGAGACTTATGGTTTAGAATAGGCCCGAGATAGGTATGCCTGTCGTAAAAAGTGATCCACATCGACACTAGCTACGGGGTCAACGGAATTGTCCCAACAATGGCACAATCGCCTCTGGTTCGTCAGGTCCCCTTTTATAAGTAGATGCGGCGACTAGGCAGGGTTTCCGGAAAGGTAGGAGCACAACATCTGCTCAAATGTCATAAACACTCAGATAACTGACGGACTAAATCAAAATAGACCTAATGACAGGACGGTTCTAGTTGCACTTGATTTCAGTCAAGCTCTTGACACAGTAAATCATGGGCAGCTGGTATCCGATCTGGAAGACTCGTCACTCCCCCCCTGTCTTAAGCGCTGGACCACCAATTATCTCAGTGGTCGTCGGTCGTCTGTTAGTGTTCAGGAACAAAAAATCTAAAGCCAGGAAGATCAAACAAGGGGTACCACACGGTGGTGTCCTTTCCCCGTTATTGTTTAACTTCTATATTTCGAAGCTTCCTCCTCCACCAGAAGAAGTTACGATTGTTTCTTACGCAGATAATTGTCTCAAAATTACAGAGCCGCAACAAAATCCTCAATTCACTAGCCGGCAGTACTTGGGGATAAAGACAAAGAAACGTTGTTGGTAAAGTACAAGGCAGTTGGTTGGCCGATCCTGAACTAAGCGTCGCCGATATGGTCGCCGGGGCTTGCAGACGTTCATTGGAGTCAGCTGCAGGCCTGTCAAAACACCGCGCTCAGAACCGCTACGGGGTGCGTCCTTATGTTTCCTATAACTCATACATACAATGAGGCGGAAATGCTTCCAGTTAATGTTAAACAAGCAGTACCTACTGAATTGTTGTAAGCCACAGCACCCCAATAGGCAACTGTTTGAGCTCACTCCGCCTCCTAGGACCATAAGGACGCTTTTGCGTAAACATTTTGATGAGATCCGGCATTATATAACTACGCCGTTTGATCTAGAGGTACACAAGCAGGCCTTGGAGCATATCCATAAATAGCCAGTTGGTCATCAGGCCGCGCTCTGTCCGAGGAACACTATCCTGCCTGCCTCAACAACACGTATTTCTTGAGAGGAGCGTCATCTTCCTCGAGAGACAAGGGTCACTCTGGATATTGTAGCAGATTAAACTCCTACTTATCCAGACTGGACCCTGATGTGCCGAATGTATGTCCAGCATGCGGCTCGTCCACCCATGTTGTTGTTGTAACGAGGTGTAGACCTGCACAAATGTTAGACAGGGTCACCCCGCGTGTATTGCTCTTGGCCGGGTCGATATAAAAAAAAACGGCCCGGGTCGTTTCGGCACGATGGGTACAGCACAAATACTGGTACCGTTCTCGTAGAACCCGCAATACGAGAAACTAGCCGTGTAGGCCATGTAGGTCATTCATGATGACAATTTAGGCTAAGGAAAAATACGCGTTGGGCAGGACTAGACCAACAACAGCAACTAGGCCGGGTGAAGTGCTGTTACAGCCACAACAACAACAGTCCTAACTCACTACCTTGGCAACTTCTCGGGCTGGCTGTGTATGAGGTTTGGGTGACTTAAATGTTTAATTTTGAAATAATATTTACTTACGCTAAGATTAAATATTCCAGAAAACGTGTTATCGCTATCACCATTAGATTCGCGCTCCGGTTTGACCGGTTTAATACTAAACATCTCCTCCTCATCAGCCGGCCACTCATCTGATTCTCCACCATCATCCCAACGTCGCTCACTTTTATCCTGTTCGTCATCTGATGATTTCTCCTTGACCTTATCATACTTGCACCGCAATGTACATGGTTTACCAGCCAAATCTGCTTGGAGTTTCCTTTCTACCACCTTGGATATTTCGCGTTGGGTACAACGTTCGTGTGAATGTTCATTTGTTACACGCACAATTTGATGATGCGACTCATCGCCATTTACAATAACAGTTGCAATACGTGCCTTACAATTAGTTTTTTTACTTTTCTGCTTACTGCATATCCATCTGCATCTTTTTTTTCCTCGATCCAAAAAATGATAAAGAAAATCGTCGACACATAACATATCATTGCCCTTTGCCGACCGCACCATTTGCACATTTCTTATGTCCATATCTGCCATATTGTCTTTAGTTTATTTGAATTTAATTAATAAAACTTTTCTCTTTATTTGTATTTTTTCTTGTTATCTGGACCTAATTTCACAGCGTTATCAATAGCAAATTTAATAATTTGGAGGTTTTTAGCGCTTTATTTTTTTTGGAAATGTACCACAAAAGAATTAGTAAATTTTCACTAGGAAAAAATGGCTGCACCAATCTTGGATTTTGCTGTTGGCTGCACTGCAAATATTGCCAGACTGATATTTTGTTACCTAATAGGTCTGTTCGATGATTGAACTAAAAGTGTAGGGGTGGTTCGTTCATTCGTGGGGTTGGAAGGTGGCGGTCACCTGGCAAGACAAGTTTCAAATTTTCGACTTTTTTAAGTTCGTTTGAAGGTAGTTTGTGTTTGATAGTCAATTATCTAATTTCGTTTGATAGTTAAAATATTTTGTTTTATAGAGTATTAAAATTTTGAAGGAAAGTTCGCATACATTTTTTTTTATTTGTGAATGAAATGCGAATAAAATATATTATATTATAATAGACTCTAAATGATGTGTAGTTAATATATTAACATATTTAATCAAGGAAGAAATTACTCGACAAAAAACATTGAAAATTAAGGAAGAATTTTGATATCAAAATTTGTAATATTTGGGGTATTCTCTCTAATTTTTTTTTTTATAAAAATCTCAAGAAAATATCACACTATCAAAATTATTCGGAACAAGTGCAGAATACATACATTTGTCAAAAAAAAAAATTGGGCTCGAAAGTGGGGTTTGCGCTGATTTTAACGGTACTTTTCTTTTTTAATGCACTCGAAGGGTTAAAAAGATATTCAAGGTCAAAGGTCAAAAAATAATTTTTTCATTTCAAAATATCTTGAAAACTGGTAAACAGATTTTTAAAAGTGTATGTTCCTAATTTGTATCTTCAAAAAACCTTTCTTTCAATGTATACTTTATTAACCCTTTGACACACTATATACTAAAAACGAACAAAAAAGCAAATTTCGTCCAAAAACTATCAAATACTTAATTTTCTTTTAGAATGGCCATCTTACGGTTATTAAGAGTTATGTGAACCATGATAAATAACCCTGGGCTACGCCAACTCCGGGTGGTTGCCTGAAGCGTGGCAACGTGCCACCGTACGCACTCTTTGAGCGGGATCCATGGTATTTATGTGCAGAACACCTTTCTGAGTTGGCGGCCTTCGGTCGCGCTTATTATAAATATCCCTGGGCTACGCCATGCCAACTCCCGGTTGGTTGCCTAAAACTAATGTATGACTTCCAAAAAGCGACCTCCAGCGCACTTCGCGAAATGACCCTGAGTTAATCCAACACCTGGCCATGCCAAGTCCGGCTGTGTGCTAAACTTAGTCCTTGTTTTTTACTCAAAAAAAAAAAAAAATTAACCCTAAGCCGACTATTTTTTTAACTTTTATAATGGACACAATTTTCGTAGAGAAATTTGTGTATCAAATGAAAGCTTATTGCATTGTCTACAATATTTACTATCTAATAATACCGTTAACGGGACATTTTTTCGTTTTTTAAACAGTTTTATTCATTTTTTTAGAAAAAACATAGTTTTCATGTAAAGGTTTTACATTAAGATGGGAGTGTTGTACATCAAATGAAAGATATTTTTATTACCTAATTATTGGCATTTAACATTTTCTAATCCGTTAAGTAGTTTAAAAGATATTTCGATTAAAAAAAAACTTTGACCTTTCACGTGGAATTACCCCTAAAGTTTTTATTTGCAGCAAAAAAAATTATACGTTTCGACTTTTCGCAAATACTGCTACCGCTCCATTAATATTTTTTTTTTTTTGCTTTGCGAAAATGTAAGTTTTCTGCACTTATGCCAATTGTTCTCCAAGCAACATCAACAAGAATAAAAACACAAAACTTTGTTGTTGCATGAAAATATTTTTGACAATAGCCTAGTAAATTTTCGACAATAGTGTGTTATATTTTGTGTTTTTTATGGAAAAAAATGAGAGATGAGACCCCAATTGATTTTTCGAACTTGAGTTAATTTTTCCATACAAAAAAATTCTCACGTCGAAATATAAAAAAGAGATTTCTTTGTTCAACAATTTTTTTTATTTTGTTGTAACGCCTTGTTCAAACCTTCCCTTTCCAAGTATGCCCCTTTCTTATTTTGGGTGCAAACAAATGGCCACCTTGAATATGTTTACAGTAGGGATGTAAGTTTATGTACCTAAACCGAAACCGGATTTTGAAAAATTTGCTTTATCGAAATGGTTTTCTTTTTGACAGTCCTGTGTTATCATGTAAGTTATACTCATGGTTACATCAAGAGGTAACAATTTTCGGTTACGCAAGAAGGGCCACTTGCATAAAACGATAACGACTAATCGGTGATTAACTTGACAGCTAAACATACAAAATACGCCAATTAAACTCCGATTAGTCGTTATCACAAGTTGCACAAGGCACAAGTTTATAAATAAACTGTCAAAATCCCTATATGTAAGTTCAAACATTTTGGTTTTTCTAAATTCTGTCCTCGCTTTTTTCGGATTTAAAACTGCCCAAACTGGGAAGTTCTTTACTAATTTTAATTATTATTTCAATTATTTCCAGTCTTGTGCGATTTGTACCGTTAAACATTGATGATGAGGAAAGTATACAGGACTTACTACTTCAAATTGATAACGTTATACAATACGGAGAAGATGCAGATGTGAAAATGCGTGATTTCGATCCACCAGAAGAAGAGGAAGACGATCCTAATAACGATTAATAACGATAAAAATCCCGGGGAGTTTCCTTTTATCATAAAACTAACTTTGGTCAAAGGGGAACAATTAAAAGGGACTTTCTACAAAAACTATGAAAATTTAAAACATTAATTTATTTTTTTCTTCGTTTAAAAAAAAAACACTTTGGGTTGGAGTTATACAAAAATTTTTATTTTTCAAATTTCCAGTATGAGAAAATTTTCAACTTCTCAAAGGCTTAATAATTAAATTTTCTATCATTGCAAATTCAAAAAAAAATATTTGTCTGTGCCTCTCGCAAATTCAAAACTTCACTCTTTTCCTGTTTTTGAAATCGTATTTTATTTCAATATTTATAAAAAAGAAACTCTTTAAACTTCCAAAGAAAAAATTAAAAAATGTAGAGTTAAAAAGAATACAAAAATGTAAAATTTATATAAAAAAACTTCAATTTCTGTGATTTTGAAAAGTTCTATATTTTCCAGCATTGGAAATTCAAAATATTTAACAAAAAAAAAAAATTTAAAAATTCAGTATTTTCTGTTTTTTATGGTTTCTTTTAGGATGTTTCGGAAAATATTAGAGGTTTTCTATCTTAAATTTTTTCCACAAAAAAAAAACAAGCTTAACACACTATTGTCGAAAATTTTCTAGACTATTGTCAAACGTTTTTCATACAACAACAAATACGATAATTTTTTCATACAACAAAATAATGATAACACAGCCCCACAAAAAAAAAGTGTCGGGGTTGGGGGATCAGACCACCCTTTCCCCATGTATTTTGACGCGCTGAGCACGAAACTAATCCGGTGTCCGTTTTGGTCCAGCACGTCTGGATTTTTTCCTAATCTCAAAAAACATGTCAAATGTTTGGTGGTATACGAATTGTTTGAGGTTAGTAAAAAATCCAGACGTGCTGGACCAAAACGGACACCGGATTAGTTTCGTTGTTTAAAAATATAACAAAAAAGAAAAAAAAAGATTTGAAATTTAATGCCGAACTTTCATTTTGCCAAATTAAAAAATAATATTTCTTTCTGTTTCTAAGTTTATTTTTTTTCGATATTTTGGAAAATATTTTATTTAACACTTCAAACTTTCAAGGAAAAAATATCTTTTATACAAAATTTAAAAGTATATAATTAAAAAAAAAAAACAAAAAAAAAATTATTTAAAAAAATTTAGTTAACAAATTTTAAAATTAAAAAAATTTATTTTTGTATACCTGTTGCTAATTCAAATTTTATTATTATCCTGTTTTTTAAGTTTTTTTCGGTATTTCTGAATTTGTTTACTTTGGTAGAACTTGTTTAGTAATAAAAGGAAACTCCCCACCAAAACTCGTTCAAGTCGGAATGGATCGATTTCAATCATTTAACGATTTGATATCGAATGACCTAGTTATTATATTTTTGTTATTAGTATCGCTACAATATTTTTAATAAATGATATAGTAAAAAAATATACTGAATATTGACTCAATATTTGTTTCCTGTTGTAGCCTTAAAAATAATCTCCGAAGATTGAAATATTTTTCCGATATTCCAAATAATAAAAATGTAGTAAAAAATATATTTTTATTATTATAAGTACTCGTAATTTTTTTGCATTTTGATTTTAATAATATTTCTAATTTACAAATAACACAGTACGCTGATGAAATCTATATTTATAGATCAACTGATTTAGTTTCTCTCTGTATCCAGTACGAGATTGCCATCTTTATCCTTTAAACGTACACGCCCATTAGAGTAACGCGTCTCTTGACTACCATCCGGATAAACAAGCTTAACTGTACCATCGGGATATTCGCGTCGTTTGTTCAGCTTTGTATGTATCTCCTTTTGACCATTTGGTAACATTAAAATTCGATCGCCATTACGCATTTGTACTAAATTTGTCCCATCAGCAAAACGCCATTCTTCCAATTTATCCTTTTCTGCAGGATTTGTAATTTTTACCGAATTATCAGGCAAATGTATCTCAACAATACCATTTTTATAACGATGCTCCGTTTGACCATTTGGAAATTCTAATATTTCTAAACCATCCAAATATGTTGTATGCCAAATATTTGTTTCAGCATAATAATATTTAACAGTTCCTTCATTAACATTGGTCTCTTTTATGTCTTTATTGAAGTACAACATACGTATATTCATGCCATCAGCTGAAATTTTTTTCAAATTACCATTTGGATACCAAATATCGCGACTACCATCTGAATTAATTATTTCACGTCGAAAATTTTCACCACCTTCTGAAGTAGTATTTGCTGTTTTTGCACCCTTTCCTCCTGCTGACGTTTTTGTATTAAAATCTTTAGTCGTGGCATCCAAACCGTTTTCCGTTGGGTCTTCATCTTTCACGTCTTCTTTTTTATCACATCTAAAAACAACAGTTTCTTTGGAAGTATTTGAACGTGATGAACTTTCTATAGATCTTAAACTTTTATTAGTTTGCGTCATTTTGAGTTCGGCAATAATGTCGTCATCTTCATCGTCGTCCTCATCAGCATTGTCCTCATGAGTGATTTCGTTGTCGGAACCATAGTATTTATTGGATTTTTCAGCATTGTATGAAGTGCTATTATTTTCGTGCTCATGTTGTAATAAGTTTGTTTTGCTGGTGTTTCGTGTGTTCGGCGGTGCTTTCATTGGACGTTGACATTTGTTGCTAGTTGCCTTGGGAATGACTGGTGGCGAGTGTGACGATGCTTTTGTGTGCTTATTGTGCGATCGGTTGTGAAAATCAGCATGATCTGGACTTGAAATGCACGAGTTTATGGCGTTCTAAAGGAAGTTAGTAAAGAAAAAATAATTTATGAAAATGACGTGATGAAAAGCCGCTTTTATATGTTCTGCACCAACACAGATGAAGACTTTTTGTAGTATATAAAAGGTGCATACGAAAAACCGAATTATCACGTTGTAGAAATCATTTCAAACAAATCAGGCCACACAAATTGATATAATATCATACCAGTTAAAGTCGCATCAAATCACGGAACAACAGAAGTTTTGTGACAGAACAAAAAAATCACATTCATGCATCGATCGATTTCATCACAAACTCAAAACTATATTGTCGCTCGCTTGTCAGAAGCATGAGTGTCCCATTTTTTTGATTTTGATACAATCAGTCTACTGGATAGGCCATTTAATGATCTATGATATATTGAAACCTGTATAAAACGAATAACGGAAAGTCATTCAAATTTGCAAACAAAAAACCGATAATGTAGAAAGTGTATTTATTTTTCGAAAACAATTAACTTTTGAACTTGATTTCCCAACATTTTGATTTTGACACATGCTTCTGGCAAGCCTGTAGCCTCTGAGTTTGTTAGGACTTCCGTTAGAGCTTGCTGAGCTCCCAAATTTACGTGAGGTAGATATGTACAGTTACTACAAAAACAATCATATCGGACCTATTAATTTTGCTTCACATCATATGATGTGAAACGAAATACCGACAGTCACTAGTTACTAGAATTTGAACTCGGAGTAAAAAATGATTAAGGTAAGCATTGTGGCGGCTTCCAAACCATGAACAACGGTGTATGGCGCATTAAAATCGGACTTAAAATGGCGACGTAGTTTCAAAAAAAGAAATAGCCCATCGGGGGCGTGGCAAAAAAAAAATTTTTTTTTGGGATCGCCTTCAAAATATCTTTAATCCTAGGGGTGGACTGGAAAAACTTTTTTTTTTTTTGTATGGGGACCGATACGGGTTAGTGAACACACAAAAGCTTCAGTAATCGTTGAGAGCCCCGGTAGGATTTTCAAAAACTTACATTTTGTTGTACAGTGTAATTTATAGAATAAAAAATGTTTAGGACTTACCAACTTCGGTGCCAATTTCGCTATATTTCTATTGATTTCCATGAGCATTTTGTTATTACCATCCCGTTCAACTTTTTGTTTCTCACTCTGCAAACGTTTGTTTTCCTTAGTTAAACGTTCAATTTCTTCATAAAGTTGCTTTTGTTCGCGTTCTAAATTTTTAATTTGTACACGTAAACGCGCTTGCGCAGATGCATGCAATTGATCCTTCTGTTTCAATTGCATTTGCAATTGTTCCACTTCTTCCTTCAAGCGTGCCACTTCCTTACGTTCCTTATTTGTTAATGTTTGCTTCTGTATACGAATTTGTTGTTCAAATTTACGTTTTTCTTCTTCAATTTTCATACGTTCATCATGCAAATACATTTCCATTTGTATTTTATCATCTTTCAAACGATCCATTGCTTCATTGCGCTCCTGACTGAAATGTGCACGTTCCATTTCACATTCCTGTTTGGCACGCATCAATTCGATATTATTACTTCTGAAGGCAGCAATTTCTTTTTCTAGCTCCTCTAAACGTTGCTTAATTACATTACTTTTCTCTTGCAGCTCTTGCGTTAACGCAGATGGTGGGGGCTGCTTTACCAACTTTTGTTCGTTAGCATTGCAGTCGTCACCCTCCTCATTCTTGGCCAATAAAGCGCTAAAGAGTGCATCCTTGAATTGATGAAACAAATCGGAACTTTTACTAGATGCTGTTTCTTCATTCAATAACAACGAACTATCCGATATGATATCGTCATCACGCGTATCATATTCGCATGTTGTGTTCTCTTCAGAGAAACGTACACGTAAATCCATTTTGTCCGTATTTGCCGTAGAATTACTTTTTGTCTCTTCACTTAGGTATGTAGAAATACGTGGTGTTTGACAACGTGTACCACGTTCTTCGGTTGCATCTGAGTTGTTACCATCATCATCGGAATCGCTGCGCAAAACTTCTTCAACTGCAGGGCGTAATCCACGTTCTGCATAGTCTGGTATATCGCTCCCACTTTCGTTTTCGTGACTTTCCTCATTATCCCTTTTATGCTCCATAAAGTTTTTCATACAACTGGAATTCATGTCGATTGTGCCCTCAGCCGCCTGTCGCTCTAGTAGTTCGAATATGCTTAAATTTTCGTCATCCTCAATTCTTCCAGTTTCATGTGTGTTGAAATTTTCTGTGGCTTGCGTCGCGGCACCAGCGCGTATATCTCTTATTGTTATTGGTTTAAGTATCTGTGGATCGAGCACCTTTGACCACGTTATTGCCACATTCGGCTCAACTTGTTCATGATTCCTTTCATTGTGTTCCTGTTGCTTTCTTGACTTGGATTCTTTCTGTGTGTCCTCATCTAATCTTACATTAGGCAACGTTATTGCAATTGCTGATATGGCTGGTTTTCCTAATTTGCCATCCGGTGTGGAACTATAGCCTGGTTTTGATTTGATCAACATTTGCTGAAATTGCTTTTCATTCTCATCCAATTTCTCTGTTTCATCCATGGCCTCAAATCTTCCGGGTTTTGCATTTGTATTCTCCTGTGATGGTTTTGCTTTGGGCGCCAACCGCTTTCGTTGCAAGTTTTTGATTTTTGGATGATTTGTTGCATATTTGTAACGTGGTAAATTATTTAATCTTAGCGATTCAGGTGAAATTTTATAACGCTGCTTTATACCTTCGCCACGCTTCAGAAAGGGTCGCTTTGGTTTTATATCTCTAATTTCTAGATCGATGTCGCTTTCATAGTTAATGTCATTACAGTAATTTGTTTGATTTGAAAATTTTACTTGTGCTTCGCTGCTACCTTCAAATAAAATTTTTTCCATTTCTACGATTTCTCTGTCAAATACTTTTGCATGCCTTTTTGCCTGATCCAATGCCATGTCGCCGCCACCATCATCTTTATTTTCAATTAAATCGCTAGCATGAAGGAATCCTAATTTTTCGTACATATTTTGATGCTCCAATCCCAGCATTTTTCGTTGTCTATTCTGGCGCTCATCCAGTAAACGTTTTTGTTCTTCTTGCCATTCGTTGAGCTTTTTTAACCGATTAACGATACTCACTTGTGACTCCATAGTATTGTTGTTGCAATTAGTTTGCAGCATTTTCAACATATAATTTGTTGATAATAAAGATTTTTTACAAAATAGATTCAATTGCAGTGGAATTTTTCAAACGAAGTCTTAAAAAGTTTATTTATTTTCAGCATAGGCAACTTGACAACTTGACGGATTTAAACGATATCGATATCTTGTCAACAGTGCTGTGTGTTTTATAATGTTATCGTTTATGTACTACGTTTATAGCATGGTTCAATAATTGAGATATTTTATTTCTGTTTTCAGATTCTTAATTAAGACGTAAATGCGCGTCTTTGGGTACTTCATTTGATATATTTTATTCGATTTTCGGTAGGTACCCATATACATATGTACACACTGAAATAAAAATTTCCTTTAGTTTCTACTTTCACAGTTGAGATGTGTAGGACCTCCTCTACCATTCTCCCAAAGTAGTTTTTCCCAAAGCGTGGTGCACTCTCAGAAAGTTTCCCCCTGCTGATAACTACTACTTCGTTTCAACGAACACTGCTCAGAAAAAAAAGTGAGCCAAAGTTATTACTGATTTGTTCAACGAACACAACTAAATTAGAATTCGCCTTGAGTTTGACAATATGCCCATTTTTGTAAATAAAAAAAGTTTTAGTTCGTTTTGTTGATAACTCAACCTGTATAATTTAACCATGGTTTATAGTATATTCCCTACAAGACAGATGACAATCATTTGATGCAACATTTGTTTGTCATTGCTGTCAGCTAAACGATCATCGCTTCAATCATTTCACACGAGGAATAAGAAAAAGTTGATGTCAACAACTGTGTCCGTGTGATTTTTTGTCTCCCTCTAGCACATTAATAGTTTAAATTAAGCATATATCTGTACTCTTCACTCTCACGCTAGTTTGGGATCAATGATGACTTCATAATTATGATCACAGTGATGTCACAACTAACCTGTCAAAGCTGATTTGAAAATGACGTTTACAATTTTTTTTGTATTAAAATATTTATTTTTTTATATTTATATTTATTGAAAATTTGATATAAATTCATAAAATACAACTCAAAAACTTTATATTAAAATATATATGTACATAACAATATAAATTAGATACTAAAAACTAATTACACTACACTTCTTCAACGGGCTGATGGTCACAGAGGTATGGCTACGGTTACACTGCAACCGATTTCTGCCGTCCGGCACAAATACACATCCGCACACATGTGTTTTAAACGAACTCAAAAGTTCAAATTCGCAGTGTGAGCGTAGGCTATATCTACGTAGCAGCCACGCGTGCCCTATCTCTACGGTAGTCCTCCAATAACTTTCGAAATAGGGTCTCGCCATTTATTTCTCCTATCGGAACTTCGATCATGGTGGCTTGGTCGTTGCATTCCTTATGCAAAAAACACCTATGTATATAAAAATGCAAATATAACTTAATTTAATTAAATTAACTTGGCTAAATTTGTATACTACCTTTGTTATACCGCTTCGTTTTTTAATTTGAATCTTAAAATAATGAGTCCCCTGCTCAAATTTTAAGTTTTGAAAATATAAGAAAAATATAATTTTGAACTTCAAATTAAAAATATGCCAAGTTTGGAAAATGCATCGTATAATCATTTTATTCTCATAAGACATTCAGCTATGACAGTTAATGACAATTGTCAGTGTTTTTGTCAAAACGTCATCAGCATTGATAGTTTAGAGTGTGAGTGTGTTGGTAAAAGTATCAGCCCGTCTTGTAGGGTTTATACTGCACCAAATTTGGCGAATTTGAATGAGTCATTGTTTACACTGACAAATTTGCATTTGGCTTCACCTTCCCTGCCAGAATCTTCTACCAGAACACAAAGCCACCAAAAGAAAGTGCACCACCGTGATGTTTTAAACACCCGTAGAGTGATAATAAATGAAGAGCCAAGAAGGCTTCTGTCTTTTCTTGGTAGAATTGGTTCATTTTCTTAAAAAAAAAACTAGTTGAAATTGTTATTTACAGCTGTTCATAATGTAAAAGTTATCATACGTTAATTACCCATTAAGGTTCTTGCTGGGCAATGCTAAATGTGGAACACAGGCAGGTTTGCTATTTTGAGGAACTGTGGATTGTATTGTTCGGCGAATTACGCCAAATGTGATGGAATTCCAGAGGAATTTTAAAAAGACTTGTGTCGAAATGAAATGTCACCTGCAAGTAGGCTGTCATTTCGGGAGAGGTATCAAGATACGCGTTTTGACGTCGGTATTAATAATTTGCATGCGGAGATAAAGGGTTCTATCAGCTATTCCGACGAGATTTAATATTCAACATAAACCCGCCTTTTCACTCCCATATAATTTGTGGGCAAAAATTTATGAAAAGGTGAAACGGTTCGGTGAAAAATTCAGGCCGATTCTAAACAATTTTTCACTAGTGAACCGTTGCAAACCGTTTCACCTTTTCATACATTTTTGCTCACAAATTGTTTGTGAAACACATTTGACGGACTTTTAAATACTTACTATTTTGACATGTGTCCGTTTTTTTTAAAGCATCCTGCACTGTGTGAAAGTCAACCCTATTTTACTAACTCATATAATTTTCTCGGCATATAAAGAATGATTTACATGGGTCGATTTTCTGGTCGATTTTTATCGAATCACTTGTGTTCAACCCTTAAATACAAGGTAAGATCGATCGAATTGCTGTTTATACGGTCGATTGAAAAAAAGAAGGTTAGAAAAATGGACCCGTGTAAATCATCCTTTAAATACAAGGTGAAGATCGATCGAATTGCTGTTACACGGTCGATTGGAAAAAAAATCGATAGTTTGGCATTTCTCTCGATATGCCATTCGTGTCGTCTTTGACATTTCTCTTTTATAATTAAGCAAAAAATCTAAACAATTTTAATTATTGTAATTTTAAAAAAGAAAAGAAAACTGCTGCGTCAACAATTTATCTATAAATAATGCCGGTAAATTGGAACACATTGCAACACACATTTGTTTATTTAAATAATCATATATGTATACCGCATATTACTTTGTTGGGGGTGCGGTCAACAAAAGAAATCATCATCCCTTTCATTTGAACATTCGAACGCAAATCATTTATAAATAACTTTCCTTATAGGCATATCATTCCCAAATTAAAGAGTTCCCTCAAGTGGTGGGCAACATGGCAATATTGCCCTTGCGCACACAATCTCGCGGTCCTGCTCCAAGTGCCAATATTGAAAACGATATCATTGATGAGTCACTTTACTACTTCAAGGCAAATGTTTTTTTCCGAACATATGAGATAAAGGTATTTCGGATTGGATTTTAAGCCTCATTGCTAATATCTATATTTAATTTATGATTAACGAACAATTTCTGTACTTTCTTTCAAGTCTGAAGTGGATCGCGTACTCATTTATATTACGCTCTACATAACTGAATGTCTAAAGCGTTTACAGCGGTGCAATAATAAAAATCAAGGTGCACAAGAAATGTACAGCTTAGCTATTTCGAAGTTTGATATACCGGGAGATGCTGGCTTCCCACTAAATGCAGTCTACGCTAGGCCACAAACTGCCCAGGAAGCCGGTGAGTACTATTATCATAGTACCAACACAACATCTTTGGGGCCCTCTAATAAAAATTTATTTTTTTACAGATTTAATGCGTCAATACTTTCTGCAATTACGTCATGAAATTGGAAATCGAGTATGTGAAAAAGTGTTTAGCACAGAAGATGGCAAACCAAATAAATGGTGGATTTGTTTCGCTAAGAAGAAGTTCATGGAGAAATCGTTATCTGGTCCTGGCCAATAGAGAGCATTGCTAAATGTTAAACCCAAAATTTTAGTATTGCGTTGTATTGCATTCTGCCAAAACGCCAAATTCAATAAGATAAAACTGGATAAAGCTGATAAAGCAATTACAAAATGTGCAAGTAACAGTTCTTAAGTTCTAAAATTAATGTAGTAAAACGTATAAATCGTATGATTAATATTCCATCAATGTATATATGTAATACATACCATTGATTAAAGCCTTTATTTAACTAATTTTCCATTTGAATAAATTTAAATATGTTTGAAAACTTTATTTTTTACAATAGATTTAACGATATAAGTGATCGGCTTGTAAGTTAGATGCTATTTCCGATTCCCACTTGTCACCATTGCAGAGCAACTTCTCTTTATTATACAATAATTCCTCATGTGTCTCTGTTGAGAATTCAAAGTTGGGCCCCTCAACTATGGCATCGACAGGACATGCTTCCTGTAAATAAAATATAGTTGATATGCTTTAGTGGCATATTTATGTTGTATATTGTTTTGATCAGTTTTTAAATAAAAAACGAGCTCCAGCGCCATCTAGATGGAAAAATAGAGCCGAAAGATTTATTCAAAGAATAAACTAAACATTTTATAAATTTGTGACACTTAGGGTTAAATGAGATTAATCTCAAGAAAACTTGTAGGGAAAACGAAGAAGAGGCGCGGCTCCTCTCATGCATGTAGCATATTTCTTACTGCATAGCCCTGGCAGGTATTCATGGTAGAATATTGAAAATGGGTAAAGAGTTGAATGAGATCACTGCAGGGCTGGGCAGCTTCGACAGAGAGTGATCGCTGTATGTGGAATTATTTACAACAGTTTGCGTAAACTTGGCCCGCCGGACGACGCTGCCCAGGCCTGAATTAATGTAACACTTCCAGAAAAATGGGGAGGAATATGAGTGGCTCGGTGCCATCCTTGCCTAACCCTCAATTTAGTAATTTTCTAATAATTAGTGACAAAGTTAATAGGTAATTAAAAATTAAACAGCCTAAGGCCAGAAATGCCTAACCCTCACAATCTTTACTATGCGAAAAGAACAATATTTAAAAAATCTATGGATGGCACTGAGCCACTCATATAAAAGGGGTCGTGGCACCGCTAATACAAATGTTACTGTTTATCTCTGAAACTATTTAGGGTAGAGTATTAAAAACTGGTAAAAAAAAATGCATTAGGCGACTTGCAACTTTACGGTTGATTTAGGGATATAAGTTGACCTTGAAAGTGACCCTGGTCATATCAAATTGCTCTCGGAAAGTACCTCAAGGTGATAACACCGGCGTAAACCGGGCCCAGATCCGGCAAAAACGTGTCTATAAACGAAAGGGAAGCATTTTTTCATTCGGCGAATGACGTTTTCAGCCTCTCTTGGACACTACTATAAATTCTAAATTGTTAAACAGTAGCTCATTTCGTATTGTTACAAGACGAGCCGCATACACGGCATAGATACATTCGGCAAGTTGGGGACCAGTCTGGATATGTAGTAGTTGGAATCTGGAGTTGTGCCAGAGTGATCCTTGTCTCTTGGGAGTTCGCGTTCCTACTACCGAGGAAGGTATGCTTGTCGTAAGAGCCGACTAGAATTCAAAAGTACTCCGACCATTGGTCCACGTAAACAGTCCCAAGGTTAAGTACCGGATTTTTGTCCAAAGACACTGTTTAGTCCGGCACGACCTATTCAATGAATGGCAGAACACTACTATAATAATAGTAGCCCAGCCAAGAAAGTACGGAGCGTTCCTACTACCGCGGAAGGTATAATTGTCGCAGAAGGCGACTCGAATCCAAAAGGACTACGCCCATGGATCCACTTAAACAGTCCCAAGGTTTAGTGCGGCACGACCCATTCAATGGATGGCGGAGCACTACTATAATAATAGTAGCCCGCTGCTAAAAAGGAGCGAAAAGAAACTTTGTCAAAGCTCCCTCGACAGAGCGCTCCGAATAAGGAGAGAAAAGGGAGTCTTAATGCGCACTACAGTGGAGTGTTTTGGGAATCCGCAAACGCACCTTAGAGAAGTCCTAAGGAAATTTTCATACATTTCAAAAGGTAATTTTCTTCGATGGATATGCTCCGTTTGGAGCTTTTTCGGAACCTCTTTTGAAAAATGAGCGCTCCCCTTGGGAGGGGTGTAAGAGTAGGTCGCCTCACCGTTGGTGCACCCTGGGTGTTGTTGTTGGGGAGCCCCTGCGGGTTAGGGGTTTAGAATATGCCCGAGGTAGGCATACCGGTCGTAAGAGGCGACTAATATGCAGGTAATGACGTGCTACTCGATGGGAGTGTTTTGTTGTTAACAACAACAACAACAACAACAACAACAACAACAACAACAACAACAACATCATCATTTTTTGATGTGCTGCTCTTATTTTACATCAACAAACTGGCCGGGCCTTTGTGTTTTATGCTGACTCCCAGCGACAACCGCTGACGCAGATAAATTTTTACCAAAAAAACCTTTTTATAGTAGAAATACACGCGGAGGTTTGCCGACCACTGCAGATGGTCTTTTCCAAACCACTATTTAGTATGTTACCTGTCCCCACACCCGAATCTTGGACCTTCGGTGTTGTAGGACAGTACAACTTCCCCCACATCATAAGGGCAAGATATTTTATACTTGCTTAAAAACAAATACAAAACTACACTCACCTGACAAAAGCCACAATAGATGCATTTAGTCATGTCGATATCGTAACGTGTCGTACGTCTGCTACCATCGGCACGAGTAGCTGCTTCAATAGTTATAGCTTGTGCTGGACAAATAGCTTCGCACAACTTACAAGCAATACAACGTTCCTCGCCACTTGGATAACGGCGTAGCGCATGCTCGCCACGAAAACGTGGACTCAAAGGTCCCTTCTCAAAAGGATAGTTAATTGTGGCCGGCTCCTTGAATATATGCGCCAAAGTGACAGCAAAGCCACGCACCAGTTCAGCAATAAACAATTTTGTTGCAGCGCGATCGGTAATCTCACTCATCTCCATGCTTATCTCTTTATTGTTTACATACACATAACCAGGCGGTACTTTGACGAGATCCTTGCCAGGGGTGGTGCACATTGGCAGAGTGGTACCAAACATACGTTGACCTACAAATAGGGAAGGCATATTAAAACGAGTTGCTGGTAAATTAACAAGATATGACATAACTCGCATAACCTCAACCATTTGCAATGCTAGGAGTCTGGAAGCATCTACTTACCATTTTGTGATAGTCTAAAAATCTTGGCTGTTAAAGACATCTTGCCGCACAAAAAATTGTTCCAACCTCTAAATTCTTTTATTTGGTATGCTGTTTTTGTGGCACTCCGATCGTTGGGCTAAAAACAATTATTTTCGCTGTTTATTGCTCACTTTCTGTCAACTGGCAAATTGAAAAGTCAATCAGGTTTGTTGTGGTCGCCTATTCGTCAAAAACATTTAATTTAGAGATGGTATAATACTCAGTGATGCCAGACCAAGTTGAAAAAAAAATCATCTTTAGGGCGGATTTCTCAACTAGCCGTCAACTTAACGCTCACTTTAAATTTTATCGGGAACAGAAGGTAACGACTCTATTACAATTATTCCAGCCGCGAGCACCCCCTGTAAAGCTGATATATCCTATTGATATCCAGAGAGTTTAACAACAAAGGAATTTCAGTGATCGCTATAGCTGAATTTCTATCTCACGTAATCTCTCAAACTCCTAATCTCTAACTAATTTTTTGAATTTTATATTTTTTCTTTTGTTTTCTTGTATAAATATATTATTTTATTTTCTTAAATTTGTTTTATTTAATTTAATTTACCCCCGAATTCTGTAACTTTGTCTCATCTAAAAGTACATTTACACCGCACCAAATTTGGTAAATTTGTCGAAAAATTCCAAATTTGGCGCTTTTTTCCATACAAATCTCATTTTCCAAATTTGGAATTCCATCACATTTGGCCTCATTCACCGAACAATACAATCCAAATAGCAACCCTGCGGGTGTTCCACATTTAGAATTGCCCAGCAAGAACCTTAATGGGTAATTAACGTGTTATAACTTTTGCATTATGAACAGCTGTAAATAACAATTTCAACTATTTTTTTTAACAAAATTGACCAATCTACCAAGAAAAGACAGAAGCCTTCTTGACTCTTCATTTATTATTACTCTACTGGTGTTTAAAACATCACAGTTGTGCATTTTTTTTCTGTGGCTTTGTGTTCTGGTAGAAGATTCTTGCAGGGAAAGTGAAGCCAAATGCAAATTTGCCAGTCTAAAAGCGCCATTAAACCGCACCAAATTTGGTAAATTTGGGGAAAAATTGCAAATTTGGCGCTTTTTTCCATACAAATCTCATCTTCCAAATTTATAATTCCATCGCATTTGGCCTCATTCGCTGAACAATACAATCCACAATTCCTCAAAATAGCAACCCTGCCTGTGTTCCACATTTAGAATTGCCCAGCAAGAACCTTAATGGGTAATTAACGTGTGAAAACTTTTGCATTATGCACAGTTCTAAATAACAATTTCAACTATTTTTTTTATGATATTGGACCAGTTCCACTAAGAAAAGAGAGAAGCCTTCTTGATTCTTCATTTATTATTACTCTACATGTGTTTAAAACATTAAGGGCCGCTTGCATAAAAGCTGATAACGACTAACCGGAGTTTAATTGACGTATTTTGTATGGTTAGCTGTCAAGTTAATCACCGATTAGGCTTAATCGGCTTTTATGCAAGTGGCCCTAAGATGGTGCATTTTCTTTCGGTGGCAAGGCGATTTCCATATGGCGGTTTACAGAGTTGCCACCTATCCCATTTTTTTAATATAAAGCTACTTATGGGTATCAAATGAAAGGTATTTTCGACCGTATTCCAAAAAAGATAATTTCAAGCAGGGTTGGCACTTAGCAGGGTTGCCTCCTAACGGCAATTTATTTACTTTTTCCTCTATCTCGGGAACTGCTTGATCGATTTGAAAAAAATTTGGCATATAGACAATTTGATTTATTTTAAGATTATATATGTATGGGGCTGTTGCCACTTGGGTCGGTTTACAGGGTTGCCGACTTTGTCGATTTTTTTTTAATATTGAGTAAGATGTGCCAATATGGGTATCAAATTTAAGGTATTTTCGACCGTATTCCAAATATGACAATTTCAAGCAGGTTTGCCACCTGGCCGCATTTTATTTATTCTTTGTTATTTCGACCACTATTTCGGTTGGCTATTGACCCATTTGGATGAAATTTTATTACAGTGTTCGTATGATTCATTCTCATTTTTTCCACCTGGGTGTTGCCACTTGCGGTGCGTTATGCGGTTGCCACCTATTTGGTTTTTTAAAAATCTCTTTTGGAAAGTTTATACTGTTGGTAGGTAAGATTTGGTGACAACTTTGAGGAATACCGAGCAAGCTCAGGTACTACAAAATGTAGCAGATTATTTTAGTAGTTGAAGTAGTAATTTTAGCTGATATTTGAAGTTGTATGTATGTATAAAAACAAGCAAGCAAAAGTCTCATCCTCATTTGTTATTGTTGTGCTCAAAATGCATATTTTCCCACGCTTCGAATTTTGAAGAAGCAATATTTTGGCGACCGCCGTGGTGTAGCGGTTAAGTGTTCGGCCTTCTACACCAAGTTGTGGCGGTTCGATGCCCGGCAAAAGTAACATCAAAAATTATTTTAGAAAAACAATTTTTCTAAACGGGGTCGCCCCTCGGCAGTAGTTTGGCAAACTCTCCGGGTGTATTTCTGCCATGAGAAGCTTCTCAGCAAAAAATTCAATTGCTTTGCAAGTGCCGTTCGGAGTCGGCAAAAAACTGTAGGTCCCGCCAACTTGTAGGAAAACTAAAAAGCAACACACTACAAGTTGGAAAGAGAAGCTCGGCTAAAAATCTCGTTAGAGGTTATGATAACCTGTTGGTATATCGCCGCTATTAGTATTAGACAAACATAAAAATTAAGCAGCGGACGACATTTTGCCCAATATGAAATGTTATTATTTATCATTTAAGTTCGATATAAAATGTAAAAAATTCGATGATTTTTTGCAATTTCTCAAACATTTCAGTGGTACTTTGAATTACTTCGATGCATTTGCATCACACAATCGTTTTTGCCTTCCAAAGCGAACGCCCCCAAAAACTATGATTTTGACAAATTGTGTCTCTTCTTCTTATTTTGTGCTATCTCCCTCCCTTTTTCTCTTCATTCCCCTCTATCCTTCTACCACGCCCGCCTTCCTCTATATCCCATTCGTATTGGCCCCTGATAATTTAATCTAGGCATAACTCTACCAACGTACCGAATGTGAAGGAAAACGCACCATGTTTTCGAATTGATCGGTTCCCGAATACACCTTATTCATATTTCGTTATTTCTGAATTTAAGAAGTTAACTTCTACACGTGGGCTACACGCGTTTTTTTGTTTTATTTTAATTTTATTATATTTTTTTTTTATTATATTTATTTTTTATTTATTCCATTTTTTTATCTTATTTTATTATCGTTTCTTAGTTTTTTAATTTTTATTTTTTTTACTTTTGTTTTATATTATATATGTTTTTTATTTTATTTTTTCTTTAATTTTATTTATTTTGTTTTATTTTATCATATTTTATTTGTTTTTAATTTTTTTTTTTTTTTGTGTTATATAATTTATTTTTTAATCGTCGCTCAGCTGTTCTAACAGCGCAACCTTCTATTGTTCGATCATGTGTCCAACCCTTTAAAATGAAACAAGTCGGAGGAACTCGATTAACCGCTCTTCTACTAATCGATTACAGAACTTATGAGTGCGCTAATCTAAACAGCTGTTCATATTAAATTATCTCGATTTTTGGTTAATACGAAAATTATAAGAAAAAATGTCGCTGCTTCGAACAACGCTTCGTATCATAAATCAAACAAAGTGTCTAAATCGTTTGCCAATATTAGGTGAGTATTATAAGATGCACTTGTATCATATACAATTGATAAATGTCCATGTAGATCAAACACGCGGCTTCAAGCGTTGGTTAGCACCAACATTACGTGAACTGCGGCGACGACAACAAAAGATAGGACCCCCACCACCACAACCAAGATCCGGATTTATTGAATGGAATTATCGTGCTGAATTATTCGCTTTTGGTAAACGACTAAACGAAGAGTTCGATCTACCAATGTTACAAACAGCATTTACACAATCCTCTTATGTGCACAAAGAACAACAACGTCAACAGGAACTTGACTTTGAAGAAACTGACACTCAAATGGAGGATAATACGAGTTTATATGAACGTGGAGCTTACTTGGCCAATGAATGTGTACGCGCATACCTTGAACACTCATTTCCACAAGTTCCGCTAGAGGGTATAAACGCATTCGCCGATTATTTGCTCAGTACAGAGATGCTGGCACATATTGGTGCACATCTAGGCATGACAGAATTGCTTCTCGATGCTGATTATCCACCATCACAAGAATCTTTGGCGCGCTCATTGCTTTCGGTAGTCAGTGCCATCGAACAGAAGGGTGGACAGGAACGTGCATTTTTATTTATACGTGATTTTATTTGCACACAAATGAATCAATGTGATTTGCTAGAGATATGGCATATTGAAGAGCCCGAACTAGTATTAAAGCAAATTTGCGAAGAGCGTGCATTAGGCGAACTGGAACCACGTCTAATTGGTGATTGTGGTAAGAATACTGTGTTGGCGGCATACAATGTTGGTGTGTATGCAAATAAGAAACTTATTGGACAAGGTGAGTAAGCAGTAAGGCATGAATGAAAAATGTTAGTTTAACAGCTCACAATTGATTTTCTAGGATTTGGCGAAGATGTGGCAACTGCCATTAAAACGGCTTCACTTGATGCACTCCAAGAACTATTTGATATACGAAATAACATGCGTCCACTTAATTTCCAGGCTCAATTGAAGGCCGTACCAGTTAAGGCAGTCGAAAATTAGATGCATATAAAATACGTTGTTACTTTACTATTAGGTAATGAAGATTTGTTAGGAGTTTGATGTTAAACCAGTTTTTGTATTTACAGTGTTTCGAAAAGAAAACAACAGAGGCAATAGTGGTAGAAAGCCCACAAAAATTTATACAAAAACAGATACTTGATTGCGTGCTGCATTGGAATAAAAAAGGTTTAATTAATTATTATAGTATATAGTACATACCAAACATGCTAAGTGAAATAAGAACACACTTGTCAAATAAAATCAACAAACGAAAAATGTTGAAAATTTATTCTCAGAATGTTTTTGAATTTTGTGTATTTTTAAATGTTATGAATTAGCTAATACATTCACTGAGAAATATTTGTATGTACTTGTTAAATAGTTGCACAAACTACTTATACTTATTATTCTTATTTAGTTTTTGTAATCCTCAAATTAGGACAGGTCATTTCATTACTATGCATTATCAACCGCTTTTCCTAAGCCTATACATATCTTAATGTTGTAGTTTCTTTTTTGATAAAACCATTTGCTAGAGTACCGTAACAATATACATCCACCAACTTATTCCACATTATCTGGTTTATTACCACCCATACTGCCATCACTATTTGTACCGGTAGTTGAGGATACACCTGTGCCTGGTTCTTCGGGTTTACTCTCCAAGGAAAACGGTGGTATTTTACAATCAAAAGTATGACCATCTTCACGTTCTAATCGAAACGTGCCCCACATATGTCCACTGGGTGCTTGTAAGCTAACGTGGCTGCTATATTGAAATGCCGGTAAACGGGGGCTAAGTATTGGCTCCTGTCCGACAACACCACGACCACGCACTGTTTCAAGTGTGCCCGATAGCGAGAAAATACGCCAATGACGTTCACGTAGCTGTACGCTAAGCACTCCCATATTCTCTAAACGTATACAATAGCGCCACTAAAAAAGATAGGTAAAATAATATTTAGTAAATGATAGAACTTTCCAAACATTTTAATTTTGATTAGAATATCTCACCCAGTAAACTGAAGAGGCAGGCGTCTCACGGCATCCCATATAAAACGGTATCACAGTTACGCGTATATTTTCTGTGGTTTCCTTATGTACATCGCTAAGCTCCAACCAAGGATGATTTTTCTCTTGCCATGCTTTTAATGTATCTTGTCCCTCAAATGGCGGATCCTTGTCCGGTACATGCGTCAAAAACTTATCGAAAAGCTCATGTTGGAGCGGATGTTTTTCACCCGATGAGTAGGGCATTATATCGTCATGCGCTACATAATCTAAGCCTGGTATAGCATAAAGGCTACGATTCGAGTCCTGATTACCCAAAAATGTGACAGCTTCAGTTTGTGCGCGCTGATGTGAATAAAAAAATGTTATCTTCTTAATATGCAGGCACTATAAAAGGTGAAATTTACTTACAATATATGGACAATCGCGTGAATCGATTAGCACTTGATAGAAAGTATGCACTTTGCCCTTGACCTCTTTTGCAGCGTTATCAGAAGTGCCTGCGGATGATGGCGCGGCAGCAGTTGTATGATTTACATCTGTGCTGGTAGCTGCTTGGACTTCTGTGCTGGCGCCCTGTTCAGTGCCAGTGCTTTCGGTTGTCGTTGTTGTTGATGTATGTTGACCACTTGCGCTACGTTTTCCTTTTTCATTATTTGCAACAGCGGCAGCATTATCTGCAGCATTTAAACGTTGTTTTTGTTTATTCGGATTATGTAGATCTCGATCATAGACACGCGCCGACCACGGGAAGAGTACGACTCCGCGATAGCCAAATATGCGATGCAAAAATAATTGACCAGTCTCGTACTTGCCATCATGCTTAACAGACTCCAAACGCCCCACTTCAGCTAATCTGCAATGAGTAAGGAAATGTTTAAATACATATGTATGTGCAAGCGTTGCAATATTTATGTTATGCAATCAAATGACATTTTTTGTTTATTTAATGTATTCCTTTACTATTTTTACGTTGTGGAAAATGCGCATTAAACGCCAGACACTCTTTCATAATATGTACATTAACGAACAAATTATATATGCTGCGAAGACTTTTAAAGCATACTTACTTGGTAAGCTTCGATTCTTGTTTGGAAAATTTGCGGATAAGGATAATATCACATGTTCTAACAATTGCCAATGGTGCCAATGTACGACCCACAAAATTGTTAATTTTAATAGTTCTGGTAAATAAGCTATTCATGTTGTTAGTGTTTATGCTTAGTTAGCCTTTTTTGTTTCTTCTATACATGTGTATAGCGGGCGGCTAGAAGTCAATAATCCAGTCCGGTCCTTTTCAAGACTAAATTTTAATTTTCCTTTCTACGCGTTACGCCTTAGCATGCGCTAATCAAATTGCATTTATTTTTTGTAGGAATAAATGTTTTAAATTTTTTTTGTTTCGGTTGAATTTTAATAAACTAAACTAAAATGTTTATATGAATTTTAGCAAAAATCTGTCAATAAAATTGTCAGCTGTAGGCCTACAAAATTATCGAGAGTTTATTTCTTCATTATCATTATCGATTGCTATAGCTGTTATCGGAGTGTGCACTTTTGCTCAAATTGGTTTTTTATGCATTTAAGGATGATTTACATGGGTCGATTTTTGTCGACCCACTTGTGTTCAACCCTTAAATACAAGGTGAAGACCGATCGAATTCCTGTTTACACGGGTCGATTCGATAAAAATCGACCATCAAATCGACCCGTGTAAATAAGCCTTTATGGTGAAAATCGACTGCTCCTCGTGAAAAATAGGAAGCAACGAGTAAAGGCGGATTTTCTTGTCGTTTTATGGTTTAAATTGCATTTCGACCTCTTGAGAACTTGTATATGATGGTTAAGGCAACGAGCCCGGGAAATCCCGAATCCCAGCTCTGCCGCGTAATTTTTACGTTGCGAATTTCTGGGATTATATTTAATAAAACGCAGATATTGGTAAATTTCCCCACATTTTAGGAAGGTATCTGAGATAATACCGAAAACTCCGGGGGCCCCGTGGGTATCATTTTAAAATCCCGAAATCCCGATACTTCGAAATCGTGACGTCATTTGACAAAAAAACTTGATTCTCAAAATAAATTACAAATACACGGTTGTCGGAATACGTCTTCTGCAGTAGTAGGTTTATGGAGTGCACCAATACTAGAATGCCTACGAAAAAGGACGTTGGGCTATATCAGATTTTATTGCGGAGCGTCCGGCAGGTATAATTTGGCAGGGTAGACAGAAATTTCATAGATATAACAGATTTTGGTAGTGTATTTCTATAAAGTCGATGAAATCGTTACCGTCTCTTCCTAACTATTCCCGCCGGGTGCTCCACTGTCAAGGCCCATTTACACGAGTCGATTTTTTGTCGTTCCACCGTGTAAAAAGCAATTCGAACGATCTACACCTTGTATTTGAAGGTGAAAAGCATTGGAACGACAAAAATCGCCCAGCAAATCCTTTAAGGCTGAGTTACACGGGTCGATTTTTCTAGTCGATTTTTGTCGATCCACCGTGTTAATAGCAATTCGATCGATTCACACCTTGGTTTAGAAGGTAGAACGCAGTGGAACGACAAAAATCGCCCAGAAAATCTACCAATGTAAATCATCCTTAATTGATTACCAACCCGCTGTCTCCCACACCCTAATAGTAATACAGTGCTGCCAAGTTTAAACATCAATAAAAAAAATCAACACTGGGCTAATTTGACATCGCATATAGCGTCGCCATTATTTTACAGAAGAAAAATATTTTTTTTAGCATCTCTGATTAGAGAATTGTTAAAATACAATATAATAAAATACTTGCGAAATTTTTTAACGAGTGAAAACACAATTTTTGTAGACAAATGTCGCTACAAACATATGGTGATAAGCCAGTGGCTTTTCAATTGGAAGAAGGCGGCGAATACTACTATGTGGGGTCAGAAGTCGGCAATTATATGCGTTTATTCCGTGGAATTTTATATAAAAAGTATCCTGGTATGACGCGTATTGTGCTGTCCAATGAAGAACGTAAGCGATTGGCCGATTCGGGGCTGAGCTCACACATTTTAGCGAGCACAGTGTCACTTCTGCGCGCCGTCGAAGTTGACGATCTTATGGCCGGCAATGATGAGAAGTGAGTATATCATCTACATATGTATTTCCATTTTTACAAGAACATTCTTTTCATTTATGCTCTTTCATCAGATATCGCGCTATATCGGTTAATACTGCCGAAGCACCATTGCCGCGTGAGAGCAAGTCAAAGAAACAACCACAATATGTTCCCACAATGCCGAATTCCAGTCATTTAGATGCTGTTCCTCAAGCTACCCCTATCAATAGAAATCGTGTGCATACTAAAAAAATTCGCACTTTCCCCATGTGTTTCGATGATACCGATCCAACAGCAAACATTGAAAATGCCGCACAAAAAGAATGTTTAGTGCCAATACGTCTCGACATGGAATTGGAAGGACAGAAGTTGCGTGATACTTTCACTTGGAATAAAAATGGTTTGTTCAAAATTATAAGTATTGAATTTATAACAATTATTTTCTTCTTAACAGAGAGCATGATAACACCAGAACAGTTTGCAGAAGTACTTTGCGATGATTTGGATCTAAATCCCATACCATTCGTTCCAGCCATATCACAAGCTATACGCCAACAAATTGAAGCTTTCCCCAACGATCCGCCCATATTAGAGGAGAGTTGCGATCAACGTGTTATTGTTAAACTTAATATACATGTTGGCAACACATCCCTAGTAGATCAAGTTGAATGGGATATGTCGGAGAAGAATAACAATCCAGAGGAATTTGCTATAAAATTATGTGCAGAGCTGGGTTTGGGTGGAGAGTTTGTTACAGCAATTGCATACAGCGTACGCGGTCAATTATCATGGCATTGTCGCACGTATGCCTTTAGCGAAGCACCACTATCAACTATTGATGTACCATTTCGTAATCCCAGCGATGCGGATGCATGGGCACCATTTCTAGAAACACTAACCGATGCTGAAATGGAAAAGAAAATACGCGATCAAGATCGTAATACGCGACGTATGCGGCGTTTAGCTAATACAACTACCGGATGGTAAGCTGGTTGAATGTATTAACGAGACACATTAGTAGTGGTAGATGTAGTATTTAATGTTGAAAGCAATTCGCATCGTGAGAATTTTGTATGTCCAACTAAATGGTATCACCATTTTCTATTTCCTATAATAAATTAATACATACATTTATAGATGTGAAAAAATACTGTTTGGTTCTTTGCGAAAATTAAATAATCCCTCGAGGCGATATCCTTGGGACCTGCGAGTTAGGGGTTTAGAATATGCCCGAGGTAGGCATACCGGTCGTAAGAGGCGACTAATATGCACATAGGTAATTGACGTGCTACTCGATGGTTGATCTACGGATATGATGCCTCTCACCTCGCATTACCCATCTTCTCCTTCCTCATGGATGGAGGGACGCCATCACCTAGAAGGTTCCACTGGTCATACCAAATCGCTACCACGACAGTCGGGCAGTACCGCAGCGTACCGGGGTCATATCCGGCCAAGGACTGTCAACTTCGGCATCACTCCCCAAAACCTTCGGGGAGTGTTTTGTTGTTAACAACAACAACAACAGGCGATATCTTTCAAGCGGAATGGAATTAGGTTCATCTAGACACCAGAAGGATTAAAAAAGTGCAGTTATAAAAGGCCGTCCTTTTCCTTCAGCTGAGGTCGCATTTTTCAATAGAAGCGCATATAAATGAGGCGCGAAAACCTAGAAATTTCTGCAATACTTAAATTAGTTCCTTCGCCTCACCTTGGCTGTTTTAAGGTATTCTTGTACAAATCAGGAGTGGAATAAGGTTTTTAACTGTATTTATTTTCGAAATAAACGGTTTTGAACATTCAGTCCGTTATTTATTCCGTCGATTGGAAGCCCGAAGGTCTCTCAAATCGGTATCCACTTGGTATTTCCATCTTAGTCGTTTACTTCCACCGCCATGTGCCGATAAGAATACCTCTTGGGCCGGAGCAGCATCTTCATTGATTCACACAACATAGCCTAGTTAAGTAGCTGGGTTTTAATTCGCTGAGCTGTGCCGAGCCCTGCTCATTAAATCCGTACGGGCTCCCCTTTCGATCAAATCTGTAAATGTTCCCATGAGGGACTCTTTAGAACTCCCATTGCTCTCCTTTGCCGTAGTTTTGACGGAGTCACTTTACTCTCCTTTTTAGGAGCGGTTCGTACTTTGTTGGTTGGGAAAAAAGTTGTACTCACGTTCATGTACCATATATTTTCGTCACTTTATTACTACATATACCTTAAATTAAATCCTTCCCTAACCTACCATCTCCATACATGCCTATGAGTAAAATCTTTCAAAAGTTTTAACTTTCTACCGCATCGCCTTTATCTTGATCCGTATCCCCACTGTAGAACTCATTTTTCGGCTCCACCATTTTATCATCATCCGCCTGTGATATTCTCACGTCCGGATCAGATTCCTCTTTGACGCGTATCTCTTCCATGTCTAACGCATCCGGCGGTATTTGTACCATTTGTACACTTGGTGAATGTTGACACATTTTCAAATTCTCATAAACATGCTTAACAATCAATTCCAAATATTGTTTGGAATTTGCATTCTCTTGTCGTGAATTCACATCCGGATGCAATGTGAAATCGGGTGCAAAGAAGTCCAAATATTCCGATAATGGCAAATCATTTGAGATATTCTCATCGACAAGCAGTGATGTTTCATGCGTCCAACAACGCGCTACATTGCGTAAAGTATAACCACCACCGCCTACAACCAATGTTGGTACATTTAATTCTTTAACGAATTTAACACATTCACCATGACCACGCGTACTCAACGAAAAACAGCCCAAACGATCACCGGCCAGCGAATCAGCGCCACATTGCAAAACAATCGCTGTTGGACGGTAAAAATCCATGACTGCAGAAATGATTGGTTTAAAAACTTGAAAATAGCTATGATCGTCAATGCCTTCTTTCAATGGTACATTTACGCTATAATAGCGACCAGATTCAGCACCTATTTCATACATATCACCCGTGCCGGGAAAGAAATAGTTGCCATATTTATGAAATGATACAGTCATAACACGATCGGTGAGATAAAATGCTTCTTGAACGCCATCACCATGATGTACATCGATATCAATGTAAAGAACGCGTGGATTGTACTTAAGTAGTTCAAGTATACCTATGACTATGTCGTTAACGTAACAAAAGCCTAGATAAAACAAAAAAGTGAGTTAAACAAGCAGATAATAACTGATTCATATATATAGTTTACCGGAAGCTTCAAATTTCTTAGCATGATGCAGTCCACCGGACCAATTGATGCATATATCGCTGTGGTTGTGATTCAGCTTTTGTGCACCTTCAAGCGATGCGCCCGTATACATGGCGCAAAACTCAAATAAACCATCGAATACGGGGCAGTCCTCACCCACGCTAAAGTGTGATAGGTACTTTGTATAGCCAACAGCTAAAATGTATGCAAAACAAAGAAGACTTAAATGTTAACTCATTATGTACTGCTTTAGCAATTTATAGTACATACTGTTGCATTGAATGTTTTGTGGTGTTACTTTTTGTAGAAAATCAATGTACTCTTCGCTGTGGAATCGTAGCATATCCTGCGCGCTGGCTCTGTAAAAATATGATATTAAATAAAGTTGTGTAAACGAAAAATTCAAATATATATACTTGTATGGGCGATAGATCTTCATTTTCTTATGCAGCCCATAATTCATTACAAGACTATGCGTAACTGACAGCCGATGTGGCTTCATTGGATGTCCTGGTCCATAATGGAAGTTGCCAACATCGGGATTGTAAAAATAGGAGACCCGTCGATTTGTGGCTGTTGCCATTTTATATTTTATAACTGTTTAACATTCAATCGTTATATTAACTAATTATTATCTTCGGTAAATAGAATTTTTTTTCACAAATAATACAAGTAGCAATATAAGAACTATAAACACGAGCATTCGATTAACGGCATTCAACGAGATCAGTACCACTTGAAAATAAAAATTTGTTATCTTTATAAAAACTAAAACCTTTGAGCAAAAAACTTTGAAAAAACGTATCAAAAAGCACAGAAGAAGGATAAGATAGCGACATGAGTAACAACCTGGGAGGTGAGACTCCAAAACAAATTAAAAGAAGGAAAAAACGCGAGGAAGCTGCACGAAAAGCCAAAATGGCGGCCGAAGCAGAAAAAATCGTGCAGAATGAACTAGAAGATTCGATTGACACCGAAGAAGAAGAAGCAAAAAAGGTAAAAATGGCGGCTGAAGAAGGGAAAATTTTACAAAGCGATCCTGATGATTCAATGGAAACCCATGAAGAAAGCGCTGTAAGTACAAACGTAATACCTAATCTAAGAGCTGATGACATTATAAATTATGAAAACGACCATCATGGACCGTTTGTAGTCTATATAGACAAAAAAAATAATAATCAACCAATTAGTAATGTTTCAGTTGCTGTGTTATGCACAAAGTTAGGCATAAGCAACATCGAAATAAGCAAAGTGGGCTTTGGGCGCTGCAAGGTGGTAGCGAAAAGCGCGCAAGCAGCTAACGAAATTATAAATCACACTATTTTTGACCAAAACGGCTACGAAGCAAAGATTTTAGAATACTCAATTTCAAAAGCAGGCATAATATACGATATACCCATAGAAATTACAAATGAAGAACTGAATGAATTCATAAAATCGGACATCCCTATCTTAAGAATCCAAAGGCTTCTTAAAGGACCCAAAGAGAAAAAAATACCCACAGAAAGAGTTAAAATTGTATTTAAAGGCAACACGTTGCCCACACATATATACTTCGCATCGACAAGAATAAGAGTTAAAAACTACATAATGGTACCTCAATGCTACAATTGCTACCGTTATGGCCACTTCGCCTTGCACTGTAAGCAAAATAAACAAATTTGTTACAAGTGCACAGAAACTCATGATGACAACAACCCTGACTGTACCCAATTAAAATGTGCCAATTGCGGACAGGAACATGTAGCTACTGCAAAAATTTGCCCAGTCAGAGAAAAAGAATACGCAATCAAAAAGATAATGGTTGCCGAAAACCTTACAAAATGGGAGGCCAAGGCTCATTATCCACACCTATTTGACAAATACCCAGAACTGAAAATTAACAATTTTGAAAAAGAGTTTCCATCTATAGCAACAGAGTCGCAACCTATCGACAAGCACACTGACGCTGCAAGGTCAGCATATAGATACTCGCCTTATAACAAAATAATAATGAATAGCGCAAAAGTAAATACAAAACCAAAAAGCACCCTGCAAGACAGAATCCGTCGCATCCAGCGGAATTCCCAAGTACAATCAACACATTACGAAAAATTCATCAACGATCTCAATAAAGAGATAAACAAACAAATATCCCAGTGGTCAAAAGATGTTCCAGAACCCGTAAAAGAGTTCTGGACAAAAATCAGAAACGACATAAATAGATTTAACATCACATTAGACTTAGAACTAATCCAAAACTCGAATAATGGCTCTTAAAATAATAGAATTTAATATACAAAGCCTTAAAAAAGACACGAATAAAGAGCTCCTCGAAATATATTTAGAACAAAATAGCATTGATATAGCAGCCATATGTGAAACTTGGATTACAAATAACGCAGGCACAAGCCTTAAAAACTACAACTTTGTTTGTAACTGCAGATCGGACGGTTATGGCGGAGTGGGAATATACATTCTCAAAAGAATAAAATTTTCAATATTAAACATCAACGTTGAAGAAACTATAGGAATAACAACTTTAAATTTAAAAACTAATATAAATGTTATTTGTACATATTTAAAACCAACTATAAGTAACAACCATTTCAGAATCAATATTGACACAATATTTACCTGGGCGTCCAGTCAATCAATTAATTCATTAATTACAGGAGATTTCAACGCGAAATCTATATCATGGGGCAACAACACAACTGACAGCAAAGGCGACATCCTTGAAGATATCGCAGTAAGCAACAACTTCACATGTATCAACGATGGAAGCCCCACATTTACACCGCCTAATGCCACAGCATCAGCCATAGACATTACGTGGTACAATGGCCTCACAACAAATATATCATGGAGCACAATCAATATTAAAATCACAAACAGTCATCATATGCCTACACTATCAACCATCAACGATGCCCAAATTAAAAATACAAAAACAAAGAAGGTGCTAATACAAAGAGTAATAGCAGAATTGAATAATGCCTCACTTCCAGACCACATTAGCGCAATACAAAACACAGTAAAGCAAACTATCAACAAGCATACCATAGATATACCAACAAACAATAAGTATGTTCCAAAACCTTGGTGGGACAACGAATGCACTAAACTTATACGATTAAGAAATGTAGCGAGAGCGAAATATTTAAGGAACAGAAGCGTTGAAAACAACAATGCCTTAGCCGAAGCAATCAAAATAGTTCGAGAACACATAAAGAAACTAAAAAAGAATAATTTTACAGAGGCATTAGATGAACTTTCTAATCCCAAAAACACCAGTCAATTTTGGAAAACAGCCAAAAACATTGCAAAATACAAATGTGAAAAAACTAATATTGGAAACTCATGGACGGACCAACAAAAACATGACTTTTTGGAAATAATAACAGGAAACAACACTCCAAATAACGATCCGCTAATCATTCAAAATTATAACAACAACACACTACCAGAACTATCCTGGGACAGATTTAGAAACTTTATTAACAGCAGGAACCCGAATTCCGCCAAAGGCCATGATGGAATCAGTTACAGAATTATTCAAAGACTTTCGGAAGAAAACCAAAAAGCGATATTTGACTCACTAAACAGGTTATGGGAAACAAATGAAATCCCAGTCGAATGGAGAACTGTTAAAATAGTGCCAATACGCAAACCTCAAACTGATCCTGCTATAATCATGAACTACAGACCAATCAACCTGCTATCCATATTTCTAAAAACTTTGGAAAACCAAATTAAAGAATTAATTGAAGAAAGCATAAAGAACTCAAATTGTATACCAGAACGCTCATACGCATTTAGAAAAAACAGATCAACTTCAACATGCATCAATCACGTTATACTTACAGTAGAAGAAGCTAAAATGAAAGGACACCAAGTTATGGCAGCGTGTGTGGATATAAGCAAAGCATTTGAATCAGTAGATAACACCAAATTAGCTCATTTACTCAACGAATACGGTATACCAAAAAAGATAATTAACTGGATATGGTCATTCCTAAACAATAGAAGACTGCTAATAGAAAACAGCTACAAAAATACGGGCCAAGGGTTATGCCAGGGGAGTGGACTAAGCCCCCTCCTCTTTAACCTTTACACAATAAGTCTGCATTCCCTAAACAGCGAAAACTGCACGATCTTCCAGTACGCAGATGACTTCTTTATAATATGTCACCACTATAATGCATTGGTAGCTAAAGACATACTTCAAAACACCATAAATCAGTTCAACGTAAAATGCAAAGAGCTTAAACTCAAAATCAATCCAAACAAATCGAGCATCGCTCATTTCAATCGGGATCAAATAACCATAAACTGCGAAATAGATAACAACATAGTCAACCAAGTCACTGCCATAAAATATCTAGGTCGCATGATCACAACAAACAACTCCATAACTGAACATGTTCAAAAAATAACAGCAGCAATTAACAAAACAGGTAATTTTACTAACATAATTAATGGATGTAAATACGGAGCCCACCCATCAACTGGGCTGCAATTATACAAAGCCATAATCAGACCTAAAGTCGAATATGCAGCATCCTCCTTCTCCAACATCAATAATACAGCGTTAACCAAACTCAAAGTTTGCATGAACGCCCAGCTTAGAAGGTGTTTAGGCTTAATACGATCTACGCCAACCAACATAATATACCACATGTCATCCGAACTCCCTCCCCATCTAAGATTCCAGTTTGCGACAGCTAAAGAAATTGCTAAATGTTTTGCACATAAATTGCCGGCTAAAAACATACTTCAAAATAATAGCCTAATGAACACCAGCTATAGTAAAGTATATCACGCTTACAAAGACATTTTCAATAACATAGAACCAATAAACGAAAATATATCACAAACCAATAAAATGAATTTCATATTAAACTTCTTCCCAAGGGGGAAACAAAAATCATCAACATCAACAAATATTATTAACCAATTGTTCAATAAAAAAATAGAAAGACTCAAGAAAGAAGATTTTACAATAATATTCACAGATGGGTCTGTGAAAGAAAACTTTACCGGAGCTGCCTTTTACCATGAAGCAACAAACCTCACACGAAGTACCTTCATAACACAAGAATTTTCGTCCATGACAGCTGAACTCATAGCCATAGACCAAGCATTAAACTACCTAATAGAAAACAATCATAAAAAAATTGCAATAATAACTGACAGCTTGAGCGGTCTCACAGCACTCAAAAACAATCATGGCTCTAATTTCATCATCAACGATATAATTAAGAAAGTACACAACAATATGGACTTGGCTGAATTTCACTACATTCCCAGTCATAAGGGAATCAAAGGAAATGACACCGTAGACGCAGCAGCAAAAAAAGCACAAGAGGAAGGAACAGAATCGCAATACAAGTTCACACTAAAAGACAGTTACAACATCATTTATAAAAATATCAAACAAAAATGGCAAAGCGAATACAGCGAGCAGATACAATTGAAAGGACGACACTATGGACTTTTTCTACCTGAGATAAAAAGCAAACCATGGTTTTCGTCCAAGATATTCAGATCACTGAAAGCAACCGTGGTAAAGAAAATAAATAGAATCCTTAGTGGACACGGCTTCTGCAAAGCCACGCTAAATAGAATGAATATCACCGATGAACTAAACTGTGAAAACTGTAACTCACCAGAGACCATAGATCACATTATTTTTGAATGCTCCAAATACAACGCTGCCAGAGAAAAATACCCACCCCTATGTCAAACAAATTCAATGGCCAATTACATGAGCACATTTAATAACAACCAGCTGATGTCATTAATAAAATTTGTCAAAGAAACCAATTTAAACGTATAAACACAAAACAGAAAAAAGGAAAATAATTTAAGAATTAGTGATGGCGTTATAGCTTCAGTTGAAGCCGGGCCAAATAAATCTTCCATTTCACTTGCAAATGGAAGTAACATAAATCATCAAACAAACAAAATATAAACACGAGCTGTCGCGTTGTGCTGAAGTCCAAATCTCCCAAGCTCATAACGTAATTAGAGTGATTTTCTTTTAATTCTCGTCTTTTGCTTTTGCATTTATAGTTTTGTTAATTAATTCTTTATAAAACACATTTTTCTATATACAAAAAACGAAAACCAAAAAATTATTATTATTTTTTTGCTACTGTCAATTTATACGGCAAACTTTTTTGTTGTGCAGAGTTGCCCTACCGGACATTTCTTATGCGCAGTAAAGGCTGATTTACACGGGTCGATTTTTATCGACTTTCCACCTTCAGATACAAGATCGTGCCAATTCTAAATAATTTTCACTAGTGAACCGGTGCAAACACTTTTTCCTTTTTCATACATTTTTGCTCACAAATTATATGAGAGTGAGAAAATCCGCAAAGTGCGGAATTGTTTAGAATCGGCCTGGCTATTTACATGGCGGAACGACAAAAAGTCGACTAGAAAATCGACCCATCAATCAGCCTTAAGCGGGCTACTCACCTGCAAAGAAATGTCAAACTCTATATAAAAAAACGCTCAAGAAATGGTCAAGAAACGTTTTCACACGTCAAATTTTCTTGAGCCAATACTCAGCTCATAAGAAAAAATACTACAATTTTCGATGGTTGGCAACGCCGGCTTACCTCAAGAAATAAATATGCTCGTATATATTTCTTGAGGTAAACGTGCAGATTCACGGCTAAGATGAGCGTATACTTCGCTACACATGTTTTACACATTTTTATAATAGTTATCTGCAATAAAATGGAAAATGCCGTAAACGTCAAAATTTCTTGACCAGGCATAAGAAATATATGCTCGTTTTTTTCTTGAGGCACTTCTTGGCAGGTGAGTAGCGCGCTTAAACATGGAAAGACCAGTTTCAAATTTTCCATTTTTTTTAATGTTGATCGTTTGCAGGTCGTATGTAGTTGTTTGATAGTCATTTAATTTCGTTTTATAGTAGGGCTCTGCTCTCTAATATTTTTTTTTTTCATAAGAAAACAGAAAATTGTTAGGCTATTGTTAAATTTTTTTTTACCATAAACAAAAACCACGTATTTCTTGATGTTGCATGAAAAAACGTTTGATAACAAACTAGAATTGTATGTTTTATGAATAAAATTAAGAGAGAAGAGCCCTAGTATATTTTGTTTTATAGAAAATTCAAATGTTGGAGGAAAGTTTAAATGAAAAATTTTTCACATTAGGCGGGTTCTTTTGGGTACTTTTTTGGGGCAAAACGGATGACCCTAATCTGATTGTATTTTTCTTATTTCACCGTTGGACTACTAACACTACGATTATCACCTACAAACAACTTAGAAACTATTGGTCATATTTATTTTCAATTTTCCTCTAAAAATTAAGTTGAGAGGTAAAATTAAGCAAGAAATTTTCAATGGTGCAAATATACGGAAAAATTGTGACAGTTGTAAATTTTGAAATATAGGAAACACAAGATAGAAACTAAATATTCAGCAGACGTTTTGTTTTTATATTTCAATCAAACACGAGAAAATTAGGAGAAGGCCATAAAAAGAGGTTTTTTTTGGATGAAACGAAATCATCATAAAAGGTTTCTAATTGGCACACAACCTAATAGTACATTTACACTGCTACAAATGCGTTACTTTTGGCCAAGTTTTTTCGAGACTGTTCATCCGCAGATTGCATTTGATCACCAAATTGGGTCAAATTAAATTAAATTCGTCTAATTTGGCAAACGAATTCATTCTGCGGACAAACATTCTCGAAATAACATCGGCAAAAGCGACGCATTTGGTGCAGTGTAAAGGCTCATTTACACGGGTCGATTTTTTGTCGTTCCACCATGTAAACTAGGTATAATATTTTGTCTATGCCAGTGCTGTCACTTCATTTTCCATTTACCGCTTTCTGCAATTTCTTTGTTTTCTGTTGGTTTTATGTTTTAATTACAGCTTTATCAGTTTTGTTTTCATCGCTTGTTTCTTTTCAACTGTCGAAAAAGAGGCAGCCGGCGTTCATTTACGAAACAAAAACACATGATGTGGAATGACAACAAATCAGTGACAACAACAAATGTCATAGGGGGCGAAATGTATAGAAAATAAATCGAATAACAAATAACAGGAATTGTGTCAATTGGTGGAGGATTTTGCGAAAAAAATGTGGATATCGGAAAGAGTGCAGTAGATGACAAGTTAACAGCAAAAACTATGAGCAAGGCTTCCCTTCAAGCGCAGACACCACAAGCAACGGGCAAAATCAGTAAAAATAGTACGAATATTGCAAAGTAGCGCACATCCAAGAATCTGCATTGCGGAGGAAACGTAAGCAAAAATAACAGCAGCAGAAGCAGCGGAAATTACGAAACATAATTCGCTTATCAAACCAAATCCGCTAAATTGGAAGGTAGATGAAATACAATCAAAAGTAGCTAGAGCTAGAAATGTACGTATTAGATTGCCAAAAAAAAAAAAAAACAATTTTATAAGCTATAAAGTAATCAATTAGCAATTAGATTTAGTACCTAGGCACATGGATATATTGATTATTTAACCATTCCACAAATCTTTGTTACAGTACCATCGGCGCCACTAAGATGTTGACTTTATACTATGCCACCGCCACTTTCATGCAGTCTTGGCGTATCAAGAATGTATGTACAAAAATTGGACAAGAATTAGCACAAAAGATGAGCGTTTCCTTTTACACGTTGCCCGAAGGAAGCGTTCATGGTTTCGGTAAGCCTTAAACTTTTTTGTACATATGTACATACATATATAGGCATGTACATTTCTTTGTATGCATTTGTAGATCCCACATTAGCTGCATCGGATCTTTGCTATAATCGTAATGCAGCACGTGTTTCCGAAATACTTTGGCTAAGTGGTGTGCATCATGGTTGTTGTCTTTCACCCATACAAGTTGTACAACTAATGCCATGGATATCATTTAGTGAGAATAAGTCTACAGCAGATACTATGTTGTTGCCGTTTGCGCACTCCCCAGCACCCCCGACGCTGCTAGAGCGTTTAGAGGCTATGGGAAGTGAGCAAATATTGCATCTTCTATTAGAAACTGAGACGCAGCCTTGCAAAGATACTGATTGCAATACGGATTTCGTGCGAGTAAGTGATAAATGTTGTGTAATAGGTATTTAAATAATAATTTAAGTTAATTTAGATACATTAGAGTGGGCCAAAAAATAATTATCTGGCTTTTTTGAATCTGTTTTAATATTAGTGTTCAGAATGACGAAGAATCAATATAATTATTTAGGGGCGTGTTTCGCCAGTTAAGACATGCGAAGCTCGCAGTGTATGGGACCGTGTCGTGAGGCAGAGAGGAGAGAGACCCGCCGTTTTAGAGAAAAAAGAACGTGAGGTCGAAAGACGTATGTGGGAAGAATTTGAGATGCAGGTTCATAGAGAATAATGCCTGAAAATTCTACCAAAAGGTCCGGCGGATGACCTAAAATTTATAGAACGGACAGAGCATATTTTAGTTATGAAGGGAACAATTTTACTCCTTGCTAAATTAGTAGAGACGATGAACCCGACTATATCCCGTTCAAAAACGTCTAGAAAGAACGGACTTCGTGCCAAACTGAGGCGAAGACTTATTGAAAAGCGTGCATCAACTCGCACCAACTACAGCATAATCCGTTTAATATCGAATACAAGGTTTATTGTGCGCAAGACAAACCCATTGTAGACAAGCTGATTAGATCTTATCACAGTGACATAAGCCAAATCCCTGAGAAAATCCAAGATAAGAGAATCAACACGCATGATCTCTTTAATTATATGACAGTTCGAAAAGGAGTACATACGCGGCTAAATGGTTTAATTCAATGACAGCATGGTTTAGTTAAAGCAAAAATTAGATCCAACCTGAAAAAACTAGACTAAAAAATTAATATCAAGGTCGGAAACTTTTGCATTTTTATGCCATTCTGAAACATAATACGTATCCATAGAATTTTACATAACAAAATTTTTTGGTTCAGTCTAATGTACATAACTATAACGAAAATTTTATTGTAGTGTTAAATCAATGAATGCCTCCTTATCAACTGTTAACATTTGTGCGCATATATGTATATTCTTAATGTCGTGCCATTATGACCAAAGGTTTGGCATAATGAAAAAACAAAAAAAAAATGGCGTCATTGTGCTATCCTCACCCTCTCCTAAAACAATTACATCACCGAATGACTATTCAAGTGTGTTTGGATATTTTTATATCTACTTTGTTTTTCATACAAGCTACACGAGTTACTAGCGTTGTGGAAAATGATTACAACTGCCTCTTATTTAGGCCCATGAATCAGATAAACATAAACATTTTTCCTACACTAGTGTTTTGATCCCCTTAAGTTTTCGGGTCGCCTGTACATGGTCGGGCTTCTGCCGGCGTTAAGGACAACCTTCTCGAATCTCTGGGGCAAGGAGGTGAATAGAAACCGTATGGGGTATCACAATAGGCCTATTTAATGCCCTAAGGGTCGGGCAGAGGCCATGTACTCTGTCCTGCCCTTGCAACCTAACCTATCCCTATCCCTATCCCTATCCCTATCCCTATCCCTATCCCTATCCCTATCCCTATCCCTATCCCTATCCCTATCCCTATCCCTATCCCTATCCCTATCCCTATCCCTATCCCTATCCCTATCCCTATCCCTATCCCTATCCCTATCCCTATCCCTATCCCTATCCCTATCCCTATCCCTATCCCTATCCCTATCCCTATCCCTATCCCTATCCCTATCCCTATCCCTATCCCTATCCCTATCCCTATCCCTATCTCTATCCCTATCCCTATCTCTATCTCTATCTCTATCCCTATCCCTTTCCCTATCCCTTCCCCTATCCCTAGCACTATCCCTATCCCTATCCCTTATCCCTATCCCTATCACCCTCAAACCACGCCCACTTTCGATATCGAAAACTTCGAAAGCCACCTAAATTGACCTAATTCAGTAAGGGAAATGGCTAAAATGGTATAGTTTGGTACGGTAAACCCCCTAGTCATTCTTTATGATTTTTTGATAAATTTTTTAAAGTACTTTAGAAGTGGATAAACTTTTATACTAAGTTGTTAATTTTTATTCTCAAATATTTACAGATTGAAAATTTTGGTAAGCTAATCGCATGGAAAGTTGACTCACATCTTGCTGTGCTCATTGAGACAGATGTCGAGCATTTCACCAAACTGTTATTGTCCACTTACTTACAAAATAATTGTATCATTAACGATCAGCTGAAATTGCTGAGGATTGAGTGTAAGCCGCAAAAAATTTTGTATAAATGCATGTCATTTAAATTTTATTTTGTTTTCGCTCTTGCAATGTAACGTTTTGAGTTTTTGTATGACTCGTTTAATTATTTTTTGCAGTTCATTTGTTAATTAGTCTTCTAGTGGTGCAAGTAATGTATGTTTGTATTTTAAAACATTACTTTAAGTAAAGTTCAAATTTTCAAATTAACATATAAATTTATAAATACTCTTTCTTACTTAATTCAACAGCAATTAATCGTGAAGGCAAACCACAACCTTTAAGCTTATTGTCTAGTCATTTGCGTAAACCCGTACGTAATAGCGAACAAAAATTGAGTGAGGAAGAGTGGAAGCGTCATTTAGATGATTTGCGTGCAATGAGCGTATTAGCGCTTCAGGCCACTGAGTTTGAGATTCAGAAAAATCGTGCCGAAGGCAAAAGTGTTGCAGGTGTTGTGGTGAAACCAGACTTGATCCCCATGGAACAGCTGTTATCTGAAATTGATGCTGCTGAATCGAAAGAGAGTAGCACTAAAGCAGTTGAAGGTTCAGCTGTTACTAAAGCTAGCATGTCGTCTACTGAATCGCCGAGTATTAAAACCGCTTCTACTGTTACTCCAACAAAATCGAATATCGAAAAAGCCACCAGTACTACATCCCCATCGAGCAAATTACGCGCTAAACCGACAGATATTAAAAAGCCAACTGCTGCGGCTACCAGTGCAAGCGGTGGTGTTGCTGAAAGCCGATTTAAAACCACCAAGGTAAAATCATATCATAACACTATACGACTAAGGCCCAATTTTTCAGTGCGAGTCTAAACTTAGTTTAAACAACCAATTTGTATGGTATAAACTCTAGTCAACTTTGTCTGTGGTTTAAACCTGCACTTAAAAACCGGGCCGTTGGGATCATACCAACTTTTTTGAAGATAGATAACCCTGCTGCGGGTTAGGGGTTTAGAATATGCCCGAGGTAGGCATACCGGTCGTAAGAGGCGACTAATATGCACATAGGTAATGGCGTGCTAACTCTAATTATCCATTTTCTCCTTTCTCACGGATGAAGGGATGACTTGACCCAGAAGGTTCCACTGGTCATACCAAATCGCTACCGTGACAGTCGGGCAGTACCGCAGCGTACCGGGTTAATATCCGGCCAAGGACTGTCAATTTCGGCATCTCTCCCTAAAACCTTCGGGGAGTGTTTTTGCTGTTTACAACGACAACAAGATATTAAGACATAAGTAAAAAAATTGCGCTCCTCGTTTTTCGAAGTTAGCCTCCAAAATTTAGTCACGGGCTTTCGTGTCCCATACAATTTTCCCACTGGATATCACCGAAGGTGTTTATGGTCGATAGGGATAAAAATGACGATATACAAGAGGAAAAGAAGGAGAAAGAGGAAGATAGAGCAAAACAAAGAAAAGATGAATAGATGATATCTTATTTAAACAAAAAACAAATTTCGATAGGTGGAGAAGAGAGCAAAGATTATAACAGACAGCATTAGGGTATCATTATGTATGGCGAACGATAGCTCAGACGAACGAATCGTCTGCTCACAATATCGCGTAGCCATCGCATTATCTATCATTTTCGTTCGCTCCATAGCTTTTTTAAATATTTTCGACTTTTCTTTGACATAAAAAACAAATAAGAAAGAAAATGCGATTTTGTGAGCAGACGAATCGTTCGTCTGAGCTATCGTTCGTCATACATAATGAGGCCCTAAATAATAAATTTCATAGAAATTGGTCAAGTCATTTTCGGGGAAGTATCGTATATTCAAAATAACAAACTAAGTGGATTGGATGGCAACCCTAGGTGCTAAATCTATTTTTATAAAAGATTACGGCCATATATTTATAAAATATTTTTTTCAAATTACAGGTTGCTGAGTCTACAAACATCGTAGCTGACCCAATAGCAACCACAGAAAATTCTACTTCAATGAAAACCTCAGAACCAACATCAAAACTTCCATTAGCCGATCCACCGATTACCATTTCTGCAGCTGCTGCTGTAATAACAACCACAATAGCGCGGCCAAAGATGCCTACCACCAGTACAACCAGTAAAGAGTTGGACAAGTTGCCTTCTGAAACCAAGATACCAAAAGAAAAGTCTTCCACTTCAGAAGTAACACAAGCCAAACCAAAAGTAACTGAGAGTGGTGAAATTAAGGCATCCACTTCCGCTGCAGCAACATCTACCACAGCACCGTTAGCTAGTAATGATGCAGCAAAACGTCCTAGCCTAAAGCGTTCTAAAAATAACAGGCATCCAAGTAAACCCACAAATGTTTACGTATACTCGGATAGTGCAAGCTCACGGGAGAGTGCACTTAATACACTAAAAGAAATACTGGAGCAAGATAAGTGAGTTGAATATAATAAATAAAAATAATACAACTTTTTATTAAATATTAATGTCTATTCGCAGATATACAATTTATGCAATGACTCCTCAACAGTTAACACAAAAATATTGGATTGAAAATACTGCTCTTATGGTAGTTTGCGGCACTGTACCTACAAATATTGGTGAAATATTAGTAGATTACTTTTTGTGTGGTGGCAAAGTATTGTCACTTTGTTCGGACATATTGAATTTGGTGTTGCCCAACTATCGCACGGCTGAGGTAATAACTGACACTTTGTTTCAATATCCTCCATCCAACGCAGTTACAGTCGGTTTTACGAAGCCATCTAAGTGGAAATTTGTTTCGCTGTCAGATTTCATATTATAAATTACACTATACAGTTAAATCAACTTTTTTCCTGCGTATGGGACGTAGCCAACTTTTTTGAAGAGATTGAGACATACTTAAAAAGAGCTACGTACCTCGTTTTTCGAAGTTAGCCTCCAAAATTTAGTTATAGGCTTTCGAAGTTCGAATTTAGACCCTTTTAATTTTGCTTTTCCAACTGTTGTATTTAAAAAATTTAAAAAGGAAAAGTGTGGGCAGGAAGTCAATCAGACCACGCCCATTATCTTCCTTTTTTAATTTTTAAAATACAGCAATTGGAATAGTAAAATTAAAAGGGTCTAATTTTGAACTTCGAACGCCCATAACTAAATTTTGAAGGATAACTTTGAAAAAAACGGGGTACGTAGTTTTTTATGTATGTCTCAATCTCTTCAAAAAAGTTGGCTAGATTCCATACCCATCCGGCTGCTGTACAGTGTTATGTTATAAGTTGAATGTTTAGTTTAAATTTTTTTCGTGAAACTTAGTCCTTGCTGTTCCTTCCTGTTCCAAACGATAGCAAAATACTGTGGTGATAAATCGTTTTACTATGGTGAGACAAATTCTACAAGTAAACTGCGATATGGTGAAATTTATTTCACCTCGAAGCTCTAAAAAAATGTCCATCACGTGTAACTTTGCTATATGTAGTTTGGTACAGTCCTAATCTTTTCAACTGATTTTAAAATGTTTTTTTTTTTTTTTAATTATATATGAAGGTACGCGAAAACGAACTTGTGCAATTTTCCTACGATAAATGGCAAAAAATCAAAATGATGCATCACATTTTTTGTTATCAACCCTCACCGGTTAAGAAAAACTTCTCCACAGAAAGCGATGATGCTAAGCAAACTAATAACAAGAAACCGTAAGTTAGTTATTGATTTACATATTTAACACTTCTACATACATATCTACTATGGACTTGTGCCCAAACGGTAGTATAGTAGTATGGTGAGTTGCTAATTTACTAAAGCAGAAATTGTTAACTGCAAGTACTTGAAGTTATACTCACCACACTGTGCTGTAAGAAATGTCCATTTCAACATACTTTCAAAGAGCCTTGAATAATGAGAGGAGCCAACGAATGCCAGCAATTCGCTGAAAAAGATTTCACCACGTGGTGAGAATTGATGAGTTGCATTGGCTCCTCTTATAAGTTAAGGCTCTTTGATACTTTACTATTACTTGACACCGGGCCTGTATACATACATACAACATACCCACCAAAAAATGGATACCTTATATAAGGCTCATTTAATCAGATCACGAGACTCTTCGTCAAGTTAAACTATAAAATTTATCGATCAAAATAATCCAAGTTTCATACTGATCACAATTTTTTTTTGGTGGATATGTATTAACAAATGTACATGGATGCTTAAATATATAGAACGTTTCAGTGGACTAACTAATTAATAATTAACAACAAAAAAAAAAAAACATTATTAAACTGCATTATTTTTAAGCTAAGTACTAACATAAATCATCCACCCATCAATTTACACGCATCTACAAACACGGTCTTAGTTCAAACATTTTTAAAACCGGGTATTAGGAATTCATAAAAATCAGATATATATGATATAGTACATTAGACTGAGTCAAAAAAAATTATTAATTTTTTAAATTATGTAAAGGTTCAAATCCTAGGTCTATCAGTGCAAGTTATGTAATATGTTTTAGCACTGATCTTCTTTTTGCTAGCTGTCTAGCCATTGATGTAAAACAAATTAGGAAATTAAGTACCCAAAAAAAAAAAAAACAATTTAAATGAAAATCATCTTCCGACTAACTATTTCCGAGTAATTAAGCTTTCAGCAATCGTAGGTTTTTCTGATTTCATGTTCTCACTTTTAAATTTTATCAAAAATCTAACTTGAACTTAGAAAACCATGCCAATGTTTAAAACGGGATTACCGAGGAACGGGGCCTGGCTTCTAAAAATATTCCACAAAAGGAAAAAGACCGACGATTATTCTTCTTTTATTTAAAATTTTGAGGGCTATCACCAAATAAACCTACACAACGCACTTCTTACTGGTCTCACCTTAATGAATATTCTCAATGTTTCACTAACACTACTCTCTATCTCATATCCAGCTGTACGAGGACACATGGCATATAGAAGTCTTGTTAGATAGGGTTTTTGAAATTCATGCCAATTCTAAAAAATTTTTTACTAGTGAACCGGTGCGAACCGTTTCACCTTCTCATACATTTTTGGTCACAAATTACACTATACGACAAAATCAACTTTTTTTATGGTACCATACCAATTTTTTTCGAAGAGATTAGGTACGGGCTTTCGAAGTTCGAAATTAGACCCTTCGAAGATTCGGGTTTCTAATGGTTTGGTTTAAAAATTTGAAAAAACTTAGATGTGGGCGTGGTCTTCTTCCTCCTCTTACTTGGCTAATATACTTTCTTTATTTGAAAGTGAATGTATGAACACATATTATTTAGCTTTTAATTTTTTCGAAAATCTCACTTTGGCCCTGTATAGCGCTTCTTACATACATTTTTTAATATAAAAGGACACCAATCAAACAATAGAGGCAAGCAGGCCACGCCCACACTTTGCCTTTTTCAATTCTTGAAACTAAGCAATTAGAAAACCACTTTCGAACATGGAACTTCGAATGCACGTAACAAAATTTTGGAGGCTAACTTTGAAAAACGGGAATACCATTTTTTTAATCATGTCTTAATCTCTACGATCGCATACCAAGCCAGCTGCTGTACAGTGTTGCATGAGAGTGAGAAATTATTTAGAATCGGCCTGATTATTCGAATATCTCGTGTATATGTAGCTCGATTATTCGAATATCAAAAGCTTTAATAGATATAGAGTTTCATACTTCTTAGGGTCCGTCTGTCCGAGCACACGATACATGAGTAAAATATAAATGATTGGATTAATTTTTGCTTAATTAAACACTAAATACAGGCAATTGAAAATGGGTGAAACTGTATGATAACCACGCCACAATTTTCGATATCGAAAATATTGTCACCGTATAAAATGAGTAAATTCATGGACTGATACAGTTAAAGTAGTAGTTGAGTCGCCCAAATATTTAAATGTTTTATAGAAAAGTGAATGTCGGCTATCACTTCGCAATTAATTGATTACACTGTGCAACAGCCAAAAATTCTCGGAGGGTTTCTCATCAATTTCTAAAGTTTTTGGGTGTGGTGAATCCGAATCTGACGTCGGAATTTTCGGGTCACCCTAGGTTTCCCCATATTTCGGTTTGTTCATATTTCGGTAGTAGTAAAGAAATATTTTTTTTTAATATAAAAAGAGGGACGTGTGGCACTCGGGGAATGCCGCGGTAAAGCTATTTCATATAACTTTTCACAATATGACATCATATGATATGACTGTAGGTTCTTGAAAATTAATGTTGTAGCCTCTTATTGAATAAAATTATAGCTGCCGTAATTTAGCCAACAAATTATAGCTTCAATTATATTTTAATAAAATTTATTTATAGGAACAAATTGTAGAATATTTTCAGGATGATTCAAGCGAATATGAAAATTTTTGAAAAGACAAATATCAAAAATGAAAATAAAATATTGTGATACAATTTCAAATAACAATGTTCAAAGTAATATAGCAACAAAGTGAAATAATATTAACGAACTTAACATAATACAAGAACCCTACATTACTCCCCCTTCCAGAGAGTTTACATTAAATAAGTCAAATGTGACTTTCTTTTTTGTGCCAATGCTATTATGATAATCAGTGTTAGATTCGGTAGTTTTTTCAACCATCGCCGGTTTTAATCTGTCAATCGGAATAGTTTTGATTTCATTGTCTATTTCTACCTTAAAATACTTCTTGTTTTTCTCAAAAACTTTATATGGCCCTTCATAAGGCTGTTGTAAAGAGCGCTTATTAGTCAAGCGTATAAAAACAAATTTACAAGTTTTTAAATCTTTCGGAACATAGATACCAACATTAGAACAATGATGATTTAAATTCGAATTAACATTTTTAAAATTTTCGCGTAAGCAACCCAGAATTTCAGATGACGTTGAGTTTTCAGAAGTAGGAACAATAAGCTCACCAGGCAAAGGTAAGTTTTGTCCAAACACCATCTCAGCAGGTGTTGCCGAAATGTCCTCTTTAAATGTTGATCGCAAACCTAACAATATTAAGGATAGCTCATCATACCAATCTCTGGTTCCATTTCTAGCCATTAAAGAAGATTTCATTTGCCTATGGAAACGCTCTATAATACCATTTGCTTGCGGATGATAAGGTGACGTTATAATTTGATGACTTCCTAACAATTTTGTTAACTCTGAAAACAATTTAGAAGTAAATTGACTTCCCTGATCAGAAGTTATTTCTAGTGGTACACCAAAACGAGATATGTATTCACGTAAAAATTTATTCGCAATTGTCGCTGCAGAAATATCTCTTAATCCGTATGCTTCTGGCCAACGGGTGAACCTATCGATAATAGTCAAAATATAGCGATGTCCTTTCGAAACCGGTAAAGGCCCTACAATATCTAAATGGATGTGCTGAAATCTTTTAGTTGGTATTAAAATTTTACTCACAGGAGATTTTGTATGTCGATAAACCTTGGACTTCTGACAACTAATACATTCTCTGGACCATGTATTAATTTCTCTGTTCATGTTGGGCCAAAAATATTTTTTGATGATAAGTCGACGAGTGGCTTTGGTACCTGGATGTGCTATCCCATGTAACTTATCAAATACCATTTTCCGTAAATTATTTGAAACGAAAGGTCTAGGATAATCTCTTGATGATTCACACCATATATTGAAATTTAAAACAGGAATTTTAATTAACTTTAAATTCTGAAATGTTTCTTTAGAAACAAGGCTGTTTAGTTCACTATCTTTCTGCTGTTCATTCTCTAAAATTTTAAAATTTAATTCTGAATTATTGATTGCTTCTATTTCAAATGCTCTAGATAAAGTATCAGCCACAACATTTGCCTGTCCCTTAATATACTGTATATCATTCGTAAATTGTGCTATAAACTCAAGATGTCTGGTTTGTCGTGGGCTTCGCTCAGTTTTGGAATTTAACGCAAAAGTTAGAGGCTTGTGATCAGTAAAAACAGAAAATTCCCTTCCTTCCAATAGATACCGAAAATGTTTAATGTTCAGATAAATTGCTAACAATTCTCTGTCGAAGGCACTATATTTCATTTCTGCTGGAGAAAGTTTCTTCGAAAAGAACGCCAGTGGCTCCGACTTATTCTTAAATTGTTGTTGTATAACACCACCAACTGCCGTATTCGATGCATCTACAGTTAAAGATAGTTTTGCATCTTTGCTAAAATGATTTAACAAAATCTTAGATGCAAATTTTTCTTTAATGCATTCAAACGCTTTGATAGATCTATCATCCCAAACTAAATTTTTGTCTCGCCTTTTACTTGCTTTACTAATTAAATCGTATATAACCCCAGTAAATTCTGCTAACTGTGAAATATATCTATGGTAATAGTTAACCATACCAATAAACTTTTGTGCCTGTTTTATGGACGTTGGTCGTTCAAAATCTCGAATAGCTTCTATTCTATTTTCGGAAGGTCTAATTCCTGCTTCAGATATACTATGACCCAAAAAATCAATACTAGAAACCCCAAAAATACATTTGCTTGGTTTGACGTTCAAACCATATTCAGCCAATCGTTCGAAAAGAATTCGCAGATCCTTACAATGTTGTTCTTCACTCTCACTTGCAACTAATAAATCATCGATGTACGCATAAACAAATTCTAATTTACCTACCACTTCATTGATGAACCTCTGAAACGTTTGTGCTGAGTTCCTTAATCCAAAAGGCATACGAACGAACTCAAACATGCCAAAAGGAGTCGTAATCGCGGTTTTATAAATATCTTCTTCTGCCATGGGAATTTGATGATACGCTCTCACTAAATCTAATTTTGAAAATACCTTTTTATTTCTAAGATTCATATTAAAATCTTGAATATGAGGCAAAGGATAACGATCTGGAACAGTAACTGTATTAAGCCTTCTAAAATCACCACAGGGACGCCAGTCATTACTTTCTTTTTTTGGTACTAAATGAAGTGGTGATGTCACAGAAGAATTTGAGGGTCTACAAATTCCAGTTTTTACTAAGAAATCAAATTCAGTTTTAGCTACCTTAAATTTAATCGGATCTAGTCGTCTTGGTTTGGAAAAAGGAAGAGTTCCTTCTGTTATAACTCGATGGACTGTTGTATGTTTAACCGGCATCGAATAATTGGGTTCAGTAATAAGGGAAGGAAATTCCTTCAATAACTTTGTGTATTGATCATCGACTGAAAACAATTTTGGAAGAGGGACATTACAAAAGTAAGAAATTGTATTAACTGACAGATTTGTTAATGGATCAATTAAACACTTGTTTTTAATGTCAATAAGAAGTCCATATTTACATAAAAAATCAGCGCCTATAATCGGTTTCGCAATATCAGCAATTAAGAACACAAAAGGAAACTCACGTCTCAGGCCTAAATTAACATTTAATAGTTTTTTTCCATATGTAAAAATAGTTGAACCATTAGCTGCCGTTAAAATAATATCTGTTGATTTTTTTGTACATGAAAATTTTGAAACTGGAAGCACTGAAATTTCTGCTCCACTATCGATTAAAAATTTTAATTTATTTTCTTTGTCGAATGCAAACAAGCGACGAGTTGATATCTCTAAATTTCCGTTATTCGTCGCTGCAATAACGGAAAATTTTAGTTTGTTTGACTATCATTATTTACAAAAGCACATGGTTGTTCGCACCTCCTAGCTTTATTTCCAAACTTATAGTGGTACCGGCATAACCAATTCGGATTATCACGCGATTTCGAACGATATCTAACAGGACTTCGAAAACTACTTCTACTTGTTGAACGTGATCTCGAATAATTTTGACTAATTTCCTTTCTAATTTCACTTAATTCCAAAGATAATTTTTGAAAATTTTCACAAATCAAGGAAGTTGTTTTAACCAAATTAGAAATAATTGAGTTATCTCCTTTTGAACTTTGACAATTATTTACTAAAGCTATTTCATTTTTGTTGATAATTTCCCAAACGTTATCTGCTAACTTAGTTAATTCATTTATATCATTGGAATTTGAGCTAGCTAAAACTACATTCAAACTTTTCGGCAATTTCCGCATCCAAAGTTTCTTCAAAATTTCTTGGCTAAAATTAGAACCAGAAAGTAATACGAGAGATCGGTAAAATTCCGAGGGCTTACGATCACCCATTTCTGAATCAGACAACACTTTATCCAATTTTGCATTCTCGCTTAACGAGTGCCTTTCAATCAAAATTTTCTTCAACGCAGAAAATTTATTAAGTACGGGTGGATCCCGAATAAAATCTAGTATGGTCATAATAACTTCCTGAGGCAAAGCTGTAATAATATACTCATATTTTGTTGCTTCTTGAGTAATATTTTTAGTGTTGAACTGCATTTCGGCATGAATAAACCATGCCTCAGGACAGTTTGACCAAAACTGAGGAAGTTTTACAGAAACAGCAAAAACTTCATTACTTATCTGATTGCCGGATGTCTCGTATGGATTTACTAATTCTTCTTGACTTGTATTATTTTGAAGATCAATAAGTGAATCATGTAAATTATTTGTTTGTGTAGGTGTATGTGAGTTTTGTTGTGGTGAATGCAACATAATGATAATCTCAGACAGAACTCTCTAAGAAGGGGTGTTTACAGTTAATAAAACACTTAAAATATATAAATAATGGACTATAACTGTACTATAAATCTATAAGGTCGAAATAGCTATCGGAAATTGGAAATAGTCGAATATATTTGTAGAGTAGTGGTACCCAAAATGCAAATTTAAATATAATAAATTGAGAAATAACACGAACGAAATGTCAAATAGCTGTTAATGAAAAGTAGTTTGACGAAAAATACAAACGTTTCGAGAGTGATCGCAGATCAGTTGAGCTTTAGAATGTGGTCAATTTGCCTATATAGTGACAGCTACATACAAATACCACTAACTACCAAATATGATTGTATTAGTTTGGATACAGGATATACTTGCTACTTTGTTTTAAAATAATAGGTACAATCCACTCAGAGTAATTCATGCATGTTCCAGAAGTGATGGAATATAATTTGAGTCTTCCAAAGATTTTATTGTTGCAACAAAGCTTGATAGCAATCTGATGTAGATGATTCTCGTGACTTCTTTTTGTAGTTGATATTCGCAGTCGGGTTACTGGTATTATTTGTTTTGAAGATATATTTGAATTCGTTCACACAGCATTCAATCCCGCAAATTTTAGAAAAATTAATTATCTCTGTGAGCCGCCTTATGTATGTATATTGGAAAATTGGACGTTTCTGATATGCTTATTGCGTAGACAGGATCGCCAATTGTAGGTTCTTGAAAATTAATGTTGTAGCCTCTTATTGAATAAAATTATAGCTGCCGTAATTTAGCCAACAAATTATAGCTTCAATTATATTTTAATAAAATTTATTTATAGGAACAAATTGTAGAATATTTTCAGGATGATTCAAGCGAATATGAAAATTTTTGAAAAGACAAATATCAAAAATGAAAATAAAATATTGTGATACAATTTCAAATAACAATGTTCAAAGTAATATAGCAACAAAGTGAAATAATATTAACGAACTTAACATAATACAAGAACCCTACAATGACATCTAATCGCTCATTTGCTGCAACGTCGTCATAACTCAAAAAATTTTATATCAGAGAAAACGCATTTTTAGTTTTTGAATTAATGTATATTTATATGGGATATGTAATTAAAGCAAAGGCTTCTATCGCGATGCTGCGTGAAATGTTAAAACCTCGGATATAAAACTTTGTCAGTTGATCAAAAATATTGTTTCCGATATATTAGTGATGTTAACTCAAAATTTGGGTTTTTTGAGTTATGACGACGTTGCAGCAAATGAGCGATATGATATGAAATCACATGATATGACATCATATGATATGACATCATATCATGAGGTGTAAGAGTAGGTCGCCTCCCCGTTGGTGCACCCTGGCCTTAATGACCTACATGGCCTACATGGCTAGTTTCTTGTATTGCCGGTTCTACGAGAACGGTACCAGTACTTGTGCTGTACCCATCGTGCCGAAACGACCCGGGCCGTTTTCCTATATCGACCCGGCCAAGAGCAATACACTCGGGGTGACCCTGTCTGACATTTAGGCAGGACTACACCTCGCTACTACAACAACAATAACATCATATGATATGACATCACATGATATGACATCATATGATATGGCATCATATGATATGGCATCACATGATATGACATCACATGATATGACATCATATGATATGACATTATAATGATGTCCCATATGGGAACGTTTTGGGGCCACTTTGGGATCCCTTGTGGTCGTTTTAGGTCATTATTGGATGACTTTAAGGCCATTTGGGGGCCAATTTGGGACCATTTTGGGGCCACTTTGGGATCCCTTGTGGTCGCTTTAGGTCACTATGGGATCACTTTAAGATCATTTCGAGGCCAATATGGGACAATTTTGGGGCCAATTTGGGAACATTTTGGGGCCACTTTGGGATCCCTTGTGGTGGCTTTAGGTCACTATGGGATGGCTTTAAGACCATTTCGGGGCCGATTTGGGACATTTTGGGGCCAGTTTGGGAACATTTTGAGGTCTATTTGGGAACATTTTGGGGACTATTTGGGAACATTTTGGGGCCTATTTGAGAACATTTTGGCCTGCTGCTAACATTAGTACAATGTCATACGCCTAAATGTAGGCAACGCTTATATTTATTTTTGTCAAGTTATGTTGCTAACGCCGAACCTTTTAACATTGAAAAAAGTCCGTTACGAACATTTTTTCCATTTCACTCCTACCGCCAAAGGCCTGCGATAAAATCTATGCAATAGCTTAAAAAAAAATTCTTAATAACTTACTGCACCTTAATTTGCTGCACTTGGAACATCTGTATGCCGCCAAATATAAAAACCAAAATGTAATTATGATTTCTTGACCCAAGAAAATTTGTTAAAATATTAAAACAAAAAATTTTTTTTAACAACTACTAATCTCTTCACAAACCATCCTCTGGAGAGTAAACCTAGAGTGACCCGAAAAATCTGACTTCAGTTTCGGATTCAGCGCACATAAAAGCTTCAGAAACCGCCGAAAAACCGATGAGATTTTCAAAAACTTCAATTTGGTTGTACAATTAATTAAAACGTTTTAGTTGATACGTTTTAATATTTTTCTGAAACTCGATCACGGTTATGCCATAACCGTTATGGAGACTACACGAAGTGAATAGGAGTTAGTCGAGAGTTGGTGCAAAACAGCTGGATATGTATTTATTTTCCGGTTCAACCCGAACTTAGCCTTTCTTACTTGTTTTTAAATTCTTTTCGCTTGCGTGTTATTATGTGAAACACTAATTCGCAATTCGTTCTATATGTTTAACGCTTGCTGTCTTGTCTTTGTCAATTTAAGTACATACATGTTTTTTAATGCATTAACATTATTTTATTACTCATTCTTGTTCTTGTTTATCACAATTTTTTACTTTTTCTGTTTCTTATTTACATTTTATATTGGCTTCTAATTTTTAACTCTCAAAAAAAAAAAAAAAATACTAAAAAACTAAATACTTTCAAAATTATTTGCTATCGATGAAAACTCTTAATGTCGATACGGTTCACCCCTTTTCCTTAAACATTTCGGTCCACAATTTTTTTCGCTTTTCCCTTTTGTTTTTTGAATTTTCGAATTTTCGTGTTTCCAATTTTGCTTGTTGGTGTGTGTTTTTTGCAATTCTCTTTGTTCACATGCATACATACATACATACAAACATGTACATACATACATATGTATGTGGTGAAATTCGAAAAAAAAAATCGGCCCTTAGAGCTCTAGTGTGTCCAAGGTTTGTCGAACTGCAAGATCTTCATGGTGATGTACACAATCTGGATGTAAAAGTGCTGGGCATTGAAGAAACGTGGAACACCCCGAGTTTACTACTGGCGAATAATGTGAAAAGTGGCGGATGTGCAGTTTTTTCACAGGTAATACTTGATGCTTTTTCATTCGATCACATAAGTATGTAGTTCATTGGATGTTAAATGAGTATGTCGGCATAGCTTTTGTAAAAGTTTCTCTAACCAGTGAGAAAATTAGGAGTCGAGTTTCGGTTAATTTTCGAATTGAGTTTTCTGTCAGCGAAAATCGTGGACGACAGCAAAACACTGTGGTGAGATATCTTTAAATCATATTCACCACAAAATTGTCAAACATTTTCAATTCAAGTTAATTTGCTACCATTGTTTTTTCATTAATTTCTAAGTACTCATGACATACATATACTTTTCTATGGTGAAAAACTTTGCAATCCTGATTTGTGAAAACTTGGAATAATATTCACCTCATAATTGTCAAAATTTTAAATCGTACGTTTTCTCTTCACCAGCAGATTACCCAAAAGTACTTTTTTGTGAACAACTTTTTCAATAATTTTTTGACAAAGCGTAAAATTATATTCACCTCATAATTTCATTCCCAATCCAATCTATGTTAATGCTAACTTTTTCTTAATTTTTCTAATGAGTAAAAGAAGAGTGGTCGATTTTTCAATAGAAATTTGTAGATATAAACGATATCTAAGCACCATGGTGAGATGTATTTTCCTATGGTTTCTAATACCAATTTATGACAATGTGAAAATAAACATATTTACCTCATTAGGCTGTGTGCCAATTGGTTTAAAAGAGCAAATTTGTACAGAGCGATGGTAAATTTCGTCAGTTATCGTGGTGAATATGAATGTCAGAATTTAACCTAGCCCAAGGGGCTAGCTTTGCTTTTGCACGTGTTTTTCCATACGTCAAAATTTACTACTGTCACAATTTACCTTTTCGTTTGGCACATCAAAATGGAAAATATTTGTACACCATAGGAAATTTGTTCACCTCATTTTACTCTGGCAGAAAATCTAAGTGTCAAAATTCCCAAAACAAGGTACTTTCCTTGCTATTTCCTTGACTAATAGCATCGTATGTACTATGATGATATAAACTGATTGAAAAGAAATCAAAGTACATACTATGGTGAGATATATTTTCCTATGGTGAAATAGTGTTTAATACTCAGGCTCGATACAGGCCTTTCTACTGAAACCTATCGATTTTTTCGACGTTTCGAAATAGAACCGAAACTCCGTAAGACATTGAAGAGCTCATACGAATAGCCCCTTTAATCTATGCATACGTGACTATTTATAAATTTATATTTTAAGGTACATTTGGAAACAAATCCGTCCGAATTCGTTACGAATGAATGGAAATATAAAATATTAAAAGAGAACGAGAAAATTCGTTTGGAAATTCTTGCAGACTTATTGAGCAAACATTTAGATGTGAGCGTACAACACATGCAAACGGATGAAGCCAAAATAACTTATCAAGAGGCATACTTTCTTGGACGTCATGAGGTAATACGCAAAAGAGAGATATTGGAAATTCGGTTTGTTAAATTTTGTTTGGAGAGAAACAGCGCTGTGTTATCTTCAGTGTAATTTATGATTCTGATTTATCTCTGTTCTAGACCATAGATAGGGCGGCATCAAAACGAAAAATATCACTGAAGATGACACGCCAAAACCGGTTTGTCTAGCGAGGCATATAGATCCGAACGGGTTAAATTTACAACGTTCTTTAGTACTTATAAAATTTTCTCTAACGTTAGAAAAATGTTGATTGCCACATTAGATAACTAGTGTAATTCTCGAGGAGGATACTAGATAACTGCACTAGAAATCGACTCGAGCATGATTCGAGAAATCGACTCGATAATGATTCGAGCAATCGACTCGATAATGATTCGAGAAATAACGCAAATTCTCTTAACATTCGAATCCTTTTAGAAAAAGACATTAGAACTCGATTGCAGAACTATGATTCTAGTTATCTAATCTACCTCTAAGCGATATCTAACTTTCGTTCATGCACTTTATGGTTTGTTTGGTTATTATATCATATTAATAGAATTCCAAAATTTCTTTACAGCCTAAATTCGAATTATTAGATAAACTTAAAGAATCTGGTGCTACTGGTAATATTGTGACTACCCCAAAATTGACGATGCAATTTTGTGGTAAAGGTGACAAGCCAAAGAGCGCTAATACAAATGTTCTTCCAATACTTATACATTCCTGTCCGGAGGATTTTTCAACTGTAGAATACTTCGATGTAAGTATAAAAGTATATGAAACGACAAACTCGATTAGTCTGCATTAAATTTGCATTAATCGTATTGTAAGGGTTCAGGAAGAGTGATCCCTTACTTATGTATATAAAAATTGAGGACATGTTCAAAATTTTCCTTAAAATGTTTTGAAACAAAACTTATTTAAAATGCTCAAATTAAATATTTCTCTCGTTTTCCAGAATTTAAAAACCAACTATGTTGGACGCCTTGTTATATACGCGCCTGTTGTAAGCACCAGTATGAATGTTATTAGCGATTTGGAGTTAGTGGATGGCATTGCTGTTTTGGTACGTCAACAGACGGAGGGTGTGGGACGTAGCAATAATCAGGTTAGTTTATGCGCTAACTGTTCAAACTGTTTAATAAAATAAATTAATTTTCTCCTTCTTTACAGTGGCTTAGCCCATTAGGTTGCGCAATGTTTTCCATACAATTGCATATTTCATTGGATAGCCCACTTGGTGGTCGACTACCGTTGTTGCAACACTTAATAGGCGTGGCTATGGTGAATACATTGAAGGGAAATGAAACGTATAAGGTAAGTTTTTAGTGATAAATAATAAATTTGAAGGGAGAAACATACGAAAGGAAGTTCAATTGCGGCTGAAACGCAGATCAACTGTAAGATTTTAACGCATACTTATATAAAGCATAAGTTTCGCTAATCCTTGAATGAATCAAATATAATAAAATACCAAAAATAAAATAAAATGTAATAAAAAAAATTGGTTAAAATGAAACTAATAAAAACCGCAAATAAATTTCGGAAATAAAATAAATAAGAATAAAAAAATTAAATAAAAAGTAAAAAAAGAATAAAAAATAAATAAAATAAAAAGTTAAAAAGAATAAAAAAATAAGAATAAAAAAAATAAATACAAAAACAAAAAAAAATATTCAAAAAAAAAAAATTCAAAAAAAAATTAAGAAAGGAGAGTAATAGAAAAAATACACTTCCAATGAAAAAAAAAAATAAAATTTAATAAAAAAAAAATTAAATCTCTACATATAATAAAATTGTCTCTACATGGCAGATATCAACAAAAAACTGATTGGGGGAAGCATTACAAAGCGAATAGAATCCAAATCAACCATTTTAAAAGTTTTTGTGTGTCTGTCTGTCTGTCCGTATGTGCCGTATCACTCTGAAAGTAATGAAAGGAATTGAATGTAACTTTTTTCGTTGGATTGCTCGACGCTCAACTTAAAATTTAAGATATTACTTTTTTCGATATCTCAACCGGTTTTGGAGTTATCGCCCAATATGTGGACCAGGGGTGACCAAAAATGTCTTAGTACAATATGGGTGTCAAACGAAAGGTTTCAATGAGTGCTATAATATGCGCTGTGATTCATTGAAATATCTGAAATGGTTTGCGAGATATCTTCAAATTTCGATAGCTCGACCGGTTTCAGAGGTATCGACGAATATTTCCACAAAAATGTGTTAGTACATTATGGGTATCAAACAAAAGGTGTTTATGAATGCTGGCATAAACCATTTGATTAATTTCAATACCTAAGCTACGCATACGAAGTCGCGGGCACCAGCTAGTAAATAAATGATATAACACAATTTGTATAGATAATACTCAATAAAATAAAAGGAAATAAAATTAAAAAATATTAAATGAGAAAAAAAGGTAAAAGTAATAAAATAAAACAATATGTATACTAATTCAAAAAAGGAAAAAAATAAATTAAATTAAATTAAATTAAAAAAATAAAAAATAAACAAAATTAAAATAAATTAATAAAAAAAAAAAAATAAATTAAATAAATGGACAAAAAAATTATATTAAATAACATATAAAAAAAATATTAAAAATCAAATTAAATGAAAACAGAAAATAAAACTAAAAACTATAATACAAAAAATATTACACATAATATATTAAAATATTATACAATACAAAAAAAATTAAATAAAATAAAATCATTGATCAAAAAAAAAAGGAAATACCAAAGCAAGAAAATGAAATAAAAAAGATAGCGACCAGGCCTTCTCTTATAAAAATTGTTATACATTTATTGGAAACATTTTTAGTCATCCTCCACCTGTTTTTTCCATCTCCACCTGTTTTCTTCCTCTGCTGCTAAATTCGGTCATCGATAAAAAAAAAATATCCTGAGCTGCAGTTTCTTTATCCATTAGCATATCTAACATAATTGAGCCATTTGTGGTTCCATTTGTTGCACGAAGGCCCCATCTGCGTAAAGCCCCTCGATACTCGCCTTTAAGGAGAATTTTTGTTGTCGAATACTGCAAGGGCCATTTAATCGTCTTTCGACACTTTCCATGATAACGTGCCATACATCAAGAATAGATGAACCTCTTTATATTCGAATATTCGTTGTAGGGTAGTTTTCGAATATGTTGTAACATTTGAATGACAATATTCGAATAATGGCTTATTAATAGTATCTCGATACACTATTAATATTAACATTCGATTTTCAGTAGAAAAAAAATGGAATATTCGAATAATTTCAAATACCCTACGGATAGTGCGCCATCTTTCTTTGTCGAGAGAGGAGTTAACGATGTAACAATTGTTGGCAAGAGTGACTTCACGATCGATTTTTTGACCGACACCAAATTCTAAACAATTTTTCACTACTGAACCAGTGCAAAACCGTTTCACCTTTTCATACATTTTTGCTCACAAATTATATGATTGAGAAAATCCGCAAAGTGAGGAATTGTTTAGAATCGGCCTGATTATTTTCGGTGATGAAGCTGGTTTCCAAATAGGCAAAGTTACTCACAGTTTTCAATTTGTAGCTTTCAAAAGTGGCAAGTTGAAATCGTAGTAAAGTTGAAATAATTACACCTCGTTTAATATTTCTTATGTTCGTTTTATTTATATGTTTCTTAGTTATATATATATGTTCATTTCTCATTTATATATATGTTTGAACTCCATTTCGAATAACAATAGGGTGTATACCAAATCTTCATTTCATATACTTTCCTTCTGCTTTATGATAAGATATTTGAAAATATTTCATATATACATTTATGCGTCCTATATTTAATATTATTTATATATTTTAAGTTTTCAAATCATGTGCACGCCATTTTAAGTGGTATACTTTTGTTTAATTTGTTAATTCATTATGCTTGCATGACTTATTTTATCAGTATAATTTTTGCTTAATCTCATTTCAATGACTGTCTTTTGTTTATTTATTTACAATTTTTGCAATAGTCTTTATAGTTGTTAAATTAAATTTCTTTTATTTATTTACAAATTCCTTTTTTTTTAAATAAAATTCGGCAAACGCCATTCGTTTAGCCCTTTTTGTCATGGTCGTCGGTATGTAATCGTAAAATATCGAGTCAGGAATTAAATATCGGCAAATATTTGTACTATATAAAAACGAATCGTAGTTTGAAAAACGAAGCTATGGGAAAAGGGCGTGGCACTTCCAAAAAATACTTAATTTTTAGGCTTAATAAATCTAAAAGTGTGTATGGTAGGGAGCTATCAACACTATTCTGACAGAAAAAAAGTAGAGTTATCGAAAGAGAAGGAACCTCCCGAAAAAAACTTAATTATTCAATCTGAACATCTCTAAAAAAAAGTTCGAGGCAGAACGTTGAATATGTAAACGATACCAACACCATACTCACGAAAAAAATTGTGAGTTATGTAAAAAGGGGGAGTGGCACCTGCCAACAAAATTTTTAATTTTAAAGGCAGAATGTATCTGACAGCGACCTGGAAATTGGTATAGAGATATACCACATTAATACTATTCTGACAGAAAAAGTGTAAGTTATAGGAAAAAGGCGGTGTGGTATCTCCCAAACTATTTTTACACTTTAAAAATATATGGGTGAAATTGTGAATTTTTTAAATAAAATAAAAAATCTTTTTTTGTGCAAAAACAAAGCTTGTCGAGTCAGCTAATTACTTAATAAAAGTGATTTATAAGTACATATATAATGGTATAATTATTTACGTTCTTCCTGTATTTTCGTTTTTCATTAGATGCTCTAATAAGTATGTTTTTACAATTACACTGATAAATTATAGTTATAGTAATTAAAGTTAAATTAATATTTTTCTTTAGTTAATTTTATTTCGTTTTTTTTTGCAAATTGTACTTGACAGTAGTATTTGTTTTACATTTTATTTAATATAGTCTTACAACATTTTCAGCATTGGCATATATACATATATACAAAAATGTACTCATGTGAATGTACATAACTATTTCATACTTTTTTTAATATACATACTTAAATCTATATAGTTTTGTAATATGTAACAATTTTTAGTATATGTAATACGTTACTTAAAATCTCGTTTACAAATAAGCAATGTATTAGCACATTTACTTACACACATGTTACATTCATCTGTAAGCACGCATGCTTGAGTCTCAGTTCTGGTGCATACAAATCACCTACTTTTTTTGTGGGTTTGACTTTAATATTTTTAAAATACTGATTCTGCCGAACGTGACAATTGCACTGGATGTGAGGGGCTACGTGCTAAGCGTTTCTTCGGCAAACGTTCCAATAACGATAGTAATTTTGCAAAATCTGGTCTATCGTCCGCTTGAAATGACCAACACAGCATTAAAATATCTTTTACATCGCGTGATGTTTGTAAATTGGCTAATGTTTGTTTCATACCGCGTCCCACCTGCCATATCACTGATTCTGCTGGTTGCATCTTAAATGGAAATTCACCACAAAGTAACTCATACCACACCGTGCCAAAGGAATACACATCCGCTGCTTTGGAAAATGGTAAAATCTCTTCGGTTGGTTTGCGTGGCAATAGCGCACGCATCAATTCTGGCGCTAAATAGCACAGCCAACCATTCGGTACACCTAAACCCATTTCACAATATAATAACTTTGTCGAGCTAAATAAACCAAAATCTGTAATTATCACTTTGCCATTTTCCAAGAAGATATTTTTTGTGCGCAAATCCTTGTGATGTATGCCACGTGCATGTAAATATCCCATACCCTGTGATATTTGTTGCGCTACCAGCGTAGTGCGATTAATTGTGAATTTATCACGCCGTGCATGTATGTAGGTATAAAGCGTGTTACCCTTACATAACGAAGTGACAATGGCTAAGTGGGGTGGATTCATACAAGCACCCATAAAGAGTACTAAATTCTCATGGCGTGTCTTTTTAAAATTAGCCACCTCTAATTTGAATGCTTCTAGCATATGTTCATCATCTAGATAGTCTTCTTTAAGTAATTTAACGGCAACATCTCCATGCCATAGCGCACGATGCACTGTACCGAAACGTCCTTTGCCAATGGATTCCAACAAATGCAAATCACCATACGGTATATCCCACTCTTTAAGTGATAATGAATTTTGACGTGGCCAATTACCCGAATCACCATCTTCTGTAGAGTCTAGCCGTATGGGTGTGCGATCAGAATCAGTACTTGCTGATGTGCTGCCCGATAATGAGACTGTTTTATCACTGTCATTCGATTTGTGCGTATCGGAAAGTTCAGAGAATGGTGCACGTTTATCGACACCCGCCGAACTAAGCTTACGTGGGTAGAATGAACCTGTACATGTACTGGCTATGCTCGAAGTGACTGAGTGCATGGTGCTATTTGTGTTTGAAGCTGTGACTGTTGAAATGCTTGTGCTACTAGCATAGGAGGAGCCGACGCAGGCAACTACAGTACTATGCGAGAATTCGCTGCAACTCGATTTGTTGATTGATGATGTCAGTGAACTGTTGCCATCGTGGTAATCCGACTGTTGCGTAGTATAGAAATCACCACTTAACGATTCGGTGCCACTATTTTGCGAGGAAAAGAGCGTTTGTGTAGTACCACCAATGGCTTGATTACAATTTGAAGTGATTGTTACATCTGGAAAATTGAATTGGCTTGCATTCTTGTGGAATGACGATGGCGTGGATAACATATTAGAGCTTGTACTTGAGCTACCACCACCAGAAGAGCTCATCATATTACTGCCGCCACTTGTTATGAAAACAGCGTTTGCATGCGCAGTTGCATGCTGTTGTTGTAAGTTGAATAATGCCGGACTTGAGGGGCTGGAGCTGTTGCAACTGGAACCAGGAGAACTGCTATCATGCTGATGGCTACTACTCACTGCGGCACCTGCTTTATTTCTACGTTGTGCGGCTCTATTTCTACCAAACGTATTTAAATTAGGTGACGTGTTCACAGGAGGCGGTTGACTATGCTGTAACGTTGGGAAACCCACTTGATCCTTTAGTGTCTTTTTAAATTCATCAACAAATTCAGGTGGTAAACCACAAGATGGCGGCACATTCGGTTCACAATCCTTATGGCAACGATATTTACACTCTTTGCACTTGAGACCAAAAAACATTTGCTTTTGACAAAGATCACATGCAGACATCACTTGGAAGACTTTGGCAAATCGATGTGATATGGTGTGTCCCATGCCTAGCGTCAATGTGCCAGGTGAGCGCGGTACTTGTAGATTATTCGGATTATTATTATTTTCGGTGAATACATCAGAACTTGCTGACGAATAACTATCGGGGCTGGGATCCGTGTGTAAGCGGGAACGTGGTAAAGTCGAAATGCTACTGCCGCCACCCACCATCATCGCACCACCACCCGCGCTCGCGCTTGTACCCGTTGCTGTTGCCAAGGAATGTGATTGTGATGGCGAACCCATGCTAGACAGTGGTGTGTCACGGAAATGCGATTCATTTGATTTCGATTTAGCTAGCGGCACCATAGATGCATCCTGCTGCATACCACTAGACGCTAAAGCTATCGCCGTCGCTGCAGAATTTACGTTATGTGTTGGTGTATGCTGTTGGTGTGTATTAGACAATAATGTTTGATGCTTTTTCATGGGCGGTGGTGTACCAGCTGGCTTGTGGCGTTGGGGAGTACCATTAGCACTGCTCCCACCACTACAAACCGTACTAAATGTACTAATTAGGCTTGTGGGCGTAAATGGTGAATTAGGCGGTGAAGGTGTTAACGTTAATGTTAATGTTGATCCTTGCATACTTGACAAATCGTCAATAGTGTTATTGATCGCCGCAGCTGATGTTGATTTATATGAGCTGTGATCATGTGATGGCGATTGTCGACTACTACCCGCTGATTGATGTTGCTGCTGGTGCTGTTTCGCTTGTTTAACAATCATACGATGTGTGCGTGGTGACGCCGTTATACCACCAATATTACCTATACTGCCACGATGATGATGATGATGGTGGTGATGATGCGTATGATGGCGATCCCACGAATCCCAAAACAACTGCTCCGTCAATTGTTCTTTCCCATCACCACTTGACGTTAAGTTAGCGGCGGCACCAGCTATGCTGTTGGTTGTACCATTTCCACCGCCGCGTTCAAGATGGCTCTGGGTTTCTTTACACTTACGCAGGTTTTGCATAGCAGTCGTTAAACGGCGTACATCTTCCTCTGTACGATAACTAGAACTGCTACATAATAAATTCCTCAACTCTTCGTCACTTTGTTCGAGTAATTGCTCTAGCGTAGACAATCGTGTTAGACAAATATTCGACGACTCTTGACTTAGACCAACAACACGCAACCATTGTTTAAGTTCTGTGCCGGTGGCTGGTATACGTTCGTTTAGACGCGCTTTTGTTAGTAAAAGCTTGGAGTACATGCGTACCAATTTCGTTTCTAGACTACGTATTTCCTGTTGCGTTAGTGTAGCACTTGTGGCGCATTGTGTACGCAAACCCTCCAAACGATCGGCTGAAATATCTATCATATCTTGTATAACATCGAGATCATTCACCGGTATCGGCGATGACACTGCACTTGACGTTGTCATCGTTTTGGCTGCCGGTGGTAGTGATGATGTTGTATTTGGTGGAGTGGTAGTGAAGTGGGCGTATATTTGTTATACCTACGAAGTAGAAGGAAAATTATTAGTGCAATATTTAATAATTGGTATCTAAGTTAGATAGTGGGAGAGCCTATTTAATACTATTGAAGTCTAACATGCACACCCTCAACCCCCGTTGGCTCTTCTACTGGTTACCGACCATTAGTTAAAACGCTGTATCCTAAAGTGACTGGTAATTTTCTTTCTAGCAACTATGTGTTTTAATATATGTAGCTAAATCGCAGTGAATTACACAGATCCATCTTAGCACAACTACTCAAATCTGTATTAAATTTTGAATTTTTTCATTTTTTTGGTTTCTAATCTCGATCGACACCACTTTGCCGCATATAAAATTGCTCGTTACTTCTTTAACTGCCCCGTCGTCGTCGTTGTCTTTATTGCTGCTTATCTCACATATCCTTAGGTGGTAGCTCGACGAACAAAGGGAGCGCATAGCGAAAAAAATTACAGTCCAACGTAATCGATTTTTCATTTACATGGTTTTTTTTTGCTGCTTTAAGTATTTACAATGCAGCACAATACGGCATGCAAATTAGGTGTCTGTCCTGATGACACACCTGCGTCGTATAAAAAACATAATTACTCATAGCACACACAAACTAATACGGACACTGATAAAATACTATTATCATTATTTGTACGTTCATTGTTATACTACATCCATTGTATACGATGTCGTCCGTGACACCGAAATGTCTGTGTTGCGTCGCGCAACTGCAAGCCTTCTCAACACAAACGGAAAGGGTATTTTTTCTTGTGCATTTTTTGCAAAGCCCTTGGACACACCTTAGATTAATTTAATAAAAGACAAAATACTAACAATTTGAACTTACTTTTGTACCTGTATATTTTCACTTTTATTTATCTATTATTTATGTAAAACAAAAAGAAAACAGAAGCAAACTTTTCCGCTGAAAACTCGTGTTGAAAATTTTTTCGTATTTGGGTAGACAAACCAAAGTAGCGAGTAGGGATGTAACGATACGCGTAAATACCTGTACATACTCGATACTTGTCGTTCGATTGCAAAATTAATCAACTACCCTACAATAATGCTAGTGATAGAGGGTAGAGAGTAACTATTAAATTTCTAGCACGGACCAAAAAGAGCTGGACCATTTGCTACCTTTTCGGCAGCATTTCGGGAAGGTTTTGGGACCATTTCAGGAATTTTCGACATCATTTCCGAACGTTTATGGCAACATTTTGGGACTTTCTCAGAACCATTTCGGAATAGTTTTCGGAATTATTTTGGACGATTTCGGGATCATTTCTGGACATTTTTGGATTCTTTTTAGGACTTTCTCACAACCTTTTCGGGACTAATTTGGCACCATTTCGGAATTTTTCTCGCGATAAGCTTGGGAATTTTTCGTGATCGTTTTCATACTTTTTTGAAACCATTTATGAACTTTTTCGAAACCCATTCGGCATGGTTTCGGTAATGCTTTGAAACCATTTCGGAACTTTTTTTTTTGATCATTTCGGGACATTTTCGAGATAAGTTTCAGTAATTTTTTAGATTTATATGTGAAACACGGGTGCTTAATTTTTAGACGTTTTTGGTGTCATTTTGGGATTTTTCTTATCTATTTCGGGATGATTTCCGGAACCACTTTGGGACTTTTTGAGATTATTTCGGCATTGTTTTTTGGGATCATATTAGGATATTTTGGGAATTATTTTTTCGGGACCCTTTTGAGAACAATTCTGGACTCCTGTGAAAAAAAAGTACCGATCCGAATAAACTATATTGAACTTGTCACGAAAGGATGCCTACCAAGTCCCGAAACGGGTTAGGGGGTTAGAATATGCCCGAGGTAGGCATACCGGTCGTAAGAGGCGACTAATATGCACACAGGTAATGACGTGCTAACTCGATGGTTGATAGACGTACGGATATGATGCATCTCACCTCTCATTACCATCTTCTCCTATCTCACGGATGGAGAGATGAAATGACCTAAAAGGTTCCCTACACTAAATTACTGGTTGCTTGCCAATACATTTTCGCTAAAACAAAAGCTTTAATTTCAAACACTTTCTCAAAAGACCGTTTATATTTCTTTTGCACAAAAAAACATTGGGTCTATTGGCTATTGCGGCGGAACTTCTGATGGAGAAAAATACAATCGATCATCTGAGAATTCAATCGATTTGATCAGAATTTAGTAGTGAAATTCGATAAAGTCGATGAGATCCCTATTGACTCCCGCTATATTCCCGACGGGAGCTCGGTCGAAAGAGCTGATAGACTTACGCCTTAAGAATACTTGACCTTTTCAAAACATAGTTTCCATTTCATAATTTTTTTTTTTCATTCAAGAACCTCGATATACGTTTAAAATGGCCGAATGATATATATGCGAATGGAGTACAAAAGATCGGGGGCTTAATAGTCAAAACAATAACGCGTGGCTCTAAAGTCATCGTCAACCTTGGATGTGGTATAAATTTGGATAATGAAAAGCCGACGACATGCATAAACGCCATGATACGAGAATATAACAAAGCTCATAACACCAAAATGCCTATATTAAAGTATGAAGAATTTGTGGCGCTTACTTTTAATGAGGTAGAATGTCTTTTGGAAAAGTTGAAGCTGGGAGATTTTGATTATTTTTATGATCTCTACTATGAGCTGTGGATGCATGAGTAAGTTGAAATTTTTAATAACCATTGTCAAACTTAACTAAATATATATTTAATAGCTTACAAAAAGTGAAAATTTGTGACGCGTCTGGAAAGCAACAAGATGCAACTATCATTGGTATTGATGATGCTGGTTATCTGAAAGTTAGAAACATTGAGGGATTCATAGAAACTGTTCAGCCGGACGGTAATAGTTTTGATATGCTCCAAGGACTGATCGTACCTAAATTCAATTAAGTAGATATAGGAAAAAAATAATTATTACAAAATATATATTTATGCTTCATATAATCCATTTTTGAATTATGTGTATTTAAAGTGCATTTAACATTTACTTAATTTCCAATGTAACTTTTGATAGTCCAAAATATACAATTAGGATTAATTAATAGCTTGAATTCATATACATACATATAAACAAATGAAACTTGTCATGGTACTTTAAATGTGTTCAAACAAGTCTTCGAATATAACGATGCTAAAAAGGTTTGTGATGTGGAAAAATCATAATGGCTTAAATAATTGTATAACTTGAAGATTTATTTAAAAGTACTTTACTGTGAAATTTAAGATAGTAATTGTTCTATACTAACCAAATTATTTCTAAAATACTAGTACAATTCTAATTAACATTATTGATGGCAGCGTTGGAGGGCTTATATTTTAATTTGGAGGGTTTAAATTTTATCTTGGTGGGTTTAAATTTTTACTTCTATTCAAAGTTTTGATCTTTACATACAATTTTATTAAAAAAAAAAAAATAAATTACTTCACATTGAAGGGTGTACTGCCAATTCTAAATATTCTAGCGGATAAATTTCTTCAATTATTTTCTCTAGGGAAAATAATATTTGTAAAAGACGAATTTGAAATATAGATGTCTAGCTATTCCGTCGGAACGGAAAACTCGATAAAAATCACGAAATTAATCGGAATTCGTTAAACAATTACTACAAATTTCATGCTTTCTTTCGAAATCACGTTCCGACGGAATAGCTGATAGACCCCATTATATAGGATCTGTTTAGCAATGGGTATGATATTGTGAACTTTGTTTAAAGACTGGTTTTCACTATGTCAAATGGTGTCAAATTTCACCGACTTTATCGAGATTTGGTTGCTTATTTCGATAAAGTCGATAAAAGTTGACAAAGTTTGACCTAATGGAAACCAGGGGTAAGTTATTAGATTAGTGGATAATTATCCATAATAAAAGGAAGGAAAGATGTGAAAAAACGTGCAAAGTTTTATTCAGAATTGACCTTATAGCCTGGTTTTCATTAGGTCAAATTTTGACAAATTCTATCGACTTCATCGAAATAAGCAACCAAATCTTGATAAAGTGGATGAAATTTGACACCATTTGACCTAATGAAAACCTGCCTTATTAGTTTTCTTATATACAGTTGGCGGCCAACATTATCTCAGCCCCTTTTTTCATAAATTTTAATTATAAAATTACTTATGAATTAAAATTTTTCATAAATAGATTTGAATATGTAGAATTTTCTGAATCCAATTCTCTTAAAGTTATGATTTTAGCTAAACTAGATAAGCGGACTTTTATTAATGTCAAATTCCTGTTATATATATCTAAGATAAGTCATTGAATAATATATATTCGTGTATATCAACGTTATGCTTATTTGTCCTATATACTCTTAAATAAATGTCAATAAAAATTTAAATTATTAAAATAACTGAATGTCTCAAAAATTATTTCGAGTGATACATGGTTTACCGCTATTTAAGGTTTAAAGACCGGGGAATTCTGATCCCAAACCACGGGCCTCCTATGTAATTTTTTCGTCCCGAAATCTGTGGAATTATGTCCATTCAAATCTCGGAAATCCCGAAACTGCGGGATTTGAAACAATATAATCATACGGAACTGCTGAAACACCTCCAAAACTGTCGAAAGAGGTATCAAAAGACGCGGATTGACTTCGATTTCACTAATACGAAAACAGATATTAAGATTTGTATGTTATTGAAAATTTGTTGGCAAAAAACCAATGGCCCGTATTCGTAGTCGAATTAAATTAGGTATTAAAGTTAGCGTCGGATTTTTTGACGGAAAGGCCGTTGGAAATTGTGTCAAAAAGCCGATGCCAACTTTGGTACCTACTTTATTTGGACTATGACTGTGGGCCAATAATTTTACCGGGTCCGATCACAAAATTGGGGTGTGACCTATAGTATTTATGTGGATATCTCTTGACAAAACCAAATACCACTTTCGAACTATTCATGCCGAGGTCAGAACGTGTATTTTGCTACCTCTCTCGACCTTTCCGGACTGCCGGTTAAGTTTTATTATTTTATTACATTTTTTCAAATTAAGGTCGTGTGCCAATTGGTTGAAAATGGTAAATTTTGACAGAGTAATGGTAAATTCTGACAGTTATCGTGGTGAATATGAACGTCATAATTCACACTAGCCCAGGGGGCTAGGTCAAATTTGACAATCAATAATGTGAGCTCAGTAGTGCGATTTGCTAACTTTTATCGTTTCCACAAACGAGATTATGTGTTAACGAAGTTGTCGTCAGCAAATGTGCCCTACAAGACGGGCTGATATAAATATTAAAAAAAAAAAAAAAAATTGAAAGTCATTTTCTTATCAGTTTTGGCAGGTATGACAGATGTCAGTTGTGTTATCATTATGACATCATTCTGATGTCATCATTGATCCAAAAATAGAGGGAAACAGATATATGCTTAATTGAAATTAGTAATGTGTTAGAGGGAGACAAAAACTCACACGGACGCAGTTGTTGACATCAACTTTTTTATTCCTCGTGTGAAATGATTGAAGCGATGATCGTTTAGCTGACAGCAATGACAACAACAATGAAATGTTGTATCAAATGAATGTCATCTGTCTTGTAGGGTGGTTAAAAAAGTTAGTGAATTGCGCTACAGGGATGCATGTGCTGTTGACATACATTAGGCTGGGTTTCATTAGGTCAAATGGTGTCAAATTTCATCGACTTTATCGAGATTTGGTTGCTTATTTCGATAAAGTCGATAGAATTTGTCAAAATTTGACCCAATGAAAACCAGACCATATTATTTCACATAACTTTATGTTCACATGCGTTATTAAATACTAAAATATCAGAGAATGCCAAAAACGGGAAAATTGAAAATTTCTTCACAGCATATTTGCTTGTTGTTGTTGTTTTTGTAGTGACGTGTAGCCCTGCCTAAATGTCAGACAGGGTCACCCCGAGTGTACTGCTCTTGGCCGGGTCGATATAAGAAAACGGCCCGGGTCGTCCGGCACGATGGGTACAGCACAAGTACTGGTACCGTTCTCGTAGAACCGGCAATACAAGAAACTAGCCGTGTCGGCCATGTAGGTCAAAATTTACCTTTTCGTTTGGCACAGCAAATTGGAAAATATTTCTACACCATAGGAAATTTGTTCACCTCATTTTACTCTGACAGAAAATGTATTCAATTAACATACAGCCTAAATGAAATTTATTGAATATATTGGCTGTGTGCCAAATTATCGATTTTTTTTTTTTCTTGATCGAAAATCGTAAATTTTGACAGCAGTGGATAAAATCTTGGGAAATTATTGGGTCTCATTTCCCAAAAATCCGGATAAAAAAGCGGGTAATCTTGTTCAGCTTGGCGCCTTTTCTATCCATGTTGAAGTTAGTGCTATTAATGTTAGAATTTTTCGAATTTACAAGTTATATCGAAATATGCGTTGATAATTCGATATCTTCTTTTACCACCACGTTTTTAACATTGCTAGCGCTGGCTGGCAGCTGCTCTGGAAATTCACAGTGACATCCGTTGTTTTACCATCTCTACATAGTAAACTTCTTTAGAAATCGAAAATCTTCTGATTTTCCCCCTAAAATTTTTCTTTGATTAGCATCATTGAATTTTTATGAACTGTCATTTGGCATTCCTCTTTCTGCAATCCTTTTTTATCACGGCTGCCATAAAAAAGTAAATTTTTCGCAAATTTTGGAAAAATTCTGGTAAAAATAAGTCGCGAAACTTGAAAATTATTGCAATAATTTGTTCTCAATTATGAAAAGAAAAGAAAGTGACTAAGAAAGTTGTGCAAGCAAGTGAATTTCATAGTGAAGAATTTATATAAGTCTATATGCTTGCACACGTAGGCCAATGTGCTTCCTTATACATACTCATGTAAAATACGCCTAAACTTTATGGAAGGATACATAAAATTATTACCAATAAAATAAAATAACCATCGGAATTTGACAAAAATTGAGTTTTTCGTACTTACAAAGGAGGAGCATTGCGTACGCCAAGTCGAAATCAACTTTAAGCAAAAAGAATAGAAGGGTGTCAACTGAAAAAAAAAAAAAATGGCACAACGAGGCAATCCACGCATAGATCGATTTGCACAGATGTCAAAGCAAGAGGAGATCATAGCAAAAAAACGACAAGAAATTTTGGAAAAACAAAGAACTGCACAGCTGGCCAAAGCAGTTGCGGCAGCACAAACTTTGGCTGCTAAAATGAAAGCCGACAGCAGTGATATTGTTGCAAATAGTGAGGAGAAAGGTAAAGACTCAACTAATGATACTAAAACTGAGACTGCTGCAAATGCGAAATCAACTGAAACTGTAGACACGCCAAAGGAAACACAAACGCCTACCGCTGAAAAGAGGTATCTATTTAGCTATAGTACTCATATAGATATATGTATGTAAATTAAGGGCATTAAGGGCACAGTCTCTAAAGTTAGAGAAATTTTCATTACGACATTATAATAACTAGTGTAGTTCTCGAGTAGCGAAAGATACTAGAAAACAACACTAGAAATCGACTCGATTCAATTCACATTAGAATCCCATTAGAGAATGACTTTTTAATTCGATTGGAGAACTATGATTTTCTAGATTTGAGTATTTGGTCCCATTATATTTGAGAACACTATGGTTCTCAAGTATTTGCCCGAATCGTCCTCTCACGTTAGAGATTAGAGAATGGGACTATTTTCCTAATCTACCTCTAATCGATATCTAACTTCATTGTTTGTTGGGTGTCTATGTATGTATTTCATTTAATACATTGCTAATCGATTTTTTTTTCTTCAATTTTAGTGAACCATTGGTGAAGGGCAAAAAAGATGAAACTCCCGAAACCTCAACAACAACAAAATCAACATTAAGCAGTTTTACAGGAAAAACTGGTAAAATTTCTTTTGGTATCAAACGTTTACCTCAGCAAGCACCTGTTACAGAACAGCCCCCATCAAAATTGGTTAATACTTTCTGCAATGATGGATCATTTTTAGAGAACTTCAAAAAAATATTGGAAAAGCATGAACCAAAAAAGCCACCACAAATTACACCTGCGTGAGTATATTAATAACTCTTCAATGCAGCAACAAATATCTGACATCGCAAATTTTTTTTTTTTTTTTTTTTTTTTAATGGCCTGAGTACTTCACCCTTCTTAGCCGGCGCATCAAACATAGTTATACTGATTTTGGAATTCCCTTGTCTGATATGAATCCAGTACGATTGTGCTACTAGGCCAACCCCCGACAGTAATAATCTCGACCCGCCGCCGTTCATATCCGGTCAAGGACTGTCATCACTCCCCAAAAACTTCGGGGAGTGTTTTGCTGTTAACAACAACAACAACAACGAAAAGGGATCCGCCAACAATACGATAGACCGCCATATTTAGTCCAACTCTGATAATATAATTCATTAAATCGATTGCTCGTGCAGAGTTCCATTCTCTTTCTTATCCTTTTCTCTTTTCATTAAAATACCAGTTTATGTTTCTCTTTAACTATCTCTTTCCGTTTGTTTTGTCCGTACCCTTTCCCAACTCAACATTATATGACTTGCTTTGATATGAAAAACTGTCTTCCTTCCATTTATACTCCACTGCTCTTCACATTCCCCCACCGCCGCCCTATCCATTCAGCTCTATCTCAGCTTTTACCTTTATCTTTCTTTCTGGTTTCTTGACCCCAGATAAATTTTTAGATTATTAATTTTTTTTTGTTTATTTTCAACTACCGATTCTTTACAAAGCACCCTCTGGGGAGGAAACCTAGGGTGACTCGAATAATCTGACCTTAGATTCGGATTCAGCACACCCAAAAACTTTCGAAACCATTGAGAAACCTAGTGGTATTTTTAAAAACCTAAATTTGGTTATACCGTCTTTTTTTTTTTGAAAAACTTTCAAACAGGGGCGACGATGCCAGCTTTAATTATAATCACATTTAGGACAACCTCATTCAAAGTAATAGAGATGCTGAAATGAAAACCATTCTACCTTTATGACCATGCCCGTACCTTTTGCTTGATAACCAACACCTAAAAATACATTCTAGGATCACCCTTGGTACACATTTTGAAAGGTTTGAGAAATCAGAGCATGCCTCATATAATAGCCCAATAGCCCATATCAATAGCGCCTACTACAACCACCGATGTCAACTCCTTGATCGCTATCTCAAAACCCACACAGGTTTTTAACTGCTTAATCCACACTTGATGCCGTGATCAAGGGGAAAAATGGATTAATTTTTATATTATGTATGCATGAATGTATGCACTGTACAATATTAATCTTTTCTTTTATTTTCAGTCCTGAAAACGATGCTGCTGCTACACCAACTGACCAAGATGCTGCTCAAACCGATGGCACTGATGCTTCAGATCCCAAAAATACGGATACTGAAAATTCAAGTGCAACTGAGCAAATCACAATGCAACAGCACGCTCCACAACAGCCAGGCATGTCACCGTCACATATGCAAATGCAACATCAGCAACAACAGCACCAGCTTCATCAGCAACAGCATCAACAGCATCATCAGCAACAGCATCTCCAACTACAACATCCACATGCACACCATTCACATCAACATCAACAAAGCTTGCCACCACAACAACACATGCATGCCATGTCATCAGCACATCAACCACAACTACATCAACAACAGCATCCATCATTACACCTGCAACAAGCAGCAATGCAACACCAACCTCCGCCACCGCCACCCCAGGCATCGCTCTTACAGTCAACACAACCACAATTCATTTACAATCATCCACATCAACCACCACCGGTGCCTCCGCCACATCATATGGCTGCAGCATTTTTTGCTGCACCACCACCACCACCGCCGCCACAAATGCCAATGACCTTGACGCTGGGACCTTTATATATGATACCAGCACCTGAGCCATTACAATTGAATACTATACCAGCACCAAAGGAGTTCAATTTGAATGCCATACCAAAGCCACAGATGAATGTTGAGGCAATACAAATGCCGCAGGCCACAAATCAGCAGACATTGTCCCAAGCACAGCCAGCACAACAATCGCAACAACCACAGCAGCAGCAACAACAACCACAAGAACAACAACTGCAACAGCAGCAGCAGCAACAACAACAGCAACAGCAGCAGCAACAACTCCAACAGCAGCAAACACAGCTTGCACCTCAGCAGGAACAGCAGCAGCACCAACAAAAGCCGCAACAAGACCAACAACAACAACAGCAGCAGCAGCAGCAGCAGCAGCAGCAGCAGCACCAACAACAACAACAACAACAGCAACAACAACAACAACAACAACAACAACAAAGAAAAAGGCAGCAACAAGAGCAACAGCAATTGCAAAAACTACAAGAAGAACAAAAACAGTTGCAACAACAAAAGCAACAACTGCAGCACGAGCAGCAGAGATTGCAAAAACAACAAAAAATACAACAGCAGAAACAACAACAACTTGAGCAGGAGAAGCAACAGAAAATGCAACAGGAACAACAACAAGCGCCACCATCATTGAGTGGACAAATTACACCACCACCACCTCCTCCGCAGTTGCCACCACAGATGCAACAACAATTGCAAAGTCAAGTACCGCCTTCTCTATACCAGCATAAACAACAGTTTCACCTAAACCAACAACAACAACAACCGCAGCAACAATTCAGGCAACAACAACAATTTGATCGTTCACAACCACCACCTCCACCTCCACTGTATAAACAACAACAACAACAACAACTGCAAGGAGCTGAGAATCAATGCACTAGTGCACAAAAATCAGGTTTGTAATTAATGCACAACTCTTTCAAATATACGTTGGAAGTTGAGCAAAAAAGCGCGCCCAATCTGTTTATGTATGCAAGTTTCAAAGGTCTGATTCGAGAAATAGTTATGTATGTACTTGAGAGGGTGCTAGTTACTGGCTCAAGTTTGTTATTTGTTGCCGTTCTCTTAAGTTCAAGTTTTTTTGTGCTAAACAAGACGAATTCATACACACACACACACACTCCTTATAACTGAAAATGTCAGACAAAGCAACAACATAAGCAATTTGACAGCTACAATTGGATTGTCCAGGAAGAAGAAGAAACCATATGATGGGAGGTTGCCACCTGTAATGAATTCGCCTTGGTGCTAAAAAACTGAAAAATTCCAAATTAATCCACTCCAACTAGAAAATTTAAAATGAATACAAAAATATAAGATTTTGAAAACACAATCAGTCAAATGCTGAAAATCACGCCAGTTAAATCGTTTTCGAAACGAAAAATTGCACATTTTCCTTTTGGTTGTTCTCTAAATCGTTCCATTTTATTTCAAATCAAAGTTTAAGATTTTAAAATTTCTTTGTTGGTGCAATAATACCATATTTTCTGGTTTATGCAAAACCACTGCGAATTTTCCAACGTAACTTGGCATAAACATTCAGAAAGACTTCCTTTAACTCACTTTAACAAAATTCGACCAAAAGACAGGGTCCGAAAATAATAATAACAAAAGCAGCTAGAAAAACGGAATACAGCTTGGGGATGACGCCCTCTATCCACTGGAAATAGTCATTTTTTTTCTAGTCGTAGGGTCTTTTCGTAAAGTTTTCCCCCATTTGCATTGCCTTGATTGCTGATCGATTACTATCGATATATTTCGATTGGAAATCTAAAAACAAATTTGTATCGTTATCGTTGCCAAAAATCTAAAAATTAAGAGCTAAGAAAAAAAAAACATTTAATGCCAGAAAGGAATACAAAACTTGTTCAATTTTGAGCTTCTACCGTTTTTTTCATCTGATATTGATTAAGCTCCCATAAGACACCTTTAGATTATTTATCGAAGGCACTTTTGACTCTCATTAGCTTAATATATTGTATACTAGCTGGTGCTCGCGACTTCGTATGCGTAGCTTAGGTATTGAAATTAATTAAATGGTTGACAGCATTCATAAACACCTTTTGTTTGATACCCATAATTTACTAACACATTTTTGTGGAAATATTCGTCGATACCTCCGAAAACGGTCGAGTTATCGAAATTTCAAGATATCTCCCAAATCATTTCAGTTATTTCAATGAATCACATCGCATATTATAGCACTCATTGGCACCTTTCGTTTGACACCCATATTGTAGTAAGACATTTTTGGTCACCCCTGGTCCACATATTAAGCGATAACCTCAAACCCCGTTGAGATATCGCAAAAAATAATATCTTAAACTTTAAGTTGAGCGTCTAGCAATCCAACGTTTCAATTCCATTCAGTGCTTTTAGAGTGTTACGACCCCAAACATACAGATAGACATGGTCCACATATTGGGCGATAACTCCAAAACCGGTTGAGATATCGAAAAACGTAATATCTTAAATTTTCATTCAATTCCATTCATTACTTTCAGAGTGATACGGCCACAAACATACGGACAGACAGACACATAAAAATTTGTAAAATGGTTGATTTGGATTCTACTCGCTTAATAATGCTCCCCCAATAATTTTTTTGTTGATATCTGCAATGTACAGACATCGACCTGTTACAATTTTATTATACATATGTAGAGATATTTTACTTCTACATAGGTATATAATACCGATAAAGTCTTCAGACCATTTAAAAGTGAACACTTCTTCGTATCCTCGAAATATCGGTAGTTTTTTTGTTGGGTTGATATGAAAATTTTAACTTTTTGTATGTTGGATTATTTTTGAAGCATAAAAACTGAAAATTGAGAGACGGTGGCAAAAAAATCAAACTTGGTCAATAACATTTTAATGGACTCGATTTTTTTAAAAGTAAAAATTCATTGAAATTTATTTAATGTTAATTATTTAATTGAAATTTTTTAATACATAAGCGCTCTATAAGCATACAATAAGTTTTTAAAGAAAATACATTTTTGTACATACATAAAAATTTTGGTAACGTCTATGCTAACTTTGATTTTAAAGGATTTTATGTAGTTTTTTCAGACAATAATGACCACAGTTGCTCACGCGTACAATTACCAACAACTGTTGAACACTTAATCGATTTGGTTGCCGAAAATGGTGATGATTATGAAGATAAAATACGTGCATATAAAAATGATTTACACCCGGCAATGTGGTAAATTTTGTTATTTTGCATATACATACATACATACATACAAACATACCATTTTTTATTTTCTTTGTGTCTCTGATGATTTGAGGTATGTAAACGAAAAATATAAAAAGGCAGAAAAAATGTTACCAAAGAAGTAATAGGCAAGTGCAATGTTGAGCGAGCTTAGTAAAGACCTAAAAAAACAAATTGAAAAGAAAATTTAACTAGCAAGCAATGACCTAGGAGACCTAGTAGAATAAGATGTTTTGCAGAAATGAAAACTATTTAGTGGGTAATCGATAGTTGTTAATTTCTCTTAAATAAAGCGGTAATTTGTGTAGTTGTACATTCAAATTCGGCGAGATTAATTTAGGAGCTTTCTACAGGTCTAGGTGGTAGGATTTTAAATTCCCCATGACGGTCGGCCTTAACCTAAAAAAAAAAACATATTTTTTGAGGTTATGGCCGAACCGAGACCAGTTTGGCATCTCAGAAAGCACGGATTGTGACACATTTAGAAAGTTTCAGAATTAAATAAATAAATACAGGAGCTTATTAAAAAAAAAAACCAAAATGCAAAATGCAAAATTACCACGCCCCTAAATGAATCATAAAACTACTGATAACGACAAGAATACAACGCGGCTCAAATGGATGTGTTCTCTGGAACTATAACGAATAAGCGTTGTGTATCAACGTGGAAATTACAACACTGCCCGTAAAAAATATACACCCATACATACATATATTATTAGAGGAGACAAAATAATCACGGATGTAAAGTAAATAAGAGATACTACTCCGTTAAGGCAGAACGCTGACAAGGCAACTTAAACGCAAATGCACAGGATATGACGCAACAAGTGTTAACACCAGCGCTACCGTTAACTTATAACAAAAATCAAAAACAAAAAAATGAATTTCTTCAATTTCGTTTTACGTTAGTTTTTTTATTATCGATTTTATTCAATATTCAATTTAGGTTTCTGTTTGAAAAAAATTGCGACCAATATCACAATTATCGGAAACAATTGAATGAGCAACGGCAACGTCGTCGTCAACACCCACAACAAAGATCGCACTACGAGCAACATACTCAACAGAGTCAGCGTCCAACAACACCACAAAAGCTGCAACGCTCTGAAAATTATGATTCAATAGAAATGGATGAAGATTCGAGCGATAGTGGCGGACCAAAGGAATATCAACAGGAAAAACGTTATTTGTATCATCAACAACAGCGTCAACAACAGCAAGAACAATTGCGACGCGAACAACCATCACCACAACAAAGCGGAAGTCAAAATGATTTTGGCGACAAGTATGATCCAGAATCGGTAATAAGTGGTGATGTAGATTCAGATGATGAATATATGCGTGGTATGTTGGATCGTAATCGTGATAATTTGAAACGGCGTATAGAATGTCGTAATGAGTTGAGCGAAGAGGAGCGTCAAGAAAGGGAAGCAGAGGCTGAATTGGAAGAGCAAAGGCGTTTGGAACGCAAGAAGCAACGTAAAAGTCGTTGGGGTGAGAAGGTAATACCATCCACAAGCGGCGCAGCAGGCACACCAAATATACTAGCAAGTAAGTAAATATATGTATAAATAATGAAACTCATACAGTGTTACCATAAATCAAAAGTGGAATAAAATTTGCGCAAATATACACATTTCAACACGAAGAGATACATACATGTTTTGTCAACGACGAAAAAAAGAGACTTTATTTTTTCGACGACAAAGAAAGACGTTTTGTGTTCCTTGAAGAATCGATTTTATTAGCAATACAAGAAACTAGCCGTGTAGGCCATGTAGGTCATTTAGCGTTACCCAGGGTGCACCAACGGGGAGGCGACCTACTCTTACACCTCTTGAGCTGACCTCACTTCTCCTTAGTAACTGACACATAACTTTTTGAGTTTGGATAGTAAAGACAAATGTTTGTTCTATCATATTCAGCCTTCCAAAGGCTTATTTACCTTTCGACTTATGGACCTCGCAAAATGGGCAAACAGTCGATTTTCGTCAAAAGTTGTGCAACAAAAACGCTATTGGATGATAGAGAGAAAGGTTAAGGCTTTCAGGATCATGTATTTTCATCCAAATATTGCTTCTTATAGCAGAGTTGCAGAGGTCCAAAAAATATACATATAAAAATTCTAAGTGTAGGTAAAGATTCTACGGAATATCCTCGAAAATCCCTCATACTCAGAAAAATGGTTTGGTTCACTCACAGGATTTTTAAGAGAAACGGGGCAAGTTCATCCTCAAAGTTTTTTTAGTAATAATCTGCAAGCTTTTCCATTTTGAAATGGGACGTTGTTAAAAAAAAATCTTAGATAAAGCGTTTTTAAATCAAATTCTAAAATAAAGGGTGTTGAGATAAAGCGTGTTCAAAAATATTTTGTAATAAGGCGATCTTCGACTCATCCCACGACTTACTTAAAGGGAAATGGCTGTGATAAAGGAAATGAAACCTCACTATAGATAAATACATACAAATATTTTTCAAAACTTTTTCCCGTGTCTTTTAGATGTTCCAACCTCATTTGGTAATCAAAATAAGCCAATGCTATCGGCTATAACGCGTACAGATCCAGCTTTGTTAAGTTATGCGCGTCTCAATTATGGTTCCACTAATCTCACTGAAGAAGATTGGAAAAAGTGTGAAGAGCACTATAAAGTTAACTTATTATACCAGGATATGATGCGTAAAAGACAAGAAATTGATCGTCTCGCGCGTAATGGTAAATTCAAGTATGAATACGATTCAGATGAAGATGTCGATGGTGGTACATGGGAGCATAAATTACGTTGTGCTGAAATGGAAGCTACACAATTGTGGGCAACAGCATTAACTAAACAGAGTGAAGGTAAACATCATATTGGTGATTTCTTGCCACCAGAAGAACTTAAAAAGTTCATGGAAACATACGATGCAAAAAAGAATAATCGACAGCCAGATTTAAGTGACTACAAGGAGTATAAGTTGAAGGAGGATAATATTGGTTTTCAAATGTTACAAAAGCTAGGATGGAAAGAGGGCCAAGGTTTGGGTCAAGATGGTGCTGGTATTGTGGATCCAGTGAATAAGTAAGTGCAATATTTTTAACACAAATAGTATGCTATACATAGATTTAAGGTGATGCATTGACTATCCAGGTTAACTGCTTGTTTAAGAAGTGATACTCGTTTACTAGATCATTGAAACGCTCCTCTCAAATATTTGTATTCCTCTCATCTTAGTCTCGCTTATCCTAGTCCATATTCGCTTCGTTCTTCGTGCAACTCATCCTTTCCGCCTATCGACTAACTTTTTGTCCCTCTTCAGCCGCAGAAGTTCGGTTCGGCCTCGACCGGTTGGATAACGTAACTTAGGCTCAGAAATCAGTTTATGGTGGGTTCGGAACAGAGCAAGAGGTGATAAATAAATTATTTTAGGGCCTGGGATAGATTAGAGTTATACATACTTATAACTAAGAAAATACTGCTGAGTGTCGGTACCGAGATACCAGCGGAATTTAGTTGTAGTCTCAAGTCCTTTCTTCGTATTTCAATAGGGGTTGGATTTATGATAAAGGAATTCAGGGATAGGAATAGTGATATGGATATGGATACTGATGAGAATAGGGATAGGGATAGGAACAAGGATAGGGATAGGGATAAGGTTAGGAGAAAAATATAAATATTATATGAAGTAGTAAGGAAAAGGAGACGGAAGGGGAAGAGTATATACACGCAGGTACATAAAAATAGGAAGGGAATGATGGGAAGGGTGGCAGTCAACTTCAGGCTAGTAAATTGTTAGGCCTGATGGCTTCGCCGAGTCTATACTAAAGAATTTATACATTTAATCTATTATGAGAGAAATATATACAAATTAATTATATTCTTAAATTATTTAGAGCACCACAACGTGACGGCAATCAAGGCCTAGGTGTGGCAAGTGCAGCTGTGCCCGAAGACAATGACAATGAATATGATGCTTACCGTAAACGTATGATGTTAGCTTATCGTTTTCGGCCCAATCCATTGGTAAAAGCAAACAATTTAAAATGTTAATCAAAATTTTACATCTATGCTTTCTTTCCATTCTAGAATAATCCACGTCGCGCCTACTACTGAGCACAGGCATTGTCGGCGAGAAATACTATTCTATAAGTTATTTACTTCACTGACGTTTTAGATAGAACCTGTTATTTAACCACAAAATACTTAATTTAAAACTCAAAAAGTGTAACACTATTCAACTTACCTTCGAATATTTATGTATGTAATTGCATATAGCGAAAAATAATCAAAAGATTCGAAAAACAATGTAACATTGTTATTTTTTCCCATTAATATGGACTTTTTTCTTTTTATTGTATTTCATTTTTATTTTTATTTTTTCAAAAAAAGTGAGCTTAACAAAACTATTACAAACTAATAAAGCCCGGTTTTAAAGTTAGTACTAAGGTTGTGCTTGAATAAAATTTTAGCTAAGCAACTTTCTCGGCGTATCTCAGTCTTAAACCATGCTTAGCTAAGATTTCATTTGAGCATAATCCAAGCACGATTTTTGAAACCGGGGCAAAATAATACTAAAAGCAAAGATTTAAATACATTTTCATTTACATATAAAACAATTTGTATGTTCGTATGTATGTAGATATGTAAATTAGAATGAGCAAAAAAAAAAATAAAATTATACTGATACTATTTTTCAGAATGATGAAAACAAACTATAGAAGTTTCGTAGTTCTGAAATAAATACCATAATAATTTTCACAAAAAAATCCATTTTTTTTGGCTCACTCTAATGTAAATATGTAGTAATAAGTGCATTGGTAGTTTTGGTTTCAAATAGTTTTTTGTTTTTGTATTTGTTTTTTTAAATATCTTGTAAAATATCGGTGGTATCTAAAACTAAGAATAAAATGTCAGCACTGGTGTTTGATTGCCACGCGCTAACACAACGGGACAATTAATATCGGTCGTTAACATCTCCAACCAAGACATATATAAAGCTGCAGATATCGCTTCCTGTGATGTAAAAGGGAAAAAAATCTTTTAGTTCCAAGTCCTGATGTTCTCAATATAAATACTTACTCTTCGTGGCATTGGCATCGACATCAAAACGAGTGTCGCCTTGGACGAGTGTTCCACAACTAGTTCGTGTATGCGCAGCTGACGATGTGTCTTCTCTTCCAACGATTTTAGTTCTTCTTCGATGTGACGCATTTCATATGTTGAACTGTGACAATAACTTTGTATAAGTTGCCTATGCTTTACCATCGTTTCCATGCGTGGTCGTGTGTTTAAGCCTTTGAGCATTATTAGCTCGGAATATTTAATACGGAATTTTTTGAGTAAATTCGCCATGCTGAGAGAAATAGAGAAGGGGTTATTCAGTTAACTCAATGTAATGAAAAATATTTATTAAACTCTAAAAAAACAAATAAATAAATAATGAAAACAAAAAAAATAAAAAAAATAAAATAAAATAAAATTAAGGAAAAGAAATAAATGAAATAAAAAGAAACAAAAAATAAAATAAAAAACAAAAAATTAAATTAAATCAAAATCAAATAAAACTAAAAAAGTAAACATAAAATCAAACAACACAATAAATATAATAAAAATAAAAATAAAAAATTTGTAATAAAAAAATTAAAAAAAAAATTGTAATAAAAAAATAAATAAAAAATTGTAATAAAAAATAAGAAAAAAATTTGTAATAAAAATATAAAAAAAATAAAAATAAAAAAAATTAAATAAAAATAAAAAAAATAAATTAAATAAAAATAAAAAATTAAATAAAATAAAATAAAATAAAAATTTAAATAAAATAATTAAATAAAAAAAAATTAAAAAAATTAAATAATATTTAACAAAAAAAAAAAACAAGAAAAAATATAACAATAGAAATAAAATTAAAAAAAGGTAAAATAAAAAAAGATAAAAAATTAAATAAATTTATTTTTAAAAATCCGTCTTAGAGATATCACTGATAGAGCAATATAACTAAAAAAACGATAAATAAAAAATAGATAAAAAAAAATAAATAAAAAATAGATAAAAAATAAATAAAAAATAGATAAAAAAATAAATAAAAAATAGATAAAAAATAAATAAAAAATACTTAAAAAATAAATAAAAAATAGATAAAAAATAAATAAAATATAGATAAAAAATAAATAAAAAAAAAACAAATAAATACAAAAAATAAAAAAAATAAAAAAAAAAAATAAAAAGAAATAAAAAAAGGAAAGAAAAAAATAAAATAAAAGAAACAAATGAAATAAAATAAATTAAAACAAAATAAATAAAAAAACAAATTAATAAAATATAGATAAAAAAATAAATAGTGAAAATATAGATAAAAAAATAAATAAATAAAATATAGATAAAAAAAAATAAAAAACAAATAAATAAAAAAAAAAATAAAAAAAAAAAAAATAAAATGAAATAAAAAAGTAAAAATAGAGTAAAATAAAATTACACAATAAAAAAAAAATTTAAATAAAGAAAAAGAAAAAAAATTTAAAAACTAAAAACAGCTAAAAATTTAAAACAAAGAAATGAAAAAAAAAAAATAAAATGAGATAAAAAATTAAATCAAATAACCTTAAACAAAAAAAAAAACAAAAAGATAAAAAAGTTAGAAAAAGGTAATTTATTTAATAAAAGATAAATAATTAAATACAATTTTTTTTTTAAATCCGTCTTAGAGTTATCACGGATAGAGCAACCATCGCTCGGGAGAAATACCCTCTAGACAATTTTCGCTTCCCCCTGAACTTACTTTTTCTCCTCCATTTCCTCATCTTTGCCGTGGCTCAAGGCAAACACACGCAATTTACAGTTCTGGTAGTTCGAACGCAAAGATAGGATATATGGCAACAACATGGTGAGACCTACACGCAAAAAAGGAATAAAAATCAATATATCCGTCTCACCACTTCCCACCACACTCCCAATTATGTACTCACCACCATCATCATAAAGCCAAAATACATCAATCGTGCCCTTTGGTTGTTTACGTAAGAATATTGTTACTGCATCGAGCACATCCTTTGACACTTCGGAACCACCTTTCGTCAGATACTTAATACCGTCACCATCACTAACGGTATACTTGCGAGTGCTTGTCATATTTGGCATTGAAGGTGTTTGCGATGCTGTGAAAGAATTTGTGTTATCAATGCCAGCTAAATTTAAATTGGAGTCCACATGCAACAACTCTGAGGCGGCATTCGCGCTTGGTACCAGCGCATTTGTATAACCTAATTCGTTGGCGTTGTGAACATGACGACCATTATTAGGAATTGCTGGATTCAACTCGGAAAATTCAAGTCCATTTGGTAGACGTAGAATGACTACACCCATACGTTGAGAAAATGCGTTGCTAAAAACGATGAGAGAAGAAGTGTCATGTAAAATATTGAGGTTAGCTATAAAGGGTCGCCAAAATTGCTTAGGCAGTTGAAGGCGGTAATAATGGGTTCGAGGTCGAATATCGAAATACACACCACAACACACAGCAACTCGGATTGCCGATACTCACTATAAAATATTGAAGTAACTCTCAACACATTGTCGCCGACATTGTGCCCAATCGGTTTTGTAGCCCATCAGCACAATATTTGGTGTCAACTTTCCGAAACCAGTTGATTTCAACAAAGCATTAACACCCTCCTCCATCGGCAAACCATCAATGACGTTGTAGAAAGCTTTAATTTTACGAGCATCCAAATATTTTTGTCCATCCTTTATCAAGCTCAAACGACTTTTATAGCCCAGGCTCATCTAAAAACGAAAACAAAAAACTAAAAATTACGAGCGATTCTCGAATATGACTCCAGCATTCAGTTTCAATATAGACTTACCGGTACAACATTACCGATAAACATAAGCGAGTTGTGTCTGGTAAGCATATTACCGAAATCGACTAACGGCGGACGACTGCTCGGATCACCACAGAGCACCAATATTTGTGGATGATAATTTTTGACATGATCCGAAACATTTTGTAAACGATGCACCGCAGTCAATGTGGCCTTATATTGTTGTTCTTGTGTGGATGAACCCCAATTAGCTTCGGGTTTGCGATACATCACGATCAGATAGAGAGCAAAAATGATGACTAATGTGATGAGCGATGATATCCAATCGATTAGGAACATAATAGCTATGCAGAGTATGAAACCAAATAAACTGACCCAGGTGTTGTAATACTAAAAAAAAGAGAACAAGGGAGAGATAGAGATATGTTAATTTTTAATGAAAGTATGAAACTTTAATCGCTACTCACCTTAAAAGTTGGACGCCAACCGAGTGGTTTTACGAACGATGCATGGAATGTACAAAAGTTAATTAACGCATAGGATGCCAAATAAAAGTTGGAAATAAGTGGCGCGATAACATTCAGCTGCCCAATCAACAGAAAACCCGCCGATATGAAAAAGGTGAGCACATAGCCGCGATAGGGCTCACCATGTTTGCCATAAGGTTTAGAAAAGAATATCAAACCAGGATAAATACGATCAATACCCAAAGCTTGCACCAAACGTGGCACAGAGAGTATGTTGGTCAAAGCTGTACTTAGAGTAGCCGCAAAACAGCCGGCATAAATCAAAGGGCCCCAAATAGACATCAGCTGCATTACGGAGTAGGAATTGTGTAGTCCATATTCGCAGGTCTGTAAAAAAATAAGAAGAAAATTAATAGATTGTTGAAGATACCTGGAGTAAAGAGTAATGAATTGCCAGAAACTATCTCGTTCACCATCTATATACCTCACGTTCTGAAGAAGGCATCTCCAAGACAACGGGTTCTATATACATACCGGAATTACCCGGGGTCTGTCCCGACTGAGGGCTTTTGTTTCAGTATAGATGAACTCCTCAAGTCCCTCCCATATGGCTGAACTCTTCAAGTCCCTCTTCTGTTGGCAAACTCGCACCCAGCCCAGGATTCAGAAACTGGACCATCTGCATAGTTGCTTTGCTTCCGTGGAAGGTATTAGATTATAAAGTAGCGAATATATTCAAATACCGTACAAACCCGAGATGGCTCTGGAAAAGAGGTCATCCTTTGTAAGGACACGGAAGATGTCTTCATTAATCTGAAGACGAAGGACCTCTGCAATTACGCACACTACAAGAAGCTCGGGACGCTGAGCAGCGGGGTCGTCAAAGCAACTTTTGGAACGTTTTATGCCAGTTGAAGGACTACAAGAGACACCATTCTATCCCTTAAGAACCTTGAGTTCCGAGACGCTCCCAAAGAAGGGCTATTCTACAAATTTATTTCTCTCACCCTCTCTTCCACTCCTGAAAGATTACAGCTGAGGCAGACGGTGTTCTATCTTTCGGGGAAAACTTGAGAACAATTAAAAGGCTCACTAGCAACACGACGAATCCTAGCTATAGACTACCCGAAATGATTGCGAACCTTCAAGGCCCATATGAGCATATCGAAGTAAGGACTACGGAAAAGAGGTGTTGATTTATTGATTCCAGGCAAAGAAAACCTGATTTCAAAATATTGCTGGGTAATTTATGTGATCTTGGGAATGAGACGGCTGACGATTTGGGCAGGAACGGATCTGGAAAGTATCTCGAGACCCACAACCTGTTCCATCTAAGACAGAAGCTTTATTTCGACCAGTCGGGACTGAGACCATCCGCAGGGTTTCGATGAAGGAGTATTTAAGAGTATTTGCCCAATTATTCGATATTGTCTCATCGTTCATTTTGACACAATTTTCTGTACAAAATTGGTCAAAATCGATGTTAACGACAATAACGAATTTCGTTAAAAAGTTACAGAAACTGGGTGCTGGAAATGAATCTATGCTAAAATCGAGGATCGAGAGCTACGTATGGCTAAGAACCATTGAAAATCAAAATTATTTTACACAGTCGGAGTAGTATCTTCTAGACTATATAGCTCATTGTTTCCCTTTAATATATTGCATACTTTTAGGCACTTACCAAATTCAGCTTGCATGGTAATTCCGAACTGACCAAAGTGCCATTTACCAAGTCAGCCACATTGCCGGAAGCATCACGCGCCGCTGCACCACCGGCAAACAAAACAAAAACGGCATAGGATGCCATAGAAATCATGAGTGCCCAAAATGTGCCTTTTGGTATGGCTGCACCAGGATCTTTCAAATCACCGCATATATTTGCGCCTGCTTGTATACCCGTTACACTGGGAAAATAAATTGCAAAAACGCTAAAGAAATCTTGATTGACACCTTCGGAAAAGCGATAGTCGCCACCAAAGTTCTCTACAAAGTTGCTCCCTAAAAATATGAAAGAGCTACATAGTAACTATTGCTCAGATAAAAGTTGAGGGTTAACTTACATGAGAAGCCGACAAAACCCTTTGCTATAGCATCTTCATTGCCACGTGGTCCGATGGCAGCGCCAATTAGGAAATTAAATATGGCCAAAACGATGGTGACAATTAGAAAGTTCTGCGCTTTCGATTCCCATTCCATGCCGACGCAGCAAACCAAAATTAACACTACCAGCGTGCATACGCCCACAATGCGTACATCGTTAATACCGCCATCGATGATCTTTAGGCCATGACTTTCTGTGAAATAAAAAAAAAAAAAAATTTTTACAACTACATACATATTATTTATATGAGCATAAAATTTAATTGAATTTTTTTAACTTAATTTGATTTTATTTTATTTTATTTTATTTTACTTTATTTTATTTTATTTTATTTTGTTTTACTTTATTTTATTTTATTTTATTTTATTTTAATTTATTTCATTTCATTTCATTTTATTTTATTTTATTTTATTTTATTTTATTTTATTTTATTTTATTTTATTTTATTTTATTTTATTTTTTTTTCATTTCATTTTATTTTATTTTATTTTATTTTATTTTATTTTATTTTATTTTATTTTAT